>JASJET010000235.1:881539-1585579 GCA_034092305.1 Diaprepes abbreviatus | reverse complement strand
TATTACATAACTATTAGAGCACTTCGTTAATTCTTGACTAAGCTTAATTTCTTTACATTCTTAAATATCATCTTTACTTAGATCACTATTTTCCCTTTTTAGATTTTCATTTTTAACTTTTAAACTATCTAAGTTTTTTTATGTGTATATTTTTTATAGTACCCATTGGTGATGTACTATTGAACAAATCTAAAATTAAGTCGATCGCATTAAATAATCACATCTTATATTGAATTAATATTAATTTAAAGTCGCCTCAAACTAAATAAAATATTTGAACTCTAGAATTATATGCATAAAATCTATTATAAAGTAATTTTACCGTCTTTGGCTGTTATATCTACTTGACAAAATACAATGTCCGGATGCAAATCGGCAGGATCGCGTCTTCGATACCTACTTTGGTCAGTACTCGTTAAATTTATGCCTTTTTTATTTTCTTGACAGATAATGCACAAATCAACGTTAAAAAATAATCGTTTTCGGATTTATTTATATTGTTACCCTCAACAACTATTTCGAATATAAAACTCAACAGTAAACGTGAACGAGAGTATAGGCAGTTAACAAATTGCAACATGATTAGTTATTAGCTTGCAAAGACATTAATGCGATCATAATTTTTCTCAGCTTAAAAATACTGTCTAAATGATGTGCCATTAATTGCGATTAATCCCAGCTTGTAGTTCTTGACTTCAACTATATTTATTTAAATAAAAGTTACTCATGTTGAAAATTGGTGAAAAGTGTTATTTTTCAAATGTTTAACGATTTTTAATTAAAAAACTATGCGTTGCACAGAAAAATCAAAAGAGATTTTTTACTTCGAATCGGTTGAGGAACCCGAAAATATTTTTAATTTGCAAGAAAAAAACAATTTTTTTCATTATTAACGATTTTCAGTATCTTGAAGGTAAATCTCCAGCATTTCAAATGAACAGTTCAATAAAAGCATTCTTACATGCCCCAAAAAATGAGCTTTGATAAAAGACAAAACCTTTGAAGAAATAGACAAAAACATAAAACTATAAGTGGCCAGTAAATTGGACTCATATTTAAATTTCTGTCTTTAAAATATGGGCGATGTTAGCGACCAACATAAGAGTCCTGCTGTACTAGCAGACTTTCAGGGAGAAACTGTAAATATCAGTTATCGAAAAATAAATGTTTCATTCATTTTTAAGTATTATAATTTTTTGAGATATAATTAAAACTTTAATCATGAAAAAATCTTATTATTCAAATCTACAACAAACTTGAGTTAATATGGGTGCGAGATACCTACCAAAATAACGGCTTATTTATGTTTGTTCAAAGTTAGTAACACTCATTTTACAAAAACGATTTTGCTGATTAATGTAATTCGTGTTAAGATATATGTTTATTTGTTTGTTTTTTTTTAGTTTTCTGGTTTAACAAATAACACCTTACCAAGAAATGTTCACATTTTGACTCTAGAGCCTTGGGGACCATCAACTTTACTATTACGATTGGAGAACTTTATAGGGAAAGAAGATAAATGGCATTCTGGAAGTTCAACAGTTAATGTTGGAGTAAGTATTATGTACAGTTTGTGTGAAATTAAAGTCTCTATATTGAAACTGATATAAAAAAAAAATAACATGATAAGAATTTTTGGACATTCAACAAATACATTTAAAATTAATTTCAAAACTTGTAGCTTATGACAACTATCTTATAATAAATTAAATAATTACACTGGAAAACAGCCAAAATGAATCTAAAATAAAATCTACTAAATCTTACCATTTTTGGTGTGCTAAAACCGAAAGCAAACTCATCTTTTTAATATTACTTCAAGTTTTAGAGATACATGGTGTCATGTCTCCCTATATACTAACTATAATATATTTGTATTGTCATTAAAAACTTGTTTTTAAAAATTGCAACTAAGTTTTTAATTTCATTGTCACTTTTGTGTCAGCGCCCCAGTATTAATAAAAAACTGCACTTTTCATATAAGATTTAACAAATAAACTGAAATTTGTTGTGTAGTGCTATTATACATTTATACCCACTTTTTTGAAGTAGGTGGCAACAAATTTAATACAAATTAAAAGTGATGCAAACATATGATAATGATATGAAACAATCCACCATGAATTAATTTTAAAATAACTCCTATAAATAAGTAATGTGCAATTGTTAAAGTAATTGCAATACAAAAAATGTAAAGTTATTTTCCAGTTTCTGGTGCAATTTTTTTAAATCGGTTTAATAAAAAAAATAATAAAATACTTGGCAAATAAAAAATTTACAGAGGCCTTTTTTATGTATTTATTTAATAATGTTTCAATAATTAAAATTGGGAAGTGTTTTAAATTTGTAAATCAAATTAATATACCTCCACGATTTTATTTGATATGTTACTCTTATCATATAAGGAAATTTTTTTTTTTAATATATATATTTTTTTCTTAGAACCTATTTTCGACATTTTCTATATTAACTATGAAGGAGACGACTTTGGGAGCTAATCAGTGGTTGGATGACAATAACCGGATTAGGTTCAATAAGCAAACCAATGAAGAAAAGAAAATTCAAGATAGCGAGGATTCTTTGACTGTAACTTTGGAACCAATGCAAATTAGAACATTTATTATAACAGTAGCTTATTACTAGTACAAAAAATAAAACTTTTTAGTAAATTTTTGAACCTATTCTGTATTTGATTTAACCTAAAAAGGCCAGACTTATTCCAGCAATGACATTAAGATCATTGGGTGGATAATACCTTCTCACTAAGCAAAAAAATTTCTACTTAAGTTTACTTCAGTCATTCCAGTGTTATTTTGGAACAACCCCATTTGGAAGCTAATAAGTTGTTTATATTTTCCTCAACTTAACAAAATCACAGTCACTTTAAAAATAGAACATATTACTTAATAAAACTTAAAATAGTTTTATTATGGATTTAACTTTAGTTCAAACAAAAAAAGAAAAAGGTATTCTGTAACATTGCTGTTATTTGTTTAAATTATGAATAGCATTTTCTAGGCTTTAAAAAAATGGTGTTATTATTATAAATACTATGATTTAGTATTTCTAGTACATTAAATAAATGTAGTTTGGACCAAGACTTTTAAAACTTGGTCAAAATTATTTATGCTAATTGAAATAACGGAACAATTATATAAAAATTTTTACAACACATTATATTAGAGTTGTGAGGATAATTTAATCATTTTCTGTTAAATGTTTGTTGCCAAAAGATATATAATGTTGTCTCGAGATGCTCATCATAAAAATATTTACCAGTAAATGCAACAAAGAAGCACATGTATAGAGCCTGAAATATTTCATAAATATCACCAAATCACCCAGTAAATTTGTACTCTAATTTTACACTTGAAACATTCTACAAGTATAGTTTCAGGCCCCAACCAAGCTTCCCTAAATAATAAAAATCCAAGGCACCATAATGCTTCTGCGACATATTACGTTCCTAGCTTGATGAGGAGGTAGTACTACATTCTCTATACTTTAATTATCAATGTCTAGTGATGTTAAGTAAGCTCTAAAAAATTTTTAAAGTAGATCCCAGGAAGTAACATCTTTCAGTGCTAGATTCTACAATTTTCAAGAGTTTTCCCATGCCTTCTAAGCTGTTCGGTTAATCGTGAGTTGTTTTTAGATCTTGGTAACATTTTCTATGGATGGTAATACAATAATTTTGAGTATTTTATCAAATTTTTTACATTTTTCGAAAATTTTATCCAACTTCTTAAAGTTGACATTCGCATTGAAAAGATAGGTTATGTACTTATTTCCGTCATTTTATTAGTTCAAATTCTCGTTTGCACGAATAAGGCCTGTATATTCAATAATATTTTTAGGTAATTTACAATGACCAATCACAAAGTAAATTATTTACATTTATAACTACATCATAAAAATCTCACATAATAATTTAAAATATGCCCATAATAACAATAATTTAACTTGAAAGGGCAAATTAATATAAAAAACAAAGTTTATTTGAAACGAAATTATACAGTATAAAGAAAAATTTTCATTCGTAAATATCAGGGACGGCTCGTGAATTTAAAAAGAAAAAGCTTTTTAAACAAATTCAATTATTTATCTTTATTTTAACGTCAGATAGGTATTTGAATTTATTAACTATGTATTGATGATTTAATACATATAAAAAAATGTTTATAAAATATAATTTTAATGATTATTTAAGAAACAAATCACTTCACCTTCTCTGTCTGAATACAATTGTCAGAATCGGGTTTGGGAACTCTACGAAATAGTCGCTGTTCTTTTATAAACATTCACAAGGTGTCCAGGCTCAATATTTTTGTTTACGTTACCTTTATTAATACTAGATTTCCTCATAGATGTCGCTGAAGTACTTTATCGTTTTTTTTTGCAAATAATAAGCAATGTTCCTTAACATATGTTGATGTAATATCTAACAACTGAAGTACCTATAGGTCTGGAAGTTAAGATTGTAGAAAGGCAACAGGTATACCTCAAAAGCACAGAACGTAGTACACCATATTCGAAAAAACGACTAAGAAGATCAAGGATTTTCG
This sequence comes from Diaprepes abbreviatus, assembly GCA_034092305.1. NCBI lineage: Eukaryota > Metazoa > Arthropoda > Insecta > Coleoptera > Curculionidae > Diaprepes > Diaprepes abbreviatus. The sequence continues at coordinate 1,581,014 of JASJET010000235.1, read as the reverse complement.
GGAAAATATACGACCGTTGATGTATTCCATCAGAGCTATTAGAATAAGAACGTGCGGAGATAAGTGGAAGAAATATAAATCATTTGCAAGTAGATCCAACAAACAACACTGCCTTTCAGTGTCTCGGATGTTCTAGTGAGTATATTCTATAATATTAGACAATTAAGGCTTGATTCTCACTATAGTGCCGCTCTCGATACGATCTCGGTTTGCACTCGTTTCGATACATTTTTTTGAAATGAAAAAGAGAAATCTTCGCGAAACCGAAAGTTATCAATAGGTAAATTGTTTCTCCTGTAAGAATATTTTACCGGACCGAGAGCGTATCGAGAGAGGCCATATAGTGAGACTCTGGCCTAAGGAGGCATTTACACCAAGTTGTTGTGAATTTAAGACCGCATCATTCCACAATTAATACTGCTTTATTACTTACTATCAAATGTTACTGCATACTATCGACAATGGAGGGAGAGGGAACTACGAGTGGTGAGGAAAAAAATCGTGAATTTCGCGTAATAGTTTATGCGAAGTACAAAGTAGGCATCTGTATATTCCACGTGACTAGTGGAACAAGTGACGCTCACATAACCTCGAGTTTGAATAAAAAACAATAACTGTGAATGAAAGTGAAAAAAAAAATTTTAAATGAGTAAACTACGCTACATCGACAAGTGCGTGAAAATAGAAGATGCGACGCTTTATTTGCATTTCCAAAGGTAAGTTTTAAATCGTGACGAGGATAGAAAGAGAAGAACATATAGGTATTCGCCTCCTTGTCTTAAGTCCTGTCTCCTTGGATTTCCCCGGCTAGCAGCGCCACCATTCAAGGCATGCCCTGATGGAATCTAAAAGCATAGAGCTTATTGAATGTTACCTCTCCTTCTTTTTATCCTTCTTACTGCATAAACAGGATATGAATGCTTACCAAGGAATCATTGATGAGGCGATCGTAATATTCATACCAGAAGTTTTTCTAAAGAAAGCTTTTTGATTTTGTGGACAAGTAGATATTTCCTGGAAGCGAAAGTACCTTTATCAGAGCACTCCAGCCCTTGAAGCAAGGAAAAACTATGTCGATAAAAGCACGCACGAAGTTCGAACAGACTAAAAAAACCAAAAAATAAGAATTGTTGTAAAAATAAACACTTAAAGTACCTTATTTTGAACGAAATCGAGCATAATGAGTTTTTAGATCCAACAAGTCAAAATAATGATCATTTGTGAATTTAGTTTCTGATTATGGTCGGTTCATACTTCCAAAAATTATCAACTACCACTAAGAACTTCCACCATCAACTTTCACTTGCAAGTTGAACTTTACACACACACACACACACAACACTTTACTTTCATCTGTCACAGTACTAACAAAAAAATAACAACTATCAATTATCAACTGAGAAGTTGGTCAACTTTCAACTTTTTAAAAAGTCGGCATAATTTGTGTCCGCTATCGGATGTTATCGGCTGTCGGAAAAGTGCATAAACATATAAAAAATAAGTTTACGAGCAAATAAAATTTGGTAAAAATTTATCATAAAATAGTCGAAACACTTTGGAATAAAATTATGTAAACAACCACAATTGCAAAGAAAAAAAATACGTTGTACTTTTAGGTTAGAATACCTGTATTTATGAGCATTTCGATTGGTCATCCTTAATTTTCACTAATTGTTAAATTTTGAAGTATGAACCAAGCATTTTTATTTCGTAGTGCAAGTGTTAGTTTAGTGGAAATTCTTAGTGGTAAAAGTAACACTCAGAATTTTTACTGAATTAATACTTACACTACAGAATAAAAAATGCAGTTGTTCATATTTCAAAGTTTAACAATTAATAAAAATTGAGGATGACCTATTAAAATAGATAACCTAAGTTTTTTAATGTAAATTTAAGTAATACAATCGGGTTAAATCAAGTACCATTGTTTTTATGTCTTTGGCATAGCCGTGACAGCCTGGCGTTTAGGGTATGATTGTACAATAGAAACCAAAAATATGCTTCATTCACCATTAATACAAAACGAGGATCTTTCTACATATAAAGTTAGCTGTTGAGAACAGAATGTTGTAATTTTGTTTTATGTAAAATTAAAACTTTAATCATAAGAAATATTTTATTATGCAAATCAACAATAAATTAAAGTTATTATGATTGCGAGATACATACATCTATATTTATACTGTTTCACAATTACGATTACTCAGTTCATGGGCATAAAAAAGTTCGTTGATCAATGTAATCAGTTGTTTGATTTTGTGATACCATGTGTCAGTCTATTTATTTATTTCACCTTTTTTCAGTTTACTGCATCAACAAACATATTACCAAGGAACATTCACATTTTGACTCTGGAGCCGTGGGGACCATCAACTTTACTATTAAGATTGGAGAACCTCATAGGAAAAGAAGATATTTGGCATTCCGGAACATCAACTGTTGACGTTGCAGTATGTATTGCATATAGAGCATACAAAATTACAGTTTCTCTCTAGACAGAGTCTAATACAAAAAAAGATGGATATGTATGTATGTGCGCAGAACTGGGGTCCGTACACGGCGAACTGGTAGATCTATTGTGCCCCCCTAGTGCTGCCAAGTCATAAGAATTACCTTCAGTCCTATTTCCCTCAGGAACCTTAGGATGTTGAATAGCTTCGAGGTGGGTAGCTTCTCTTCTTCGACTTGGTGTGTTTCCAAAAACCGCATTCTAGGGTTTTCTAGAGCGCTGCACTCTGAAAGGATATTAATAGAGGTTTAGCCCTCGTCCTTACAGAATCTGTACTCTTCTCTTTCTACCAGTACGAGTTTCTTGAGGTGTCCCTTCAGATGGCAATGCCCCTCGGAACCCTTGTCAGAACTCTAAGCTGGTTTTTACTTAAACTTACGTATTCTTTGAATATCTTCTGGTCGTAGTTCCCTTGTCTCAATCCTTGCAGCTCCGTTCAATAATTGTATCTCCTACTTTCTTTTTTTATCTTTAGTTCTTCCAGCTTTACATTGCTACTGATTTCACAGAAAGGCTCTGGCCTCAGAAATGGTGTCTCAGCCCCTTTCCTTGCGAGCCTGTTTACTATTTCATTCCCCTTTATCCCCGTGTGTCCCAGTATCCACATGAGGGTGACTTTATTATTCTTACTCAAATCATTTAATTCCTCTAGGGATTCCCTGACCATCTTGTAGCTGATAACTTCAAAGCTTAGCTCACTGATGCCTGCTTGACTATCCGACATGATGAAAATCTCTTAACCGTGATAGTTTTTCCTTGTTGAATTGAATTCTTATCCTAATGGCATGTATTTCTGCCTAGAAAATGCTTGGTGACTTACCTAAGCTTTCATAGTGTCTGCTGCCGGGTCCATACACTCAGTTCCTTCCGTTGTTTTGGAGCTCCCTGTATACCACATAATGGATTTCTTGCTGAGTTTTTCAATGGTGTTTCTGTCCCATTCGCTCTTGCGACTCAACTTTGTGCTGAAGTTCTTCACACAGTTGGATTACTCGACAAAACTTTGGAGATGCTGCATTTAAATTTAATTTCAAAACATTAATATACATTCGTTATCATAGTTGGTATATCAGTCAGATTATATTAGAAGAAAATATTTCTTAATATTTATTTTTTTTTCTTTTAGAGCCTGTTTTCAACATTCCATGTATTAAGCATGAAAGAGACGACTTTGGGAGCTAATCAATGGTTGGAAGGCAATAAGCGAATTATGTTCAATAAGCAAATGAATGAAGAGGAGAAAATTCAGTATAATGAAGACGATTTAGCTGCTACTTTAGAGCCAATGCAAGCTTGAACATTTATTTTGAAATTAGCTTATAAATAGTAAGAAAAATAATCAGCTTCTTAATAAAATTTTATTAAAACAATTATTGTATCTAATTTTTATTCGATCGGGAATATTAAAAATCCCAAACATTAGGTTGCGTATTATTATAGTTTCGAGAGATGATAATTGTGAAGTCAACGTTTAACTTATTGTTTCGAAAAAGCCGAAAAATTACTTGATGTCATGAAGAAAACAGACTAGATATTTTTCTGGACCAATGCCCCTTTCGCAAGAAAAAATAAATCTTACTTCTTCCTCCCTTATAGTAGTTATACCTAATACTTAAATATCGTATTAACCATCAAATGTGTTATAGTCCGGGAGTTCAGTGAGTTTTCGTAGTCGATAAAGAGATATAGGTACAACTTCGATCATACCCTATAGATATAAAAAACAATAGATTTGTTTGAAGGCTGTTTATGGTCGATGGGGAAGAGGCTTTTTTGATGTTTGACAGACATAAACATGTTTACTTATCATTTCTTTCAGTTTAATTACTTGTCGTGGTTCTTTTCAGTGTTTTTAAATGTTAGAAATTACTATAAATGCGAAGTTTGCAATTAATATTAACAAAAAGAGGATTTAAAAACTTATTTTTATTGGTAAATATGGTTAGATATTATTTACATATTAAAAATAACCATAATAATAATTTAGGCAACCATAAATTCATTTCTAGAATTGACGTACCGATTATCATATGATACTCTTTTAAATAATGCAATTAGAAAAGGATAGCATAAAATCGGTATGTGTGTACCAAGAGATGAAGTATCTACTATTTATCAAAACTTTTTCAAATATAAATAAAAATATTATTACTTTATTCAGCGTTCAAACAACTGGGCCCTAGTTCTGACGTTATGCTAATTCTATAGGGGTATGTTCGAAGGGTACATTAAAGTTTTTAATATGTATCTTGACACCTTGATTAAGAATATTGAGAGTGGATTCCCGAAAAATGATCAAGTAATTTGTAATAAACAAAATAATTGTTAATAATTAAAAAAATACTGGTTTTTTGTAAAGGAAAATTTTCGTGTTCCTTAACCCAGTCTAAGCAAAAAGAGTCTCTTGATTTAACATTTTCAGATTCTGCGCCCAGTAAGTGATAGCTCAAGTCAAGACCTACAAACTGGAATTAATTGCAGTGCGAAAATGTAATGTTTTTATTTCTTTTAAACACATTTTAATATTTTTTATTTAATAATTACAAGCATTTAATCAAAAAATAGACAATACAACAGCATAAGGAACTTCAGTTATTATAACTAAGTTTGAGAGCGAGCGAGTTGATGTCTGTTCTGCATAATAATTAAAATTCCTGTTCAAAATGTGGCATAATGAATAAAATATAATATTGTACTGTAGTGAGTATACTGTACATATTTTATCAATAGCACATCGGTTAGATCCTCGCGAGCTAATAACTAATCAGGTTGCAACTAGTTAATGACGCTATTGCCTGTACTTTCAGTTACGTAAATTGTTGAGTTTTATCTCCAAAATAGGTTGCACTATTGTTAAATGTTTACTTGGAGCAATTATTCCCCTAGGTAGTTAAATTTGCATCTGAGGGCATTTCTATTAATTAATGGCATTAAGATCATCAATAATAATTAAACGGGTAAGACTGTCTCCCTAAACAAAAAAGCCTCAGATAATAACTTATCAAGTTTCGTCACAAATTTCACATTAGTTAAAACAAAAAAATAATCTGTAAAATTTTTGTTATTTTGTTTACATTATGACGAGCACTTCCTAAGATTTAAGTAGACGATGTTGTTACGTTAATCACATAAACTACGTACTATTCAGTACGTCTGCAAGGTAATCAATACACACTATGGGCTAAAACTTTAAAAACCTAGCCAATATTATTTATATCAATTTAAAGAAACAATGTTTATAAAACAATATAAGGATTTAAACACATCATACTATACAGGATATTTCAAGGTGACAGTCCATTAGAATATCTCGGGCAGTAATGCGATTTGAATCCTGAAAATTTGTATAATGAGATTTTCTTTGACGAACTCTTCAGATGAAGTAACAGCGATCTTGTGCGACTTCCAGTTATATCGAAAATTGTCCGAAATTTACTTATTTTACATGGATCATCCTGTATAGTATATATATATATATATATATATATATATTTGTATTTCCTTCTTCATTTTCGAAAACTTTTATTCAAAGTTCTTTGCCCTGCTCTAGCCGTTTTTGAGAAAAAAATTATTTTTTTCAAATTTTGACCTTTAACAGGGTATCGCTCAAAATTGAATATCGTTTCAAAAATAAACAAGTAAAACTCGGAATTCCTGTTGTGTTACCTCAAGAGAGGCAGTGCAAAAAAACTTTGAATAAAAGTTATCGGAAATCGAAAAAATATAATATATAGGGTGATCCATTTTAAATAAGTGAGTTTCGGACAACTTCCGGTATAATTCTTCTTGTATACCATTTACATTAGCGCAGCCATGGATCGGGGTTGTGAGGTTCATGCAGTATACACGGACTTTAGTAAAGCTTTTGACTTGATTGATCAAAGTGTATTGTTTCACAGACTTGAGTCCCTTGGTATGGATGATCCATTCTATTCTTGGATGTCATCCTACCTGCAGGATAGAACATTGCAGGTTAGACTGGCAGGGTTTCTTTCACATAAGTTTGATGTGCCGCAGGGGTCGCACTTGGGCCCTAGACTATTTCAGTTGCTTATAAATAATATAGGTCAGTATTTTAGTTCTAAGTATCTCCTGTTTGCGGATGATTTGAAACTTTTTAGAGCAATAGAGTCCAGTAAAGATTGTGAATTGCTTCAGAGGGACTTAAATATTTTAGAGACATGGTGCTTGAAAACTAACCTCAAGCTGAATGTTGCTAAGTGCTTAAATATTATATTCAGTCGCAACAAGAGCGTGAACGAAGTTGAGTACAGAATTGGAGTGAGTAAATTGCAGAGGGTGAATGTAGTTAAAGATTTGGGATTATTTCTAGATAGTAGACTTCGTTATGTTGATCACTATCATGCAATCATTAATAGGGGCCACCGTATGTTGGGTATGGTGGTAAGAATGTCCAAGGATTTTAATAATCTATGTGGTGTCTCTTCATTGTTTGTGTGTTGCGGAAGGTCAATAATGGAATACTGTAGTTTGATTTGGAGTCCATACTTTGATATACATAAAAAACGTTTGGAGGCTGTTCAGGTAAAATTTTTAAAATATCTAGGGTCTAGATTGGCACAGAGAGGGCTGCAGCTTGGCGTTGATGAGGTAAGGGAGTGTTATGGTTTGATCAAACTGGAGGACCGCAGACGAAATTTTGAACTTCTTTTTTTCTATAAGGTAATAAATAATTTAATAATGTCCCCTGATATATTGGCTGGTTTTAATTTTAAGATTCCACCTAGGAATCTCAGGAGGTGTCCACTGCTGTCCTCTGAGTTCTATAACACATAACACCCTACATGGTCAAAATATGCCAATTAGTAGAGTGATTACTGCTATTAATAGTTTCCCTGATCTTGATTATTTTGTCACGTCATTTAATGTATTTAGAAATAAGCTAAGAAGTCTGATTTTTGTGATAGTAGTATTAAGCCATCTAATGTTTAATATTAAATAATTTATTTGATTGTATATGTACAAATGGTGAAAATAAATAAATAAATAATCGGAAGTCGCACAAGATCGCAGTTACGTCATCTGAAGACAGCATTATCAAAAACCCCATTATACAAATTTGCAGGATTCAAACAGCATTACTTCCGGAGATATTCTAATGGCCGTTCATCGTGAAACACCCTGTACAAGTCAGTATAATTTAATAACTTTCTATTAAATGTTCGTTTCCAGAAAATATCGGGGTTTCAATTATATCTTCAATAATCTCCTGAATGGAGTGCATACTTTTGTCTGGGTGTAAGTTAATTACACCTTTTTGTTCAGTATCCAACAGTGTCTTTGAGGTAGTTCTCACAAATCAATTATATAAGGATCTGACAGTAGCAAAGGACAGTTAAATAAATCTTATATGGACTCGAATAGATAATTTGAGAAACTCGTTTTAATGAATAGGCATGCGAATACCAATAAGTTTAGTGGTCAAATATACAAATTTAAACAATGAAAGATAATATATATCTACTTCATATATTTTTTAAAAGTATTTCAAAATACTTCATTTTATATACAAAAAAATAAAAACAAGATCAAAGTTTAATTTTCTGTTTTAAGGTTATTTACCTTTCAATATCATTCATATCGAGAAAAAAAATAAATTTAAGAAATATGAAACGATCTACCTACACCAAAAAATTACTAACTTTTTCGGTTTTTACAATTTAAGAAGTCGAAAATTAAATTTTCATTGCAATGTTATTTTCTGTTGGCCCATTAAATTTATGGAAATTAAAAATTTAATAAATATAAACACTATTCCTCAACATTTCTTAAAATTAGATTTACCAATACCAGAATTCATTTTATAATTAATTTTTGTGGAGCTCTTAGTACTTTAAAGTTACATTTTTTGACTATTTCCTGTAAAATATTTTTTTAATAACTCAAAAATAATGTTTTATATAAATTTTTGAGCACATTTTGTTTAATTTCGGAATTCTCCACAAAGGAAGCCTTATATGGGGCTATTTCTCGTTAGAAAATCATGGACATTATATGTCTAATAGTAACAGCTAACAGCCATAAAATTTCCATGGAGTCCATGGGGAAATTTGTTGATTTTTTAGGACTGCTAGATTTTATTTAATTTTTCTTCTATTTTGTGAAGAACTAACATCTTTATCAATATATATTTTATATACAACGTGACCATTTTTATTTTTACTCAAAACGGGACATTGTAAAAATTATGATGATAACTATAGCGTCATAATAAAAAGCGAATTTTATGTGATGATAACAAATATTGCATACTTCTTTCGTAGAAGCATCAATCTCATTGTTTTAGAGCCACACCTCGAATATAAAATATTAGACTATTATTAAAATGAAATTATTATTGGATATACGGAATAACTTATGAATATTTCATGTGAAAGGATGTTTGAAAGTCAAAATGAGATTTATGTTTACAATTAATTTTGCGACTCACCTATGAATAATAATTAAGTTATTATAGACAAACACTTCAGACTGATATTATTAATCAAACTATGAATTTTCAAATATCAAAATAAATTAAAATATATAAAATCAAGATTTCGAATAAAAGTTTATTGTTTCATAAACATACTTACGATGAATGGAACTAAAAAGTGTAAAGCCTTTTTGCTTTTTCTATGTGTATTTGTTTGTTTCAAAAATGGGAATACTACATGTGGATACGAAGTAAATATATTTATTATTAGTTAAATAATAAGTTAGTTCTTGAAAGCCGCCTTAAAAAATGTCACTAAAAAGTGGAAAATAATTTAACAATTCTTTTATATTGCACTTAATTTAATAACTGCAAATTTACTTATTTTCTTCTGCCCCAATAGTTGAAGGGGTTACTTTAAAATCAGTTCCAGATGGATGTTTAAATAGCTTGGGATTAATTTCGATATAAAAAATTGTCAATTTATACAGGATGTCCCACAACGAACACCCTATATGTTATTTCATTTCCCACGAGGAACACTCTATACGTTATTTAATTTTTAGATTTTAGGCAAAATTATAGATATATTTTATGTATAATGTCCAATACCTTAAGTTTAACTACTCTTGACATATTTTTAATTTTATGTCAAAAACGGCGTTTGCAGGCCTAAACATAACTATTAATTTTTCCTACATTATTTAATTGGAGTTGGTTTCCTTCAAGATGAGGTTCTACTTTAGTGGGCTGTGTTGATTTTTTGATAATAAATAAATACAGGGTGATCAAAAACTAATATTAAATATTAACTTGAAAAAATCGTTGCAAGTCAATTTTTTTAAATATAAATTCCCTGTTTTTATAGTGTTATCTTATTCGCATTAAAACTTAGTATCCCAAAAATTTGCATGTTTTGAAATATTGGCAATTTAACATTTTTGTATTGTAAAAATGCTAAACAGCTTAACTAAACAGGGAAACAATTTATTTTAATAAATGTTCAAAATTTTCACCCTGAACTTACAAACATTCTTCGCATCTCCGAGTTTTCGAACGCGTCCCTTACTCTTACCATACAGTCTTCCATCTTTGTCACTGAATTACAATAAACGAAACTTTTATCGTTCCCCATATAAAATAGAGTCAAATCGACTAATATATAATTTAAAATAGGGACATAATTTGCTTTGTATTATTATTGAATTCTTTCTTCATTTCTTCATAAAAATGTAGTTTTACAATTTCATCATTTCTTACAGCACAAAATACGTTAAATTGCCAGGATTTATGAAAATTCTGCAATCTCACTATATGAATATTTGAATCACTCCAGAAATGGGAATTGTGTCTGTTAAAGAGGCAATTTTTCGTAAATTTTGCTCTTGGGTGTTGAACCAAAGATATTAAATAAGGGTGGAAGTTGTGTTTTAACAGAATTCCATGTAATGAATTCTTCGACATTTCTGCTTCTAGAGCAACTTGTCTTAACGATGTCATAGGATATGCCGGAAAATGTTCCAAAAAAGCAATTTCCACATTTTCATTATTGAGAATAGGTTTCCAATGCATTTTTGCCTTAACGGTGCCAAAATTTTTGGAATTTTGAAAAATTTCATTTACCACTGGTGTTTGTTTGAAGGTCATAGTAAACGATGCTTCCTGCGAAATAGTAGCTATCTGTTGGACTTCCATTATCTTTATTATTCGTTGAATATCATGACGTTTCGGCTAGTAGTTATCTTTAACCGTTTTCAAAAGAAACTAAATAAATTCCTACGCTACACAACTATTTATACTAAAAGTAAATTCAGTGGAGTGTGACTGAAACCGGTGCAGTCATGCGTGATAAGCTAAAGTCCCATTTATGCTACATTTACTTTTAGTTTACAACTATTAAGAAGTGGTTTCCACACTTCTCTTATTTCTAAACAACTCGAGTTCTGATGTATAACCGTAGCTTCTTTAAATTTCCATTTTCTCCAGTGTTGTTCTGGGTGTAAAACTTAAGCTTCAGACCATTTTATGTGGTGTCCACGAGTCCAGGCATGGTTATGGCACCATATTTTTCTGTTTCTCTTCGAGATGTGTATTTTTGGTGCTCTTTGATCCTCACGGCAAGAAGTCTCTTTGTTTCGCCAACGTAGAAGTTGCCACATTAACATGGTATCTGATATACACATTTCTTCATGTCCCTTTGAGTTGTTGGTTTGATCCTAGTGAGCCGACTTCTCAGAGAGTTATTTGAATTGAAAACAACGTTGATTTTATATCGTCTATATATAATTAAAATAAGCGCCAATATTTCTGTTTTTTAAATGGTATGATTAGGCAATGTACACTTGGTGACATTGAAAAGTTTCAAGTGCAAGTAGAATTATTACGCAACTATAAAAATTTTCTGTATCTGCAGCTAGACATATGTTTGGTGGAGGGAGGATGAATTCAATTAATAAAATGTACTATTAAAACATTTTTTATTGACATTTGTAGTCTTGCCATGCAGTTAAAGAAGATCATATAAATATTCACTTGGTACCACATACCCACGACGATTTGGGATGGCTTAAAACTGTTAACCAATACTATTATGGAAGTAAGTAAATTGAAATAACAGTAGATTTTATTAAAACCGCCTATCACTATAAAAAGTTCCCTCTCTTCTCCTAAAGCTCTCAAAGTTCACGATCAAAATAATTTAAGTATGAAGTTAAAGTCCTCTTTCAAGGTATTTTAAATATCAAGCATTTACAAAACTTACTTGGAGTCGGCAGTATTAGTTGAAATTTATTATAATTATCTACAATATCAATATTAAACCAAAACATATTTATTATTTAATATATAAATTCTACGATTGATTTTAGACATATATCTAGCATACTCTATATATAAATTAAATATTTTTCGAGCTGCAGGCCTCTACGAAATAATATTTTCTGTACCATGGAAAACTGTGGAAATCAAATAGCTCAATAGATGATCGGAAATCCTGAATTGATCAATTCGAAAAACCATATTTTTAAGTAAAGAATAACAAGATCGAACTGCTCAAACTACTTTATTCAAAATTGCATAACCTGGCTGTCATAGATTCTCGAAATGATACTATATGTAAAAATGTACAAGACAACAATTCATTCATACAACAATCACTTTCTAATATATCAGTTTTATGATTGATTCCAGATATATTTCACTTACAACTAAATTAAACAGTTTTTTTAAACATATACCTTTAAAAATAACATTTGGTTCAGTTGGAGGTAATTATCGTAAAATTAAACAATATATAGGAAAAGTAATTTCTACGTTGACAAAACCGTCAAAATTATCACCTGTATTTTCGGTAATTTTAGTATTTAGAGAAAGCCTTAGTGTTTAAGTCACTTGTTGGGAATTCAAGTATACGAAAGAAAGGTCTACAATAAATACTGAAACTATTACAAACAAAAAATTTGTTTTGTTGTAGCTCGTGAAGATGTTTATCGAGTGGGTGTAAAATATATTCTGGATAATTTGGTGGATGCATTGCAAAAGAACAGCGACAGAAGGTAATAGAAGTTAAAAGGAAAAGACATTTTTTGCTGTCATTCACATTTCTAATTCAGTTTTCACACGCATAAGTATGGTAAAATTTTATTTCTAGATTCATATATGTCGAAACCGGTTTTTTCTGGAAATGGTGGCTTCAACAAAATGATCAAGTCAAAGCTACAGTAAAGAAGTTAGTTGACAATGGTCAGTTAGAATTTGTGAGTGGTGGTTGGTCTATGAATGACGAAGCCGGTACTTATTATCAAACGACTATTGATCAAATGTCATGGGGACTTAGGTACGTTTTTACAATTTCCAAGAGACACAAAATTTTGTAACTAAATCTAAAATGTTAATTTGTCAGAGAGTATTTGTAGCTATGCGGGTCATAAGGGATCACTTGTGTTTACCTCAACGTCACACTCCATTGTTATTTGTCAATAGCTGTAGTTATAATTCCTTTGCGGATACTAATTTTTATGGGAAGAAAAGTTATTAAATTTTTGCTAAGAAGCCATTAGAGTTTAGTCGTAATATTATTTTAAATTAATTTCATTCCAAGAAGAAAAAAAATCGGAGAATAAAATTGAAAATTTGAATAGAAGACAACGTTAAGAGCAGACAAATCAAATTTCTAAAAATAACAGATTATCGCTGGTTCCCTAGACATACAATTCAGAATACTACAGATTAAGAGTCGTCATAAGAGACTTTTAAATTTATTTTATATAAAAAAAAAACAGTCAGTTAAGAAATTGTGCACCATAAATTTGTCCTTGAAAGTAGCAACAAAATAAGAACTGGTGCAGAGAGAAAGGATTACAAGTTAATCACAATAAAATGGTCCTCATGCCATTCGCAAGAAGTCGAACATGAAGAGTCTAGCGTTAAATGGAAAAATTCTGATCTTTCCCAAAATATCTGGGAGTAATAATTGATCTGGTACAGCCGCATTAAACAGATTCTCCAAAGGACGCTAACGGTGAGCTAGATATGTTGTAGAAACCTCGAGCTTGAAATCGAAAACAATCTTATGGTTATATTGTCACACTCAATTTTGGGGATGTGACTAGGAACGTATAGGAATCAGGAACTTTGATCTGCAGAGTTTAAACTCTAAGCTATCTTATGCTCGGGTTAAAAATGGTCTATCCAAATTTATTATTAATTATAACATATTGTGCAGCAAATTATTAAAATTAAGTTTCTACTTATATAGAAATTAGGCTCATGTCTAGCATTCTACACTGGATTATCACTATGATCACTGATGGTCGTCCCGTTCTTTGACTGACGACTCGCTTGGTACTAATCAGTGATTTCCCTCAAACGAACCAACCTCAGATTGATTGACCAACCTTAGATTGACTAACCAATCTTAGATTGACTAACCTTTATCCCAAGCGTGCCCGTTCTTTTGATTTTTCGTCAAGCCAACCTTTCGCATCCTTTAGCAAACCTTTGCTCATCATGACCCGGAAAGCGACATTGCTGATTTGGCGAATTTGCACAATCGATAATATTTCATAATTAGAAGGTTATAAAATAATTAATGTTAAAACGGCGGTTTTTGTTTTAATTTAAAATGAAAGATTAATTGAATTTGGAAAAGCGAATTTATGAAATATTATATTTTTATCTTTTGCTCTACGTGACAATATGAACCCATGATGATATATGCCTCCTTAGTATGGAGGCCAAAATACAGAAAACAGTAGCTCAAAGAAAGCTGTAAAAAATTCAGGGGGATTACCTTGACTAGAGAATTTACTGACATAGATCACTGATTATTTTAAAATGGAAGGGGGAGCTTCATTGGGAATATCGAGTCTTGGCTTTAAGCTTGCTAAATTCCTTCTTCAAGTGCCTTCTCCATTGCGGAGGTTGGCAATCATAATAGCTATTTTAATTTTTGAGGCAGTTGCTCTAAATAGTTGTTTTGAACTGCATCCAAACCATTCCCTTAGGTTTTTTAGCCATGAAATTCGTCGTCGTCCCACGCCTCTTCTGCCCTGGATTATGAGCTGTAAGATGCTGTACCTTTCTCCTCGCATAATGTGTCCGAGATATTGCAGTTTTCTCTGTTTTACTTTTCTTTCCCCATTCTTCTTAACACTTCGGCGTTCGTAACTCGATCCACCTAATTCCTAAGAAACCCTTATTATCTTCCAAGCAGAAATGAGGAAGAGGACAGAGTCATATAAACTTCTTTCTCGGCCTGAAGTCACATAAACAAAGAGTGTTGGAATTGGGAAGAAAATCACATAAAATTAAGGTGGGACAGTATTCCTAACCTTAGATAAATGAAAAAACTCATTAACCCATCACCCAGGAATGCAAGAAAGTCTGTGGATCTTCCGAAGGGGAATTTTGATGTAATAACAAATTTCTTCAAATAAAACTGTTTTTTAAGATACCACATCAAATGAAACTGGCAAAGCTAAGAAAGAGACATTAGTGTAGCAAAGACAGCAGGGCATCTGCTTTATGAATTCAGGGTACTATTCTGCTAAAGGCTTTAATCTTTGGAACGTGTCACCATGACGCGTGAAGAAATAAAGAACCTACGCCCCACGTATTGTTACAGTTGTAAATGAAGGAGCTGACTCCTTTAACTTAACGTCTTCATTCTTCACAGAAAATAAACATTTATTAAAGAAATATTTTCTCACTGCTTACACTTCGGTTTCTTTCGTTCTTAAAAAACAACAAAATTTGCAAATTTTGTGAAATCACAGATTGACAAAATACAACACAAGAGTTAACAACTTAATATGAAAGACTTATATTTAATATTTTAAATTACTGCAGATCTTAACATGAAAAATTTGAAAAACAAAATTACTGAGAAAATAATTTTTAATAGAAAATTAAACGAAACGTTTGGAGAGTGTGGTCGTCCAAAAGTCGGTTGGCAAATTGATCCGTTCGGACACAGTAGAGAAATGGCCTCAATTTTTGCCCAACTTGGATTCGATGGATTTTTCTTGAATCGAATCGATTATCAAGATATCGCTAATAGGAAATCAAGTCGGTCCATGGAGTTTGTTTGGAGGGGGAGTCCAGATAATTTAGGTAAGTCCAATGAATGAGTATATTTGGTAAGATAACAAAAAAATTGATTTTCTTTTATGTCATACACAAAATTTCAACAATACAAATTAAAAGAAGAATTTCGTAATATAAAATTAAAAAGACGTATTCTTTTCACTAAAATACTAAGCAAAATTCTACGTACAGTTGTTCGCAAATGCTCTGTTGGGTTCAAATGAAAAAGGATTTTCAACCTATTTTCAGTTTTGGATAGAACTTGAAAGAAAAATACCCTTGAGCTTCGGTGTACATAAATATTTTCGTATTTTTTGTCGAAATGGCCTCACATCTATTGATATATTAAATTATATTTCAAAAATTATACTTGGTATAAACTATCAGTAAAATAATGTGACGCTGGACTTCAAATTAACTCCAAGCCTGAACTAGATGAAGAATACGAAAAATGTTAATTTATTTCCTCAATAAACTCACCTATAAAAGGACATTGGTTTTTCTGAAGGGAAAACTTAAGAAAGCAAAGAAACCCTTTTCATGCTTCTACAGGCTCGGCAACGAAAAGCGACGACTACAAGAACCGAATTTCAATTTTCAAGTACATATTCTTTCTTACAATTAGAAATATCAAGCATGTAGTAAATTCGAGTATTTGTCTAAGAGAATGACGGTGCGTTCAGATTACCAAAGGGAACGCAAGCTACGAGGACGGTTCGATAAGTTCTCGGCCTGATAAAGAAAACAAAAGATTTTTGAAAATGTCTTTATTTATTTTTCAACATAGAACCCTTGTACTTCAATACATTTAGACCAACGATATTCTAACGTGCAAAATAAGCGGTTGTCGCTGCTCTGACCTCGTTATTTGAAGGGAATTTTCGTTCAGCAAGCCATTTTTTCAAGTTTGGGAAGAAAAGGTGGGAGCCAGATCCGGCGAATATGGCGCATGTGGAAGCACTTTGAAACGTAGGTCATGGAGTTTTGCAGCAATAACCAAAGATTTGTGTGCACGCGCGTTATTCTGATGAAAGAGCCCTTTTTTTGACAAGATGGGGACGTTTAGCCTTAATCACATGCTGCAAACGGTCCAGTAGTGAAGCGTACCACTCTGCGGTGATGATCTTGCTTGTTCTAAATAGTCTATAAGTACCACGTCATGTGATTCCCAAAAAACTGTTGCCATGACTTTCCCTGGAGACGGAATCGTCTTTGCTTTTTTTGGCGCACTTTCACCTGCCCCCATCCACTGTTTAGACTGCTGCTTTGTGTCTGGCGTGTCATAGTGAATCCATGTTTCATCTACAGTTGTAAAACGTCGAAGAAACTCAGCAAGATTGCGTCTGTATAAGTCTAAACACTCTTGCGAAGTATTCATTCGAAGACGTTTTTGGTCGACAGTTAACAAGCGCGGCGCCCATCGCGCAGAAAGCTTTTTCATGCCAAGAAATGTAGTGGACACGATCTGTCGAGATGTTTGCTATACTAGCAAGCTCGCGTATTTCCAGTCGGCGGTCTTGAAGTATGACATTGTGAATTTTTGTGATAATTTCGGCAGGTGTAGCGGTTTCTGGGCGTCCCGAGCGTTCATCATCTTAAATTGATGTACGACCACGATTAAATTCAGCAGCCCATTTTTTACTGTCGAAAACGAAGGAGAAGAATCCTTTAAAGTAGAATCTAACTCATTTTTAATGTCCGTAGGACTTAAGCCCTTTAAAACAACGTACTTTATAACCGCTAGAACTTCAATTTTATCTATCTTTTACAAAATATCGAACCTTACGTGTTCACTCGATCGCCACAAACAAGCAACTGAACGCAAACATCTGAAACTTTGTAGGGCGTCATTTCAAGGTTAATGCTTACAAAATATTATAGTTATTTGATCCCACTAACGCCCTCATTGTTTCAGGCCGAAAACTTATCGAGCCATCCTCGTATGACGATGTGAATCGCAACCTATAAAAATGAATAGAAATAATCTATCAAAGTGATGAAACTATAAAATATTTTTTCTGATTATGTAACATACTAAAATTAAAATGTTTTGCACAGCAATATGTAAAACTACTACAGTATCTCGGTAATGAAGTATCTGCGAACTACTGTTCATAGAAACTTCTCATATTTTGTTGGGAGTACACCCTCTCAAGAAATCATAACGTCATATTTCTTCTTTAAGGGGAATCTACTGATATCTACACCAATGTACTATTTCGTCACTACAGTGCTCCTGGTGGTCTGTGTTTTGATGTTCTTTGTAGTGATGATTTTATAGTAGATGATATTGATAGTGATGAATACAATGTTAAAGAAAAGGTAACGAAAATTAACTTGAATTCCTTTTTAGGTTAATTTGTATAAAGTCAAGTGAAATATCTAAAAATAACAAATTCCCCAACTTAACTTGAAGTCTTGTTATTCTATTCCTTTAACTAATAATAGCCGAAATATAATTTTCTCGATGAAATGTAATTTAAAAAACGGAAAAAGTTATGCTGCTACTATGTAGTCTATTATGCGTGAAGTCTACTTTTTTTCCTGACAAATCTATCTTCTTAATGAAACTACTACATTGGCTGAGATTTCTTTTATATTTTATACCAGTAAAGTGTTATCGCCCAAAAGCGTAAACCTGATTATAGAAATTATAGGCCAAGAAATATTTTAATCTGCGTACAGATTTATTAGAATCTTTAATATATCACTAACTCCATCTAATAACCAAAACATTGTTTATTTTTTCATTGGACTTTATATAAAAGCCTTCGTATTAAATATAACAGTATCGTCCAAAACCAAGCTCAAATATATGCTGAAGAACGAAAGGAGAAAATTATAAAATGCCAACTATGGACAGACAAGAGAGCAAGAGGCAGACCCAGCACTAGACGGTATGATGACCTGAAAAAACTAGCTGGACTGGCATGGATTCGAAATTTAAACAATATAAATAGATGGAAGGAATTAAGGAAAGTCTATGCTCAATTGGGACTGAAAGAAGAAGATAAAAAATTGAAAATATCCTCCTTTTCTTGTAGTCGTATAAATATAAACATAATAGAGGTACTTGCCTTTGGTACAAACAGTTCAAAAAGGTGGCGAATCTTTATGATCTGTATACAGAAAAAAATTTCCTCTTTTCTGTTCGTTTACTACTTTACGCTAGGTCTTAATATATAGCATATATTTTAGGCAGAAAACTTTATCTCTAATTGGGCGGTACCAGCTTCACAAGTATATGCCTCGAATAACATATTGGTGCCAATGGGAGACGATTTTATGTACCAATACGCAGAGCAGTATATGGATAACATAGATAGGCTTATAAAGTAAGTTTACTTAAGGCACCCACATATTCTTTTTTAGTTAACAACAAGCCTGTTTAAAATGAGAATGAAAATTTTTAAAAATTTATGGTATTAATTATTTTTTAGTTTTATGCCAGTTAACGTTAATTATTAATAAAAATTAAAAAATTATTTATTTTATATTTTTACTGTACGGCACACTATTTGCCGTTACTGTAAATATCTAAAAAATGCGTCTTAAAAAAACTCCATTAAAAATTATTCTAATAAATATAAGCATGTCAATTTGCGAGAAATTGTTAACTTTTTTAATTACCTTCTAAGTATACATACATACATAATTTTTGGTTACTGATTAGATTAAGTGAAATCTAGGCAAATGACATTTTTTGGAAAAAGCCTTAACAGACGAGGCATGTCCAGAAAGTAAGTGTACTGAGGCTCTCACGGTCGGAGGGATTTTTTTTTCGACATGTTGGCTACACGGCAGTGTAGACTGACTCTTCCCTTTCACAACGAGACCGGTTCAAGGTCAGTACAGTGAGAACTCTCGACGCCACAGCAAGTTTCGTAAAAAATGTCGATCCAATCACCCGCCAAGTGCGAAATACGCTCCGTCATCCGCTATCTTGTTTGGAAGGGAAAAGCTCTGGTTGAGATTTATAATGAGGTAAAAACTGCATATGGTGATACAGCTATGAATCGTACGAGTGTGTACAAGTGATGTCGCGAGTTTAAAAATGGTCGTACGTCTGTGCATGACGATTAGAGGAGCGGAAGACCTTCAATTGTGTCTGACGAAATCGAAAATGCGCTCCGTGACGATCACAGATTGACTGTAAAGGAACTTTCTGCGATGTTTCCGCAAATCTCCAGATCTCTACTACTACATGAAACCGTCACAGAAACCCTCGGATATCGGAAACTGTCCGCGAGGTGGGTCCCAAAACACCTAACAGACCAACACAAATTCTATCGAGTGGAGGCCGGGCAAGAGTTTTGAGGCGCTACAAACCCCATGGAGATGAATTTCTCCGCTCCATTGTTACTGGAGATGAAACTTGGGTTGCACACTACACGCCTGAAATCAAAAGGCAGTCTCAACAGTGGATTCACACCTCTTTACCCTACCCCAAAAACCACAATTTCAGCTAAGAAAATCATGGCATTCATGGCATCCGTGTTTTGGGACTGTCAAGGCATAATTTTGATTGAATATTTGCCTCAAGGGGAGAGCATCAACTCTGCAAGATGCTGTGAGACCCTAAAAAAATTGCGGAGGGCGATTCAGAACAAGAGGAGAGGCATGTTGACAAAGAGAGTCTGCTTACTGCACGACAATGCCAGACCACACACGGTCAACGCCACGAAGGAACTGCTCGCCTCGTTTAAATGGGATGTCCTGAACCATCCCGCTCATTCCCCTGACCTAGCACCTTCAGATTACTATCTCTTCACCTCCCTGAAGCTGCACATGGGTGGAAAAAGGTTTTTAACCGACGAGGAGGTGAAGGGGGCGGTGGAGAAGTGGACGAAGGGATTGGCGGGAAACTACTTCGAGGAAGGCATCAAAAAGTTTATACCCCGCTTCATCACCTGCATCGAGAAGAATGGCGACTAAGTCGAAAAATAACATATTTGTACTAATGTAACCATGTATTTTTTTAAATAAAAATTTTTGTAGCCTACAAAAATTCAGTACACTTACTTTCTGGATATGCCTCGTACTTCTTATTTTGAGGCGGTAGAACCCGATTGTGGGCGTTATTTTCCACATTTTTTGGGTTGAATTTGAAGTAAACACCGTTTTTAGTCTGGGCAGAAAAAAAATTGGATAGATATCATCGAGCATGTCAAAATAAAAAAAATGTAACTTTCCAAATATTAATATTTTGAATCTCGACTCATGAAGTTTTATTTCATTGAAACTTCGGTTTAAATTCGAAAATGGTAAAGTATGTATCCAATTAAAAAAGAATATTTGGCTCATCACGTTTTACAGAACAACCCCTCTTTAAAAATGTGCATATCTATAAAAAAAATAAAGAAAAAAGTTAATAAGATCGATGCTTATGCCTGCAAACCCAAACGAAATGATTCACAAAAAATTATTTTTTATCAGATATATAAATGAAAGAAAAGTTTTCGACAATGTTAGCTACAACGTCATTTATTCTACACCCTCGTGTTATCTAAATGCTGTCTACCAAGCTACCAATGGAATACTAGAGGCCCCACTCAAAACTGACGATTTCTTCCCATATGCATCATCAGATCACAATTATTGGACGGGATATTTTACTTCACGACCGACAGGAAAAGGTTACAGTCGCTACGCGAATAATATCCTACAGGTACTGTATACAGTGACATACATAGATGTTGCAACAAATTTCCAAAACAAATTTTCACTTGGACTTTACTCTTTAAAAAGTAACATTTCGAAAAAACTTATATGATATAATTGGTGTCCTTTGGTACCCAGTATTTCACAACAATTGAACTTACAAAAAATATGAAGTAAAATCAATTATTTAGGTCTACCAAAAATGGGGTCAAAATTGTTTTTGGGCAGCTGGCGGTAGTATACGAATCCGAGGTGGCTCATCACGTCAGAATTTTGAGATATCTAAGGTTATATACTCGAAAAATATATTTTTTGACTACTTTTGAGGTTATGTGCACAATGTACAAAATTTTTTTGGTCTTCTTCTTTAGTTGCATCATTTAATATTACTCTTACCCTTCGAAATAAGCTATTGGGCGGTCACTTACAATTTTTTCTTGCAAAGTTACAGCTATTTTACCGTTTTTTGCAAATTTCTATCCGCCATTTTGAGTCCACCATCTTTAAAATAAATTTCTATTTTTTGACATGATATTAGAAATCAGCAAGTCCGAAAACCCTCAAGTGAAATTTTTTAGATGTCAATATCACTTTTTGTAAATTTTGATGCGCCATTTTGAATCCGCCATCTTGGAAATTAAAATTTCAATATTCTGACTTTATATTTGTACTCAGTAAGCTCAAAAGCTCCCAAGTACAAATTTTGGAGAGAAACGTATACAGCAGAAAAATATATGCTTCAAAGAGTTAATGTGAATGCTCATGACGTTGTAGGGATATATTTCATAAATTAAAATGGCCGTAACTTTGCAAGAAAAAATGGTAGGTGATAGGCCTGATGAGGAAGAGTAGTGTTAAATGATGCAACTAGAAAAAAAGGCCTAAAATGTTGCTCATCCTGTACATAACTTGTCGCAATTAGCAATGCCCCTGGTGGTAAGGACATGTAGCTAGCGATCTATTTTCGACCACCGTAGTAAATGTGTGGATGTTTCGTCCCAATACCAGTGGTGGACTCATCAGTGGGATCTACCGGTATCTTTTCTAGACATCCTTGTACTTTCCACAAACTTGGACCTCCATTTAAGTCCAGTTTTGTCGGAAAGCGGTGGTAAGATGTTAGGTTCCACAACAAACTTCAAAAGGAGCCAAAAAAAAAACATTTATCAAGTACATAACATCAAAATGTAAAAATCCTGAGGTGATGGGCCAATTCAGACCTCGGATTTGGATTACACGCAACAAATTATTAGCTACGCCAGTGATTAAAAAATTTAAAAACAATCAAGACTCTTTAGCAAACACTGTTCACATTCATTGTTTTATTTAGGTATGCAAACAATTGAAGGCTGTGACTAACACTGATTCTGTTGAAGAAACCAAACTAGATTTATTAAGAGAAGCTCTGGCAGTCTTTCAACATCATGACGCTATAACGGGAACCGAGAAAGAAAATGTTGCCCATGATTACATTAAGTCAATACACAAAGGCATAGTCAGTTGTGAAGAAGTTGTAAATAGCACATTGTCGTAAGTAGTTTTGTTATTCTCATTAATTAATAATTTTCTTTTATCCGCGACTTTTATGTCCTTTCTTTTGTTAAGAAAAAGTGGCCGCAAGCAAGCAAAGTGTTAAGTTATATTATTTTTTTTAGTTATCTGGTAAAATCTTCAGATATGTCATTTACTACATGTCCTATGCTCAATATAAGTGAGTGTGCGAGAACTGAAAATGAAGAACAACTTATTATTACTGTATATAATCCATTGGGAAGATCGGTTAATAAATATGTTAGATTGCCAATTGTTGATGACACTGTTGAAATTAACATAACAGATCCGTCTGGTAAGAAATAAAAATTGCTATGAATTTTTTAATAGATTTATTGCCATATTTCGACAATTATAGTATAAGGGTAGACGTTTATATTTCGGGAGATGGCAATACTGGAGTTGCTAGGTACCATTCGACATATACATTGTAAAGTTTGACATTTTAACATGGCACAAGTACTCAGAATGTTTTGATATACGGATGCCATTTGCGTGTGTTGTTTACAATAACTCCAAAATTCCACATCGGCGATAAAAATTGAAGTGAACATTTTTCACAACTTGTCACGTAGTTTATCTCGGCAAGAGTGCATCGATGAACTTAATTCTTCATATTGCGAGAAGGACTTATAAAAACCACAATACAGTGTGTCCACGGATGGGGCACTCTGGTAAACTTTAATATTTTTGATTTTTCAAAGAAAATTCATTCCTGATAAAAAGTTTCTGCTTGTCTTCGATTTTCAAAAACAGTGATCAAAACAAAATACAGTGTATTCAAAATAGTCAAAAATTCAGAAAAATCTTAAATGAAATACTTTTATTTGTAATTTTTTATAAATTTTATTAAATTATTGTTCCGAAGTAGGAACAAAACCTAAATACGTAGTTTGGTATAACACATTTGTTTTAACAAATTTTCATCATATCAGGGGCGGATCTAGCTATTTTATTTGGGGGAGGGGCGCCGCGATATCACATGAGTGCAGTATGGCAAGTAAGAGCAGAATACCTACAAACAGTACAAGCTGATTCCGGCGTGCACGTACGCACCATAGCATCTCCACTAAGGATTGATTGCAAAGAAGTCAAGCAAATACGCCAAATATTAAAAAACCGAAAATCACCAGGTCCCGGAAATATCCCGCCTGAGCTACTTAAATACGTCACAGAGAAGTTATACAGACAATTGACAAACCTCTACCAAAAATGTGTAAACGGAGAAAAGATACCCGAAAAGTGGAAAACATCCTATATTACCACTATACACAAAAAAGGAAGTAAAGACGTCTGTGATAACTATCGAGGAATTGCGGTTCTCTGCACAATCTTGAGAGTGTATGGGAAACTAGTCAAAAAGAGGATTGAGAGCGAATACTCAGATATGGAGGCCGAAGAACAGGATGGATTTAGAGCAGGTAGATCTACTGTTGACCATCTCTTGACAATAACCCAGCTCATTGAGAAAAAATCAGCACGGAACCAAGAATTACACCTGCTCTACGTGGATCTCAAAAAAGCCTATGACAGCGTACCACAACAAAAACTCTGGGAAGCCCTAGAAAAAACAAATATAAATATAATACTTATCAAGGCTGTTCAAGAGTTCCATTCAAATAATACAAGCAAAATAAAGAAAGGGCATAAAATTTCAAAAGGATTCACGGTTAGCAAAGGGCTCAAGCAACAATGTTGTTTGTTTCCAACATTGTTTAAAATCTACTTGGGACAAGCGTTAAAAACATGGAAAAGAAAGTGCGAAAATATGGGAATTCCACTAAACGATTCCATACTATACACATTGTGTTTCGCAGACGACCAAATAGTTCTGGCACAAAACTACAAAGATCTAGAATACATGGCTCGTAAGCTAATAGAAGAATATCAAAAGTGGGGGCTAGAAGTTAACATCAAAAAAACGGAATACATGTGTATTGGGGGACAGCAGCAGGAAATAAATCACTGTGAGAAATACAAGTATCTCGTAATGCATATAACCAACGACGGCAAACTTGACGAAGAAATCAAGCATAGAAACAACCAGGGACGACAGTTGAACAGCATATTGTGGAATAAAACAATATCCAAAGAAAACAAACACAAAATCTTTAATAGTATTGTTAAAAGCATTGCCACCTATGGAAGTGAAGTATGGCCATTGAAAGAAAGAACTCTAAGAACACTGGAAGCTACAGAAATGGAATATTGGAGAAGAGCGGCTGGAAAATCCAGAATGGACAGAGTCAGAAATGAAAGAATCCAAGAAATTATAGGCGTTAAGCACAAGATAACTGAAGATATTAAAATGAACCAACTTAGATGGTACGGACATGTTCAACGAATGCATGATACTAGACTTCCAAAAAAAGTTTTAAATTGGGCACCACAGGGAAGAAGAAAGAGAGGTAGACCCAGACTAAGTTGGAGAGAAGGAGTGGATAAAGATATAAGAACAAGAGGAATGGATGAAAACCTATGGACAAACCGAGATCAATGGAGACTGGAAATCAGAAGACGGCGTAGAACGTTATAAACTGGATTTATCTAGTAAAATGTTATGGAATTCGAAACTTATATCGAAATACGATTGAAGTATTCAATGCAAACTATTAATTAATTTAAAAATTTTATGCTACTGGAGATGTGAAAAATATCAAAAAGATACACTAGCAGTATAACCATGATGATGCTTTCACCTTGGTGGTTGTTGACTCAGTACAACGAAATCCTAAATTATCCTTAAGCAAAAGAGCAGACTGCTTAGGTACAGTTAGCAAGTCTCATATTGATATTTTAACAAGCAACAAATTTTGGGCGATCAAATCAAAATTTATCAAAAAACTGCAAAATTGCGATGACCATCATCGCCGTTTGGAGTTTTGTTGGAAAATGTATGAAAAACTTTTAGATTCTTTATGGGAACATTTTATTTTCCAACGAGTCAATTTTTATTACTAAAGGTATAGTCTCGTCACAAAATTGTACATACTGGGCACAGACAAATCCGAATTTTAGAATTGCCGCTCATTGTGAAAAATTTTAAAAGTTAATTTTTGGTGCGGCGTAATACATCACAAAATATTTAAACCCTATTCTTTAATAGATAATTTAAGTCAAAATTCGTATATGGAAAATATTAACCAATTTTGTTTTAACCGAATAGGAGGATGAAAATTTACAGCCAGATTCACTAAGAAGGTTTAAGACCTGTATATCGTTGCCTATTTGGATTCCCCCAAGAACTATCCAAATCATAGCACATCAGGTTTTGAATTTCATTGCAAAGTTGCAACAGCGATTTCCCGAAAGACATTAACCTGAAAGAAGGGTATTTGAATGGGTTCAAACGCATGCAAAATTGTACTGATCATAGTGGAGATCATTTTGAAAGACAATAAAGTCATTTGTATGTTATATCCGAAATATAAATCGCTTCCCTCGTGGAACAACTTTAATCGAATTTTCTACAACTGCTTTTTAAGTTATTAATTAGTTTGTTATTGCTCTTTAAATTATGAGTAAGGTTAAACAGTTCTATCATAATATCATTAGGTATGACTTACCATTACCAAGTAATTGTATTTTTTCATTTAAAGGAGTTCAAATAGTGACCCAAATAGTGCCAATACATCCATCATTAAAAACTTTACCAGGAAGAGACAGCAATGCAAAATATGACTTAGTTTTTAGAGCCGATAACGTTCCACCTTTAGGATTTAAATCATTCTATTTTGAAAAATCTACAACAAAGAAAAGAAAGGATTATTATGACGATTATCGTGAAAATGTAAGTATATAAAAAGCATGTAGAAGTAGTAGCAGCACCCACCTATTTACAATTTATCACCATAAACTGGCTTATTTGATTATAGAAAATTATTATTCGAGTTTGCGAATTAAAATATTGAATACAAAAGTAGTAGAAAATCTATAAATGACAATATCAGCTAAATGTCATAAATAAATGAGCGAAAATCGCTTAATATGGACCATTTAGGTCTTCAGGATGGTATAAATAAATCAAAATGTTTCCGTTAGCTATAAAATTGGGGTTTCTGAATTATCTCAGAGTTGGTATAAATTTAAGACTTTAAACCACACTTTTAGACGGCAAAGTAAGTTATATCTTAAATTTTAAACGCAAAGAAACTACTAGTCCTGATAATATAATATTGACTTAAAAAGGTCGAACCAAAAATTGGGGGGGGGGGGGGCATAAAAATTATTCAAGGATTTCAAATTAAACAATAGTTTTCTGAAATATCGTTCATCACGTCGGCTTTATTTTGTTAGTAGAACTTTTTATACAGGATGGACCTCAAAAAAGATGTGCTATAATCAACTTTGGTTTTGTGTGACCCCCGATTTTGTACACCTTTAGACTTCCTGCAAAATTATGAGCATTTTTCTTGAATAACTCCTAAACCTAAATGTAACTGTTTTCGATTTATCAACAGTTAAAACTCGAAACGAAGTAGTACCAACAGTTAATTTATCATTGTGGTTAATTGAGAGTAACCTAAGCAATTTATAATAATATATATAGCATCCCCGGTTGTAATTTGCACAGGAAATAATAAATTAAAAATTATGAACTAACCTATGTGGCCTATTAAACAGCCTTCGACTCAATGCGCCATATGAATAACTGGCAGCTAAATTGAGAACATACGGAGACGATATACTTACTGTGAACTTTTCAGAACACCTTGTGTAAACTTGAAGAACTAGGATCTAAATACAAATATCTACCAGTAACAATATCAAAATAGACATAGTCCCAGTACGAAGAAGAACATTTCAGAGACATGCATTAAGTCCATTATGATTCTGCCTTGCGATGAGCTATCACTCCGTTTAAATTCCACCAATATTAAGAACAGTCATGAAGAAATGGTAAGACTAAATATTTTGTATATAGATGATCTTAAATTGCTGGTTACCACCAGAAAGCAGCTGGAACAAATGTTTAAAATTGTAGAGGAGTTTTCTGAGGGTTATAGAAATGTTGTTTGGCTTTGATAAATGCCGCATTTTAAATACAAATAATAACAAAATACGACCGAGAGCATTTGAAATGCAGCACGGTCAAACCATTACAGCAATGAAGGTAGAACAGACCTATAAATACTCGGATATGAAACAGGCAAAAAGAATTGACTAACAAACTAGTTCGTCAGGGCTGTATTTTATCGCCGACGTTATTCAATACGTACTCGGAAATGCTGTTCAGGGAAGCTATCGGTGGAATGAGAGAGGGCATAAAAATTAATGGTGAACGCATTAATAACTTAAGATAAGCAGACGACACAGTTCTGTTGGCTGATAATACAGAGGATCTGCAAACACTAATAGACCGCGTAGTGGAAGCCTGTGAAAGATACGGCATGAAATTAATCTGTAAAAAGACAAAAATCCTTATAGTAAGCAAAAATGACGAAATACACCACCAATTTAGGGCAAATAAAGAAACTTTGGAAACTGTTGACAAAGTTACGTATCTAGGATGCAGTCTGAACAGAGAATGGGACCACTCACAGGGGATTAGATGCCGCATAGAGAAGGCGAGAGCTGTCTTCAACCGCCTCAGAAAGATCTTGTGCAATATGCACCTGAACATTGATATAAGAACACGAGTCTTGAGATGTTATGTATTTTCCACTCTTCTATATGGAGTGGAAGCCTGGACTTTGACAGAAACAACATCTAAACGACTGGAAGCCTTCGAAATGTGGTGTTACCGCCGCATGTTCAGAATTTCATACATCCATCATGTCACAAATAACACCGTCATGCAACGTATGAAAAAAGACCCAAAAATTATGCGCAATGTGAAAATCAGAAAGATATCATACTTAGGGCATGTAATGCGCAATGAGAAATACCAACTAATTCAGTTAATTTTGCAAGGTAAGATAGAGGGTAAAAGAACTCAGGGTCGCCGACGAACATCATGGCTGAGGAATATCAGACAATGGACAGGAATGACGACGGTACATTTATTTAGAACAGCTGTCAATAAGGTCATATGGGCCAATGTGATTGCCAACATCCACAGAGGATAGGCACCAACAGAAGAAGAAGAAGAACAAACTACGAAAACCAAATTAACTAACAAAAAGTCAGGTGAAACAGGTACTACAAACCAACCTAAACAGTAAAACGCTCAACATCTATGGGTCGTCTACATTTAGTTACTCTTTTGTAATTGTGAAATAGAGCAAAACGGACATAGAAAATCTGCAGCGGAAAGTCGGAGCAGTACTGATAAAGACACACAAGCATTATCCTTGTAATACTAGTGAACGGACGATGTTACTAAGATACACAAACTTACGTTCATATTTTTACAGGCTAGGCTAGTAGATCAAATGTTTCCTAAAACCGCATGCCATCCCAATGAAAAACTATCTCAAATACATAGTCAAAAACCTCTCGATGCGAAACAGCCAATGCCGACATAGATGCCAAACATCAGAGATAATTCAGCACATTCAGGAAGATGTCAATCATTTGCCGGATCGGAGTACAAGAAGAGCCACGATTCAGTCACAAAGATCATCCTCCAAAAGCCCACAGAGAAATTCAAACTGTACAGGTACATACTATGAATATAGCCCAGAACCTTTACTGGAGAGCAACGAGTTTAAGCTGTACTGAGATCGAACTGTACTTACTGATCATATAGTTGCACATAACAGACCAGACCTCATTTTAGTGGATAAAATATCCAAGTGAGTAATACTAATAAAAGTTGTCATCCCTAATAATAATTTAAAGGACAAACATAAAGAGAAGGTCGCCAAATACAGCGACTTGGAGGTACAAATACGCAGACAGTGGGGAATGAGTAGAGTTCGGACGATCCCCATAATCCTATGTTAATAGGCGTAGTGCCGAAGAGCGTTTTGCTTAATATTAAAGAATTAGATCTTAGCGAATACCGGTATAAGACCATGCAAAAGCCAGTGCTAGTGCGGACCGCTCGAACTGTTCGGAAATTTATAGGAAATGCAGAGGACCATAACATCACTTCGGGCCCGACAATATGGAAAGTGTGTCCCGAGAGCTCCATCCTTATGATATCTGGGATGAGTGAATGTTCCCCCGGAGAGAGTGTGAGAGTCGTTTGGCTAAGCGTGTGGAATAAACTCTCTAGTGACCATAAAGTTTAACCAATTACATTGGAAATGATTGGCCTTAAAACTCACACTGTCAGCCTTGTGAAATGGTAAGGTATATTTTTTGATCCAAAACAGACAGGGAAGCAAGTACACGAATACATGACGTGATATGCAAATTCAACATATTTGTTTCTCTGGAGAAACATGTAACTTTTTTCCAAGAGGAGATTAATGCTATAAAGATTTGCTTGACAGAAAATCTGATAAGGAATACAAAAGCAGTAGTACCATTATATTCACAAGTAGTTAGGCAGCAATAAAATATTAATAAGTCACCGGAAAGATAGAACGTGGACCATTACAGAACTTCTGCCTAGCGTCATTCCTATTAATTTGATTTACAAGCCAAACGGCTTCGCACTCCCTCCAGGGATTATTCACTCATACCAGGTACACAAAGATACCAGAAGTATGAAGCCCTGTGGGAACCCTTTCCATGTTATCGGGTCCGAGGTGACGTGGTCTGCTGTATTTCCCATGAACTTTCAGACGGTTCGCGCAGTTGCTAGGAGAGTTGCTTTCTGCATCGGTTTATACAGATGCTCACTAAGACCTAGTCCCTTGATGTTCTGCAGGGGGTTCTTTGGTATCACTCCAGTTGTTGAGAGTATTATGGGAATCGTTTGGGCGCTGTTCATTGCCCATTGCCTTCGGATTTGCACCTCCAGATCTCTGTATTTGGCGATCTTCTCGTTGTATTTTGGCCTTAGGTTGTTGTTGTTAGGTACAGCGATGTCGATTAGTGTAGTTCGCCTAGAAATTTTATCTATTAGTATAATATCTGGTCTATTATGAGCAACTGTCTGATCCGTCAGAACCGTTCGGTCCCAATATAACTTGAACTGGTTGTTCTCAAGAATAGGCTCGGGATTATATTGGTAATAAGGCACTTTTGCTACCTGTAATAGGTTTAGCTTTTCTGCTAACTCTTGGTGGAGTATCTTAGCGGCTGAGTCGTGTCTTTCCTTATACTCGGTTGCGGCAAACGCTTGGCATCCTCCAGTTATGTGCTGGATGGTCTCTGATGTTCGACAGCCATATCTGCATTGGTCATTTTCTATTGAGGGATCTCTAATGATGAACTTCTGATAGTTCTTCGTCGGAATAATCTGGTCCTGGATAGTTAACAAGAAATCCTCCGTTTCCGGAAACATCTGTCCTGAAATCAACCAGTAGTTCGACGCTGAATTGTCGACATTGTCCTGATTGACCTCATTTGGATGCCGTCCATGAAGTGGCTTCTGTAGCCAGGTTTGTAACTTCTCTTGGTCTGTTTGGTGGTGAGAAGTAATATCTTGTTCCCTCAACTGTAGCGGTGTTGAATCGTCTGCCTCGAATATTGATCGATGTAGTGTTGAAGAGTCCGCTAGCCTGTGGAAATATGAACGTAAGTTTATTATTTGTTGGTCGAGCTGCTTACCAATATCCACCAATCCTCTTCCTCCTTGGTGTCTTGGAAGCATTGTACGTTCAATAGCACTCCGAGGGTGATGTTTTTGTGCTTTTGTTAGGAGTGTCTTTATTTTTCTTTGCAGGTTTTGGATGTCCGACCTGCTTCATTTAACAATTCCAAAAGAGTAGCTCAGCGCAGAGCAAGCATACGTGTTGAGCGCCTTAAACAAATTTCTACTATTTAAGTTAGTTCGTAATACCCGTCTTACCCTCCTGACAAATTCGGCTGTTAATTCGGCCTTCATAGTGCCATGGCCAATTCTTTTAGCCTGTTTCATACCTAGATATTTGTATGTTTGGTCTGCTTCCATTGCTGCTATAGTTTCACCGTTCTGCATTTCAAAAGCCCCCGGTTGTATCTTCCCTTTAACGATGTTCAAAATACGGCACTTGTCAAGTCCAAATTGCATTCCGATATCCCCGGAGAACTCCTCTACAATTTTAAGCATTTGTTCCAGCTGATTTCTGGTAGCAGCCATCAGTTTAAGATTATCCATGTACAGAAGATAATTCACTCTGACTACCTCTTCGTTGTTATTTCTAACACCAAAGCCGTATCTGGTTGAGTTCAAACGGCGCGATAGTGGGTTCATTGCAAGGCAAAACCACAATGGGCTAAGTGAATCGCCCTGAAATATTCCCTTTCGTATCGGAATGGTGTTAGTTTCGATGGTGTCGCTGGATGGCACTTACAAGTGGATCCTAGTTCTCCAGGTTGACATGATGCGTTCTAAAAAGGAAACAAAATTATTATCGACCCTATACATTCTCAATATAGTTTTGAGCCACTCATGTGGCACCGAGTCGATGGCCTTCTTATAATCCACGTAGGCAGCAAAGAGGTTTCTTCGGTTGGCACAGGCTTGGTTACATATGACAGAGTCAACAATCAATTATTCCTTGCATCCCATTGCTCCCCTCGTGCATCCTTTCTGTTGAGTTGCAATGATGTTATTTTGCTCACAATGTGCATAGATGCGTTGGGTCAAACAGGAGGTGATCACCTTATACAGTGTGGGTAGGCAGGTGATCGGCCTATACTTAGCTCGGTCATGTGTGTTATGTTGGTCCTTTGGTAGGAGGTACGTAATACCTTCGGTCAAGAACAATGGCATTTTTGCTGGGTTAAGGAAAACATCATTAATAAGATTAGCATTCCTATTAATATTATTATATTCTTATTTATTGTTAATTTGAATTTCTTTTCCACCATTGCATCTAGCAAAGTTGCCATCACATTTCCGCGCTCACAGTTCATCAGCAAAATTAGCATCCTGTAAATGAGACATAAATCTATTGTTTATCGAAGCTTGCAGTACTTAAGCAAAAGCGGATCCAGAGAGGGGTCACAGGAGTAATTACCCCTCCCCCTTCTCAAAATACGTACATGTGCTAAAAAAATAGAGAACGTCATATAGTCTACACACCAAAAAGCATTAAATTGAGTTACCAGTTCAAGAAATTTGGGAAAAGTGAATATTTTCTTAAAACTTTGATGTCTTCTACCACCTAAACGAAGCGGTATCGGATATAATTAAGTTGGTTTAAATGGACCTATTTTGATATCAAGAGTGTCATCAAACGTTGTACACGTATTTTCCCGACATCCTGTATATATATATATATATATATATATATATATATATATATATATATATATATATATATATATATATATATACATATACATTTTTTTTTTGTTTTTCCTGTAAATAAGTAAGTCAACAAATAAGTTAAATATTATCATTAACTCAATTTTAAATTTTATTCATATTTCTTTCAGTCAATTGATACCAATACTCTTCACCAAGAAGTGAGTTCATCATCAGCAGGAACCAGAACTTACATACGGAATAAACGTGGATCATCAATTATTGTAACAACATTATTCAATTATTACACTGGCTTCGTTGGAAATGGTAGCTCAGATGAATTCAGTTCTTCAAATCCTTATATTTTTAGACCTGATCCAGATATACCATTACAACCAATATCCAAAACATTCAAATATGTAGTTCACTCTGGTTATTGGGTTACGGAATGGCATTTCTATTTTACTGACTGGTTTAGTTTTGTTCACAGGAATTTTAAGAATTCTACCATGGGTGAATTTAATTATTTGATTGGTCCATTACCATTGTACGTATCAATAAGTTATAACATTAATATTCATAAAAGTAGGATTTTTAACAGTAATCTAAGTAAAAGACAAAATTAACTTTCCTTTTTAAAACATATTAATACGTATATACAGAGTGAGTCGATGGACGGACTAAGTTAATGATTTATAGGTAAAATATATCATTAAACAATTATTCACTAGAATATATAGTTACTGGGGCCTTAAAAAGTAATGATAGCATTAAGTAACATTTGTTTTTAATAGGATATAAATGATATACGAAAGTGATATCCAGACCAGATACACTACGGAGCTACGTTATGATATTCGGTTCATGCATGTAGACACCTTTAACAACTTTAAATTTAGTTTGTTGTTTGTTGTGTAATTTTAGTTGTTCTATTCATATAAGAATGGATTAAATGACTAGCAAAAGACACTGGCTCAGGAGCTAAATACAGTTTTGAATGAACGAATGAATAAAAAGTGGTGATACTCGATTTTCGATATCTAGGCCTTGTTGGGTGTTTTACATCCCACCATGACGGCAAGTTATTCCAAGCCGAGTGCATATCTAAATAGTCTTTTTAACTGAGCTTCAGATGACAACATTGCATCTTCGAAATGTCTCTGCCTAAATCCGTTAAGCCTTGGGTTCACTTCAGTGGCCAAGCTGTTTCACGTCTGGTCACTGAAATGAACCGGCACTGGACGCGTTTATTACTTGGATGGGTGACCGCTTGGGAAGACCGCGTAACTGTGTTTCGGAACACTCGTTAAATTATTTATACAGTTGGTCTTTGACTTTAATGCAAAACAATCAATCCCCTGAGTACTGGGCATTCTCTAAGGTTACAGTCAACAGTTTCATCGTCTTCTAGACATCATTTGTACACCGGATTATCTATGACGCTAATCTTATGAATATAGACTCACAGGTGAAAATATCCTGTCGAATTTTCCTCTGCAGGAAGAAGAGATTCCTAGTAAGTTGCTCGTCCAGTCCAGTCCGGTTATATTTTTCTTGATCCTCTAGGGACCTCCTTCCATGATTTAATAAATTTGCTTTCCAACAACGGTAAACGCAATAAGTAGAATTGGTTGAGGTATGTATGGTTCAATCGCAGACTCCACCTTTGCCAAACGTTCCTGTGTATACCCAACTGATCCAGGGCCCACACGAGTCCGATAATGTAGCAGTTATTTGTTACACTGTTCAGTGCATCCTTGTACTCAGATACCAGTTGTGAAGCTACACTAGACTTTAATATTGCAGCCCTACTGTCTGAGCCTATGGTTATTGTCTTATTCCTTCTCATAAAGATGGCCACATTACAATATATCATCAATATCTGCTTGAAAGATTGTTCCATGTTGTCTAATGGAGTAAAACTTTCTCCACTCTCCACACAGCTCTTTCATCCTATCGATATTCATCTGTAAACCACCAGGATCCATTTCTCGGAAAAATTTGCTCTTCCTACCAATCTTCTCCGCATGGAAAACGTATCTCAAGTGATGAGGATCTATTTAGCCCTATTCCTTGTTTTTCTTATCCATTTTTCTACCAGATATACCTCCAAGTTTTCCAGTGTATTTATTGCTTCCTTTGTGATAAAATATATGTTTCTGCTTCAATTATTATGTGTCTTAGTTCATGCAAGTTATCGAACTTACTAGACAATTGATATATACTTTTTTATAAGTAGAACACGGATAAAAATTACTTCCAAAGAACTAGGTTTTTGAATACCTTTATGTTCTTACTGTCGGCCGTAATTTTTTGTTACTACACAATCGTTCATATAAGTTGTTGAACTTACTAGATAAATAGTGAAAATTTTAGTGGTTACCTTATAAAGGGACTTGTAAAGATGAAGTAATATACATGTATTATTAATTTTAGTGACAAACAAGGTGTAGAAGTTGTAGCGAGTTATGTAACAGATTTGGTGTACGATGACAAACTTTATATGGATACCAACGGTAGGGAAAGTATAGAACGTGTTAGAAATTACAGACCAACTTGGAACGTATCAATAACTGAACCTGAATCTGGTAATTATTATCCGGTAGTATCATATACGACTATTAAAAATACAACTGGAGCTGCCGAAGTCACAATAGTTACAGATAGATCGAACGGCGGAGGAAGCATTCGTTACCAAGATTTCGAATTTATGGTAAGTTTTGTTGAAATTAACTTATTTATACTCTTTTTTTTGGCAAAAAAATATACAGCATTAAAAGCTGTAGCGCTGCCATTTCTCTAGTGATTGAAACTACCCCTGGTATACTGTTATTCTGAGAATAACTTTGGTTGGTCACTTTACTGATAACATTTTGTGATATTATTTTTGAAATTTATTAGATTCATAAAAATACCTATCAAAATCGTACCGTTCAATAGCCTCATATCTTTCGTCCTAAAAATAATGGAGAAACGTATCGATAAAAAATACTTAAACAGAAACCCCTTTACAAGAGCAATTTGCTTATCAGGCCTGCAAATCAACAGTCAATGCGACATACTGCTTAGTGAGTAAGCAGACTTCAAGCTCGTTTCTTCTTAACATTCCCCATATTTTTCTCTGGCTTCCGTACATGTCTCTCCCCATCCCTTTTGTGAACCTTTCCCAATAGTTTTCTTTTGGTTCTTTTATTCTTGCGTTTACCTCGTTCCGTTCCCTCCGGTAGTTGTTCCAGTTTTCAAGCGTTTTATTTCGTATATATTGAATGTATGCATTTTTCTTTTGTGTAGCTAGTTCCTTCACTTCAAGCGTAAACCAAGGTGTTCTATTGATTGTATTGACATTTACCTGTCTCTTTCCTACTGCTTCCATGGCGGCGTCTAATATGTTATTTTTTATTGTTTTCCATTGTTGATCTATGTTGTCTTTGATATTAACTGGCCTTTGTACTATTTTTTGGTTTAATCGTTCTTCGTATAGGTATTGTATACTTTTGTCTTCTAGCGATTCGACTTATAACTTACGTGTCATATTTTTTTTTTACAATTCCTATGATTACTGACCTGTTGAAACAACCTGTATTTATTTTAATCTTTGTAGATTCATAGAAATACCATAGACGGCGTAGGCGAACCATTCAATGAACAAGCTTTTGGACAGGGAGTTGTATCTAGAGGCTCGCATTATCTCATGTTTGGAGGCACAGGTAAAAGAGAAATCTGTGAAATAAAATAAAAGTCTCACAGTCAGATTCACTAAGAAGGTTTAAAACGTAGCTCAGTCTAATTGCCATGGAAGTTAGATCTTCTAGTTGGCCAGTTTTGTTTTGCTTATGACATTGTTAAATATGTATGTCAACCGATAAATACGTATACAGAAACATTAAAGATAAAAAACCTAGAGATATAATCTTGATATCAGTGATATTTTTATCACTTTGGTAATAAAATTAATTTATTTTATATAGATGTATTTTTAAGGTTCAAAACTTGTTTGACTTATTGGCGCACATGTCCATTAAAACTTTCCAATATCAATTTAGACTGATTTTAGAGGTAAACCATGTTAGCGAATCAGGGAATAATATTTATTAAAGTTCAAAAAAGCGGTAAATTAAAGTCAAACTTTCTTCAACTGGCTATTGTTTCTAAAAATGTATACTTTTAAAAGCTTATATGTTCGCCCAGTTTTTTAAAAAAGAATTTCTTGCTTCATTTTTGAAAGATAATATCTTTTAGAGGAGTGAAGAGATCACAATCAAAATCAGTTAAATATTAAAACCACTTTGTGTTATGTCATAAGTGAAATAAAAATTTTTTCGGTAAAACATATTACAAATAATGAAATATAGAGAGTGATTCTCCTGGAAATTTAACGATCGATTGTGGGAAAACTATAATTAGGAAGAATCTGAAAATTTGATAGTGTACTAACGTGCATAGGGGACAGCGATTAAAATATTTTCAAGATGGCGGTACTTCCGGTTTTACCGGATGTAGATGTCAACCTGCTTCTTTTAAATGGAATATTCTATATATTATTGCATTTTTGATTTCTACGTAAAATTTTAAGCATATTCCATGTATAATATTCTATACTTAAGCCTCACCGTTTTCGACATATTAAAATTTTTATGTCAAAAATGACGTTTGTGGACCAAAACTCAACTATAAATTTTTCCTATAAGAAAGTTTTTATTATTTAATTTGGGTTAGTTTTCTTGTAAGTCGATTTTTTCAAATAGAAAGTACCTATTTTTATAATTTTATCATATTAAGCATTAAAAATAAGGATAACTTTATATAAGGTTGTCTATTCCAAAAATAGTATTTTCAAAATATTGACAATTCAAAGTTTTTCTATTGTAAAAATGCTGTATGGTTTTTAAGTTTTGTTATTAGTTGGCCATGACGGTGAGACGGGGCGAAAATAAAACAATCGAACCCTACAGAATTTTCATTATTTCTTGCCATTTGACATTCATTAATAATAATCACGCTGGGGCGATTAAATTACACGCACGAACATTAAACTTATTTATTATTTATGGAGAATGTAATACAGTTATTTCAAAAACATGCGATACATTCGCGATCCGATATCGCAACTAAGCAGGAACTCTTCATGGGTGGCTCTTCTTACTGACTGTTCTTCATTTGCTGTTCTGACGCGCTGCATGCAATCTTCCATATTGGTTAATCCGGTGTTGTATACTTTATTTTTGATTGTTCCCCAAATAAAAAAATCAAGTACTGTTAGGTCAGGGGAGCGAGGTGGCCAATGATGTGGCCCATTCTTGACTATTCATTGATCATAAAACAAGTTTTGCAGATGATTGTTAACTAAATGACTATTATGTGGAGGCGCCCCATCATGTTGATAAAACAGATTTCTATGATCAGCCAGCGGCAATTTATCATGGCTATATTCTTTTGAGTAGTTATCAATTGATCAAAGTGAACAAAGTGAAACTGATAACTTCATGTTCTTTTGAATATGCATTTACTTGTCATTGGGCTGAAGTGATCATGATTACTTCAAGTGATCGAAGTGAAAGTGATAATGACTCAAAAGAATAGCCCTTAAAAAAATAGTTCACTTCCAAATTTCTCAAGATGTCGAAGTAGCGCTCACTTATAAGTTAAAAAACGTATTTTGTATCTAGAAGCGTTCAAAAATGGCTAACTTACCATTCAGATTATCTTGGTAGAATTCTAGGGCGACGACGCCGTCATTTCTTATAGCACAATACACGGTAAACTCGCAAGACTCTTGAAAATTAAATTTCTCTAAAATGGATGTACGTTTGAGTTGCTCCAATAGTGGGAATTGCGTCGATTAAACAAACCATTTTATGTGAATTTGGCTTCGTCCAACCAAATAATATTATCCAAAAAACCAGCATTTTCTTGTGACTGAAGTAAAATCAATTGATAGAACTCTACTCTTCGTGGAAAATCAGTGCCTTTTAAATGTTGTACTATGGAATATACATAGGGATGATAATAGTGTTTCCATAAAATCCTTAAAACTAATGTTTGAGATAATCTAGACTCTAATGCTATTTGCCATGTAGGTATTGTCGGATATGAGGCGAAATATTCTAAAATTGTAGTTTTAATATTTTCACTATTTACAACTTTTATTTCTCTTTCTTTTTCCAAAGTCCAAAGTTCTTGAAGTTTTCTATAATCTTTTTAACAGTTGGCGGTGTTGGTTTCTGTTTCTGCGGATATCGGATCGCGAATGTATCGCATGTTTTTGAAATAACTGCATCACATTCTCCATAAATAATAAATAAGTTTAAATAATCTTCGTGTGTGTAATTTAATCGCCCCGGCATGAATATTATTAATGAATGTCAAATGGCAAAAAATAGTGGCAATTCTGAAGGGTTCGATTGTTTTATTTTCGCCACGCCTCGCCGTCATGGCCAACTAATAACAAAACTTACAAGCCAGCCGTATAGCATTTTTACAATAGAAAAATGTTGAATTGCCAATATGTTGAAAACTAAATTTTTGGAATATACCACCTTATACAAAGTTACCCTTAGTTTTAATGCTTAGTATGATAAAATTATAAAAATATGTGCTTTCTATTTGAAAAAATTGACTTTTGACTATTTTTTGAGTATAATTTTTATTCTTCTTTTTTGACCACTCTGTACTAATAATTTTTAAAATATCATAAAAAACTACCAAAGTTGATCTTCGTCTACAAGAAAACTAACCCAAATTAAATAATAAAGACTTTCTTATAGGTAACATTTATAGTTAAGTTTTGGTCCGCAAATGTCATTTTTGACATAAAAATTTAAATATATCCAAAACGGTGAGACTTAAGTACAGAATATTATACATGAAATATGTTCAGAATTTTAGGTAGAAATAAAAAATGCAATAATATATAGGAGGTTCCATTTAAAATACAAGTTGACACCTACTTCCGGTATAATCGGAAGTGCTGCCATCTTATAAATATTTTAGCCGGCTGTCCCCCATGCACTGTCCATTTTTCAGATTCTTCCTAATTATAGTTTTCCCCACAATCGATCAATAAATTTCGCAGAGAATCACCCTATAGATTGTTTAGCACATTCTAAAAAAACTTTCATACTACTTATAGATTTTAGCTGGCCCGAGGATCCAACTCCAAAAGAAGTATCTCAAGAGATTTATTTGGATTCTTTGATAACTTTTGCATCGCCGAATGGTCTATCTTTCGAAGAATATCAACAAGAGCATACTATGGAGGTAAGCCTGCAATTCTTAAAATCTTAAAGTAGTAGCAATAAAATAGCTTAGAATAATAAATAAGTTCCTTCATAGGACGGGTGACTGTTTTTGGTAAAATGGATATTTTACATAAAACCTATAAATGTTGTCACAAGCACACATATTTTCTTAGATATAGTTTAAATGATAAACATCAATCAGACCCATAGTTGCAAGTTCTGTTAAAATGGATGTAAATGTAATATCCCAAAAACAAGACATAAGCGAGTAGATATTTACTTCATAATAGTTAAAAGTCTTCTCCAAGAAGAAACCAAACTGTGTACTAGGAGTCCTGCATATATGTAATTGAAGGTTTTTGGGTACCTCTCAGGACTGTAAGGCAGCTGACGTTTAGATGTTGTTACCCCTTATATCAGTTTTTTACATTTATTGTTTTTTTATAGTTTTCTGGTTTAACAAATAACACCCTACCAAGAAATGTCCACATTTTGACTCTAGAACCTTGGGGACCATCAACTTTACTGTTAAGATTGGAGAACTTTGTAGGGAAAGAAGATAAATGGCATTCCGGAAATTCAACAGTTAATGTTGGTGTAAGTATTACATATCGTTTGTATGAAATTAAAGTCTCTATATTGAAACTGACTGACACAAAAAAAATGCTTGATAAAAGTTTTGAGACACTTCACTGATATATCTAAAGAATCCCGTACTATCCTTATGGAAAGTGCTCTTGATCAAGTTTTCTTACGTTCGGGGAAAAGTTAGTTCTTGAGTAGTAGAATAAAAGCTCTTACCCTGGTAGTTGCAGCGTCTTATGAATTTCTGCTCTATATATGTTGCAAAGATAGTATGTCATTTCTGCAGCATTATTTGTCGAGCAGGGTGTGTTACGAGGGTAAGAATATGTGAACTTGGAGTTACGATTTTTATGAGGATTTTGGTAAACCACAAGTATGGAAAACCTTGAAAATCTCGAAAACTAAAAGTTCTGAAATACAAATTGGTTTCTTCTAGTGACCTTAAGTTTGATCTTCATCACCCTTTTAGACTAATATTAACAAGAATGAAATATTTTTAAAAAATAAACCTATTTCAAAAAATTGCACTAAAAAGTAATAAATATAATCACAACTATTTTACATTGTAATTAATTAAATAATTATAATAAACCAATTTACGCTTTTTTGAAGTCAGTGGCAAATTTACAATTTATAGAAAATACCTGAAAACGACACAAAAACACTCTTAACTAAGACAAAAAGAAATTCAATACAAATTAAAAACGAAGTAAATGATATGGAACAACCCACCGTAAATTAATTTTAAAATAACACACAGCTACTGTGGCGCTAACTTGAAAAAAGTGTTAAGTAAATAAATAAACTGTAATTATTAAAGTAACTGTAATATAAAAAAATGTTGGGTTATTTTCCAGTCCAGCAATTTTTTGAAATCGGTTAAAAAAAAAGAAACTACTTGTCACATAAGAAATTTTTTAGGTATTTATTCAACAATGTTTCAATAAATAAAACTGGGAATTGTTTTAAAATTGGAAATCAGATTAATATATGTTCATAATTCTATTTGGTGTCAGTAATATCATATAAGGAAAAAATCTTTTTTAATAAATATATTTTTTTCTTAGAACCTATTTTCAACATTTTCTATATTAACAATGAAGGAGACAACTTTGGGAGCTAATCAATGGTTGGAAGACAATAACCGGATTAGGTTCAATAAGCCAATGAATGAAGAAGAGAAAATTCCAGATAGCGAGGATTCTTTGACTATAACTTTAGAACCAATGCAAATTAGAACATTTATTATAACAGTAGCTTATTTCTAGTACAAAAAATAATTTTTTTTAATAAATTTCTGTAAAAAACACTTATTATACTTATTTTATATTTGATCTGACCAAAAAGGCAAGGCTTATCCTAGTAATGGCATTAAGATCAATAATTTTCATTGGGTGGTTGATACCTTCCCACTAAGGAATAAAAATCTTTAGATATGTTAGATTTAAATTTGTTTTATTCTTACATTATTTTGAAGTTCATACATTCTTCATATTTCCTTCAACTTAACGAAATCACAGTTTAGGTAAAACAAACAAGTATTTTGTTATTTGTTTATGATATATGGAGTATTTCCTAGGCTTTAAAAGAAGGTGTTATTG
This sequence comes from Diaprepes abbreviatus, assembly GCA_034092305.1. NCBI lineage: Eukaryota > Metazoa > Arthropoda > Insecta > Coleoptera > Curculionidae > Diaprepes > Diaprepes abbreviatus. The sequence goes on along the minus strand of JASJET010000235.1, from coordinate 1,538,617 downwards.
CATTAATAGTATATTTACTATGGCTCAGCACTCCTAGAACATAGTAAGAGCTAGGATTTTCAAAACTTAGCCAATGTTATAAAACTTTTTAAGCTTTAACAGGGTTTAAAGACATTAGATTATAAACGTGAAAATAATTTAATCATTTTCTGTTAAAAAATATTGGATTTTCAATATTTTCTCCAATATTCGTCTAAATGCAAATTCATTACAACATCTATTTATTCAGTGGCTCACACTGTCTAGTGTAGGTTTTATATACCAGTTATATTGGAATGTGACAATACTAGAAAGCAGTTAAATAAATGTTCAATGGTGTTGTCTCAAAATATTCATCATTAAAATGCAACAAAAAAGCACATAAATAGATGTAAAAATATTTCTTAAAAATCAGACAGATCACTCAGAAAATTTGTACTTTTATTTTACACGCTAAAGATAAATACTAGGTCATAATATCCCAGGAAAAAGTTCTACAAGTATAGTTTATAGGCCCCCACCAAGCTTCTCTAAATGGTAGAACTACATTTTCGATACTTTAATTTTTAATGTCTAGTGATGATGAGCAAGCTCTAAAAAATTATAAATTAGATCCCTGGAAGTAACATCTCTCGGTCCTGGATTCTAAAATTTTCAAGAGTTTTCCCATGCCTTCTAAGGCGTTTTGGTTAATCTTGAGTTGTTTTTATATCTTGGTAACTTTTTCTATGGATTGTAACAAGAATTTTCATTATTTTATTGAATTTTTTACATTTTACGAAAATTTCATCCAATTTCTTAATGTTGACATTGGCATTGAAAAGATAGGTTATGTATTTGTTTTCATCATTTTATAAGTTAAAATTCTCGTGTGCACGAATAAGGCCCTGTTTACTCAAAAATTGTTGAGGTAATTTAAAATAACCAATCACAAAGTAAATTATTTACCTTATAATTAGATCATGAAATCTCACCTGGGTACCTATTCTCGTTCTTGAGAGAACGATCACTTGATGGAAAGTGGGCGTGGTTTTCACGAAAAAGTATGAACCCGGATTTTAAATAGCTTTCTCGTTCTCGAGACAACGATCATTTTGATGGAAAATGGCCGTGGTTCTCACGAAAAAGTAAGAAACCGTATTCTAAATACGGTTTCGTACTTTTTTTTTGTGAGAACCACGCCCACTTTCCATCAAGATGATCGTTCTCTCAAGAACGAGAATAGCTACCCTGATAACAGGCGCGGATCCAAGGGGGGGGGCGGTGGGGGCGATCGCCCCCCCCAAGAGCTTGGAGTTCAGGAAAATAGACCCGATTTTGCCTCTTATACTATAGTTTATGCAAGAACTAGGGAGAGTTTTTCATTTTTTACTTTTTTTCTTCACAAACTACCTGTGTTCTGTAGTCCGGTGTCTTTGGCAAAATCTGTTAGACACATATATTTTTCATAGGAATGGACTATTTGGGTTGGATAGCAATAGATATTTGGATGTGTGAAGTGTTAAAAAGGATTTTAATCCATGTTATAGGCATCGGAAGGCGTCAAAAGGAGGTCTATCACTAAATATTTATGGCATAGAGTATTATTTCAGTAATAAACTTGAAATAAAAAGTTTTATTATTTTTAATTTTGGCATAGAAATCGTTTTAGGCACATTCAGACTAAAACGTAGCCTTTTTCTCTCAAAAAATTTATTTTTAAAAGTTATAATTTAAATACTTACAAAATACCCGTTATCAAAAATACAAGAAGTTAAACATATATAAAAAAAATAAATTCGTCAATATAATATTAAAATTTTTTTGGGGCTATCGGTAATATTATTATTAATTAAAAACATTTTTGGGATATTTGACGTTCCATTTTATTTATTTCTTAAACCATCTGCAGAATTACAATTAAACACTAAAAAGGGATTCAAATGTCATTAATTTTTATATGTTACAGAAAATTTAAATAATAAATTGTGTTAACACTGGTAAACTTTACGTATTTCATTCGTCATCAAAGTCAGTGAAGCTATCTTCGCTCAAATTAATTATAATTGATTCCTCTCTCACGGATCATGAGATCGAGTTTCCACATCTTCTTTTATTCTTTTATTATATGGATTTTTCGTAATTATCTGCAGTAACTTTATTCAAAAAAATCTTTTTTCAAAGTCCAGTTAAATTATTAATTTTGTAAGTTGTGTTATTTCCACCAACTCTATCTTTTATTTGAGAGAGATATTTCCTTCACCAACGAACATTCTCCGGACGATCTATAAGAACAGATTTTCCCAACAAAAATTAAGTTCTCTGAGCAATTTCCAGAGCTCAGTTCTTTTAATTTCAGGCAAATCCCGATCTTCATTGATTTTAGTTAGAATTTTGTCGACGGTTGAGATCTGCTTCTCATAATAAAATGTATGTACAACTCCTATCATTACAGTTTACATCTCTTCTTCCAACGAGGTTTTTCGTCTGCCTGTGATCGAATATAGCTTGGATTTACTAGCAATTCCAGTCGTTTTTTTCTCCGTCAGTGTTCGGTACATGATAGATTTTCGAACTCCTGATATATTGGAACACATCTCAACAGAGCTTTTAATATTATTATCTAGATATTAATATCTTAAGGCATCATAACAAACATTCATTGTAATAAGATTTTCGTTGAGGAAAAAATGCCCTCCATCTTTTGGGTATCTCACTAATCTCAAATAATATATAAAAACAAGCACAAACAAAATAAATCACTAAGGACACACTATACTTTGCTCACTGAGAGAAATTAAATTGAATTATCAAAAATTTTATTGTTGCAGTAAATTTATAAAAGCTTATAATATTTAAATATAATTAGATTTACGGCAGTTTTCAGTTACCGGGGGCACTGAAGCAGGTACGTTGGAGGTTTCGGTAACAGTTTTATAACTCTCTCTAGTTCTTGAATATAGTATAGGAATGTGTATGCTTGCGATCGCCCCTCCCCTTCCCAAGGGCTTTGAGTTCAGGAACATAGAACCGAATCTGCCTTTTATATTAGGAATGTGTATGCGCCTGGCAACCCCCCCCCCTCCCGTTGACAACTTGTTTTTTTTTTGCGATAGCACCCCCCCAGGAGCTTTGAACTGAGGAAAATAGACCCGATTCTGCCTCTTATACGAGGAATGTTTATGTTGATCGCATCTTCCCACCCCCCTATCGGAAACTTGTTTTTTCTTGTAATCGCCCCCCCCCCCCTCTCCAAGAGCTTCAAATTCAAAAAAATAGCCCCGTCCCTGCCTTTTACACTAGAAATGGGAATGTTGCTGGTGTCCCCCCCCCCCCCCCGGGGACAACTTGCTTTCGCTTGCCATACTGTACTTTTGTAATATCACCGCCCCCCCCCAAGGAGAGAGGCTGGATCCGTCCCTGCCTGATAATATAAAATAAGCCCCTAAGAATAACAATTTAACTTTAAAGAGCAACTTTCTTATTCTGGAGGGCAAATTAATATATAGAACAAAGTTTATTTAAAACGAAACTAGTATAAAAAAAGGAAAAATTTTAATTTGTAAAGATCAGTGGCGGCTTGTGAATTTTTCTTTCTTTTAACGTCGGATACTTGAATTCATTAATAATCATTAATACATAGATAAATGAGTATAAAATATAATTTTGATGATTTTTTAAGGAACAAGTCGCCTCACCTGGGTAGCTATTCTCGTTCTCGAGAGAACGATCATCTTGATGGAAAGTGGGCGTGGTTCTCACGAAAAAGTAAGCAACCGTATTCAGAATAAGGTTTCCTACTTTTTCGTGAGAACCACGGCCACTTTCCATCAAGATGATCGTTCTCTCGAGAACGAGAAAAGCTAGCCAGAACACGGTTTCATACTTTTTCGTGAGAACCACGCCCACTTTCCATCAAGTGAGGGCTATTCTTTTGAGTTGTTACCACTTTAGTTCTATCACTTGAAGTAATCATGTTCACTTCGACCCAATGACAAGTAAATGCATATTCAAAAGAACATGAAGCACGCACTTATAAAGTATATGTACTGATTGTCAAACCCGGAACAAAAAAGGTTAGTTGTCAAATAAACAGAAAATGTCCGGACCATGCTATGCGCCATTTTGGGTAAGGTGAAGTTATAATAACAGTGAATACGCTGTCGCCACTGAAAAATTATAACGACTAAACGTAATCGTTTACCTCCCACTGACAAGTTTGAAGCAATTTGCATACCTTTCCAAAATTTCATCGACATAAGTAGTTGAACGAAACGAATGGTAGAAAGAGATAAAATGACAGAATTATGTTATAACCCCAACCAACTTATCCAATTCGTATCAATTGATTGTTATGTTGGATGTCTGCCATACGATTGGTCGGTCGTAAAAATAAATTAAAAATTTTTATTATATTTTTGGTTGTTAAAAATAACTACTCCTTAAACAAAGCAATAGTTTGACGAACCGTTTCTTCAAAACGTTTTATTTTTTGAAAAAACAGTTGAAATATTAATTAGGTAGTACCCCGTTATTTTCAGTATTTTCTAATTAAAATTTCCTTAGACAGTTGAATGTTTCGCAAATTTCAAGTAAATTTGAGATTATAGACATTTACACTAAATTCTGTTCATATCTCAATAGTATGAGCGTACTGTTTAAAAATTATTTTTCTACGGCTAGTTCTATTTATGGATTTAACATAAACACTTCTGTCCCTATATCCCCAAACGGTCGAGTAATACTTTGAAACAGTTAAGTGTAACATAATTGTTTTCATCAACACAACTTATAAAAAATTTGAGAAGTAACAATTCGTAAGATATTTAAAACTTTTATTTAAATAAGTAACATTCAATTTTATATTCAAATAATGTTAAATGCAACATTTTACTTCCTCAGACTGTGTTAAACACTATACTACACTACAATTAAATAAATATTATTGATTATAATTTATTAGGACATATAAATTTGAACCCTACAAGCCAACAAACGAGGTCCTTCAGAATAAAAAGCTTATTTATAGTACGTTTGGTCTTCAAGCCTCTACAAATCTTCACAAAATAATAAAAAAAAGTATATTAAAGGTTGAATAGTATCATTAATGGGGGTCTTCGGGCTGGCCTATGGTTCCGGCCCCTGATCGTACACAGTTCCTCTATCACCGGTCAAGTTTCAGGTTTTCTTTCAAACTTACTTCTCAGGACAGGAAGTCTTGCAATAATCGGCTGGATGTTTAGTGAATTCATACAATAATTGATTGGTGGATAGCTAGGACGATGGATTTTAGTAATACTACATACAGCAGTGGTTTCTATCGTTTCAAATTTTATTAGTGCTGGCTTCCTGCAATTACCGTATGTAGGGGACCTGTATTCCAGTTAAAATTAGTACATTGCTTTATATATATATATATATATATATATATATATATATATATATATATATATATATATATATATATATATATATATATATATGAGTTATTGTTTTTCTTGATATGCCTTTTTCTTTGTATATTAGACTCCTAAGGTATTTGGCCCTTTGTATACGTTTTTGTTTAACAGTTCCAAAGTGCCAACTTAAGATAAATTTGTGGTCTATATTTACACCTAAATATTTGACTGATGGCTTGGTGCATAATACTTGGTTGTTAAGTTATATAAAATAAATTTAATCCAGGGAAAACAAAGATTACTTCACAATAAAACAACAATGACACTATTTTTTGACTTTTGACGGTTAATTTGACGTGCCAAAACGTCACTTTTACCCAAAATGGCGCAGAGCATACTCCGGACATTTTTCGTTTGACAGTTCCATTACCACCTGTCATCCATTTATTTTCAGAAATCCGTGACATGAAGTTATCAGTTACACTTTTTTCACTTTGATCATTTGATAATTACTCAAAAGAATATAGCCGTGATCGTTCTCTCAAGAACGAGAATAGGTACCCTGGTCTATCTGTATACAGCTATAGTTGGTTCATAATTCTAAAAATTATTAACCATCACTAAGAATTTCCACTAAACTAACACTCCATACTTTAAAATTTAACAATTTGTAGATATATCTAACCTAAAAGTAAAACGTAAATTTTTTGTTTTTCAGTTGTGGTTGTTTACCTTACAGTTTTATTTGTTTCCAATGTTATTTTTTAAATTTTTATGCAGTCGTCAAATTTTCCGACAGCCGATAATATCCAAAAGCGAACACGAATTATGCCGATTTTTTAAAAAGATGAAAGTTAATCAACTTCTTAGTTGAAAATGGATAGTTGTAAATTTTTATTTGAGACTATGAACAAATGAAAGTAAAGTGTATCATTTAACTTGTAAATGAAAGTTAATAGTTAAAATTCTTAGTGGTAGTTGATAATTTTTGAAAGTATGAACCGACCATTACGTTTCAGAATCGGGTTTGTGAACTCTACCAAATAGTCGCTGTCCTTTTTGAGGCATTTGTATGGTGTCCAGTCCCAACAGTTTTGCTCACGTTTTCTTTATTAATATTACAAAATCCTCAGAAGTAATTTATCGTTTTTTTGTGCAATTAATAAGTAGTATTGGCAGCAGTTACACCTCTACCCAATTTTTGATAGATCTACCAATTTCCTTTACCATTACCTGATGTATTATAGAGTTATACCGAATTTTGAGCTCCCATAGTGATGGTCGATTTTAGAAAAAAAAACTCGATTCTTAAATCGATTCTTTTATAAAAACACCTATTCTCGACGAATCGATGCAGAACCGAAGTACCAAATGAAAACCAATTTAAAAAATTGCCTACTCTTAATAAAAGCGTCTTTTAAAGTTTGCCTAATGTAACGATATTAGTATTCTACTTTGCCTCTGCTCTCTGTAGACAAGTTATGTCAATATTGAGAATCCTCCAAAGTCCTTTTATGTAAAACCTCTTGGCGATTCCCTGTAACACATTTCTGAATGAAACCTTCCAATAAATTTCCGGCCTACGGAAATCGGGCAATGCCACACTAAAATGTGTTGCGTTCGAATCTCGGTCACAGTTGTTATTGTTGTTATTTATTATTCATCAGATTTACAAGCCAAACGTCTTCACAATCTCTGCAGGGATTATTGACTCATACCAGGTATACAACGACACCAAAAGTATGAAGCTCTGTGGGAACCCTTTCCATGTCATCGGGTCCTAGATGACGTGGTCTGCTGTATTTTCTACGAACTTTCGGACGGTTCGTGCGGTTGCAAGGAGAACTGTTTTCTGAATCGGCTTATACAGATGCTCACTAAGGCCCAGTCCCGTGATGTTCTGCAGAAGGTTCTTTGATATCACTCCAGTTGTTGATAAAATTATGGGAATCATTTGGACGCTGTTCATTGCCCATTGTCTACAGATTTGCACCTCCAGATCTCTGTATTTGGAGATCTTCTCGTTGTATTTTGGTCTTAGGTTGTTGTTGTTAGGTACAGCAATGTCGGTTAGTGTAGTTCGCCTACAAATTGTATCTGTTAGTATAATGTCTGGTCTATTATGAGTAACTGTCTGATCTGTCAAAACCATTCGGTCGCAATGTAACCTGAACTAACCTGAACTGGTTGTTCTCAAGAATCGTCTCCGGATTGTATTTGTAATAAGGCACTTTTGCTACCTGCAATAGGTTGAACTTAGCTGCTAACTCTTGGTAGAGTATCTTAACGGCTGAGCCGTGACTTTCCTTATACTCGGTTGCGGCAAACGCTTGGCATCCTCCAGTTATGTACTGGATTGTCGCTGATGTTCGACAGCCATATCTACATTGGTCCTTTTCTATTGAGGGATCTCTGATGATGAACTTCCGATTGTTCTTCGTCGGAATAACTTGATCTTTGATAGCTAACAAGAAGCCCTCCGTTTCCGGCAATATCTGTCCTGAAAACAACCAGTAGTTCGACGCTGATTTGTCGACATTGTCCTGATTGACCTAATTTGGAAGCTGTCCATGAAGTGTTTTCTGTAGCCAGGTTTGTAACTTCTCTTGGTCTGTTTGGTGGTGAGAAGTAATATCCTGTTCCCTTAGCTGCAGCGGCGTTATTATTCATTATTATCATTATTTTAAAAATAATATTAAACCCAACAGAAAGCCACTGCATTGGCCGAGAGAGAGAGCTATATTGAACAGTGGATGTTTGTATATTAATTATTGATCCCACTGCGTGATGCTTGTCGCACTCTGAATTTGTTGCTCAAATTTATCATGTGATGTTTAAAAAAAAAATGATGAATGATGATAGGTACTTATTCAGTTTATCAGTCATCAGATGAAGTGGTATTTGGGGATTTTTTTCCGACTGGATTTCCGACGCTTAACTTTTATTATGGTGTTTATACTAAAAAAATGTCCACATGTTATGAATTTAACGTTTATTAGTATTAACTGCAATATGTAAAAGTAAATATTAAAGTTCATAAATGTTAATTGCTTTTGTTGATTGTGATATGATGGAGAATTTATGAAATCGATTTAGTAAATATTTATTTCCCTACAAATATTAATAAGTTTGGTGGTCAAATACACAAATTGAAACCAAGGTAAAAGATAACAATAAAAACTTTGCATATTAAATTAAAAACAAGACAAAAGTTAATTTTTCTGTTGTAAAGTTTTGATACACTAATCAACAGTGGTTATGCCCCACGAACTCTGGTAAGTAATTGTGTTTTGACTACCTACCCTTATTACGAGAGTACACTTATTTTCTTTCAATCGTCCTCAGTTTTCTTGTGATAAGGTCAAGTCCATTTTTGATATTATAGTGATAAACGCACGTGAACATTGTGTTTGTTTTAATCAGCCTTGTGCGAATATGTCAAGAAGGTGTATTAACGGTCTTAACTCTTTTTGTTCTATTTGTGGTGAATTGATTATCAAAAAACAAAGGCGAAATTTTACAGATCTTATGTTCATGTATTTTATTTTTTCGATGGCTCATTAAGACAAAGCTTGGGTCCTACATATTTGTTGCGTAACATGTGTGAAAAATTTAATCGATTAAAAGGAAAGATCATGTCATATGCTGTTTGCTGTACCTATGATATGGACCTCATAATGACAATTTTTCTATACTACTTCGATCTATGTCTCTACGATTCACAATCTTCCATTTCAAGCCAATTTAGTGTTAATGACACATATGATAACTTAAAGAGACTTAAATGATTTGGTTCGCGATCTGAATTGGTCAAAAAAGCAAGCAGAACTGTTAGGATCTCGATTGAAGGAATACAATTTGCTACATCGTGAAACCAAAATATGCCATTTTCGAAAACGCGATGAATATTTTAAAAGTTTTTTCTCAAGAAGGAGAGTTGGTGTTTGTAATAATGTAAATTCAGTTATAGACAATTTGGAAATAGAATGTGATACCTCTCAGCGACGTTTGTATATCGACTCATCTAAAACGAGTTTAAAAGTCGTTCTGCTCCATAATGGTAATGTACTTCTTTCTGATCCTTTAGCACATGCTTCTAATAGAAACTTTTGAGAAACTATTACTTGAAAAAATTTAGTACGATATATATTATTGTAAAATCTGCGGTGATTTAAAAGTTATGGGACAGTAGGAAACCATATAATAAAAAAGTATGACCTGTGCGTAAATCTCTAGTTCAAGGACAGAAAAATGCGAAGCATTAACCACTTGTAAAGCCTTCTGATGTATTTCTTTCGCCACTCAATATTAAATTAGGCCATATAAAATATTTTGTAAAAGCGATGAATCGCAAAGGAAATAGATGTTTGTATTTGAAAAAGAAATTTTCCAGAATAAGAGATGCTAAAATCAAAACGCGCATTTTTATAGGATTTCAAATCAAAGAATTAATAAAAGATCCAAAATTTGAAAAAAAGTTGAACGTTTTGGAAAAATCAGCATGGCAATGCCTCATGATCGTAGTTGCGATTTTTTTGGGTAAGAGTTAAAAATATAAAGATTTGATTAACAACCTTCATTTTTTGAACCCATATCAGGATTTTGTCCCTGAGAATTTGGGACTGTAGGCGATAAGCATGGAGAATGGACGCGTCAGGACATTTCAAATATAGAAAGACAATATCAAGATAAGAGGTGTTCAAGGATGTTGGCCGCATACTGCTGAACAATCACGAGGGACCAACCGGAAGCTAAATATTCCAGAAAATCGAAAATATTCAATTCATAAAGTACATGTTTTATATAAATTTCTGGATAACTATTATTTCTTCTTTAAAATTTATGTTTCCTTACCGAATAAAATTTATTCGTGCTTATTTTTTCCGATTAAACCCTATATTATAAAAAAAAAACAGTAAAAAAGTTCGTGTGGCACGACGATGTTTAAATTTTGTTAACCTGTGATATCATTTATGCTGTTGTTATAAAAAAATATGGCTTGCAACATGTCTTTTAGTGTCCCAGATTGCGGAATTGTAAGTGAAAAATCATTAAAGTATTGCGGCAATGGAAAAAGGTACTATGGAAAATAGAATATTTCAGTGCAACAAATTAACTTATTTTTGGATTGACTAAAATATGGTTGTCGGACTTGCATTGTCTTTATTTTTATTTATTTTTACTAAAAATAAAGATAATGCAAGTCCGCCAACCACATTTTAGTCAATCTTCAACATTGTCTACAACCTTCAAATAAATATTCTTGGATACGTATTAGAGATATTCCAGAACTAGAATACAAATGAGTAGTAGAACTTAAACTGTTTCTTCTGGTAAACATTTAAGGAAAAAATGTAATTTTTCAGATGAACTCAAAGATGGTAAAAAGTCTTTATTTTTTCTGTGGTCGTTTTCGTCTGACCATGGAATATTGGAAGAGCCATTAAAAGTCTCGAAATTTAAAGAAATAAATATTTAGGCAAAAAAATTCAGTGCTCAGTTTTTAAATAATTTAGAATGTTTATTTTTATTTACACACGGCTGAGTCGTGGAATAATGATTTTGAATAGCTAACAAAAAGCCCTCTGTTTCCGGAGACATCTGCCGTGAAATCAACCAGTAGTTCGACGCTAAGTTATCGACATTGTCCTGATTGACCTCATCTGGATGCAATCCATGAAGTGGCTTCCGTAGCCAGGCTTATCACTTCCCTTGGTCTGTTTGGTGGTGAGAAGCAATTTCCTGTTCCCTCAGCTGTAGCGGCGTTGAATCGTCTGCCTCGCATATTGCTCGATGTAGAGTAGAAAAGCCCGCTAACTAGTGGAAATAAGGACGTAAGTTTATTATTTGTTGGTCGAGCTGCTTACCAATATCCACCAATCCTCTTCCTCCTTGATATCTTGGAAACATTCTACGTACAATAGCAATCCGAGGGTGATGTTTGTGCGCTTTTGTTAAGAGTGTTATTTTTCTTTGCAGGTTTGGTTGTCCGTCCTGCTCCATTTTACTGTAGTACGTGTTGAGCGCCTTAAACAAATTTCTACTATTTAAATTTGTTAATTATTAAAAATTATTATTATATTCCTATTATATTAAAGAAACAATAACGGTTCAAAAACAGATTCCTGGGGCACACCGCATTCAAGCTCGACTCTGCTCCACCTAATGTTGTAGATGATTTAATAAGATTTCATAAAATTGACTGTGCAGTCTTTAAAGTTACATTTATAATGTTTTTGAGGCAACATATCAGGCGACACGCAAACAATAGCCTTTATTAGATCAAAGAAAGATGCCCGGATATGCATTCTCTTAAAACAGTTTTGTAGATGTGATGACTTATGGCAGCTGTAGTTGACATGTTGCAATGATAACCAAACTGACACGGATTAGGCAGTCATTCTTAAGATAGTTATACATATAATTTTATAAAAGCACCCTAGCAAATTTCACTAGATAGATTGAAATTGGCCTAAGTTAGCAGTAACATCGCAGGCTCCCTTCTTAAAAACTGGCCGCACACCAATTTCTAGCATTTTGGAAAAATTGCTAATTTAACACATCTGTTGAAAATTTTAGTTAGTGGGTATATTATAATATTTTCAAGTCTTAAGAATCTTAATGTTCAGACTGTTTTAAACCAAAGCAGTCCTTACTACCACTATTCTTAATGTTAAATATTGCACATATATGCAAAATATCCGAAATTCAAATGTAATTGGTAATAAATTTGTGAAATAAATATTTTTTGTATTAAAATATACCGCAGACGAATATTTTTAAATTGAAATGTGGTTTTTTATTTCCAATTTATTTCACAGTTAACCTATGAATAATTGTTGTTTGGTTATTATAAACAAACACTTCAGACGGATTATAAATGAAATTATCAATTTCCAAACATTAAAATAGATTCACATATATAAAATCGAGATTTCGAATAAAAGTTCATTAATCCAGTTTTGTAATCCATAAACACAGATACGATGAATGCAACTAAAAAGTGTCAAGTATTTTTGTTTTTTCTAAGTTTATTTGTTCGTGTCAAAAATGGAAATGCTACATGTGGATATGAGGTAAATATACTTATTATTTGGAGCTATTTTATATTGCTGTTAATTTAATAATTGTAGTACTTGTTTTCGGTGCAGTATATATATATATATATATATATATATATATATATATATATATATATATATATATATATATTATGTTATATCGGATATTCTTAAGGGTGTGATGTATAATCGAAGGTTTTCGGGCATCCCGTGTATGTGTTGAGTCCCTCTCAGGACTCTAAGGCAGTTGACGTTTCGGTTAAATCTCATTCACCATTCTCAAAGCGCACTGTATGGCGTCCTGAGAAGGACTCAGCACATACACGGGATGCCCGAAAACCTTCGATTATACATCATACCCGTAAGAATATCCGACATAACATATATATTTATATATATATATATATATATATATATATATATATATATATATATATATATATATATATATATATATATATATATATATATATATATATCATTTTTCTTAATTTTGTATTTTCTTGGGTTTAGGTTCTATAATTAATAAAACACAAAACGATTGACGTTTCGCCCTTTATTCAAGGCATTTTCAAAATTTATTCCTTGACATTTTGCTGTTCTGTTTCTAAATAAACAAAGTTTCTAAATAAACAAAGTTTATTTAGAAACAGAACAGCAAAATGTCAAGGAATAAATTTTGAAAATGCCTTGAATAAAGAGCGAAACGTCAATCGTTTTGTGTTTTATTAATTATAGAACCTAAACCCAAGAAAATACAAAATTAAGAAAAATGATATAATCTATGGTTCAAGAATCAAGAAAATAAATATATATATATATATATATATATATATATATATATATATATATATATATATATATATATATATCATATGTAAAGTTTTTATTGAAATTTGTAGTCTTGCCATCCAGTTAAAGAAGATCATATAAATATTCACTTAGTACCTCATACCCACGATGACTTGGGATGGCTAAAAACTGTTGAACAATATTATTATGGAAGTAAGTAAATAAGTAAAAAATAAGAGTATATTTTAATTAAGTTGGTGATTTTACTGAAAATCTCCTGTCACTACAGAAATTCCTTTTCCTCCCCTTGAGCTGTCAAAGTTCCTAATTTAAATACTGTAAAAGAATTATCTCTTAGTAGATTTTTTAAAAATTATTTCAAATCTGTAAGTCCAAAGGTACTTTAAACATGAAGCATTTATATAACTCCCTTGAATTTAAAAAAAATGTATACTTGGAGTCAGTCAGTAGTATTTGAAGTTTAATAAATAATTCAATTACTTACAACACAATCAGTTAACCAAACCCTATTCATTGTCTAATATATAAATTCTACCATTGATTCTAAATAATTTACTTACACTTATTTAAATAGTTCCTTAAAAAATAACATTTACTGCACTATGCTATCGCAACGTTTTAGTTGGAAATAATTATGTATAAAATGATCCATTATTCAGAATTGATTATTTTGGAAAACGACATTTCTAAGTAAAAATAAGACAGAAGTATGCAATCCATTTTATTTTAAAGTTGCATTGTTTGACTGTCACAGTTTGTCAACATGTTGTTATATTTAAAAATCTTTTTTATTATGTGTAACTGTACCAGTAATGAACATTACAGAGACGTAATTGTGGGCAAACATGGCAATATATAAAAAATAGAGTCAATGGACATAACTTTGACAAAAAAATAAAACAGCCCTAACTAGCCACATGACAGAAACTACTCATCCATTTAACTTTGAAAAAATCCAAATTTTAAGAACCAAAAATCATAAAAAACGAGAATTCTATGAGATGATAGAAATCCAAAAAAAATAAAAACGTTGTAAACTCAAAAACTGACCCGAGACAATTAAGTAAAATATATAATAATTTATTTAAATATAAACTATTCACATGTTTTAGCAAACAGCTACTCTTTTGTCACCTCTAAGTATATTATCCTTATCTGTTAATACAGAAAAGTAAAAATACTATTGAAAAAAGTCAACCTTCCGGCTACAAGTTCAATATAATTTATAATTTTAAAGTGTTTGTTCTGTCTCCGTTTGTTGTATTATTTTGATGTTGTGAGAGTTCAAATTAAGGTAGGATTAATTTTTAATTAATATCTATAATAACAAGGTGTTCAAATGTAATACTTTTTGCAGTATTTGAAGGTACAATGTCTGAAAAAGGCTAGGAAAATTCCAGCCGAGACGTAACATTGACATGTGAATATATATATATATATATATATATATATATATATATATATATATATATATATATATATATATATATATATATATATATATATACACGGTGTTCCACGACGAACTGCCGAGATCAATTTCTCGGAAAATAGACCTTGGAAATTTTTTTTAGTTTGACAGTTTACCAAAGTCGATGGGGGGTAATTCGGCTAAAATATTTTTAAGATGGGGCACTTCCGGTTATACCGGAAGTTGATATTTTCTTGCTTATTTTAAATGGAACACCCTATATGTTATTTCAGTTTTAGATTCTAAGGAAAATTATAGACATATTTCATGTCCTATACCTAAGTTTAACTGTTTTTGACATTTTAAATTTTATGTCAAAAATGGCGTTTACAGGCGTAAACATAACTATCAGTTTCTTCTATATGAAAGCCTTTATTATTTAATTGGGGTTGGTTTAGTTTAAGAAGGGGATCTACTTTAGTGGAATGTGTTGATATTTTAATAATAAATAAATATAGGGTGATCAAAAAACGGACATTAAATACTAACTTGAGAAAATCGTTAAAAGTTATTTTTTTAAAATAAATCCCTACCTTTATAATGGTATCTTATTTAGCATTAAAAATAACGGTGAGTTTGTATAAGGTTATCTATTCCAAAAATTGGCAGTTGTTAAAATATTGGTAATTTATCATTTTTGTACTGTAAAAATGCTAAAGGGCTTACCTATACAGGGAAACAACCCTTTTTAATAAATATTCAAAATTTTCACCCTGAACTTCAAAACATTTTTCACATCTCCGAGTTAGTCTGTTATGGGTGGGCAGCTCTAATTGCATCTGGAGATAAACTTTCAAATGTGTTCATTATCCTTGCCATACAGTCCTCTAACGTTGCCACTGGATTACAATATGAGATATTCATAGATAAGAAGAAAAGATCTACAACAAAAATTGATGCTTCTAAAAATTAAAATTCGTTTTGTTGTAGCCCGTAGAGATGTTTATCAAGTGGGTGTAAAATATATTTTGGACGATGTGGTGGAGGCACTGCAAAAGAACAGCGACAGAAGGTAAGAGAAGTTAAAAGAATTTTTTTTGTTTTCTTTTATATTTTTAATTCACTTTTTACAATTAAAAGCTGAAATTTTATTTCTAGATTTATATATGTTGAAACAGGATTTTTCTGGAAGTGGTGGCTTCAACAAAACGATCAAATCAAAGCCGTAGTGAAGACGTTAGTTGACAATGGTCAACTAGAATTTGTGAGTGGCGGTTGGTCGATGAACGATGAAGCTGGTACTTATTATCAAACGACTATTGATCAAATGTCATGGGGACTGAGGTATATTTTTACAATTTCTTATATATACGTGAATATAGATGAAATTATCGACTTACAATATATATATATATATATATATATATATATATATATATATATATATATATATATATATATGACTAGTTCTTTAAAATTGATGATTTTCTTGAGCCGACACACTAAAATTTTCGAAACCAGCAACAAAATAAGAAAATAATCTATCCTTTGCAATATGAGGTTCGATGAATATTAAGATTATCTATGAAAATTAAGTTTGCGATACAAGTAAAGTGGATATTTGTATTTAATAATTTTATGTACAAAGTATAAGGAATGGATCATTCAGCAATACTAATTATTAAATTAACCTAAGTCTTTAAGCTTACATAAAACACAGCACGACGTGAAATTTGTACATTGAATAGTCATTTCTTGCAGATTTTGGGTTTCAGAATTGCTCCATCACATCAGGTTTTTTAAATAACCTATATATATATATATATATATATATATATATATATATATATATATATATATATATATATATATATATATATAAATCGCAAATCGTTCGGGTCTTTTTTGGCTCAAATCTTAGCTGGCGTGCTAGGTTGACAAATCCAACATGGCGGACCCAATATGACGGTAAAAAATTCAATATGGCGGCCAAATTTTTGAAAATCAACCGATTTGTACCAAATTTGGTATACGGGAGTTTTTGGGGTCGTTGATCACGAATTTGCAAAATTCAAGATGGCGGATCTAATATGGCATACGTACTTTTTAAAAATTAACCGATCAACACGAAATTTGGTATATAGAGGTTTTTGGGGTCGCTAATCCTAGGTCGGATTTTCGAGCTCAAAGATTACTGACCTAATATAGAGGATTGGGTTATTACTGGGTTCACCATCTTGAATTTTGAAAATCCGACCTTAGACTCGCGATTAGCAACCCCAAAGACCACCGTATAACAAATTTTGTACAAATCGGTTGATTGGATCCGCCATCTTGAAGTTAGCAAACCAGACCTCGAATTCGTGATTAGCAACTACAAAAATCCCTGTATATCAAATTTGGTGCAAATCGGTTGACTTTAAAAAATAGCGTCCGCCATGTTAGATCTGCGATATTGAACTTGAGGATTTTGGAAATTCGGCAACACCAAAAACCCCCGTATACCAAATTTGGTGCAAATCCGTTGATTTTCAAAAATTCGGCCACCATATTGGATTTCTGACCATATTGAAATCTGCCATGTTGTATTTTATCAACCTACCATACCAGCCTTTTAGGGGTGTCCATCAGCTAAAATCTGAGCCAAAAACGAGCCGATCAGTTTGCGAATTTTTATTTTTACAAGCTTTTTTGCTAGACACTCGATTTTTCTACGGCTTCCGGCCGCCATATTGAATCCGTCATAGTGTATTTTTCAAAGGCACACTCAGCATTCGAAAGTAGACGCTGTAAGCTTTAAAATGAGCCCTTGATCGATTTTTTTGGTTGCTTCAAATTTTGGTCATACCTCTGATCCGTTTCACGTGGATTGTCCCATATACATACATACATATATATATATATATATATATATATATATATATATATATATATATATATATATATATATATATATATATATATATATATGTTTATACGGCTTTCACGGATTCCTCCGTGTGAGATGCATTAGCAGTGGTTTTATCCACACTATGCTGTTGTAGTGCTGAAATCACATTCAGCAAACGTACAACTATATGCAACTCCGTTTGTAAATGAAGTAAAATGCGAAATAGTAAATGCAAACTTCTCTCCATCATATCCTTACTGTGTTAGAGGTTGCACAGTTAAAATAAATTGTTGTAAAACACAATTTATCCTATTCCACCACCATCGAGATGGAGGCCTACCTGTACCACCATACCGAGAAGAAAGTCAAAGCTTACCCTCCCCCATATATATGCCATCCGACGAGAGGTCGGCGAAGCCGCGTTTCAGTGTTGCATACTTCCTTCCAATCTGTCCTTTGCACAGCCAGGTGCATGTCGGTACCCTGATGAGTCTAGTGAGAAACGAAACATGTACCTCTGCCGTATCACTGTGGCGGGGAGGGTAAGCTTTCACTTTCTTCTCGGTATGGTGGTACAGGTAGGCCACCATTTCGATGGTGGTAGAATAGGATAAATTGTGTTTTACAACAATTTATTTTAACTGTGCAACCTCTAACACAGTAAGGATATGATGGAGAGAAGTTTGCATTTACTGTTTCGCATTTTACTTCATATATATATATATATATATATATATATATATATATATATATATATATATATATATATATATATATATATATACCTATAATGTAAATATTTGAGGTTATATATCACCACCACACTATATATAGCATCTGAAAGTATAAGTCTTGCTCTTTCAAATGCCGTGAGTTTGTACATTTTTATTTTTCTTCAAGATATTCAATTTTGAAATTTTCAAATTGCATGAATTTTACAAGTTTTGCAAATCTTCACCTTTCGTGACCGAAAAACTTTTAAGCGACAATTCTGATAAACCATGAATGTTTTGAGGCTATCAAAGCATTACTCAATCCAAATTTAATATTAGTTTTGCAAAATAAATTTGTTTGAACAATTTGTTTAAAAAAATTATTGTAAAATTCATTATTTTTGAAATAAATGTTTTCTCCATTGCATTTTACAAAAAAAAAAAAAAAAACGTTTAAAGGAGTCGTTATCGGTATTAAGATATATTTTGTTGCCAACAAAATCACAAACAATTAATTATGCAATTTAAAAAAACCTCAAACGATCATTCGAAAATAATTAAAAATGTATATCCAGAATTTAAAAAAACATATTCTACAAATGCATATCGTTAAAGAGTTTATATTTCAATTGCAAAATTTGTTGTTTAATACTTGATATATGACAAAATATATCGTAATAACGACAAACGACTTCCTTGAACGAATTTATTTTTCTAAAATGCAATAGAAGCATTTACTTAAAAAATAGTGAATTTTGCAATAATTTGATTAAACAAATAATTTAAATCAATTTATTTTGCAAAAATAATGATAAATTTGTATCAAGCGATGCTTTGATAGCCTTAAAACATCCAAGGTTTATCAGAATTGTCACTTGAAAGCTTAACGGTCACAAAAGGTTTTAAAAACTAGAAAAATTCATGCAATTTGAATTTTACAAAACTGAATATTTTGAAGAAAAAGAAAGATATTTGAGCAAACTCAACGGCATTTGAAGGAGTTAGACTCGCCTAGAAGTTAGATGCTATGCATAGTTTAAAAAAAATGTTGCGATGATACATAATTTCAAAGATAAGCCGAAATTGTGTTTTTTTTTTTATTCTTTTAGGTTAGGATATAGTGTAAAAATTTTACATCGTGCTGTGTGTAATTGAAACATGCATATTGCATGATTTGTATATTTCATTAGAAAAATTTAGTAGAGAAAGAATAAGGAATCGCAGAACATGGCCTGAATATCCTGATTTAAAAAATTACATAATTAGTATCATGCATACAACACTTAATTAACTGTAACTATTTTTTGTCACACGCAGTTACTATACGCAATAGAACAGCTATCTTTCGATCAAAAGTGTAACTATTTCCAATATAACTTGATTTTTATTTAGAAAATGTCGAATTTGTGAATACAAATTATTTGTATACCAAAATTTTTGGACTAATTTTAAATGGTGAAAATTGTTGGATTGTTTTAGCTGAATTTTATTTTATTGAAAAAAATTTTCCATTCTTCATAGACTATTTTAGAAATTTTTTTGCAATGTTTTTTGATTCAACGTTTAAGGATTTGTTTTAAGTATATTAAATTATTTATCTAAAATGCTGTATTAATTATAATTTTAGTGAACTTTTTTATAGTATAAAATGAACCTAGATATACCTGCAAAAATGTTATTTTTAGAATATATTTTTTAGATACTTATGTTTATAAGCCATGTTTACAGACAATTTGGTTAATCAATCATCTTTATCAAATTAACAATGAAATCACTAGACACGGGTATTACCTTTTGTTTACGAGGATGACATGAAAAGTGTAAAAATATTTTTCATTTTATCAGAATTAATGGAAATACGAGGGATTTAATATTTTAAATTACTGTAGTTTTAACGTGCATAATATAAAAAATAAAATTACTGAGGAAATAATTTTTAACAGAAAATTAAATGAAACATTTGGCGAATGCGGCCGTCCAAAAGTTGGTTGGCAAATTGATCCGTTCGGACACAGTAGAGAAATGGCCTCAATTTTCGCCCAACTTGGATTTGATGGATTTTTTTTGAATCGAATCGATTATCAAGATATCGATAATAGGAAGTCAAATCGTTCCATGGAGTTTGTTTGGAGGGGTAGTCCAAATAATTTAGGTAAGTCTAATGTTAATCCAGTCAAATGCGATATTGGGGTTGCAAAGTTTGTACGTAACTTTAGCTTCTAGAGAAATCACTGCGAAATAATGCCAGGAACGGTCATTCACCCTTGTGCTAGCCTGAAAATTTTCAAATTTTGACGTATTTTTCGTTTTTTTTTTCTATTATATTTCCGTTAATATCAATCCTAGAGAAAAATTGCAGTAAGTTCCCTTTCAATTTGTGCTATTCCGATATATATATATATATATATATATATATATATATATATATATATATATATATATATATATATGTTCTGTTCACTGTTCTAATCTCGTGGAGTAAAGATCCCTGAAGATGTCTCGTGCAATCGTAGGTGAAACATCGGATGATAATTCCAATCTGACAGGTCTAAGCCCAAGAACCATGATTTTCAAGATATTAAGTAATTTAATTTGTTTATAACCATAAAAAGTGCTCGTTTTTTATTAATTCCCTAGACTCTCCGAGTTGTTCGGACTTTATAAATCAAAAAAAGTTTAAAAGCTAGTGATGTCTAATATATATTAACAAATTAGTACCCTCCTGAAATCGTTATTTAACATATTTTCAATATGTGCTTCCAACTATTCGCACGCCGAAATGTATTAACAAATTATTGTGCAAAAAAGTATTTAACCGATTGAGATCAGACAAAAGGGGATTTATTTGTTAACAAGTGATATTTTTTACGTGTCTAAAGGCCAATAACATTAGCTTAGTTTAAAATTTTTCACTTGAAAGAAGGTTTCTTTTTTAACTTATTATGCGCATATCTCAGTTTTGCAACGTAATTTTGCATAATTAGAAAATCCGAATAGCACAAGTCGAAAGGAGATTTTTTGGCAAATAAATTAGATCCTAGGAACGAAACATCTTTAAAATTTTGCCATAAATAATTTTTCCTGTTTCGATTTCACTTTTTCACACTGGCGGAAGGTGAATTATACCATTTCTGGTATATTTTCGGAGTTATATCCAGAAACTAAAGTTACGTGCAAACTTTGCATATTTAGAATACGTTCTAATCTAATTTGACTGGACAGTGTAGCATTTTGAAGGAAAATGGTTTCCTTTTCATTTAATTCAGACAATTTCACCATTATAAAGAGAACAAAGAATTCTGTTTTATTTCGTAATATAAAATTAAAAGGGTGTATTTCATTTACTAAAATAATACAAAATTTGTATTTCGGTAATGAAGCATTTCATAAAAACCTGTTCATAAGAACTTTTTGCCTATTTTGATGAGACAACTACATCCTTTTAAGAAATGAATTTTAGAGCACTCTGTATACAAATTACAATAATATCATAACAGTGTTTCTTTTTTAAGGTGAATCTACTGATATCTACACCAACGTTCTATTTCGCCATTACAGCGCTCCAAGTGGTCTGTGCTTTGATGTTCTTTGCAGCGATGATTTCATAGTAGATGATATTCATAGTGTTGAATACAATGTCAAGGCGAAGGTAAGAAAAATCAACTTGTACTCCCTTTCTGGAGCTACTTGTATAAAGCCAAGGTGAAGATCTAAAAATAACCAATCATTTGAGTTTTTGTTTTTAAATTATTTGTACGTGTAGAATCCACTTAGAGCTTGGCATGTCCCCCCTGACTTACCTGTATTAAAAAACACATACCTAATAGTATTAAAGCGAAAACACAGCAACATACTTTTAAAACAAAGCCTGGGTGACTCAGCAACTGCGTTTTCTGTTTATTTGCTACTCTATGCATAAATCTTAATATATTGGAACTATTTTAGGCCGAAAACTTTATATCTAATTGGGTGGTACCAGCTTCACAAGTATACGCCTCGAATAATATATTGGTACCAATGGGAGATGATTTTATGTACCAGTATGCAGATCAGTATATGGAAAACATAGATAAGCTTATTAAGTAAGTTATTTTTTTATTTCATTGCGCTTAATTAGACTAATTATTTTTAGTTCAAAATAGTGTACTCCAAATAAAAATAAGAATAAATTAAAATTTGTTATAAAGCTTTGGTTACACACAGTACATTCAGAAAGTTCCGGGACTAATTTTGTATAAAATTAATAACTAACGCTATCTATTATCCGAGAGCAGAACTATGCAATATAATGTCTTAGTTACCCACAATGGAGATGTGAGCGCTGTAACTTCATTTATTCGCCAGCTGTGTTTGTTTGAATTTTGTTACAAATTGGGAAAAAGTGGTTCGGAAACATTCGTACGGTGAGGACTGTTTAAACCACGGCAAGGTTTTCGAGTGGTATGTGGGGTTCAACAACGGGCGGCAGTCTCTGGAAGACGATCCATGGGAGGGGCTCCCTTTAACCTCGACTACCTATGAGAATGTCGAACGTGCGCGCATCGCATTGTCTCGTAATTGACGACTCATGGTTGCAATGTTGTCAGAGGAACTCAATATCAGTGTAGGAAGCGTGCACCAAATTTTGCGCGATGTTCTCGGGAAAAAAAGTTTATGCGAAGTTCGTGCCGCACTTGTTAACGGAAAAGCTAAAAGAGTACCGTGTGTCAATTTTAAATTCCATTTAAAATTTCACGCCAAAACGCTAATACTTGTCACTTGATCGATGTGACGTCACACTGACAAACTAGCAAAGATATATAAATTTTTATTATTTTAAGTGTTGTGCGGTGCCTCAGTGTACAATCGGGAAAAATAAGCAAATTTCGAAGAAATCACATTTAAATTACTATAAAATACGAACTAGGCAACGTAGCTTTTGACGGCGATCACGGATGTGACATAAAACCAAAAAATTCATGTCAAGTTCGTGACAGCGATGACGTTGGCTCTATTCTTTAGAGTAATTATCAAATGATCAAAGTGAAAAAAGTGAAACTGACAACCATGTTCTTTTGAATATGCTCCTACTTGTTATTAGGTTAAAGTGAACATGAATTACTTCAAGTGATAGAACTGAAAGTAATAATAACTCAAAAGAATAACCGTATCAGGAAGGAGTGCCAACGATGCCGTTAGTATGGAGTAACATCTTTCACTTTGATTGGTATTCGTTGTCACGTGACTCGAAAGAGATTTAAATACATTTTTATTAATAAAATCCCTTAAAAATAAAGAAAAACATTGTATTTTTAGGATTTCTATTGTGGACAAATTATATTTTTATTTGATCAGTCAACATCCCAATTCTTTAATTCCCAATATTGTTTAAAACATGCCATGGAACTTAAATCTTCTTGTCGCTAGTTTTGTTTTGCCTATCATATTGTCATAATTTATATTACATATGTCAACAAATAAATGCTTATATAGGGATATTAAGGATAAAGCCTTAAAATATGTAAGAGAAATAGTTGTATCCCAAAAAATAAATAAAAATCCATTTTTACCGGTTCGGTAATAAAAGAAAATATTTTTTATGGTTGTATTCTTAGGGTTTAAAACTTGCTCGACTTATTGTTGCTTTTGTCAGTTTAAGCCCCATGCTGTCACTTTAGAACGGTTTAAAGTTAGATCATGTTGGTGAGTAATTAATTACTTAATAACTCTCTGAATTTCTATAAAAAATAATAAAAAAAATACCAGCTTTTCGTATAGTTAGAAATTACATAATCTAACCGAAATGATTTACCAAAATTTTTAAAATTTTTTTAAACAGATACATAAATGAAAGAAAAGTTTTTGACAATGTTAGCTACAACGTTATTTATTCTACGCCTTCGTGCTATCTGAATGCTGTCTACCAAGCTACTAATGGAACATTAGAGGCTCCACTTAAAACAGACGATTTTTTCCCGTACGCATCATCAGCTCACAATTATTGGACGGGATATTTTGCTTCACGACCGACAGGAAAAGGTTACAGTCGGTACGCCAATAATTTCCTACAGGTAAGAAATACAATGACCGGCAAAATTATCGACCCATATAGTAGAAATTTTTATATAGCTTACTAAAACCTAGTAGATAGTTCTGCACATCCTGATATATATATATATATATATATATATATATATATATATATATATATATATATATATATCCACTTCATATATTTAAACCTCTTTTTCTCCAATCTATGGGTCTGAATGTACCATGAAGAACCAACATAACTAGTTTTTGTTGTTAAAAATTTGATGACATTACGATATTTGAATTTCTAAAAATTAATTTTTTTGTTGCAAAACACTTCATAAACACAATATAATGAACGAACTAAAATAAACTGCGACATACAAGTAGAAAACTACTGAACGTTATTAGGCAATGGGTAGTTAGACGGCTAGGTAGATATTTTTTTAGATCCTTAGTAGTTAAGAAGACGGGGTTCTGTAACACCTTGATGGCACTTAACCCTTTTTATTAGTCTATCAGCCGACAAAGTGCTGAAAATTGCTACAGAATTTCTGAAAAATGTCAGAAAAATTTTGAAATCCCATGAAGAAGTGATCCACAATGACGTCCCAGATCAGTGGCTGTTGCCCAAAATGGCAGTTGTGTTCTTTGTCGAGTATTCGGTCCAGGTCTGTAGTTCGGCCAGGTGGGCAGGTGTTTTGATGTCACCATGGAATCTCGCGAATAACGTAATTAACTAGTATTGAAAAGACTCTCCCGTCTGTATGATTTTTTATTAAAGACCAAACATGGAACTTAATAATAAAGTAAAATGGATAGTATCAAAAAATTCTTTAAGTTCCAAGTGACCATTTTGGAGTGATCTTTCAGTACGTAATAAGAAACATACAAATATTATAATTGTCATAAATGAACAAATTTCGCAAATCAAATTGACGACGTCAGTTCTTATATTTAAAATTTGTTTTAAACTGTTAAAGAAATACAGTCGGGGTCCCGATGATACTTTTTTCACTATGTGCGCATATTTTTCTCTTCTAGTTCGGCCAAAAGACCAGTTTTAGTAAACTGCGCATATGTACGTCAAGCCGTGTGTATTTGTCACCTTTTAACTTTTACCCCCCCCCCCCCCCCGCCAGGCGTAAATACTTATATTAAAAGATATGGTATTGCATTAGCTTTTGTTTAAAATTTTTCAATAATATATCTCAATGTAACGGTCTCGAATAACCTGCAGATATGGTGGGATGTAAAGGGCCCAATGGAGGCCTAAGCATTGATGATCTAGTATCACCACCTCTTTTTAATTCATTCAGTCATTCATATCTCAATGTACAGTTAAATGTTTAGTAATTGTCTATTAAGAGGCAAAAAGGCCTACTACCTTGATCACAAAAAAATACATTTGCAAGAAAGATCGTTATCATCCGGGATCTCGAAGGCACTTTTTACCCTAATGTGAGAATATTTTTGCTTCTAGTTTCATGTGCCAAAGGGGCGATGTCATCTTTTCCGTTAAAATGATGTGGAAAACATGCTCTCTTACTTCATAAATACTTATATTACAAGATGTGTTGTAGCATTAGTCGAGACGAATTTTAGTTTTAAGTGTGTATAATACCGAATAATAATAAATAAATGGTGGGGTCAAGTTCGCAGTTAGGAAAGTACATTTCTGCAGATCACTCGAAAATACTTACATGCAAAATTGAGGCACTTAATACTTTAAAATAAAATTATTTTAATAAGCTACATAATAATAATAATATACAGGAGGGGGAATATTGCTTTGTTGAATTTTTTAGAGGATATAGTATGGCTAGGAAGGTATTCAGGTAGGTTACCTAAATCTGGTACTAAAGTAGGAAAATTTGGAAATAAACCAATTATCAGTAACAAGAAATAAAATGAGAGATGAATTTATAACACTCTAAAATTTATGAACAAGTTTGTAATGTAATAAGTGTAATTGCAATAGTATTATTGTAACTATAATTAATAATATTTTGAGCAAACACCACTAGAAAGTCATCTCAATCACGAATACCATTTCGAAAAAACTTATAACATAATAGGCTATTTTGATATCTAGTAGCTTCAGTAGAGTTATGGCATGAGTTGTGGAATGCCCTGTATATGATAAAAACTATTTTGTTTTACTTAAATAATGCTTCTCAAGCAAAACAATTATTTCAAAATTTATATTTAACATCATAGGATATATGAACTCGATTGGTAAAATGGTATTGTTTTTTCTTCTTTGGCTCCCCTCACATAAGTTTTCTAGCAGTGAGAGTGGTAGCGGAAGTCTAGCTAAGATTATTTAGCCGCCCATAGTTACATTAGTTGTTTTATTTAGGTCTGTAAACAATTGAAGTCTATTACTAACATTGATTCTGTGGAAGAAGACAAACTAGATATATTGAGAGAAGCTCTGGGAGTCTTTCAACATCACGATGCTATAACAGGAACCGAAAAAGAAAATGTTGCCCATGATTACATTAAGTTAGTACACGAGGGCATAGTCAGTTGTGAAGAAATCATAAATGCAACGTTATTGTAAGCAATTTCCTTTAATTAGCAAAACACTTTTTAAAAACAAAAAAATTGTGGTTTTTCTTCTATAAAAGAAAAGTGGTAGCAAACAAAAAAATTATTAAATAATAATTATTTTTTTAGTCATTTGGTAAAATCGGCAAGAATGACATTTACTACATGTCCTATGCTTAATATAAGTGAGTGTGCGAGAACAGAAAAGGAAAAACAACTTATTATCACTGTATATAATCCATTGGGAAGATCGGTTAATAAATTTGTCAGATTGCCAATTATCGATAATATTACAGAAATTACAATTACAGATCCATCTGGTGAGAAAAAAAAACAATTACTAAGTTTTCATTTCAGCAGTCATTGTAGAACAACATTCATCGAACATTGATTTTGATTTTTCTTAGAATATTAATTAGTTTGTCATTATTCACCACATTATAAGTAAGGTTAAACTGTTCAATCATAATACCTATTGGGTATGACTTACCAGATTATAATTATATATTTTTTTATTTAAAGGAGTTCAAATACAGACCCAAATATTACCAATACATCCATCAGTACTAACTGTGCCAGGAAGAGACAGCGATGCAAAATTTGAATTAGTTTTTAGAGCAGATAATGTTCCACCTTTAGGATTTAAATCGTTCTATTTTGAAAAAACTACAGCAAAGAAAAGAAATCATTATTATGATGATTATCTTGACAACGTAAGTACATAAAGTGCCTGTATTAGTAGTACTACCCACTGAATTACAGTTTGCCAATATGAGCTGTCTTATGTCGTTATAGAACATTATTCAGGCCGACAAATTTTGTCAATTCTCAAAACCAGAACCTTGGCATGCTGAATCTGAATTCAAAATTGACCTGTTGCTTCGAATTTTTGAGATATTCTAACTAAAAAGTGCGAAAATCTCGGTTTTTCGCTAGTTCTGAGGTTATGTAATAGTGCAAGTGTAAAGTTTATCGCTGAACAATATCGAAATTACTAGTCTCCCCCTTCAAAACCTACTTGGAATTATATCGATATCTTTTTTCATCTCTAAAATATCGCTAATGGATATTTATTAGTTTGAAATAATAACCCGTCAACGGCTGACTCAATCTTCGGCAGATTGATTTCCTTTTTAAGGAAGTTGATGTTTTCTCTAAAATAATGTGAGAAGCTGTCTCTTTCTCAATATTCAGTTAAGGGACCGGGCGCGGATCTAAGAGGGGGCGGTGGGGGCGGTCGCCCCCCATATTTAACACAAATCACAACTGTATTTTTAATTTTGGCATAGAAACCGTTTTAGGCACATTCAGAATAAAACGTAGCCGTTTTCACTCAAAATATTCTAAGTTATAATTTAAATACTTATAAAATACCCATTGTCAAAAATACAAGAAGTTAAACATATAAAAAAAATAAATTCGTCCATATAATGTGAAAATTTTTTTGGGCTGTCGGTCATTTTATTATTAATTAAAAACATTTTTAGGGCATTTGGCGTTTCAGTTTATTTATTTCCTAAACCAACTGCAGAATTACAATTAAACACTAAAAAGGGTAATTAATTTTTATATGTTAAAAATATTTAAATAATAAATTGTGTTTACGCTGGTAAACATTACGTATCTAATTCGTAATCCAAGTCAGTGAAGCTATCTTCGCCCAAATTAATTATAATTGGTTCCTCTATTCACGGACCATGCGATCAAGTTTCCACATTTTCTTTTATTCTTTTATTATATGGATTTTTTTCAAATTTTCTACAGTAACTTTATTCCAAAAAATATTTCAAAAGTTCTGTTAAATTACTAATTTTGTAAGTTGTGTTATTTCTAGCAACTCTACCTTTTACTTGAGAGAGATATTTCCTTTGCCAACGGACATTTTCCGGAGAACAGATTTCCTATCTGGTTTTTCCCAGCAAAAATTAAGTTCTGTGAGCAATTTCCCGAGCTCAGTTAATTTAATTTCAGGTAAATCCCGATCTTCATTGATTTTAGTTAGAATTTTGTCGACGGTTGGGATCTGCTTCTCATAATAAGATGTATGTACAACTCCTTTTATTGCAGTTTACATCTCTTCTTCCAACGAGATTTTTCGTCTGCCTGTGATCGAATGTGACTTAGGAGTACTAACAATTCCAGTCGTTTTTTTCTCCTTCATTATTCGGTACATAGTAGATTTTCCAACTCCCGTCATGTTGGAACACATCTTAACAAAACTTTTAACATTATTATCTAGATATTGATATTTTAAGGCATCATAAACATTCATCGTAGTAAGTTTTTCGTTGAGGAAAAAATGCCCTGGTTGAACGATTTTGAAATAAATATAGATGTGGAAGCCATATCTTTTGGGTATCTCAAACAAGCACAAACAAGATAAATCACTAAGGACACACTGTAAGGTGTGCTTTGCTCACTGACAGAAATTAAATTGAACTCTATTGTTGCAGTAAATTTATAAAACCTTATAATGTTTAAATATAATTACATTCACGTCAGTTCTCAGTTACCTGCGGCACTGGAGCAGGAAGTTGGAGGTTTCGGTAACCGTTTTATTATTCTTTCTAGTTCTTGAATAGAGTATAGGAATGTGTATGCTTGCGATCGCCCCTCCCCTTCCCAAGAGCTTTGAGTTCAGCAAAATAGAAACGATTCTGCCTTTTATATTAGGAATGTGTATGCTGCTAGGACCCCCCTCCCATTGACAACTTGGTTTTCTTGCGATAGCCACTCCCCTCAAGAGCTTTGAGTTCAGAAAAATAGACACGATTCTGCCTTTTATACTAGGAATGTGTATGTTGCCCGCATCCTCTTCCCCTGTCGACAACTTGTTTTTTCTTATGATCGCTCCCCTCCCCTCTCCAAAAACTTCAAATCCAGAAAAATAGACCCGACCCTGCCTTTTACACTAGAAATGGGAATGTTGCTGATGTCCCCCCCCCCCTTCCGTCGACAGCTGCTTTCGCTTGCCATACTGTACTTTTGTGATATCCCCCCCCCCCCCAAAGAGAGAGGCTGAATACGCCCCTGTAAGGGACCCGTCACTTTTCTGATTTGGTTTATATTTGAATTCAGTATTTATATACTCATTGCTATAGTGGAACATTGCACATTTTTTACTGTGTTTTCACTTCAAAATATGCGACCAGTACGACTGGTATTGCTATTCAATCTAACCAGTTAGACAGCGACGAACATAATTGTTTTACTGCCCAAAAACATGGCTGCGAAGTCATTTCTCGTCAGGGAGTTCACGAATTTTTTCCCTCTATCCTCTTGTGACCTTGCATCTATGCAAATGTTACATAATTATGGTTGCTCAGGCTGAGGAGACACTAAAGATACTTTCAAATCAACGTCCAGTTAATTCATTGACTAGCTAAAGTTTTTACTATGGCCCGACTATCCGAGAATATAGTGATAACTTGCCTTTGTATCATCCTCTATGGTTGTCACACAAGCAAATATTAATAGCATAAATCTCCGCTTCGAAGATAGTTAAATGTTTCTCTAGATAAACATGTTGAATTTGGACATCACGCCATGGCTTCGTGAACTGGCTCTCCTGTCAGTTCAGGATTCAGCTTTATACCATACCATTTCTCAAGACCTCAGTGTCAGTTTCGAGATTATTCACTCCAATTTATTTGGTTAAATTTTACTGTTTATTTCTGTGCAAATAACAGCTATGAATGGTTATATTGGGTCGGCAGGAAAGCATTTTTGTTTATTACACATAGAGAGCGTTGTAATTGTTTTGAAGAACTTCTGTCAGTGTCATGGATTTTTCCTTTTGACATTTGTATTTGTCCCTATTAGGTTATTTAAGAAGCAATTTGTTTGTAGCTGTTCCTTTAGGGTCAATTTTAATATGGAGTGCAGAAACAAATATTTTCGGCATATTTTACTTCTTTATTTTGGTAAAGGGAAGAAAGAGATGTGTGAAGTTTATGATGATTGCATAATAGAACGCACGTGTCAGAATTGATATAAAAATTTTGATATGGAGATTGTTCACTTAGAGATGACTAACGTTCTGGTAGACCTACCGAAACTGATGATCACCAAAACAAAACCACAATTGAAAAGAATCGTCATATAACTGTTCGAGAGCTTACAGAGAGGTCAAACGTATCGCACACAACAAGAGAAAATCACTTAAATTGTCTTGGATTCGCTAAGAAGTTCGATATTTGGATTTCACATGAATTGTTTTTTATAGATAACTGCAAATTTACAATCTACTTGGTTAAGTAATAAGTCAAGGATTTATAATTAGTTGGCTTGAGTCAGGTACCGTCCATTGACAGTTCTGTTTTCACCTAACTAGGTCTTCCGACCATTTTCTTCGGAGTATTCTGTTTGCGAGTGGTGGATTGAAGAGTTCAGTTACTAGCACTTGCTACGATTTTTATGTCTGTCAGAGTAGTGACTTATAAGGCCATTTATGAATGATATTTTGAGGTATTTATGAATGATTCTGTTGGAAACATACGAAGGTGCGTTTTTCATCATCCTGAGCGATCAAATAAAAATGAGTTTTATTTCACACCACAAAACCGAAATTACTTTCTTGTCGCCCTGATATAATAAACAAATACATCAAGAAGTAAATAAACAATAAATAAATCGATAAATATCTAAATAATATAATTATTAACTAAACTTTTAAATTTATTCTTTTAGTCAATTGATACCTATACTCTCCATCAGCAAGTAGTGAGTTCATCAGGATCCAAAACGCACATACGCAATAAAAGAGGACTTGGTCTTTCTGTAGGAACTGCATATTATTATTACACTGGCTTCGTTGGAAATGACAGCTCCGATGAATTTAGTTCTTCAAATCCATACATTTTTAGACCTGATCCCGATATACCATTAAAACCAGTATCCAAAACATACGATTTCGTAACCTACGATGGATATTGGGTTACGGAAACCCATTGGTACTTTACTGAATGGTTCAGTTATATTCACAGGACTTTCCGTGGTTCAACCCTTAGTGAATTTAATTATTTGGTCGGTCCATTGCCATAGTACGTATTAATAACTTAATACATCAATATTTTTTAAAGTAGGGTTTATAAAATTTTCTTTTATAACATCGATTTCTCAATTCAGTAAAAGACTAAATTTGCTGATCATTTTTAAGATATATTAATATGTATATACAGGATGAGTGGAGGATTGGAAGTAGTAAGAGTAAGGGTAAAATTTGTAATTAAATTATATATTTACAATATTTTAATTATATTTGCGGCTATACAGGTTGGGTCAAAAAGGTAGGCTGGAATCAACTACATTCACTCGAATTTTTGTTATGTAATAAGATAACACTGTCATAAATAATTAGACCTTATGATGTACACATTATGATTAAAGCACTCGCTGATTGTAGTCAACAACTATATAAATATTATTGAACATATGTACAAAAAGACCTGTGTTTGTATAAGATTCCACCAAGATCCTCCTAGCTTCAAAGTAGAGCTAGGTGTCATCTGTCCTAAATTATTCACCGCACATCTCGAACACATGTTTAAGTAAGTCAACATCGAGAATTTGAGAGTCAACATTAATGGTGAAAAGCTAAGTAATCTTCGTTTCGCCCTTGCGGAAGCTAAAAAGTGGCATCTTGAACCAGAAATAGCGTCAAAAAATGTAGTCCAACCAATGGAAATCTAGTGATTAACAACTTTAATATAAAACCCTTGTTTGCCTACTTGGGACATGATATTTGTTTTGGAACCGACAATTAAACGTAAGAGATAAGTAGACGAATTGGTCTAACTTGAGCAGCGTTTAGACACCCACATACGAGGATAGTTTTCGACCTAACAAACAGAACCTTTTTTCTTCAAATTTATTTTTATTTTTTACCATAGTTTTATTGTGTGTCTATATTCTTCTCCCAGCGATGCTCCCATCTCTTTAACCCGTCCAAACAGTAGTTGACGTCTTTTTCTGCAAAATAGTTGTTTACGAAGATGATGGCCTCTTCATTTGACGAACAAATGTCTGTTCTCTGAGTACAACTTTTAGCCTAGGGAACAGAAAAAGTAGTTGGCGCTAGATCTGGTGAATAAGGGGGGGTAATCAAGCAATTCAAACTGTAATTCGTGCATTTTCGCCACTGAGGGTGAAACAAAATTTTTTCTTCTGCAAATGTGGCCGTGTTTCCTCAATTTCTACTTTCAGCTTATCAACTAATGACGCGTAGTATACTCTTCTAACAGTTTTTCCTTTTTCAAGATAATCTATTAGGATAACTCCATGAATATTCCAGTCTTTGCATTTTTAGGAGCCGATTCTTCTCTCGCAGTTTACCGTTTTGAATGTGTTTTTGTTTCTGGGGTGTGTCATCTACAGTAATTAATCAGCGCCGAAACTCAGATTTATTGCGCCTAAATTGCGCCAAAACAGCTATGTAAATGTTCATCCGAGCAAGTATTTGGTCCAGAGTGAGGAATCGCGGCACCTTGTCTGCGGTCAGCTTTTTCATCACTAAATTTTCATTCCATATGTAACAAACAGGTTCTTTAGATATGTTCATAGACTCTACCACCTCTCTAACCTTAATCTGACGATTGTCTAATAACATTTGGTGAACTGGAGCGCTGTTATCGTTGGTAGTGGCATCTTTTGGCGGCCCCAAACGTTCATCGACACTGATAGCTGGTACAGATAGGTTCAAACTTAGCTGCCCAAATATTCACGGTCGTAAATAATGGTGCGGAGTCCCCATCTTTAAATTGCGTAGGCGTCAATATCTAATGACAGCTCGACATGATATTTTATCCAATTTCACAAAAAATATTCTTACTGACTCATTGAAGAGATTATCAAAGAACAACCACTCGTACGAAATGACTAAAATCGTGAGTATATTTCAACAGAAGCGCGAACACATTCCTCAACTTTGACGAGTGCTGCCATCTTTATGGTGCAGTCGGAAATTTTTCTGACTACCCTCGTAATATACTACAGTCTAATAGTCCTATTTGCCTGAAAAAGAAGGTTAATGGTCAGTGCATTTTGCCCGTGCTGACATTTGGAGTCGAAACAATGACATACTAAACCTGTATCACCCTGTTTTACACAGAGCTTAATTTTAATAGGATTTATGTTTTCATGGGAATAAATTGGAGTTAAAAGAAGTTACCGCAAATATTTACTATTTTTAGTGACAAACAAGGTGTAGAAGTTGTAGTGAGATTTAAAACAGACTTAGAGTACGACGATAAACTTTATATGGACACAAATGGGAGAGAAATTATAGAACGTAGCAGAAACTATAGACCAACATGGAACGTAACAATAACTGAACCTGAATCTGGTAATTATTATCCAGTAGTATCACATATGACGGTTAAAAATACTGGATCTGCCGAAATCACAGTGGTTACAGATAGAGCGAACGGCGGAGGAAGCATTAATTATCAATATATCGAATTTATGGTAAGTCTTATTGAAATTAACTTATTTATACTATTTTGGTGGCAAGAAATATTAAGGATTAAAACCTGAAGCGT
This sequence comes from Diaprepes abbreviatus, assembly GCA_034092305.1. Classification (NCBI taxonomy): domain Eukaryota; kingdom Metazoa; phylum Arthropoda; class Insecta; order Coleoptera; family Curculionidae; genus Diaprepes; species Diaprepes abbreviatus. The sequence continues at coordinate 1,504,269 of JASJET010000235.1, read as the reverse complement.
TGCCTTTCCTCTTGTAGTTGAATTTACTACGTTTATTTTGTTATTTTAATAGTAACTTTATTACTAAAACTTTTTAGATTCATAGAAATACCATAAAAAGTGGAGGTGGTGTTGGAGAACCCCTTAACGAACAGGCTTTTGGGAAAGGAGTGGTATCTAGAGGCTCGCACTATCTTATGTTTGGTGGTACAGGTAAAAAGCCTATTAGTAGAATATAGGAAACACGAATTTTTCTTAATATTATTATTTATTTACCATAATAATTGTACATTACAATACTAACTATATATATATATATATATATATATATATATATATATATATATATATATATATATATATATATATATATATATATATATATAAAATATTGCTTATTTGAACGGTAATAAGTTAATAAGTGATTATGCAAAGATGTTGATTTCCATTCTATGAAAAATTCGCAGCGCTTGAGTCAGCCAGAATATATTTACCTGATTATGGTGTAGACGAATCAAACCAAATAAAACACAGGTGACTGATTTTGTTTTTTAATAATTCTACATGATTATAAGTGCAGCAAAGAAAATGGTTTAAAATGTCAAAATTAGACTTTTCAACAGGCGTCTTTCGAGAGATTTTTAAAACCACGGTCCTAATGATTAGAACAATATTAACCACGACGTATTCCCAAAATTCAATTTTATTCACCCAAAAAGTGCAACAAAAACAGATATTGAATTTACGGCATGAAAATCGATAAAGGATACTAATAAAGAAACCCCGCAAAATCGCGACTCCAAATAAGAACGATGCCGATAGATGGCGAGATGGATACAGTCTCATGCAAAATTTCAATTCTGAATAAAACAGGCGTAGAAATAATAAACGATTGTTACTATATATATATATATATATATATATATATATATATATATATATATATATATATATATATATATATATATATATATAAAAATATAGGTAATTTAACACTACACTAATAATTACCAGAGTAAATTAGGACCTTAAATAGTTAACGTAGATAACAGTAAAGAAACATACACAGTAAACAGCCAAAGTACGCTATTCTAGTGGAATATCACTGTCCGCTTGAAATACACAGACCAGGAAAAATCAAAGTTATAAGGTAGGAACAAATCGTAGTGGTTCACAAGTCTGTTGGTGAAGCAATTTTTGCCACAGCAAGAATCCATTTTGCTTTTTGGTTGGTAGCACAGAAACTCAAAAATTTTACAGTGCCAGCAGATCAGAACAATCAACCATACCTGTCAACAATCTGTGACCAAACATCATAAGTGGGCTGAATTCTTCGCGCCTCCAAAGAATCCAAGCCGAGCAGTCTTGATGGTACTGTAGTTGCGATCGATCGATTCTCAACTAATACAGCAAGAAATTATCAAATTTGGATTAGATTTGCTCAGTCCGTGTAGCGTAAACCCTGTAATAGTACTTCAAGGAACTTTTAGCCAAACCAAAATAAATAGCCTTAAGAGTTTTAATGGCATTAAAATCGCAACACTGCCTCATGACTTATCGACGCCGATATCTATCGCAAAATCTCACCAATTGCGTCCGGCCAGACATATAACTCTCAATCCAAAAAATTAACGGTGGTCCGACTCCGTATTGCTGCAGATTGTTCAATAAATTGCGATGATTTACTGCATCAAATGCTTTCCCGAAGTCAAACTAAATCCATTCGACTTGCAATGAAAGATTAATGACAGAACGCAAAAAGTTAAAATAAACTGCTAAATTAGTCCAATAGATTCCATGGAATGCGAAAGAAATATCTGTAATCGACAACTACTAGACCTTACCAAAATACGATAAGCCAGATATAGGACGGTAGTTAAATATGTCAGAATGATCTCTACCTTTGAACAAAGGTGTTACAAAAGCGGATTTCAACCCCTGAATCAAGAGAACATTTGTATATTTTTGTCACTGATACAGCCAGTGTCACACAACTGTTCCCCAAGAATACACACAGCAACCACGTTAACATCAAGATCTATCAGCTCTTTAAATACAATATCGTTGTCCAATAGCACAGTGCCCATATTTATGTTGTTCAAAGGCATGCACTGTGTCCAGTTCGTACTCCGACACTCGTTGTCCACTGAATATAGAGATTAGAACAATTTCACAAATGCACATACATCAGCAATCTCACTTGAATCCTAAAGTATTGCTACGTTTTTTATTTTAACAAATCACGTAGCTAAAATACTCACAGAAACCTTTTGGGAGATAAAACTGTCAGTTGACCTAATAACATGAAATTTAAAATGCATCTACTGTTTTGTACGTAGACACCAAAAAGAGTAATGCAGTACTGGTACCAACCAACCCTCTAGACCTTACTTATTTACACATTATAAAACATCCTTTAAGGAGTAATTGTATTTAGATACTAGATAACGCTTGGGAGCATTCTTGAACCTATCCATTTGTACAGTGTTTCAAATATTCACCAAAATGTAGTTATAAATTTATACACATGTAACATATACGAGGTTGATCTTTTAAAAGTTGCTTGTACGATGTTAATGAACAAGTAAGTTATTATCATGCCATGTCAAACAATCATAAGATCTAACGTCAATATTATCACGATATCTACATATTTTTTTATAAACATATGACTAGCGTAACAACTCAAAATTCACAAATCTGTGAAAAAAAAATATCATCATTGTTTATCGAAGTTCAAGACAGTCGTAAAATGAGGTTAATTTGCTATTGTTTCCTAAAAATGTATATTTTTAATAGCAGTCTGTCAGAAAAGTATTTTTGCTTCATTGCATAAAATATATTTTTTTTAAGATCCACAATAACTTACATAATAAAACTACTTTGTGGCAATGACATAAATTCTTTAACACATTTAGAGTAAACTTTATTACTTTAAGATTACAGCCAGTACAAGGATCCAACGCCAAAAGAGGTATCTCAAGAGATTTATTTGGATTCTTTGATAACTTTCGCATCACCAAATGGTCTATCGTTCGAAAGATATAGAGAAGGGCATACTATGGAGGTAAATTAACAATTCTTAAAGTCTTAAAATAGAAGCAGTAAGAAAACTTAAAGTAGTAAACAATTAAAAACAACCTATATCACCCTGACACAACCTCCTCTTCATGTCTGTAAAGTTTCTGAATTTTAATTAATGTGTTATTTACATTTTGTTTGTTTTATTTCTTGACTTGTTCATATATATTATTGTTGATGTTGTTTATAATTTATCACTACTTTAACATTTTATATCTGTGAACATTTTGATGTCTGACTGGTCTGATAAGTGTACGATAGTATTTGTTTGTAAGTTTTAATTGAGGAATAAAAAATTATTATTATTGTCACTCATTTTATGAAAATAAAGAATGTACATATATTCGTTTTTAGATTTTATGATTTCTTCTACCAGTTTATATTTTTATTTACTTTTTTCTAGTTTTCTGGTTTAGCAAATATCACCTTACCAAGAAATGTCCACATTTTGACTCTAGAGCCTTGGGGACCATCAACGTTACTGTTAAGATTGGAGAATTTTATAGGGAAAGAAGATACATGGCATTCAGGAACTTCAACAGTTAACGTTGGAGTAAGTATTGTATATAGCATATACAAATTTAAAGATAAGGGTTTTGATACATATATATTCAATTTAAAAAGTTAGCTTTACGTTACCCCCTCCAACTTCCTTGGGAATACCCATTTTAGAAACTAATTGGTAAAACCAAGAATTATATAATAAAAAAAAAACAGATTTCAAAAAATACATTAAAAGTGAACAACACATTAACAACGATTTTATATTCAAAGTAATTAAATAATTATTGTAAATTTATTTCTTTATATTTTTTAGAAATGGGTGTTAAATTTAAAATTTACAGAAAATACCTGCACAAAATACTTTTAAATAAAAAACATAGGAACTGATTAACAGGGATGTAAACAATACAATGTCTTACAAGTTTAAAATCTTACAAGTATTTTCCATAGCAATTGAAAATTCACAATAATAAAATTTTAGGACATGTGTATGGAGTTAGGAATCTGTATGGGTTTTAAATCTGTATAAGGCTAGAAGAAATTGTTTTATACCTTTTAGTCCGTTTTAAAAACGTGGTAGAGCAATTTTTTTTTTTATTTAAATAATTAGTTTCTGCTTTTTAGTCTTTAGTTTAAAATCGAATTGAATTGTCATCCAGTTCTGAGCTATGTTTAAAGTTTCAAGCCTCTAGCTCATCGGGAAGCTAGTATAAAATCGATTGTAAAATTTATACCAAACAAACAAACATACATACAGACAGACAAGAAAGTGAGTTAATTGTCATCCAGTTCTAAGTTATTTTTAAAGATTCAAGTCCCTAGCTCTGTGGGAATTTGGTTTAAAATCGATTTCAAAAATTTGTACCAAACAAACACTGATAAGAAAGCTAGTTAATAAAAACATGGTAATAATATATATTTATTTTATAAAAAATTTACAGGGGCCTATAGATATTTATTCAATAATGTTTTAATGAAAAAAAACTGATAATTTAAAATCCGAAATCAAATTAACATACATTCATGATTCTATTTGATGTATCGCAAAAGGAAACATTTTTTTAATTTATATTTTTTTCTCTTAGACCCTATTTTCAACATTTTATATATTAACCATGAAGGAGACGACTTTGGGAGCTAATCAATGGTTGGAGGACAATAACCGAATTAGGTTCAATAAGCAAACGAATGAAGAAGAGAAAATTCAACACAGTGAAGATTATTTAAGTGTTACTTTGGACCCAATGCAAATTAGAACATTTATTTTAACAGTAGCTTATTATTAAACAATAAAATTTTTGATAAAGTTTTACAAAAATAATTATTATACCTATTCTATATTTGACCTCACCGAGATGGCTAGACTTATTCTATTAATGGCATTAAGATCAATAATATTGTGGCAGTTAGAGTCCCTCTAAGCAAAAATATCTCAGATGTTACACTTAAATTTTCTTATATAATTATTATATAAGTTATGTTGGAACAAGAAATACGCTTGGAATTTTATACATTCTTTATATCTTTACATTAAAACAAAAAAAAGGTTTGTAAAATCTTTCTTATTTTGTTAACTTTAGGATGAACAATTCCTAATCTTTAAATAGATGATGTTATTACATTAATAATACTCACATGTACTACTATTCAGTACTTATGGGATGTTAACTGAACGCATTATGGACTAGAATTTTCAAAAGCTGGACAACATTATTTACGTGAATTTAAATAAGGAAACAATTTAGTGGTTTCTACATTTCCAAGACTTTTCCCATACCTTCCAAGGTGTTTAGTTAATCTTGAGTTATATTTATATCTTGGTAACATTTTGTATGGATGGTAACACAGGAATTTTGGCTATTTCATTAATTTTTTTTATATTTTACGAAAAATGTATCCTATTAATATTAACATCCACATTGAAAAGATAGGTTATGTATTTGTTATTATCATAGACATAAGAGTAATTAATAGTAGTATCTTCAAACACTGGATTGAGGAGTCCGTTACTTTGTGAGTGCATATTCACACCCACCTCTAAATTTACTCTAATCCGAATTATTACCATAAACTTTAATATTATTTTGTTTTTTTTTCACTTTATAAATATATAAAGTGATAGAAAACAAAATAATAAAAAATTTTATCGTAGTATCTTTATATTATGTCTATGGCTATCATCATTTTATAATTTCAAATTCTCATATGCACGAATAAGGCCGTGTTTACACAAAACCAATTTTCAGATAATATAAAATGACCAATCACGATTTACGTTTATAATTAAATGCATAAATCCCACTTAATACACAGAATATGCACATAAGAACAAAAATTCCACTTGAAACCGCAATTTATTGTATAGAAGAACGTTAATTATAAAAGAAAATATATGGTTTAAGCATAGGGTTATTTAGTCAATGATTTAAATAAAGAAGAAAAAGTTTAAATTCGTAAATATCAGTGGCGGATCGTGATTTTTTAAATAAATTCAATTATCCTTTTCTTTTAACGTCAGATACTAGATATTTTTAATTACGTATTGATGAAATAAATTCATAGATAAATGTTTATAAAATTATTAAAAATAAACAATTTCACGGTCCATGCATTTGGAAAAATTACTTTATTCTCCTTATGACCGTTATAAAATATAATTGTTAACTTTTCTTGCAAATTTCATAAAAAGCAGTGTTGTCAGAGGTAGTACGCTCTTAATAATTGCTTTTTTTCGTTGTACTTATTACCATAATAATAACTTTACATATGTTGATTTATTATGCCGCAAATGAAGTAAGCGGAGCTCTGGAAGCTAAGATCGTGGAAAGGAGTATATATATCTCGGAAGCACAAATTGTAATACACAATAATGGAAGAAACGACTAAATAAGAACATCAAGGATCTTTGGAAAAAATACGACAGTTGACCTGAATAAGGTCAGGCGGAGACTAGCGGAAGAAATATATATCAGACCCAATATGATTCACAACTAGATCCAACAAACCACACTGCTCAATAATGGCTCGAAACTCTGTACCGAAAAGATTTTTTTCGATTCCCAGAATTTTATCAACAAATGATACTGTATCAAATAACCTCTTGGACCGTAGAGTACTTCCTTTATCTACGCTTTCCAAATCACACAACAATTGGCAAGAATAAATGCTGAGTTCGCGGGAAATTTGCCAGAACATGGTGACATCCTGGAACAAAAAAAGGTTAGTTCAATTAACGTATACGGTGTACGAAGCTGTAGATTGTGAGTGAGCCGCTACGGCTTTCTTTGCCTCTCTACAGCACGTTAACCAAAAGATCTTTTGTTCATTCCTCTGATCTAATATAAGCTCGGGATATTTAGACTTTTCATGGTCTATTATTTGTCTGGGGGATAGGCGTTTTGCTTCTTCATGCGTCAACGTGACGTCTTCTAGGAATTTAAGTCTTAAACAGCACAGCACCATGCACTCACCTAGCAGAAAAACTACTGTTTCGGCTGCCCGATCGCAGAAACAGCAAATATTGCTCTCAGCTTCGCCTTTTTTTTTGAGACAGCAGTGTCCTGTGAAAATATTAATTATTACTTCAATATCATTTCTTGAGAGATTGAGAAGCATCTTGGGTGATGGATATATGAATTTTTTCACTTGTCTGAGACCGAACATCTTAATCCACTTTAATTTTATCTGATTTTATTTCCAGCTCCGGAGCCTCTCTCTTATGTGGCTTTTTGGTGGTTCACAAAAAGGTTCTGTGCCAAGAAAGGAGTTTTTGTCCCTTCTTTTGAGAGGATGTCCGCTTCCTCGTTTTCCTTGTGCCCTAGTACCCACATAAGAGTTGCCTTGTTATTCCTTGCCAATCGCTTTAACGCTTGTCAACAGTCCCAAGTTAACCGTATTCTGAATACGTTTTCATACTTTTTCGTGAGAACCACGCCCACTTTCCATCAAGTGATCGTTCTCTCAAGAACGAGAATAGGTACCCAGGCAAATTAGTAAAAAAATGTGTTGTATGTTGGAATAACCGCCAATATTTGCAGGGTACCTATTTTCGTTCTTGAGAGAATGATCATCTTGATGGAAAGTGGGCATGGTTCTCACGAAAAAGTACGAAAACGGATTCGGAATACGGTTTTTTACTTTTTCGTGAGAACCACGGCCACTTTCCATCAAGATGATCGTTCTCTCGAGAATGAGAAAGCTACCCAGAATACGGTTTCATACTTTTTCGTGAGAACCACGCCCACTTTCCATCAAGTGATCGTTCTCTCAAGAACGAGAATAGGTACCCAGATCTTAAAGCTAGAAAAAAACTGTGCTACTACAAGTCTAGACGAGGTTTAGACAGAAAGAAAACTAAAAATTATTACGAAACCAAACACCCGAAGTGACTAATGTCGCAATTAGCAATGCCCCTGGTGGTAGGGACATGTAAGCTAGCGACCTATTTTCGACCACCGTAGTAAACGTATGGATGTTTCGTCCCGATACCGGTGGTGGACTCATCAGTGGGATCCACCGGTACCTTTCCCAAACATCCTTGTACTTTCTACAAACTTGAACCTCTATTTAAGTCCAGTTTTGCCGGAAAGCCGTGGTGAGATGTTATGTTCCACAACACTAATTTTGTCCAAAATCAAGTATAATGACATTTTGGATTCAACATGCCAAATAATTGTCATTTATGAATTTAGTCTCTTGTTAACGTGTGGAAATGGAGTAATGCCACTCTGTTGGAATTCATTATTATTATTTTGAACCTTAAATAAAGCCCGTTAGAAGGTTACTGCCTTAGCTTGGAGGAATCTGCATCGAACAGGCGGTATTTATTAGTCCTGCTTCGTGATGCTAGTCGTTCCCTGAATTTGAACGCAGTAACTTCGCATCGTTGATCATGTAAATTTATAATTGTTTCTCATATATAAAATAATTAATGTGTTATTTAATAAAATGATGAATAAAGTACTTTGTTCCTCTGAAATGAAGTGGTATTTGGGGATTTTTTCTCTACTGGAATTCCGGTGCGTAATTTTTATTATAGTGTTTATACTAAAAAATATTCAGGATTATATTAATTTTTCTTGATATTTACTGACATATTTTAAAGTAAATGATAAAAAGTATATGCATTGTTTCATTTCACTGCTTTTGTTGATTGTGATTTGGTGGAAATTTATGATGTTTTTTTTTTAATGAATAATTTATATTTATGCGGTTAATAACTTTGGTGGCCAAATACACAAATTAAAATCAAGGCAGGTAACAATAAAAACCTATTTACTACATATATTTTTTAATAGTTTTTCATAATAATTAATGTATTTAAACATAGGGTAATTATTTCGTTTAAGTGAAATTTGAGAATAATACGTTTTTTTTTTTTTTTTTTTGAAAAAAAAAACGTCTACATATCCCCTAATTTCGAAGTCATTGAAAACGATTCTGACCTTCGTTTTCTTAAATTTTTCTTCAGTTTTCGGAAAACACAGAAAACATAACGCTTCGCTTCACAAGGTCACTTTTAATTCTAGCGAAAAGACGGAACTTTCGTATTTATTTTGAATAGTACTAGTTAAAATACATCGTGTGTAATATGTTTTAACTATTTTTATACGAATTTTAGAATTCTGTATTTTCAAAGAAGAAGCAAAAATAAGGTTTGTAAATTTCATTGGTCCTTCTATTACTGAATATTGGCTGCGACGTTGCCATATGTAAAATAATTTCTTGGTATAAACTTTTCATTTTTTAAAAACCATAAAATTTGTCAATCAAATCAGTCAACAACATAGTTTAGATTTTTGTAGGGTAAAGACAAATATAAAATTATTCTTAACTAACCAAAATTTTTGGTTAGTATAGGTAAGTTCAGATTTAGCTTAATTTTATTTAGTTTAGAACAAAGGTTTCCAAACCTTCCTCTTCTTGCGAACCCCATTTAAAAACCGGAATAAATTGCGAACCCCCTGTGTGGTCACTAGGAACAGTAAATGAAACCGTAAAATTGAGTTATTAAAATTTATTTTTCATATTGACTAACAGTTCATAACGAAAAACTAAAACATAATTATAAAACATTTACTGCCGGATTCATTAACATGGTTTAAATTTAAAACCGCCCTAAATTGACAGCAGAGGGCTTAAACTGACAAGAGCAACAATAACTCAAGCAAGTTTTAAACCCTAAAAATACAAGAATAAAAACTCATTTTGTTTTACCACTGAATCGGCAAAAATGGAGAACTTTATTTATTTTCGGGATACAACTATTTCTTTTACATATTGCAAAGAATTATTGTGAGGTTTTTATTCTTAATATCCCTATATAAACGTTTATTTTTTGACATATGTAATATAAATTATGACATCATAAGCAAAACAAAACTGGCCGACTATAAGATTTAAATTTCATGGCGACTAGATCGGGTTTAATCCTTAAATCTTCTTAGTGAATTTGGCTGTTACACACAAAAGTGAAAGCTTAACCTACAAAAAAGATTTAATACAAAATGAATACAATAATATAGAACTTCAAAAATACCCTCGTTAGGATATTTGTGCCTATTTAGTGGAACAAAGAAAATTAAAGTTTGGTTCGATGTCTGAAAGTTCGAGTCTTAGATCAGGTTCTGCATTTAACCTATTTCTGTACTTATTTGTCAGGTAAGTTAATGCTGAAAATCCTTTCTCACGTAGATATGTTGTACAAAAGGGTAATAAAACTTTAATAGCCTTTTTAGCCAAAACAGCATACACATTTCTTACATTGAGTCAAAAATCAATTAAAGAGTGATGTTTAAAAACATTTTCTAGGGAATTGTCAGAGTATAAGTCAATGACCTATTCTTTTTCCAGTAAAGTTATAGAAGTATTTGAAGTTATATCTCGTTGAAAAGAGTTACGATCAGTGGATTCCGCAGACACAGATAAATCAAAAAACCGGTTATTTAATTTTTTAAAAATAGTCATTGATCATATCGAAAATTGCTGCACTGTCAGATACGTGTTCAGTGGTTTTGCAAATAATATATCTTCTTAAACGGAATTCTTAAAAATTTATCTCACATAGACAAGCAATATTGCAGCGTTTGTTACATCGTTCGACTCCTCAAGCTGAATAGCAAAATAATTCAATTTTATTCTTTTTAAAAGTTCATTTTCCACCATCTTAGCGGCTAAGTCGTGTCTTTCCTTATACTCGATTGCGACAAACGCTTGGCATCCTCCAGTTACGTGCTGGATTATCTTTTATGTTTGACAGCCATATTTACATTGGTCATTTTCTGTTGAGAGATCTCTGATGATGAACTTCCGATAGTTCTTAGTCGGAATAACCTAGTCTTGGATAGCTAACAAGAAGCCTTCCTTTTCTGGAAACATCTGTTCTGAAATCAACCACGACGCTGAGTTGTTGACATTGTCCTGGATGACTTCAATTGGATGCCGTCTATAAAGTGGCTTCTGTAGCCAGGTTTAAAACTTCTTTTGGTCTGTTTGGTGGTGAGATGCAATATTCCGTTCTCTCAGCTGTAGCGGCGTTGAATCGTCTGCCTCGCATATTGCACGATCGAGTACCAATATCGACCAATCCTCTTCCTCCTCGGTGTCTTGGAAGCATTGTACGTTCAATAGCACTTCGAGGGTGGTGTTTGTGTGCTTTTGTTAAGAGTTTTCTTATTTTCCTTTGCAGGTTTTCAATGTCCGTCTTAATCCATTTTACATGCGTACGTGTTGAGCGCCTTAAAAAAATTTCTACTATTTAGACTAGTTCATAACACCCTACTTACCCTCCTGACCAATTCGGTTGTCAATTCAGCCTTCATAGTACGATGGTCAATTCGTTTAGCCCGTTTCATATCTAGGTATTCGTATGTTTGTTCTGCTTCCGTTGCAGCTATAGGTTCACCGTTCTGCATCTCAAATGCTTCCCGCTGTATCTTTCCTTTAACGATGTTCCAGATACTGTCCTAGACAAGTCCAAACTACATTCCGATATCCCCGGAGAACTCCTCCACAATTTTAAACATTTGCTCCACCTGGTTTTTGGTAGCAGCCATCAGTTCAAGGTTATCCACGTATGGTTCAATCTTACTATCTCTTCGTTGTTATTTGTAATACTAAAGCCATATCTGGTGGAGTTCAAACGGCGTGACAGTGGTTTCGTTGCAACGCAGAACCACAATGGGCTTAGTGAATCGCCTTAAAATATTCCCCTTACTAGCACTATTATTAAGGTTAGATATTATACATATCTTATATGTAAAATCTCGTCACGAAGGACTAGGAGAAACTTATTGATACGCATTCGTAGAAGCATAATATTCCTATGCGATGAGTCATCTTTATTATAATGTGCCGAAAGGAATATTATTTAGATGAGTCATATTTCTAGATAGTTCTAAACTTTTATGCTAGTATATTTCTTGTTATTTCTAGGAGGTTCTATAGGTATGTATATAGGGATAGGATATGCATTTTAATAGTTGTATAGCTGTATTTGAATGGTGAAGATATTAAGAACTAGTAATTAGACTTTAATTGTGATGGAAATTTTAAGTAGTTAATATCGTATTGGGAGTATTAGTGAAAAGTGTAATGTTTTATACTGCGAAGCCAGTGAGAGATTGTAAAGAGACAAAATCGAAACAAATATTGAATTAAAATTTAACTATTACTAAGTTTGTAGAATATATGATGGATATTTTCTGTATTAAAATATTGAAATTGAAACGTGATTTTTATTTATTATTAATTTTACATTTAAGCTAAGAGTAAATATCGTTTGATTATTATAAACAAACACTTCAGACTTATTATAAATCAAATTATCAATATTTAAAGATTAAAATAAACTCACTTATACAATATCTTAAATAAAAATGCATATATTTTTTATTGATTTAGAAACATACTTACCATGAACGGAACTAAAAAGTGTAAAGTCTTTTTGTTTTTCCTATGTGGATTTGTTTGTGTCAAAATTGGAAATTCCACATGTGGATATGAGGTAAATATATTTATTATGAATTATTAAAAATAGCCGGTTTTGCAAAATTGCACTTCATAAATTACCAGTGGTTTTAAATGGTATAGTAATTGTAGATATACTTATTATTTTTTTATTAATTAGTTACTTAAAAGTATCTTTGCTTAGTTAGCAGGTATTTTTTTAAAATTTTAAGTTAAATAAGTAAATAAATTTTCAATACAGGGTGTATCTAAAAATCTATACAAAACGCTAGTGGAAGTTCCTGAGGCTAAAATATGGAGTCTTCGTCTAAAAGTTAATTGTTTTCGAAATACAGGGTGACAAAGATATAACTTTTAAATTTTGTTTGTAAATATTTATCTTAATAATAGCTTGATATGCGCTGAATTTGGCACTTTTTTACTCTTACAATTTTTTCGAAAAATAACCAAAAAACGTGATTTTGAATTTTTTTTTTTCGATTTCTTCTTAAGCTTTTTGAATTTTTCTTATTCGGGGTTACTTGTCGATATATATATATATATATATATATATATATATATATATATATATATATATATATATATATATATATATACCGGGTGTCAACGAATCTATTAGACAAGTCATAATTTCTAGAGTATTATGTGTATCAAAATGAGAATTGGTACAGGTAAGTGGTATGTGAAGGGGAGAGTTTTCGCATATTTTCCACTTTCCGGCCACTTCCGGTTTCACCGGAAATGGCCCCTGTTTTGAATTTTTAAATGGAACACCCTGTATATTTTAACATTTTTGAATTTCTGAGGCAATTCTAGATCAAAATGTGACATTTTAAAAACTTTTTTCGTCTACTTCATTTTTTTAGAGCCACTTTTAAAATTGCATCTAGGTGGCCATGATCGGACGCAAACTAATCTAAGGGCCTTAGGTGATGCCAAAAAAATACAATCGCAAAGTTTTAGTTACTAGTATGAAAGACAGGAATAAGACAAGTTGACAAAATTACGTTTTCATTTCTAACTATTAATTTTCAAATGGCGACCCCTTTTTGACAACTACTTTTCGAAAAAAACATTCTTTGACAAATCCAACGGTACTAATTTATTTGCGATTGGATTAGACATAAGAACAGAAATTAAATATTATTAAGCAAAATACTGGATAATTTATTTACTTATGACAAGTGCACCATGGACAGCCATGATGCATAATAATTTGCAACTGTTTTTATCAAGTCTTCTTTGGAAAACAAAGCACTCACTTAAGTAGATAATGACAGTGACATACGCTCTAAGAACAGACGTAAAAGTTTCTTAATTTTCGTTAAGTTTTGTTTAAATTTTCGTTAAAATAATGTATTCTCAAAGTGAAAAAGTGGATATGTTATTAATATTTGGAGAGTGTCATAGAAATTCAAGGAATGCTGCCGAGTTGTATGCTCATAGATATCCGAATCGTCAACATCCAGCCCATCAGTATTTTCCGTATGTCGAAACTCGTTTTAGGCAAATAGGAAATCAAGAGGCGGAACAGAGGTTTATCATAAATGAAGAGACTGAGATTAACGTACTTGCTATGGTTGAGGTTGATAAAACAGTTTCGTTAAGAAAAATTAGTCAAGAACTGCAGATAAGTTATGAATCAGCAAGAAAAATACTGAAAAAGCATGGATATCGAGCATTTAAATATCAGTTACATCAACATTTGTATACTGAGGATGGCAATAGACGGGTAGTGTTTTGTGATTGGCTGCTTCAAAATCATAGAGTTAACCCAAATTTTATCGATTTTATTCTATTTTCGGACGAATCCCGATTTACAAATAATGGTATGTTCAATAAGCAAAATACTCGGTACTGGGCCCAACAAAATCAACATGAAATGAGAGAGGGCAATTTTCAAGAAAGATTTGGCGTCAATGTCTGGGCTGGTATCGTTGGAAACAGAATAATTGGGCCAATATTGTTTCAAGGTCAGTTAACAGGGGTTAGATACTTAGGTTTTCTTCAAAATGAAATCGAAAATCATTTCAATGATATACCTTTAGCAGTTTTACGGCGAATTTACTTTCAACAAGATGGAGCACCGCTTCACAATACTAGAGAAGTTCTTAATTATTTAATAGAGCATTTTAATAATCGAATTATTGCAACCAATGGTCCGGTATGGTGGCCAGCCCGCTCACCGGATCTTACTGTGCTCGATTTCTTTGTCTGGGGATATGTTAAAGAAAGGATTTACTATGGAGAAGCCCCAGCTACTCTTGAAATATTAGAAGAAAGAATTTTACGGGCATTTAGAAGTATAACGCTCCAAATGCTACAAAACGTGTTGAGAGAAACAATTGAACGAGCTGAAATGTGTCGTGAAAAAGAAGGAATGCACTTTGAACATTTACTACACTAAACTTTTTAACAAATTCAGCTACTGTACTTTCAAATATTTTAAGTGCGTCGTCTAAGTTATTAGTTTATTTTGTTAGTTTTTTGTTACTTTTGTTAAATTTTTAATCCAATTCCTGTCTTTCATACTAGTCACTAAAACTTTGCGATTGAATTTTTTTGACATCACCTAAGGCCGTTAGATTAGTTTGCGTCCGATCATGGCCACCTAGATGCAATTTTAAAAGTGGCTCTAAAAAAAATAAGTAGACGTAAAAAGTTTTTAAAATGTCACATTTTGATCTAGAATTGTCTCAGAAATCCAAAGATGTTAAAATATACAGGGTGTTCTATTTAAGAATTCAAAACCGGGGCCATTTCCGGTGAAACCGGAAGTGACCGGAATATGGAAAATATGCGAAAACTCTCCTCTTCACATAACATTTACCTGTACCAATTTAATAGATGTTTAATAGATTCCTTGACACCCGGTATATATATATATATATATATATATATATATATATATATATATATATATATATATATATATATATATATACAGGGGATTCTCCGGGAAATTTATCGACCGATTGTGGGAAAATTATAATTAGGAAGAATCTGAAAAGTTTGGCAGTCTACTAACGTGTATGGGAGAAAGCCGGCTAAAATATTTTCAACTTTAGGTTATACCGGAAGTGGATGTCAACTTGCTTATTTTAAATGGAACACCCTACATAGTATTGCATTTAAATTCTAGACATATTTCATATATAATGTTCTATACTTAAGTCTCACCATTTTGGACATATTTAAATTTTTATGTCAAAAATGACGTTTGCGGACCAAAACTTTCCCTATAAGAAAGTCTTTATTATTTAATATGGGTTAGTTTTCTTGTAGGCGAATATTTTTATGATATTTTGAAAATTATTAGTTCAGAGTGGTCAAAAAAGAATAAAAATTAAATTTTAAAAATCGTCAAAAGTCAATTTTTTCAAACAGAAAGCACCAATTTTTATAATCTTATCATATTAAGCATTAAAAATAAGGGTAGCTTTGTATAAGGTTGTCTATTCCAAAAATTTGTAGTTTTCAAAATATTGGCAATTCAAAATTATTGTCAAAATGCTATACGACTTTTAAGTTTTGTTATTGGTTGGCCATGACGGCGAGACATGACGAACATAAAACCATCGAACCCTACAGAATTGTCATTATTTCTTGCCATTTGACATTCATTAATAATAATCAGCCGGGGCGATTAAATTACACGCACGAAGATTATTTAAACTTATTTATTATTTATGGAAAATTTGATAGAGTTATTTTAAGAATCACCCTGTATATGTATGTATGTATGTATCTGGTGGAGGGTAATTCAGTTAAATCGACGTATTATACTAAAAGAAACTTATTATTGAACTTTGTAGTCTTGCCATCCAGTGAAAAAAGATCATATAAATATTCACTTGGTACCCCATACCCACGATGATTTGGGCTGGCTGAAAACTGTTGACCAATATTATTACGGAAGTAAGTGTATAGAAATAGAATATTGTATTTAAATGAGAATATATTTGAATTAAATTGATGATAAGTTTATTGAACATCTCCTAATACTACAGGAAATTCTCTTTTCTCCCCTAGAGCTGTCAAAGTTCATAATTTAAATACTGCACAACTTTTAAAGCTACTTTAAATATTAAGCACTTATAAAACTTACTTGAATCAAAAAAAAAATGTCGACTTGGAGTATCTGAAATACTTAGTTTAATAAATAATTTAATTATCTACAGCAGTCAACCAAATCTTTTTCATTTTCTAATACATACATTCCAAAGATATATTTCACCTAACATAACCTGCACTTAAATATGTTCCTAAAAAATAATATTTTCTGTGCAGTGGCGTAACTAAGAATGAGGGCGCCCCCCGCAGATTTTTGAATGCGCTCTACTGTTTTGCACCCGTTTTGACCCTTCGAATTTGTTTATTTTCATCAAGGGATTTGAAGGCGTCCCCGGATTGGCTGCGCCCCCCCGCACAACGGTACCTGCGGGGTCGTTATTTACGCCACTGTTTCTGTGTTAGGCTTTCGCAACTGTTTAACTGGAAATAATTAGCTTGAAAATGATCAACAATTAAGAATTGATTACTTCGGAAAATGATATTTCTATGTGCAAACCATTTTATTTAAAGTTGTCTTGTTTGTTCGCTGTATTTTGTCAAAATGTACAACATAACCATTCAACAATATTATATTAATTTTTTAATATACAAATTCTTCTATTGGTTCCAGCTATATTTCATTAAAAATGTTGTATATCTAATTAAATAGTTTTCGAGATAGAGGCCTCTAAAAATTAAAATTTTCTACACGATAATAAACATTTTTCTTCTTTTTTCTCAATCCACCCCTGGATATAGGTCCTCCTTAATTTGTAACGTTTTCCTGCCCTATGCCACACCGTCTGATATCGCCAATTCATCACTTTTGTAGGTGTCCGACACTTCTTTTTATTTTCATGTCTCCATTCTGTTATTTTATATGCCATCCTCCTTGTTTCTCCCATTACGTCTATAACTTTGGGTTCCTTCTTGATTTCTTCATTCGTATTCGATTCCGTAGCGAAATACCAAGCATAGTCCTTTCTATGGTCCTTTGTGATATTCTAAGCTTTTGTGTAAGACTTATTATTCCTGCTCCGTAAGTGCAAACTGGCAGGACGAAGGTATATTAAACTCTGGTTGTTAAGTTGATGGAGGATGAGTTGTTTTTGAGAATGTGTCCCACTTTTTTAAACGCTACCCGTGACAATCTGGTTTATAACAACATCGATAGAGTCAACGAATATATAATATATATATATATATATATATATATATATATATATATATATATATATATATATATATATATATATATATATATATATATATATATATATATATATATACAGGGTGATTCAAAAATCGATCACGAAACTTAAGGGGGTGATTCTACTTGACAAAATAAGGGTAGAGCTTCATATAATTTTTTTTCAAAATGTCATTCGTTTTCGAGTTACAAGCCGTCCAAGTTCAAGTTTTTATTTTTCGTTTTTTGAATTACTCGCTTACAGGAAAACCGATTTGACTAATATTTGAAAGATAGGCTAAGTCTTCTGCGCTTCATCATTTTAGTAACAATTCACATTGATTGTTTGCCGCTAGAGGGCACTTTACCTACATTGAAAATTGTTTTTTTGTCATAATTTTTTAGTGTTGACAGCTACAGTAGTTTTTGGCATAATTTCTGAAAGACTGATGCCAGGCCTTTAAAAAAGGTGCTCTTTATTTACATCGCTAAACCCAACGGTTTAGACGTAAATCACCCTTAAAAATTAAGTGGTAAATTTACTTTTCTCATTTCATTACCACCAGCTACCAGGTAAATAGCTATCAAAGTATACTAGAGCTGTCAGTTTAACATCAAATAAATTCGCTTTTTAAACTATTTAATTTATAATCTTAAAATAACTAATAATGGCTAATCAGTAAATATTCATATTATGGATTATTGCGATATACATTTAATTGATAAAAATTAATGAAACAGTACTAAACAAACTAAAAAAGATTCTCAAAATGTCCCCCATTTTCTTCCATACATTTCCTAACACTCTTCAAAAAATGTCGCCTAACTCGATGAAAAATTTCTGGTGTTTCTTTAATAATTTGGCACTTTTCGATTATCCTGAAGCGAAGATCCTCGACGTTGATTACTGGAATATCGTACACCAATTGTTTCAAATGACCCCAAAAGAAAAAATCCATAGGATTAAGGTCTGGTGACCTCGCTGCCCATGCCAATGGTCCACTTCGTCCTATCCATCGCTCAGGATACGTTGCATTCAAATACTGTCGGACACGTATACTGAAGTGGGGCGGAGCTCCGTCTTGGAGGATCCACATGTTGGCCCTTACTTCCAATGGCACATCTTCCAGATACAATGGGAGACGATTTTGGATAAAATCTAAGTATACGTCACCAGTTAATGGGCCATCAAAGAAATGAGGACCAATAAGGTAATCTCCTATTATCCCTGCCCACACATTTAGTGAAAATCTACGCTGATGTTTCGTTTCTACCACATTGTTTGGGTTCTCGTAAGCATATGTGTGGATGTTGTGTAGATTTGTTATGCCATCACGAGTGAAACCAGCTTCGTCAGTGAATAATATGACGCCAATTAATCGATTATCGTGTTCATACTTAGCTAGGATCTGATTGCACATTTCCAACCGTCTCGGCCGATCATCGTCATAAAGAGCCTGCACCTTTTTTGAATGAAACGGGTAGAGTTGTTCTTCTCTTAGTATCCTCCATGAACTAGCCTGACAGAGCCGCACTTCATTCCCAATTTTTCTAGTACTAATACCTGGATTATCTTCAATAATTTCAAGCACTCTTTCTTCTTGTTGCACGTTTCTAGCAGTTCTAGGTCTTCCCCTATTTCCATTATAACTTTTAAAGGAACCACATTCCGCAAGCCTCCTGTGCACACTGGAAAATGTTTGAGCATGAGGGATATTTCTTTCCGGATAACTCTCCATATAATATCTTCTTGCCAACTCTGCATTACCATTTGCTTTTCCATAACAAAAATGGATATCACAATATTCGATATTTGAATATTGGTGATTAGCCATTATTAGTTATTTTAAGATTATAAATTAAATAGTTTAAAAAGCGAATTTATTTGATGTTAAACTGACAGCTCTAGTATACTTTGATAGCTATTTACCTGGTAGCTGGTGGTAATGAAATGAGAAAAGTAAATTTTCCACTTAATTTTTAAGGGTGATTTACGTCTAAACCGTTGGGTTTAGCGATGTAAATAAAGAGCACCTTTTTTAAAGGCCTGGCATCAGTCTTTCAGAAATTATGCCAAAAACTACTGTAGCTGTCAACACTAAAAAATTATGACAAAAAAACAATTTTCAATGTAGGTAAAGTGCCCTCTAGCGGCAAACAATCAATGTGAATTGTTACTAAAATGATGAAGCGCAGAAGACTTAGCCTATCTTTCAAATATTAGTCAAATCGGTTTTCCTGTAAGCGAGTAATTCAAAAAACAAAAAATAAAAACGTGAACTTGGACGGCTTGTAACTCGAAAACGAATGACATTTTGAAAAAAAATTATATGAAGCTCTACCCTTATTTTGTCAAGTAGAATCACCCCCTTAAGTTTCGTGATCGATTTTTGAATCACCCTGTATATATATATATATATATATATATATATATATATATATATATATATATATATATATATATATATATGAGATAATTTAATAATACGTAATTCTGGTGTTTATGGAACATATGCTCATTTTGTTACTTGATTCTGACTACTTGCTACTGCAAAAGCCTTTCGGTTCGATTTTTCATAGTAACAATTCGCATCGCTACAGTTAGTAATATCAGATGAAAAAAATATTCTTAAGATAATATCCCGTAAGTAACGATAGGAATAGCATATAAGGTTAAATGGCGCATTTCGCTGGCTTTAAATTTAGCATAATCAATAAGAGGACGTGAACGACGAGCGAATTCACTTGGACATTCTCTCATCTGTTCATACCTCGAAGATATTTCATTTATTGAAGCAGCGTTCAGCTTGGCGCTTTGCTTTAATTTGCCTTTGAAGAAACCACCCAATATCCTTACACCCCCTCCAAGGTAGACCAGGTGCATTATTTCAAATGGAACTCCCGTTACAAGGGGAATATGAAGTTCCACCAACGAGGTAGATCCTTTTATGTGGTCCTCATAAATACCTTTTGCATATTCATCATCTTTACGTTTATTGTGCCCTGTTCCTAAATATACCATGGTTCGGTTTTCGAATTTAAACCCAGTAATATTACACTTAGAGCATGGCTCTGTAGAGCAATGGTTGGTATGGTTCAGTATTAAAGACCTGCCTGGAGCATCACCGACAAATGTTTCAAATCTTATGAGTCGAAATTTATTTTTGATTTCCACCCCACCAAGTCTTTCTATTTCCTTAACTTCATGAATTAGATTTTCCATAAATAAATGAATATCTGATGGATGTTGAAGTCCTTTATATATTCCGATTATCAAAAGTTTAAAACCAGCTATATTTTTGATTCTAAACTGTAATGGCCAGAATTGATTTGGATTAGTGCGTGATAATGATAGACCATCAGTGTTCAGTTCGATTTTCAGAACTTCTGGAATAATTGTTTCATTGTTTAATGGTAGATGTTTTTGTAAACAATTTTTGAACCCAATATGCCAATAGACTCCATTGTTTATTGGTAAAAGACCAAGACTCTTTCGACCAGTTTTAAGAAGAGTTCGACTGTCGAAAACATGGATGCGTAAGTAGAACTTGCAAAATGCCGTTTATTTGCACATGATTTATATTCAAATCCACGCAACACTGAGCGAGTAGGTTGCGGAAATTTTCAAACGAATGCACATCTACATCAATATCCATGAACGACTCAATATTTTCAGCATTATTGACATTATTTTCAGTAATTGTATCGTCTACAACATCGGCATTATTATCAGTCACGAATTCATGAATGACAAGATCGTTGTGGTTAAGCTGAGCGTTATTTAATTCATCTGTTTCCATTCTACAATGTGAATCAGTAGGTTCTGTACATCTTTCTGCATATCCATTGCCTAGTGCTTTTTCCGCGTTGTCATGATTGACTGGATGAAATAAATTTTATGAATCCAAATGTCTCTGATATTCATTAAACTGAAGTAAATATCTGCGCTTACGGTCTCGATTTTTTTTCTGTCTTCATGACAGTTCGTCAAACTTTTTACGAGACGAACCACTCATTTTGAATCTGTAATAATTAATAACAATTGGATTATATCAACATTTAATTTCAACCACTTGTTTACATTCCACACATAATACCAAAAGATGAAAGGCGGTCCACCCATGATTGTAGAAATAATTTTTTCAAGTCACTGGATACCTCACAACAATTTTTTTTTTAATTATATTTAAAAAATGAAGTTTTTCTAAAAGTTTCACACAATTTTTCATTAGATCAGAAGCAGAAATATTACTATTCGTCTAAAGGAAATCATAATTTAAAAATAATGGAATATGCAAACTTCTTCAAGGAAATTTAACCAAATAAGAAGTTTTAAACTATTCATATAATTTTGTTCGAAAGTCGGCATTTACTCTTATTCAAAATCTGACGAAATGTATTTTTATATTTCTTTATCAATTAAATGTCAATTGTTTAGAACTTTTTTTTTAACCAAAGTCTTATTTGGTCAGATATTGTGGAGAAGAGTCCACATTTCATTTCTAAAAAAAAAAAGATTTTTTTTCTAATAAAGAGTATAATTTCTGAATCTAATTCATATAAATGTAATAATTTTGTATAATCACTGCAGGTAGGCCACCTCAAAGTAGTTAACATTTAAAAATAGTGAGTTGTCAACTTTTTAGAGAATCAATTATTTTGTAGGTAATTTGCTGTACAATCTCCAAATATGTCCTTATAATATACAAAAGGTGCTAATTTAGAGGATGGAATGAATTAAAATTCAGATTATTAGCATACAGCCTTTAAAAAAATTATTCATAACCATAGAAATCATTGACTCAAGTATTTCAACAATTTTTCTTTTCACCCAACTTGCAATGTGGTGAAGACTTTGAAAAACATTAAAATTAGAGAGAGCTATACAGCAGTAAAGTTAGTTTTTCAAATTTTTTTTATACATATAACATCAGTTTATAACGTTCTACGCCGTCTTCTGATTTCCAGTCTCCATTGATCTCGGTTTGTCCATAGGTTTCATCCATTCCTCTTGTTCTTATATCCACTCCTTCTCTCCGACTTAGTCTGGGTCTACCTCTCTGTCTTCTTCCCTGTGATGCCCAATTTAAAACTTTTTTTGGAAGTCTAGTATCGTCCATTCGTTGAACATCTCCGTACCATCTAAGTTGGTTGATTTTAATTTCTTCTGTTATCTTGTGCTTAACGCCCATAATTTCTTGGATTCTTTCATTTCTGACTCTGTTCATTCCAAATTTTTTTTAAACCTTTAGAAAGTATAATGAAAAATTAGCACATTACTGTACATAACTCTTTCAAAACTTACTTTTTTAAGGTGAAGTTATACCTGACTCCACCAAAATAAAAATGATGTCGTTCTAATAAATCCTATGTCATATTATATAATACTGTGTAAATAAAAAAAATTTTTTTTTTGGATATTTTCAAGGAGTTCCATGGAATCCTTAAGATTTTATCTACATTTTACTTTAAAAAATAATCAAAGTATTTCTATGCATTACGTTATCAGTTTTCGCACCCATCCAGCATATACTCACATTAGGTATTTGAAGCCTACATTTTAAAATAGAGACATCACTGGTTAATTCTTTTTTGTCCATCTCACATAAATTTTTAATAAAAACACTTATAATACTTATACTCTTGTATTTTTATTCACAATATATGCAAGAGAAAAAAAAATTCGTAACATGTGATATGTCTCTGTATTTTAAAATGCAGGCTTCGATATCCACCATGAGTATATGCTGGGTGGGTGAAAAGATGAAAATGTCACGTGCAAAAATACTTTCTTTACAGTCCTATTTTTTGGAGTAGAATGAAGATAAAATATTAAAGATTCTACAGAACTACTTGAAATTTTTAGAAAATTCATACTTTTTCCTCAAGTCAAACATTGCTTTCAAAATCCAGTCTCTCCTGTAGAAAGACACCAACCACCAAGACTACTATACAAAGCATGAAAATTTACTGTAATGCTTCCTCGATATCTTTCAACCTCTTACTAGAAAGGTTTTAATTTTTATGATCTATAGCACTAATACCCAATACATAGGAAAACTTCACTTTACTGATTCATGCAACTATGCACCAATACCCGATATTAGTGGGGGTGAAGAGAAATTTTAATTTAGCACCTCCTGAGAAGTGTCAATAGACTGTCAAAAAAATCTCACCAAGAAAGTCTTCAGCAAATTAAAGTTCCTTCCCGAGAGAGGTACTAACCACCAAGGTTGAAAAAGGTTATGTTTTTTCAGAAAAAAATTAACGATAACTATTGAATCAATATTAACATAATTGTCATCATGCTTGGTGCTGGTACACCTCTGCATGTAGAAGAGACTTCAG
The DNA here is from genome assembly GCA_034092305.1 of Diaprepes abbreviatus. Lineage (NCBI taxonomy): Eukaryota > Metazoa > Arthropoda > Insecta > Coleoptera > Curculionidae > Diaprepes > Diaprepes abbreviatus. The sequence continues at coordinate 1,480,148 of JASJET010000235.1, read as the reverse complement.
TTCGCTGTATTAATGACACCTAATATATGACAGGAAAAAACAACTTATATATTTATATTGTTAAATAATAAAAATAATATTACCTGTTACAGGTAGTCCGTGTAAACCCAGAAATACTATATACTGTAAATAATTCACTGTAGTAAATTTTGTTATCGATGCAGAGCACGAAGTTCTTGCTACAAAACACGAAAAATAGTTCACAAAAGATCCATCTACTATTTTGTGAAATAGTTTCAGATGCTACCTATGTGAACCCCAGAACAAAAAAGGTTAGATGTTAACAATGAAAGAAAGAATAAGATCGACGAGGAAAGTGCGCGGCCGCGAGCATGCGCTTCGTTCTATACTCCAACAGCTCCGTTCGCAGACAAGTCGGAAGCTAATCAGGCCGGATTTATTTCTGCAGAACGAATATAAAAGGCAGTAACGGATCGTTTCTGTACAGCAGAACGTGTCTTGCTTCTACTGTAAATCTGATCATCTAATCTGCTCTTGAAATGAGATTTACCTAAAGCAGAAACTTACCCAAATCTGACTTATTTCGGCCATATATATCTAACATGAATTAATACTCCGCATCTGACCTGCAGAGACTTAAAAATGCCTGTCACAAATCTTAATTAATTTCATGCACATAAAAACGCTAAATTATACGAGCAGAATCTTCCGAACTAATTACGCAAAACTGATGCACTCATCATGCGGCTTGAAATATCCTGTCTTTGATGTACAGCATCTTACTGATATTTTGCAAATGCTTTATTTATGAATCTGCTCTACTTTTTTAGAAAACAAATCGGAAGAAACGTATGTAATTCTACTGTAGATCGTTTGGAATTATTCACAGATTGCAGTGTCTTACGAATTTCTGCTGTAAATATGCTGTCAAGATAGTATGTCATTTCTGCAGCATTATCTCACGAGCAGATTGTGTTACCAGGGTAGGTCTTCCCTTATTTCCATTATAACTTTTAAAGGAACCACATTCCGCAAGCCTCCTGTGCACACTGGAAAATGTTTGAGCATGAGGGATATTTCTTTCCGGATAACTCTCCATATAATATCTTCTTGCCAACTCTGCATTACCATTTGCTTTTCCATAACAAAAATGGATATCACAATATTCGATATTTGAATATTGGTGATTAGCCATTATTAGTTATTTTAAGATTATAAATTAAATAGTTTAAAAAGCGAATTTATTTGATGTTAAACTGACAGCTCTAGTATACTTTGATAGCTATTTATCTGGTAGCTGGTGGTAATGAAATGAGAAAAGTAAATTTACCACTTAATTTTTAAGGGTGATTTACGTCTAAACCGTTGGGTTTAGCGATGTAAATAAAGAGCACCTTTTTTAAAGGCCTGGCATCAGTCTTTCAGAAATTATGCCAAAAGCTACTGTAGCTGTCAACACTAAAAAATTATGACAAAAAAACAATTTTCAATGTAGGTAAAGTGCCCTCTAGCGGCAAACAATCAATGTGAATTGTTACTAAAATGATGAAGCGCAGAAGACTTAGCCTATCTTTCAAATATTAGTCAAATCGGTTTTCCTGTAAGCGAGTAATTCAAAAAACTAAAAATAAAAACTTGAACTTGGACGGCTTGTAACTCGAAAACGAATGACATTTTGAAAAAAAATTATATGAAGCTCTACCCTTATTTTGTCAAGTAGAATCACCCCCTTAAGTTTCGTGTTCGATTTTTGAATCACCCTGTATATACGTTGACTCGTTCGATGTGGTTATCTATGTAGGTATCTTCAATTATCATTACTTTTGTTTTGCTATAACTCATCTCAAATCTTTATAGAAACTTCATTCAACTCATGCAACATATCATTTAGTTCGCTGGTGTTATTAGCTATTATAACTAGATCGTCGACGAATCTAAGATGATTCATTCTGATTCCATCAACTCAGACACCTTTTTTTCACATTTTAATTCTTTAAGAACATCTTCAGGAGTCATCAAAAAAAGCTTAGGAGAAATTGTGTCTCCCTGGTGTACCCCTCTTTTTAGTTATCCAATAAACCGTGAAAAGCAAAATAATCAATTGGAATTGATTGAAAATTCCGGATTTGATCACTGTGTGAAAATATATTTCTAGGTGGAGATAAAAATAGAGATTTTTTAAAACTGTTAATATGTCTAAAATTACCCTAGTGCTTATATTTAATGAGACCTCAATATTCATGGATAAGGAAAAAAATTCACCATAAAAACTGATATTACTACAAATAAAAATTCGTTTTGTTGCAGCTCGTGAAGATGTTTATCGAGTGGGTGTAAAATATATTTTCGATAGCTTGGTAGAGGCATTGAAAAAGAACAGCGACAGAAGGTAATACAAGTTAAAAGAAAAACATATTTTTTTTTGTTTTTCACATTTTTAATACAGTATTTATGAATAGAAGCGTGGTAAAACTTTTCCAAAATTTCATTTCTAGATTTATATATGTTGAAACAGGATATTTCTGGAAATGGTGGGTCCAACAAAACGATCAAACCAAAGCTACAGTAAAAACGTTAGTTGACAATGGTCAATTAGAATTTGTTAGTGGTGGTTGGTCTATGAATGATGAAGCTGGTACTTATTATCAAACGATTATTGATCAAATGTCATGGGGACTTAGGTATGTTATTACAATTTCTTAAATTGGGTAGAGATGAAATTATCGATTACTTTATTGTATACGGTATTATGGAAATGGCTTATTATTTTGAATGGATGATTTAAGACACTTAAATATTCTCTTCATTTTTTTTTTAACATTTTTAACTGTCCTATACTTATCCATGGGTACCAGATCACTGTGTTTCTCAAGATTACACTCAATTATTGTCAACAGAAAAAAATAGTTATAAAGACTCTGCTGCGATTGCGATATATACAAAAATTGTTTAAATATTTTCCAAGATACCAATAAAAGTTTACTTATATCTTTTAAATTAATTTAAATTATCAAAAAAGAGTATTTGACGACTGTTAGAAAATTATTTCATATGTTTTTTTATTGCATTTAATGCATATTACATATGACTTTGAGATCTGTTGTATTTTCGGTAAAAATCAATTAAAATGTTTGATTCGTAAAAAAGCGCACCGAAACGAAATTTGAGTAATGGCGCTGGCCACGTGACACGTATGACGTCACATCATAGTAAAAAAGGCAACGCTAGATGATAATTTGTTTGATTTCTTGATATTTTTATTTGTTAGTCATTATAACATGGTTTTGTAAATGGTGCTTAGTGCCACAATGGATATCGACGTCCATAAGCCCTCCACAAAATGCGTTTGTTTTCCTTTCAATGGATTCTAAAAGGCAAAAACAGTAGTTAGAATTAGCTCGTAGAGATCCCAAATGCATAAAAGCTAATTCTATGTTTTTTTTTTTTTGGAAAATTTACTTTATTATAGGTACATTTGTGTTTCTATATTATGGCAATCTGTATATAACCTATACAGATCTCAGATTATTTTTCTTCGACGAAGACATTATTATTCTCTTATGGATTAGAATGTAAGAATAAACTGTATATTGTAAGTTTGAAAAATTATGGATTAAGGATGAACTTCTCCCTTATCAACTCTACAAATTTATTTACACCTTTTTTTTTTATGTCTGCACATTATCCCATCATAAAATGGTGCAGCGAATGATACCATAATAGCAGGCTCGTTGTCATTAATAATTTTAATTCACAGTTATCAATTTTTCTTTTTTTTGCGTTTGTAAGTAATTCTGCTAAAAGCACTGATAAAATGGGATGGTGTAGAGCGTTTTTACTATATATCTGCAGCACATTTAGAAGATGTTTCTAGTCCGTACAAAGTAGGTTTCCTCTTGCAACATTCTACAGAGGTGTAAGGAAGTTCTTCACTTCTTCTATTGCCCACATCAAAAAAGCAATCTCATTTTGAAGCTAGATAATAGAGGCCCTAGACACAGAAAATTTTGCTCTCGTTCTCGTCTATAGTTTTTTTCTTACTTCATGCTTAGGGAATAACAAAGAATTTTGTTATAATCACCTGAAAATTTATTGTTGACATAACATATATATAAAAAAAATACTGATTTTATATTCAAGTGTTAGTATGACTCTTGAGTGATATCTTTTAATAAGTAAGTTGTAAATAATAATTACATTGCATTTTCATGTTTTTGAGTTCCACAGCATAAAAGTTATTGTTGTCGGCTTGTAGAAAATTTATCTTCATTTTGATATTTTGAAAATCGCTCGATAACACCAGGAGTTGTTAAAATTGCGTGTTACTAAACTGACATCCTGTTTGTTTACTTATATATGACATCACTAAAGGTGCAACCAATCATGAAGCGTTTTCCATAACGTGGTCAAAGATAAAAAATATCTTTAGTTAATTTACGTTTTTTTTTCGGAACATAAAAATATGTTATTCGGAAAATAAATCTACTGGAATTACAACAATTTGTAGGGAATTGTATTTAATATTTTAAATTAGTGTAGATTTTAACTTGAAATAAAATAACGTAGAATATTATTTTTAATAGAAAATTAAACGAAACATTTGGCGAGTGTGGTCGTCCAAAAGTTGGTTGGCAAATTGATCCATTCGGACACAGTAGAGAAATGGCCTCAATTTTTGCTCAGCTTGGTTTTGATGGATTTTTCTTGAATCGAATCGATTATCAAGATATCGCTAATAGGAAATCAAATCGATATATGGAGTTCGTTTGGAGAGGGAGTCCAAATAATTTAGGTAAGTTTAATGCATTCCGGAGAAAAACGTTTCCCTTTTATTTTCATTCCGAGAATTTAGCCATTATAATGTTAACGAAGAATTTCATTGTATTTCGTAATATAAAAATAAAAGGATGTATTCCCTTCACTAAAATAATACGAAATTTCTATGGATAGGGACGTAGACTTCATTATTAAGATCCTGTGTCCTTCCACTTTTCCAAAAAAAAAATGATTATTTGTTGAAGATCTGTTACGAAGCATTTTCAAACTCCTCGTGATAGGAACTTCTCTTCTTATTTTGGTGAGAGAAGAACATCCTTTGAAGGAATACATTTCGGTTGGGTACAAATCACAATAATTTCATAATAAACTTTCTTTTCTAAGGAGAATCTACTGATATCTACACCAACGTTCTATTTCGCCATTACAGCGCTCCAAGTGGTCTGTGCTTTGATGTTCTGTGCAGTGATGATTTCATAGTCGATGATATTAACAGTGACGAATACAATGTCAAGGAAAAGGTAAGAAAAATGAACTTCTACTTTTTTTCTAGGACCACTTGTAGGTGAAGTTGAAGATTTAAGAATAACCAATCCCCGAACTTGAATTGAGGTCTTGTGATTCGGTCGGAACCGGCAGTAGTGACTTGGTATTTTTTTCTATATCATTATTATATTGTTTTAATAACTTTTGATTTGTATTCCAGACTGTTGAAGTGTACAAATTTTTGTGTGATACTAAAAAATAAAAATTATAATTACCGCGGTATATAGGACGCCATCTATTGATATCGTTGAATTTATTTGGGAGCGTCATACTTATTTAAACTCCTGCTCTCGTTCGATAAATCTCTTTTTACTGATTGACAATATGAATCTTGATACATTGGGTACAAATAATATATGCATATTCTGGAGATGCAGGGCTTTATTTCAGCCATTAACAAAGCTATCTATCCATCTGTTATTTTGCTCTGTTCATTGATGGATGTATGCCTTGCCTCCTTATTTTCCCTCCACATCTTTCTATTTTGAGCTTTCTTCTTCTATGTAAGTCCGACGTGATGCTTTATATCATCTACCCACTTTATTTGGGGTCTACCTTGTTTTTTCCTAACCAGAAGCCCCACTCCAGGATCCATGCATTACACCTGTTTTCTATTTGTCAAGCGTTTTCACCAGCGAATTGATATTTTTAACATGTGCATTTTTCTCTTTTTTCTATTATTTCTGGTTTTCCTTTATTTATAAAGTTCTCTTTCTGTCTTTTAGTTTTATGTGTAGCTTTTGACGTTCCATTGCTCTTTGTGTCTTTATTGTCCCATCGATGGTCTCGTCCATCGTAATACAGGTTTAGGTGTATTTTGTTAATACTGAGTTTGAGTATGTTATTCAGTTTACTGAATGCGGTCTATCCCAGTTTCAATATTCTTTTAATTTAGATGTCTTGATTGTCCTTATTCGGTGCGATTCTTGGACCTGAACTCTTCTACCTGTTTTAAGATGTTTCTTTTCATTTTAATATTCATTATCTCCTTTGAGTTTTTCACGGTTATTATCTTTCCACATTAATTTGTAGTCCGATACATTTTGAATTTGCGTTTAGTTCTGGAATCATTGATTTCAGGTGTTTTTTTGGGGCTTTATTTATGTTTATTCCTTTACTTTTCCAGTTCACACATTTTGAAATTATCTTCTAGGGCTAAGATTAATTAAGGGATAGGAGATCACCTTGGCGAACTCCTTTCTGTATTAAGATTTGATCTGTTGTTATTTCTGACAGTTTGATATTTCTTGTGGCTTCCCAGTAAATAGCTTTGTGGAATATCTTTGTTACTTTTACCCCCCATCTATCCAAAATTTGGGGCAATTAAAAATATGACCAACAGTTTAAAATCTTCGTTCGGACATACACTTTTGAACACAACGTGGCATATGGACCAAATCAAAAATGACGCCCCTGTAGAGAGAAATCATAAATTTTTGAAGCATCTCTTTTTTTTTAGCTCCTTATGATTTCAATTCATCAACATTTTACTTTTAGGATTAAAAATTATGTAACCTAGTATCACTCAGATCATTTAAATGCTCAACTTCACATATCTAAGACATCATAATTCCATTATAATAGGGAAGGGGGAACAGCAATGTTCTTTCCGGTATATATTTTTCATAACATTATTTTTTAAAGTACACTCATGACTCGGTGGGTTTTCGGGGTCATTGATCACCAATCTGAAGTCAGAAATCGAAAATTTTCAAACCCAAGACGGCGGATCAAATATGGCGGGTCCTTTTTTAAATAAATTTTGTTATCATCACATTTTTCTTGACAAACTTTTTACTTGAAGGTTTTAAGGGTGGCCGCCATCTTGGATTTTGAAAATTTTTAATTTCTTACTTCAGATTCGTGATCAGTTATCCTGAAAACACTCAAGAAACAAGGTTATCACGAAAAATAGATAATAAAACATGTAAGCAAAATAGTATCCGCCATGTTGGATTTGAAAATTTTCAATTTTGACTTCAGATTTGTCATCAGGCACCTTAAAAACCCCCCGAGTAGGGAAAGACATGATAATAAACGAATGTAAGCTAAAATAGGTCCAACATATTTGATCCGCCATTTTGGATTTGAAATTTTTTGATTTCTGACTTCGGATTTGTGATCAGCGACCCCAAAAAAAAAACCGCGAATAACGAACGATATGGTAATAAAAAATGTATTTAAAAATCGGTTCGCCATATTGGATACGCCATCTTGGATTTGAAAATTTTTCTTAATTCAAATTCGCAATCAGCGACTTCGAAAACTTTTAAGGAACAAACTTGGCATGAAAAATATGGTAATAAAAAATTTATAATGATATCTCACGTTTTTTGTCAATATGGCCACCATTTTTGATTTGGTCCATATACCAGGTTGTATTCAAAAGTGTATGTCCGAACGAATATTTTAAGCTGTTGGTCATATTTTTGAAGTTGCCTCAATTTTTGGACACATGGGGATTAGATTCATACGTGGATGTTATTATTTTCCTTACTTTAATAATAATAGCATTTTCCTTTGTCAAACAACCTAAAAGTTAAAATCGCATAAAATATGGTTAAAATCTTACATGGTAACAGAGAGAGTTAAAAGACAATTTGAAAAGTTTTCAAAAAAATGTGTTTTATAATTAAAAATTAATCTTATAACATGATAAAATACAGCCCTATGTCGGTGGTCATAAAAACAACTATTACAGACCGCTATTCTCATATGTATCAGATTCTCTTCGAGGATCATTCTGAATCTTCTTCTTCTTCTTCTTCTTATTCTTAGTATAGGACTTTGTCCTGTATTGACTGTCAATGCATCTCGTTTATTTTTGTTCCTGTGACACCGATGTCCAGCTCTCTTTCCATCTTTTAGGCGGTCGACCAGGAAGCCTTGAGGAGTTTGGTATTCCTTCTTTTGCAATTTTTGCCACTCGGTCGTCGGTCATCCTGTCGACATGATCCCTCCATGCTCTCCTTCTTTCTCTGCCCCATCTTACGACATCCTGTATTTCACATCTTTTTCTGATTTCATCGTTTCTTAGTCTGTCGCGCAATGTATGACCCGTGATACTTCTTAGCGTTCTCATCTCAGTTGTCCGGAGTAGTCTTTTGGTTGCTGATGTGTCTGCTCTTGTTTCGATGGCATAAGTCATTATGGGTCGTATGCAGGTCTTATATATTCTGATCTTACTTTGTGTCGTCATATGTTTATTTCTCCATATAATATCACGTAAGTATCCTGACATTACGGCAGCTTTGGTTGTTTGTTCTTGAACTTCTGCTTTTGCTGGTGATGTTTGCTCCCAGGTATTTAAATGACATGACCTGTTCGATGCTTTGATTGTGTACCGCGAGCTTACATCTTCTTGGTTCTTTACTGATCGTGAGAGATTGGGTTTTTCCTATGGAGATTGTCATGTTAAATTTTTCAGCGGTCTTTTCAAACTTGTACAGGAGCCGTTGGAGGTTGTCTTCATCTTCCGATATCAGTACAGTATCATCGGCATAGCAAATTATCTTTAGTTCTTCTTTTCCCATTCTATATCCTCTACCGGCCTCTTTCACCTCTCTGATAATTTCGTCCATAATGACATTGATTAGAATTGGACTGAGGCTGTCTCCCTGCCTTATGCCGGTAGAAATTGGAATTTGGTTCGATGTCTTGTTGCCTACTTTAATTTTCGTTGTATTTCTGCTGTTTAAGTCTTTAATTACTTCCAGGATGTTATGACATATGTTTCTGTCCTTAAGTAGTTCGAGAACGTCATGAAGTCTGATCCTGTCGAAAGCTTTTGTGAGGTCGACAAAACACATATATGCTTCTTTGTTGTATTCGATGGCCTTCTCTGTAATTTGGCGAATTATAAATATGGCGTCAGTTGTTGACCTGTTTTGTCTGAAGCCTTGATGCTCCTCACTGATTCCGCTAGATTCTATTTTTTTTGCTATGATTTTCGTTAGTAGCTTGGCGGTTGAGCTTAGAAGTGTTATTCCCCTGTAGTTGTTCGGGTCAGTTTTGTTGCCTTTCTTGAATATGGGTATGGTCAAGCTTTCCCTCCATTGTTCTGGTGTTTTCTCCTCGTTGAGTATTTTTCTATAGAGGGAATGTAACTCTTCTAGTAGTGCCATTCCACCATATTTGAGCATTTCATTTGTTATGCCATCTGGTCCAGGGGCTTTTCGATTTTTCAATTTGGTGGCTGCTGTTTTTATTTCTTCCTTTGTGATAATCCATTTTGGAGCCTGATTTCTTTCCGCATATTCATCCTGGGTTTCCTGTGTTATTGCGGGTGCAATGCTGTCGTACAGATTGTGAAAGTACTTCTCCCATTGTTCTGTTGTTATTGCAGTGGGTTGAATGTATTCGTTCACGGGTTTTTGGCGGTTTCTTAGCATATTCCAGACTTTTCTCTGCCCTCCATAAAGATCATGCTCCATGTCAGTTGAGAACTTTTCCCAGTAACCTCGTTTAATTAATTGGATGCTATCGTTTACTCTGTTCCTGGTTATTTTGTATTCCCCGTATGTGATTGTTTTGCTTCTATACTTCAAATATGATTTTCTCTTTTCTGCTGCTAAGGATTTCACTTCATTTGTAAACCATGGTTTTTTGTTGTGTTTTCCATTTTTGTTCACTTTTCTTTTGCCCAGTGCTTCTTCGGCTGCTTTCATTATGTTTGTGTGTACTTTCATCAGCGCGGCGTCGATGTCATCTTCCTCAGTGATTCTGTTTTCATTAATTTTTTGTATCAATCTGTTTTGGTATAGGTTTCTGATGGTGTCGTCTGCAAAAGATTCTATGTTAAGCTTTTCAGTTATTTCTGGCCTAAGTTTCTCTTTCCTCATTATGGTGGTTCTTATTTTTGACATTACAAAGTTATGATTAGTTCCGGTGTTCGCTGAGGTCAATACCCTCACATCTAATATTTCAGAGGGTTGTACATTTTTGTTTGTTATGATGTAGTCTATCATAGATTTGTGTCCTCTTGTGTTTTCAAAGGTGTATTTGTGCTGGGGTTTGTGAGGGTAAAAGGTATTGTTTATTCTTAGTTCGTTTTCGGCACAGAGATGTATAAGTTGTTGGCCGTTTTCGTTGATGATTTCTTCGTTGAATCTATTCTTGATTCCCTGTATGATCTCATTGCCCACTCTTGCATTTAAGTCACCAAGTATGATAATCTTGTCTTTCTTTGATATTCGGTCAAGTGTGTTTTGCAATTCGTAGTAGAAGTTGTCCTTTTCTTCCTGTGATTTACTCATATCGGGGGCATATACGCTTATAATATGTGTTGCTTTCTTTTCCTTAAGAGCGAGTGTTGTTTGCAGTATCCTATCATTAATGTATACGATGTCCTTTATATTTCTTTCAAAGCTTTCGTGAATGAATATGCCAACCCCTGATGTTGCTCTTTCGTTTTCGAACGAAAGAGCATTCTGAATCTGCCCCAAATAAATTGAATTACAGAAAATCCTACACCAGTAAGGCTAAACTCACACGCAATTTGGATTTGTAAAAATTGAGTGCAAATACAATATCCTGAAAATTAAGTCTGGAAGAAAGTACCCATACACTCTCGGATAAAAGTAAGGCTTTCGAAAGTTGTATAGATCTCAGAATATAGCAATACTTTAATATTTTCCAAGAGAAGGTTTATAGTAAAAGTAAAGACTAAGATCATTTTGTGACGTTTATTTCATGTGTAATAAACAGTTACTCCAATTTCGAAAGGCCACAGTTTAAAAAGAATGCTAACCTTTGTGGTGTGCATACAAGTTAAAAAATCCTTTTTCTTTTTGTTGGCTACTTTACGCACAAATTTTAATATATTCTAACTATTTTAGGCAGAAAACTTTATATCTAATTGGGCGGTACCAGCTTCAAAAGTATACGCCTCGAATAATATATTGGTACCAATGGGAGATGATTTTATGTACCAATATGCAGAGCAGTATATGGAAAACATAGATAAACTTATCAAGTAAGTTTTTTTTTATTTGAGTACGCTTATTCAGACTTATTGTATTTGAGTTCAAAACAGTACTTCAACAAAAAAATATTATTTCTTATAGTTTATTATAGGGTATTATTTTTAAGTTTTATGTTACTTAAATGGGTTATTAATAATAAATATAGTTTTTATATCTTATTTCTCTTTCGATAGGGTTTCGATATTGTATTTGGTATTACTGCGAACAGCGAAAAACGCGTTTTACAACAAGTACAAAGTGTCTCGAAAAATGTGGAAAATCCCCCGAATATAGAAAAAAACACGTTAAAGGAATACTTCAAGTTCATATAAACCTTTTTCGTATAGACCTTCTCTTCGGAAACATGGGCTCCCAAAAAGCTGCAATGAAGTCAAGTTCTTTACATATAATTATTGAATCACCAGGTATATTTCATTTTTTTTTAATATGATGTATACCAGGTAAAACCTTTTAAATTACCATCCAAGAAAGTGTTGTGAATTACTCACAGCTGCAGGGACGGCGACACTCATTATCCCATTTTTTACGCCCTGTATGATAAGAACTTTGAGAATGTTTTTTACATACCTTTAACTATTGACTAAAAATTAAGTACTCTTTATTCATGTCGCTAATCCTAACCGTTTTCGAAGAAACGTTATTTTATTTACACTTGTTTGTCCTCTAACTTCTGTCGGGCTGAATATAAAAAACAGGGATTTTCCCCTGTCACCATAGTGTCAATAAAAAGTTAAACTAACTGCTTGATTAAAAACTTCCTAAGAGGGTTCAACTTGGGCTCTGTGTCAGTTTGATACACTCGAAGGCACGATGAATTTAGGACTGCTGTACCCGCCGTATTAACTCAGCATTGTTCCATATCTGATCACAATGAAACCCGGTTTTCCGTAGAAGTTCCTCCCTACTATCGAGTGGAATACACCAAGATTTTGAGGTGTCCCCACAGGTAGAAGTCCAACTGCGTTAGGTCGGGAGATCGAGGAGGCCAAGAAATAGTTCTTCCTCTACCTATCCAACGGTTTGGATAGACGTTACGCTGAAATTTCCTACAATTATGAAGAAATTTAATAATATTACATTATTAAATGTCCTTAAGTGTCTTCCTTATTAATGCCTACCATTCTCCCTTAGACGTTGGTCAACTCGTTGAAATGTTTTCTGATCTGGAAGAGTATGATTAGGATATCTGTACAATTAGGATATATCAGATGCATATCTGCATACTCAATAAACGTGTATTCCATATTTTGAATTATTTTTTATTAATTTTACCACGAAATTCAAAAATCAGTAAATTAATATCCAAGTAAAGAATCAATGTGTGAGCGATGTGAAAGTTGACAAGTTTTAAAATGCAGGATATTTATTTCTTTCGTACGCGTTTGCAATGACAATACTTTGTTTTTGGCGCCGATAAAATAAAACGCACATTTTTTGGGAACCTAGGTCGACCTGCAATTCATAGAATTAAACGTCTTTAACTAAAAAGGTGCAAAAATGACGAAATACACCACCAATTTAGAGCAAATAATGAAACTTTGGAAACTGTTGACAAAGTTACGTATCTAGGATGCAGTCTGAACAGAGAATGGGACCACTCACAGGAGATTAGATGCCGCATAGAGAAGGCGAGAGCTGTCTTCAACCGCCTCAGAAAGATCTTGTGCAATATGCACCTGAACATTGATATAAGAACACGAGTCTTGAGATGTTATGTATTTTCAACTCTTCTATATGGAGTGGAAGCCTGGACTTTGACAGAAACAACATCTAAACGACTGGAAGCCTTCGAAATGTGGTGTTACCGCCGCATGCTCAGAATTTCATACATCCATCATGTCACAAATAACACCGTGATGCAACGTATGAAAAATACCCAGAAATTGTGCGCAATGTGAAGATCAGAAAGATATCATACTTAGGGCATGTAATGCGCAATGAAAAATACCAACTAATTCAGTTAATTTTGCAAGGTAAGATAGAGGGTAAAAGAACTCAGGGTCGCCGACGAACATCATGGCTGAGGAATATCAGACAATGGACAGGAATGACGACGGTACATTTATTTAGAACAGCTGTCAATAAGGTCATATGGGCCAATGTGATTGCCAACATCCACAGAGGATAGGCACCAACAGAAGAAGAAGAACTAAAGAGGTAAACTCTGATTTTGGATCGAATTTTTTTTATCATAAGGTTGAAGGTGGAACATTTGATAGGAACAAAAATGTATCTTTTTTCGAAATACGCCAAATATATGACGTAAATAAAATGATGTTTTTTCGAAAACGGTTAGTTTAGCAACATGAATGAAGAGAACTTAATTTTTAGTCAATAGTTAAAGGTATGGAAAAAACGTTGTCCGAAGTTCTTATCATACAGGCCGTAAAAAAATGGAATCATGAGTGTCACAGCTAGTCCGTCCCTGCAGCTGTGAGTAATTCATAACAATTTCTTGGATAATAATTTGAAGGGCTTACCTGGTTATACATCATATTAAAAAAAATTGAAATATATTTGGTGGTTCAATAATTATGTGTAAAAAAATTGATTCCATTGCAGTTCTTTGGGAACCCATATCTCCGAAGAGAAGGCCCATACGAAAAAAGTTTATATGAACTTGTAGTATTCTTTTCACGTGTTTTTTTCATATCCGGGATTTTTCACGTTTTCCCAGACACCCTGTATAAATGGTGGCGTACTACTTGAGTATGTCCTCTTACTGGAGATTGCTAACTTTTTTCATAATGTTCAAAGTTTTTAAAATATATAAATAAATGTACAATTCTTAGACAGACAATAAAATCGATACATATGCCCTGTAGCTTAATCGAAATGATTTATTAAAATTTCTTTTTTAAACAGATATATAAATAAAAGAAAAGTTTTCGACAATGTGAGCTACAACGTTATTTATTCTACTCCTTCGTGCTATCTGAATGCTGTCTACCAAGCTACCAATGGAATACTAGAGGCTCCACTTAAAACTGACGATTTCTTCCCATACGCGTCATCAGATCATAATTATTGGACGGGATATTTTGCTTCACGACCGACAGGAAAAGGTTATAGTCGGTACGCCAACAATTTCCTACAGGTAAGATATACAGTGACGTGACCGGATATATAAACATCTCAAATATCAGTATTTAAATTTTTTAGTCTAAGTAACAGCCAATAGAACGGCCCTCGAGAAGTCTGCTATCTTGGAAATGGTGTAAGACTAGCATCCATACTCGTTGGGCCTAATTTTTGACAGGTATCATTTTACAGAATAAAAAACTAATTTTTAAATACTTTGGTCATTCTTCTTCAAAAATATACTCTTAATTTATTTCGATAAAACTAGCGATTTTCGAGATAAATCGGTTTTTATGCCAAAAACTAAAAATTTACTAATGCTAAACACAAACAGGTAAAAATAAAATACGCAGGATGTGCTGATGTGCTTTAATTTATGGGGAAGCAGGAAATAAGATTTTATGCTGAAAGATTTCCAGCTCAGACATTGTCAAGTCCAGAAACCTTTCAAAGGGTTGATCGGGGCTCAGTTAATTTACAATATTATTAAAATGCAAAAATAGTGAAAACGTTTAAATGTTATTTTGACAAATGTTCAATATGGGCTTCACATACTTCAACACATTTTCTTATTCTTCGAATAATTTCCCGCTGCACTAGTTCTTCTCTGCTATTTACTGGTATTGAATAAACTAGTTCTTTTAGATGTCCCCAGAAGTAAAAGTCTAAAGGAATTAGGTCTGGAGACCTTGGTGACTAGCCCACCTCAACCTATCCATCGAAGGCCAAAAACGTTAGTTAAGTATTGACGTATTTAATGTTAAAATGAGGTAGAGCACCATCATGCATTTACCATATTTTCATTGCATTATTATAGATCTCACCATTGAGTCTTTCTTCCAAAACAGATGGATCTATAAGGTTATTTCCGATTATGCCAGCCCACACATTTACAATAAACCTTTGTTGATGTTTGTTTTGAATTATAACGTGCGGTTTTCCATGAACCCAAAAATGTAAATTGTGTGAGTTTATAATACCATCTCCTGTAAAATCGGCCTCATAGGTAAACAAAATAAGGTTAGACGAATTTAGATTTAGGTTATGTTGCTGTATAAACCAGTTGGAGTATTGAAGTCTTACGTCTGTTAAAGTTTCATGCAGAATCCATTTTGTAATACTGTTTTGTGTCGCGAGCTTTCTTATGCTGTTTGAAGGGTTATTAGCAATATCTTGCAAAATTTGTTCCTCTCGTGCTCTCCGGGGAGGGTACTTACCGCCACGTCGCGGCAAAAATGACCCTGAATCAAACATAAAAAATTAATTCGTTAACTCTCTAATAATTTGAGAGACGTTAGATTTGGCAATCTTCTTACCTTCGAAGAATTTAACAGCATTTCACCATAAATTAAATGCATATCAGCATACATTGCGTAAGAACTTTCTTCCATTTTTTAAAATTGTTTTTAATTGAAGACGGTTTTGACAAGTTCCGTCAATAATAATTCATTATGTAGGTATTAACAATAACAATCTGATTCTTTCCTGTTTGTGTTTAGCATTAGTAACTGTTGAGTATTTCGCATAAAAACCAATTAATCTCAAAAACCGCCAGTTTTATCGAAATTAATTAAGAGTGCCTTTTTTGAAGAGGAATGATCAAAGTATTTCAAAAATCAGTTTTCAGCGCTGTATAATGATACCTCTCAAAAGTTAGGCCCAACGAGTGTGGCTACAAGTACGTTCCTGACTTCTCTGATGATCTAAAACATCTACTGTAGCATAGTTTATTGAGTCTTGTGTGAACTACATCTCACCGATAATTCTCGCCACAGTTTAAGTTCAAATAATAGAATCAAAAATTATATACTACGACAACGGGTATCTGGGACGGCTTCAGCCGAAATCTACTGAGGAGTCCTAAGGCTGGCACCGGGACGAAACACACCAAATTTTTACTTTAAAGTTTGTTCGTAATTCTCGCTGGGTACAAGAACCTTGGCAGATTACGACATGGCATCCCTGGACATGGGAACGTGCACTTGTGGCGTTAAGTAGCATGGGTGCTTAGCCGCACCGAATCCGCGACGGGGTGTTAGTCCCCGCAGTTCTCAGGCCCAATAACAATCAAGCCTTCCTTGTAATCGGGATCTGGGGTACAAATCTCCAATTCTCAGGGAAGGTTGATTGTCTAGAGGCGGGGGTGTTGTGTGAACTACATCTCACCGATAATTCCCGCCACAATTTAAGTTCAAATATTAGAATTAAAAGTTATATAGTACGACAACGGGTCTCTGGGAAGGTGTCAGTCGAAACCCACTGAGGAATCCTAAGGCTAGCACCGGGACGAAACACCCCAAGTTTTTTACTTTACAGTTTGTTCGTAATTCTCGCCTTAGCCTCTATAAAATATTAAAATTTCATTAAATTATACAAGTCGGATCAAAACTTAGAGCCGATAATGTCAATCACTGGGTACCCCTTTAGAGCTTGTTTCTATGACAAATTAGGGTTATTTTGACCTCCCCTGTATGCTTTCGAGAAATTAGGAGGTATTTACTGGACACCCTGTATACGGCAAAAAATTTATTTGATTCAAATAATTCTTCTGTATGATCACCATTGAATTGACTAGAAACATGAAGTTAAACAAATTATTTATTTTAAAATTTATATTACCTAATTATACATCATAGAATACATGAACTCAATTGGTAAAATGGTATTGTTTTCTCTTCTTTGGCTCCCATCGCATCATAGGTTTCCTAGCCGTTAAAATTAAGATTCTTTAGCAACGTATAGTTACATTCGTTTGTTTTTTAGGTCTGTAAACAGTTGAAGGCTATGACTAACATTGATTCTCTTGAAGAAACCAAACTAGATTTACTGAGAGAAGCTTTGGCAGTATTTCAACATCATGATGCTATAACAGGAACCGAGAAAGAGAATGTTGCGCATGACTACATTAAGTTAGTACACAAGGGTATAGTCAGTTGTGAAGAAATTGTAAATTCAACGTTATTGTAAGTAGTTTTCTTATCATCTGCATTTATCAGAAAAACCTATAAAGGAATGGTGATAGGAAGCAAAAGAGGGAATAAATGATAGTAATAATAATAAATTATATTGATTATTTTAGTCATTTGGTAAAATCAGCAAACATGGTATTTACTACATGTCCTATGCTTAATATAAGTGAGTGCGGGAGGACTGAAAATGAAAAACAACTTATTATCACTTTATACAATCCATTGGAAAGATCAGTTAATAAATATGTCAGATTGCCAATTGTTGATAACAGTAGCGAAATCACCATAACAGATCCTTCTGGTAAGAAATAAAAATTATTACTAATTTTTCAGTATATTTAATTTTTAATTAGTTTGTGATTATTCACCAAATCGTGAGCAACCCATTCAATCCATAATACAATTACTATGACTTGCCGATATCAGATTATAATTATATTGTTTTTTATTTAAAGGAGTTCAAATAGTGACGCAAGTGTTACCAATACTTGCATCACTACTAACTGTACCAGGGAGAAACAGCAATGCGACATTTGAGTTAGTTTTTAGAGCAGATAACATTCCACCTTTAGGATTTAAATCATACTATTTTGAAAAATCTTCAACGAAGAAAAGAAATGATTATTACGATAATTATCGTGAAAACGTAAGTACATAAAATAGCTGCAGTACCCAAAAATTTCGAAAGAAAATAAATTCTTTAAATTCAAAGACAAACATTTTTCCCATATGCTGCGCACTTTCTTCCTGTCACAGTATAACAAATGGATACATTAACAAATAAGTAAAAAATGAATTAAGAATTTCTAAGTAACTAAATAGTGTAACTATAAACTGAATTTTTAATTCTGATTATCATTCTTTCAGTCAATTGATACCAATACGGTCCACCATCAAGTGAGTACATCATCCGGATCCAAAACGTACATCCAGAATAAAAGTGGACTCAGTCTTTCTGTAGGAACTTGGTATTATTATTACACTGGCTTCGTTGGAAATGATAGCTCGGATAAATTTAGTTCTTCAAATCCTTACGTTTTTAGACCTGATCCAGAAGTACCATTACAACCAGTATCCAAATCAGGTTCTTATAAAACCTACACTGGTTGGTGGGTTACGGAAACCCACTGGTATTTGAATGAGTGGTGCAGTTTCATTTCCAGAATGTATAGTGATTCTAGCATTACTGAATTAAATTATTTAGTTGGTCCATTGCCATAGTACGTATCACTAAGTTATACTTTAGTAATCTTACATTTAGGGCTTTGGTAACGCGCGTTTGCACGTAAAGTACAAATTGAACTTTTCATTTTTAAAATACAGAGTATCCCAAAATGCTAGCGCAAATTTCTAAGAATAAAATATGAGGATCTAACCCAACTTAACTTAATCCAAAATATAGAGTGCCAAGGTGATACTTTTAAAATTTTTTTTTTTAATATTTATCTTAATAATAGCTTAAGTTGCACTAAATTTGCTACTATTGGATTTTTTAGGATGACAAATCGAGATCTGATTACAATTTTGATGTAGTTGCAGATGGCGCCACCAGCAGCATTTCGCCTCTATATAAAGCGTCAAAACTTTTTTGTATCTCCGTATATGAAATTTCTAATTAAAAATTCTTATTTCTTGACATCTTTTGGAGTGTATTTAAGGGTCCAACAACTGTGTTGGCTGAAATTTTGAGTGATTGTGAATTTTTTGCCTCCCCCCCCCCAGAATCCTTGAGGCAGACCTTAAAGGTGTGGGATTTGGATCCGTAATTCCTACCCTCCTGGGGTAATGTCCCATATGTTTCGGAAGAGCTTTAGTACAACAGAGCAGATACCGAACATCAAATTACTAATCGAAAATGCACAGAATATAATGTTCAAATCCACTTAGCATTTCTTGATTATAGCAAGGCTTTTAACTCTGTCGAACTATGGGCCATATTTCAAGCAATGGACAATGACTCCAGATACAGAAATCTTCTGAAATATATTTACAATAAGGCCGCACTACAAGTAACGATAACAGAGGACCTAGAAACACAGAAGATAAATATTGATCGAGGGGTGCGACAAGAAGATACGATTTCCTCTAAACTCTTTACTTTAACACTGGAAGATGTCTTTAAACAACTAAACTGGGAACATAAGGGCATTAACATCGATGATAGATATCTCAACATTTTACGTTTTGCGGATGACGTGGTAGTAATAAGTAAAGATTTAGACAACTTACAGAAAATGCTCTCTGAACTGAAAAATGCTTCAGAGAAAGTTGGATTAAGCATGAACCTGGAAAAAACCAAAATAATATCTCCAAAAGATACGCCACTTTATGTAGGAAACGATGAAATACAAAGAGTTGAGGAACACGTGTATTTGGGCCATCTAATTAGACTTGAGAAAGAAAACCAACAAGCGGAAATAAATAGATGAATTGGAATGTCATGGGCAGGCGTTGAAAGATTGGAATGCGTTATTTGAAATAAGAGTATTTGACTCGTGCATTCTCCCAGTAATGACCTATGGAATGGAAATAACCACACTAACAGTTAAAGCAGCAAATAAACTGCCTACTACTCAGCGAGCAATAGAAAGAATAATGCTGGGAATATCACTACGTGACCGAATAAGGAACGTAGAAGTATGAAGACGCACTTTGAAATGGACTTGGGTAGGACACGTCGCTACGCAAGACTATACAAAATGAACAAAACACATATTGCAATGGAGACCTAGGTCGTCTAAAAGAAGTATCGGAAGACCCGTAAAAAGATGGATAGACAACATTAAGAAGAAAGCAGATAGAAATTGGCACCGAATTGCAGAAAATATGTTGAAATGGAAGAGACTAGAGGAGGCCTATGTCCAGGAGTGGACCGGATTGGGCTGTTAGACAGAGAGAGAGAGAGAGAGAGATTCCAACAACAATTAAAATTTACATAGCAATAAGCTAAAAATGACGATAATGTAAGAATTAACTGGCAAAGAACAATAAGAAAACTACGTCAATGACAAACCAAGACGGAAAAATATTATTTATTTAATTTTTTCATTAAACACGTAAGTCAGGGGTTGCCAAACTTTTTCAGTTAGAGGTGCACGTATAGGTTTAGTATTTTGTCAAGGCGCCCTTGTGGAAATATGTATACAGTCGTGCTTAACACAGTGTCGTACAAGGTTTGTGTTTTACAACCTGCCAACTAAATAGTAGCAAACCACAACGCTTCATTGAACACCACTGTACATTGAAAATCATGGTTCTTGGGTTTAGACCGTGTTAAACTTAACACTTTGTCCAAAGATTAAAAACCATCCAATTAGAGCCCAGAGATATATTGGTCAGTTTTGATGTAGAATCCCTGTACACAAATATTTCTATAGATGATTCAGTTTCCATAATATCAGACATATTACGCAAATAACAAGAACATAGACTCCATCCTACTAGAATTGATTAAAGCATGGCTGATTTCCACTTATTTTATTTTTCAAGGAATTTTCTACTCGCAGACTTCGGGAGCGGCCATGGAAATTCCGCTATCACCTGTGGTAGCTAACATCTTCATAGAAGCTTTCGACGAAAATGCCTTGTCTTCTGCTTTTCTAAAACCTAAATTTTGGTGCAGATATGTCGATGATACGTTCGTAGTTTGGCCGCATGGCGCAGATAACCTCCATAATTTCCTGGATCATCTAAATCAGCAACACCCTAGCATAAAATTCAGTATGGAAACTGAATCAAGGAGTGCTCTTCCCTTTCTTGATGTACTAGTACAAAGGAAAGAGAATGGCAAATTAGGACCTTCTGAGTATATAAAACTAAGACATAAAAATCGATATCTCAATGCAACATTACACCATCATCCTTTTTCAAAAACAATCCGTCATAAACCCATTGCTACATAGAGCACTTTCAATATGTGACAAACAATCACTGAAATCAGAAACAGAAAAACTGACTAATGCTCTAAAAGGTAACGGATATTGTGCTGAAAATATAAGATGTTCTATTAATAAATATAAAAACCCAACTCCTCAACAAAATGTCATAAATGAACCTCCTATGGACAGTGTTGTCCATCAAACATTCGGATAATTTTCAACACATGTAAAAAAATTCCATTTCAAACAGAAGACGTTTACAATATACCTTGCTCTTGTGGTAAAGTGTATGAAGGTGCAACAGGACGGTCTATATCCACTAGGTTTTAGGACCATGAAAGATGTATAAAAAAGAAACAAACTGTACAATCTGCAGTAGCTGAACACCAACATTAACATAAAATAAACTAAGGTGTTAGCATCAGTGTCTGGTTTCTTTAAATGTAAAATTAGAGGATCAATTGAAATTTGTAAATATCCAAATAATATTAATAGAGATACAGGTTACAGTCTACATCACACGGGGAAATCGATTGTAATGCTGAATCACGGTTCGTTGAGCACCAGTCGGGTATAAATATCAGGCTGTTGCTCCTCGATACTCATTCAGTGTTTAATCTCGTGGAGTAAAAATCTCTGAAGGTGCCTCGTGCAATCGTAAGCGAAACGTCGTATAATAATTCCAATTTAACACGGTCTAAACCCAAGAACCATGATTTTCAACTTGACCAAAGCCGTGAAAGCTTTCGTTCTTTTCCATTTGACATTGACACTAATGACCAAGCACAGAAATGAAAATAACCACTATCTGAGTCTCATATATAGGTATGTATCGAACTGATACACAAAAATATATTATTATTAAAGAAAAATAGGAAAAAAAGTCGAGGCTTGACATTGCCACTCTCATTTCTTGTTCCACGTTGATCTTTGAGCAATATTTGCTTTTTATTACAGCTAGAGCCGAAAATCCGGTCTGGTATAAATAGGATGTTGCAAAAGGAGTAAAAATCCTTATGCCTTTTAAACTTGATTGAGAGTTGGATATTCATTTTTGACGTTTATCCAAAACTCCATCAAATCGAAAGTAGAAAATTTTATTGTAACGCAAGAGAGTTCAATGAGACTCTCTTCTTCTTCTTACGAAGTGAATTCTAGTTGAGCATGGAAAGGATCTTGGGTCCACGAAAATTTCGCGACATTTTCTTCTGCACAGTATTTTGCAAACTATTCAGGGAGCTCGAAAGGTGTTCCATGAAAAGGGATAGCAAGACAGAGAGCTCATTATAGGACGCGTATTTATGCAAATGTGGTAAACAATCTTGACCGCTATCCTCATTAATTTTTCTTATTCACAACTGTAGTTTTCCCCTAAACGGAGCAATCTACTCCAATAGTTTCAAGATGTGCATGTTATTGTCTTGAAGAGACATTCAAGCCATTCAGTTTGTCAAATATCGCACAAATATGCCAATTTTAGTAAAAAGTCTGGTTCGGCAAAATTTCCGGAGTTTGCATGACCTTCTTCTTTTAGAAAAGTGTGAATTTCTTGATGAAAACCATCGTGAATTGCAGTAATATAGCAGAGATCTGTGTTTAGCTCCCATGTCCATGCATAGTTTTTTAAATACTCTGAGTTTCAGCGGTTTAGTTTTTATGTAGTTTACTAAGTCTATGTGCGTTCCAATAACAAATTCAAGAGTCGAGAAGCTCATCGAGTTCGACGCAAGTGCTTCTCTATGGATGATGCAATGGGTCCAGATAACATGCGGTGATTTACTGCGAATAAGCGCTTGCAATCCTCCATAGCGGCCAGACATTGATTGAGCGCCGTCAGTATATACACCGACACTTTTCCCAGTCTAAATTATTTTTTGTTATAAACTTGTCAAGAATTAAAAACAAGTCTTGAGCCGTTGCGCCTTCTGTGATGATATATATATATATATATATATATATATATATATATATATATATATATATATATATATATATATATATATATAGGGTGTTTATTAAACATACGGCAAAAATTCAGGGTTATTCCCTGGACTATTCTAAGGATATTTTGTTTTTGATGATTTTTTAAACGGCGCTTTGTTTCGAAAATACAGAGCGAAAAAAATTTCGGCAAAAAAAAAAACAATTTATTACCCAAAATTATATGTAACGTTTCTTAATCTACAAGAACTGTTCAAAATGACCACCTCCAGCTCTGATGAATCCAATCTTCTAAATGACTGGCGAACTCTTTCAAAAATACCAGGGTCATTTCTTATTTACACCCAGCAATTATCCGATTTCTTAAATCCTCCACATTTTTCACTGAAGTAGTATAAACTAATGACTTTAGATGGCCCCATACGAAATAATCCAGGTGGTGTAAATGTGGCGATCAAGCAAGCCATAAATGAGATCCACCTCGACTAATTCGGCGATCTCCGTATGCTACTCTCGAGCAACCACACTAAAATGCACTGGTGCACCATCGTGCATAAACCACATTGCATTTCTCGTAGCCAATGGTACATCTTCCAGAAGATAAGGTAGCGTTTCTTCCAAAAAATTGCGGTATACCTTGACGGTAAGTCCTTCTGATAGAAAGGCAGATGTTACTGTTTGTTGCGAACAAATTGGCCACCATAAAACAATCAATTCTCCGCAAATTCAAATTATTTACCTTCATAAATCTACTTTCCATCATGAGAAAATTTCCCAAAATCGTTTTCGAAGGGAAAAGTAAGCAAATTTCGAAGAAATTACATGAAAATGACTATAAAATATGAACTAGGCAACGTAGCTCTTGACAGCGATCACGAATGTGATATGAAACCAAAAACTTTATATATCAAGTTCGTGACAGCGATGACATTGGCTGTATTCTTTAGGGTAATTATCAAATGATCAAAGTAAAAAAAGTTAAACTGATAACCATGTTCGTTTAAATATGCATTTACTTGTCATTAGGTCGAAGTGATCGTGATTACTTTAAGTGATGAAACTGAAACTAATAATGACTCAAAAGAATAACGCTATCAGGACGGAGTGCCAACGATGACGTTAATATGGAGTGACATTATTCACTTTGATTGGTGTCCGTTGTCACGTGACCCGAAGGAGAATTAATTACATCAATAAAAATAAAATTCCTTAAAAATAAAGAAAAATATTGTGTTATTTAGGATTGCTATTGTGAAAAGTATCGTTTCGCGGTTAAATTTTTATTTGAATATAGTCAATATCCCAATTATATAAAAAATTAAAGGTCTTTTAATCTATACTTCTAAGTAGCGTTATCCTTCCTGACAGACTAACTGGCATATTAACACACAGCACAAAATATTTACGTTAGAATTATTGAACTTTGAGAAATGGTTGGCAACACCATGTAGCATTTTTCCAAATTCGCACTCCAAAAGGGTGAAGAAGGGTGAATATTTATTTGATAAATTAGTCGATATCTCTCTCGATTCAAATTTTCCGTCTGTGGCCGTTGTTTATAAGAAAACTGAGCCGATCTGACAGTACCTCTTAACGCATTTATCATTTATAACCCCCCCCCCCTTCCTATAATTTAAAATCTTCAGGTATCTGTAATAAATTTTACCGCCTTTTTTTTAGACAAACTGGAGTAATAAGCATATTTTATACCTACCTTAAATAATGTTTGAAGTATTTCAATCTTTCAACTTATTCATTGGCTTAACAGAGTGGCTTGTAGAAACTAAAAAAACATAAATGTGTTAATCATTTTAGTGACAAACAAGGTGTAGAAGTTATAGTGAGATTCCACATAGACTTAGAGTACGATGATAAAATTTATATGGACACTAATGGTAGAGAAAGTATAGAACGTGTTAGAAACTACAGACCAACTTGGAATGCATCAATAACTGAACCTGAATCTGGCAATTATTATCCAGTTGTATCATATATAACTGCTAAAGCAACCGAATATTCTGCGATCACGTTCCTTACAGATAGAGCGAACGGCGGAGGAAGCATGAATTATCAGGACATCGAATTTATGGTAAGTTTTTTTGAAATTAATATATTAGTACGATCGGTAAAAAATGGCGTCATGTATATCAGATATTTTTGGGTAATAGTTAACCAACTACACTGGGGACGACAAATTTCAACTTTTTTCTGTGTCCTGAACAAACTTAATTTTTTTTTGGATTCAGCTACACCCTACAACTACAACTTCTTCTTCTTCTTCCTCAGCCACTTCCTGTCCACTCCTGAACGTAGGCCTCTTTCATCTGTTTCCATACTGTTCTGTCCTGTGCTATTTGAAACCATCTTGCTCCTGCTTGTTTTTTGATGTCATCTAGCCATCTTTTCTGCGGCCTGCCGACACTACGCTTTGTTTGTCTTGGTCGCTAATGCGTTAGTCTTGCCGTCCATCTGTCCTGAGTCTGCCTAGCTACATGTCCCACCCACTGCCATTTAAGTTCTGCGACACGCCTTATTATATCTGTGACTTTGGTTCTTCTACGAATTTCCTCGTTTTTTATTTTATCCCTTAAGCTGATTCCAAGCATAGCTCGTTCCATTGCTCTCTGCATCACTCTAAGCTGTTCCGCAATTTTCCTTGTCACCGACATGGTTTCGAGGCCATAGGTTGCCACCGGCAATACACAAGTATCGAAGACTTTTCTTTTAAGGTTCATTGGTATGGCACTGTTTCGGAGTATGTAGTCCAACCTACCAAAAGCTACCCAAGTTAGTTTTGTTCTGCGTCTGATCTCAGCTGTTTGATTATCCTTTCCTATTTTGATGATGTGCCCCAAATATGTGTATTCTTTCACATTTTTCAGGATTGTGCCATCCATATTGATGTTTCCTTCAGTGTTAGTAATTACTTTGGTTTTGGAGAGGTTCATTTTTAAACCAAATTTTTTTGATGTTCTGTTTAGTTGTTCTAACATCTCTGTCAATTCACGAATATCACTGCTAATTAGGACAATATCATCAGCAAAACGTAGATGGTTTAAATATATCCCGTCAATGTTGATGCCTTTAGTCTCCCACGGTAGTGTTTTAAAAATGTTCTCTAGGGCTAGAGTAAATAATTTTGGAGATATAGTGTCTCCCTAACGCACTCCTCTATTGATCTTGATTCTATCGGTGACTTAAGTCGTCGTTGATCTTTACGTGAAATGTGGCATTTTCATAAATGTATTTTAAGAGATTCGAGTATCGGGAGTCGATTCTAGCGTCGTCCATTGCATTCAAGAAAGCCCATGTTTCAATAGAATCAAATGCCTTGTGATAGTCTACGAATGCCAAGTGGAGGGGCAATTGTATACCTATTAAAGATTTTAATTGGCTCGCAAAAAAATCTGAATTAAAACGTTACCAAGCAACTGTCGTCAACTATCATGGCTAGTCTTGTATTCACACCCTTTACAAACTCCAATAGTTGGTTGCCTCTCTCATCTAGAAATGTCTGATATTTTTTTTCTGGCTGGTATATTTATAGTATTTACTATTTTGGTGGCAAGAAATATTAAGCGTTAAAGCCTGTAGCGCTGCCTTTCCTTTTACGATTGGATCCACTCCAGGTAATCTTGTTTTTTTGAAAATATCTCTTGCTATTCAGTTTAGCACTAAATTATTTTGTAATTTTATTTTAAAAACTTTTAGATTCATAGAAATACCATAAAAAGTGGAGGTGGTGTCGGGGAACCCCTTAACGAACAAGCTTTTGGGACAGGAGTTGTATCGAGAGGCTCACACTATCTTATGTTTGCTAGTTTAGGTAAAAAGTTTGTTGAGAAGAATATAAAAAACAAGAAAAAACTTTCTTTATTTTTTCTTTATTTTAACATTATTATTTTAAAGTATTATAATAATAATAATATATTACGAACAATTTTAGTACAAATCTTCCTTCAAACAGATGATGATCTAATCTAAACATATTTAAGATCTCAATATTAAATAATTCTGCACCTAGGTAACATAATACCTGTATGTACACAAAATCAATAATATCATATTTATTTCAAAAACAACCATAAAAAGAAAACATAATGAATAAAAATAATACTAATCAATGGAATACCTACATACTAAACAAACCTACATACTAAACAAACCTACACACTAAGTAATCTATGAAGATTTTATCAAAGAAAAAGTTTAAATTGATCAATGTTATGAAAAATGTATGTTCTGCAAAGCTTACTAAATTTTTTCACATTGAAGATTGTTCTTATACTAATCGGGATAATATTGTAGAACTTGGGCGCCAGACAGTTAACAAATCTATAATTAATGTTTTTATTACTATTTGGTATCCTTAGATGTCTATTCATTCTACATCTCGTTTCATAAGAGTGACTTACATAATTTTTTAATTTCGCAGACTTATGTACATAAATACAAGAAAACAATATATACAATGAATGGACATCAAAAATTTGTTCTGAATAAAGAAACCTAGTAGAATATCTTTTTTTCTTCCAAAAAATTACCTTTAAAATGTAATTTTGTACTACGTTAAGTTGTTGTAACGAGTTTTGATACAGGCCACCCCAAACAATTATTCCACATCTAATTAAGGATTCTACTAATGTTTTATAAATATTTATTAAAAGTTGCCTAGTGAAATGTTTCTCAGTATATAAAATTTATGAATTAATTTTCTGATGTTGTTTGTTAATTTTAAAATGTGCTGATCCCATTTTAGATTTTTGTCGATTATTATACCCAAATATTTTATGAATGGTACATTTTTTATTAAGATATTTCCAGCTTCAATTTGGTTAAATCTGGACGATTGGATGTTGTTATCGAAAATGTAATATAATGAGTCTTGTCAACGTTGTGAGTTTAGAGGAATCCAGCCAGTTTATTATTTTAAGCAGACCAGTTTTTGTTGATTCTTTTACTTGATTCCAGGTTTCTTCAGAAAAAACGGCTACTGTGTCGTCCGCGTATGAAATTAAAGAACCATGCTCCAAGCACATGCTTGTTAGTGAATTTATATAAACTATAAACAAAATCGGTCCCAATACTGTCCCTTGAGGAACCCCGATTCTGATGTCTAAAGGGTCACTATAGATGTTATCAATTTTTAAAATTTGTTTTATATTACTCAAGTAACTCTCAAAGACACTCAATACAGAACCCCTAACACCATAGACGTTTAAAACCTCCAAAAGTGAGTCATGGGGTACAGTGTCAAATGCTCTGGCAAGATCCAGAAAGACGGCAAGCCATTTTTTATCATTATGAAGGTTCACGGTTACTGACTTCGGATTCCTTTATAATACGAGATACTATTGTAGTGAAGTTTTGAGTCGCAATTTCTATGTCATTACTAGCAGTCATAACACTCCAATCCTGCTCAGCCAGCAAATCATTAACTCTTTCATAACTGATTCTTGTAACAATCTTTGTAACAAATCCTGATGAAACTTTTAATTCACTTATTTCATTGGTATAAAAGTTTATCATAACCGGATAATGATCTGTGAGATCAGACTCCAGAATGAAGGTAGAATATTTAAGTGAAGAGCATACTAATGTTTTCTTAACAAATATATGATCAACGCATGAAGCACTTGTCGGTGTTACACGTGTCGGGCCATTTATAATAGACTTAAAACCATGGGACAATAAAAGTGATAAGTAATTGTTACTAGTGACATCATTTCCTAATTCTATGTTAATATTTATATCTCCCAAAATTAATTCTACATGACATTCAAGATTTTGAAATAGATATTTCTCCAAGTTCTCACTTAAACATGGAAGACTCGTTGAAGGTGGCCTATAAATACATGTAATTCCATACTTTATATAATTTACTATAAGAGTAATTTTACTAAAAGTTACTCCAGATTTAACAAACTTTTTATTTTCAATACTAATAACATCAAGGTTATTCTTTATAAAAATGACAACACCATCGTTTTGGTTAACATCACCCCGACTGTAAAACATACGAAAACCATCAATGTCATACAAATTATCTTCAATCTTCCACATTTCACTCAATACAATAATATCACAGAAAAACAGTTTATAAACCTGAAGAAAAACCAAAAGTTGATTAAAGTTTTTGTTTATACTTCTAATATTGAAATGTATTAAATTTAATCTTTTTCTATTAATATCAATGTTTGTCTGTATTAAATTACAGTCCATACTTTGTTGGGCAGACCGATCGTCAAGTAGCTCCAACTCCTGTAAGATCTCAATTTCTTGTGACTTAGAAGTCATTATTATAACCATAGTCTATCTTGTTTCTCAGTATCTTTATAAGGTACTCATACGACGGACAGTCTCTATCATTGGCTTCGTGATTTGCATTATAATGCAGGCCAAATTTCTTATTCGCTTTTTCACAGTTTATGCATTTCTTTTTGACACTGTTGAATTGAGTGTTCTCCTGCACAATATTCATATATGGTATTATTGGGGAAAACATTATTTTTGTGAAAATGTTCCTGACAGTTGAAACAACGTTCTATGCCGATATCCTCATAAATTGGGTACCGTTTCCACTGTACAAAAATCTTCTTTACATTCATCAGCTTATGAAATAACTTAGTATTACTTAATTTACACGTGTAGGTGTTTGGAGGATAGCCTTGGTAAGCTGGGACTGCATAGAAATGCGTTCATTAGCATCCAGAAAGCAGTTATTCTGAATACGTGCTACTTGTGTTGTCAGAAAATGTCTACATCTAACACTTTAACTTAAGCTTGCAGCTTAATACCTTGACCTTGATTCACCTCCTTTTTTTTGATAGTATACATCCAGGAGACGTTTACGAAGTCCAACATTTTTACAGCTAAGTGAAAGATATCACTGAAAAATAATAGTATTAAAAATATTTATATATCCAGCAACAACCAAAAACTAGACAATGCCTTTTTTGAGCGATCAAAAAAGACATTTTATCAGAAGTTAAACTCCTTATTAAACATGGTAGATAATAGATACCCGATTGAAGAACAAGTAGAAGAGTTTTGGAAAAGTCCACTAGCTGCAACCACCCACTTAACATAAACACTAGCTGAATCAATGAAGAGTGCTAAGTCCGCTAGGATTACAGTCAAATGCGATTCAAGCCCTTCACCACCGTTGAAATCACTAGCATCTTCAAGGGGCAATCAGCCCTATACCAAACGAAGAAATCTTTTCACTTCCTACGTGGACTATTAGAAATTCCTGAGTCGAAACTCAGTACCATATGAGCCGCTAGAAGCTATATTGAAAATAAATAGAATCGATGTACATATTGTATCTCTTTTAGAATACCTCATATCAACTTTGAGTACCAGAATCCAAACGCAAGTGCTTTCTAGCCGCAACATCTAGACATACACAATCCTGATATAAAGGGGAATATTTCAGGACGGACAGAGAAAGTCTGCAGAGGAAAGTCAAAACACTCTTGACGAAGGCGGACAAACATCATCTTTGTATTGCTACTAAGCGGACAATACTACCAAAATACTACGGACGCAGATGATTTGTGGATATTAGTAAGCAACTGGAACAACTACTAGTAAACTTACGCTTATATTTTCATAGGCTAGCGAGTCTTCTGTGCTATACCAGGCAATATGCGAGGCAAACGATTTCACACTACTGGGGTTGAGGGACCATGAACATAGACTCAGCCAAAGGACTAACTATACCAAGAGAAAGTTCAAGTCTGGCCACAGAAGCCCCTTCATGGACGATAATCAAATGAGGTCAACCAGGAAAATGTCGACAAATTAGCATTGAACTACTACCGGTTGATGTCAGGGCAAATATTTCCTGAAACCAAAAGCTATCCAGGATCAGGTTATCCCAACGAAAAACTATCTGAAACACATAATCAGAGACCTCTTGATCCAGAACACCCAATGCCGATATGGATCGAACATCAGAGACAATCCAGCTTGTAATTGCCACATCGGAGTACAAGGCGAGATACGATTAAGCCACCAAGATCATTCCTCAAAAGTTGGCATAGAAATTCAAACTGTTTTCAGTAGTTATATATTATGAATATAGCCCGAAGTCTATACTGGAGAACAACGAGTTCAAGCTGTCCTGAGATCGAACTGTGCTTATGTACCCTACAGTTATACTTAACAGACCAAATCCCATTTTAGCGAAGAAAACACTTAAGCGAGCAACACTAATAGAAGACGCTATCCCCAACAACAAGAATCTCGAGGTAAAGCGTAATGAGAAAATCGCTTAATACATAGACTTGGAGGTACAAATATGCAGACAGTGGAGAATGAATAGTGTTCAGACGACCTTCATGATTCTATCCATAACCGGCATAGTACCTAAGAGTCCTTTGCTTAATATCAAGAGATTGGATCTTAACGAACACCTATACAAACTGTAATACTACTTGGGGCGGCTCGAACTGTCCGGAAGTTTGTGGGAAATGCAGAGAACCATAACCATTATCTAGGAACCCGCAACATGGATAGAACCCTCATAGAGTCCTACCGGTATGGTATCTGAATATATCTGGGAATGTTTCCTGGACGGAGTACGAAGGTCCTTTGGCTGAGTCTATGGGATATATTTCTGTGTATGAAATTGGGGAATTTGCACACTGCGACCCAAAAGATCTATTGTGTTTCCTTATTGTTGTCAAGTCGTTGCGGATACTTTGTCTCACCGACTAAAGCAGGTCCTCGATCCCTATTTTTCCTCAAGAAAATTAGAATACTGGACGGCTTCAAAGTGTGCTTCCAAGAAATGGGTTTTAGGGTTTTCTAAAGCCCTACACTTTGAAGGGATGTGAATTGAGGTTTCGTCACCCTCCTCGCAAAATCTGCACTCTTCTCTTTTAGCCAATCCGAGTTTCTTGGGGTATCCCGGCAGGATTCCTGTCAAAAATAAGTTGGTTTTTGCTTAGGCTTTTAGGTTCCTTGAACCTCTTTTGGTTGTAGTTCCCAAGAAGTATCATCGCTTGTTTTATTGCTTGCAGATCCGTCCAGTACTCTTTTCTTACAGCATTATTCTGCTACTGATTCCATAGAAGGATTTAAAGCCCTGGAATGGTATCTTAGCCGCTTTCCTCGTGAGCTTATCTGTGTTTCGGTATCCACTGGAGGATTATCTTATTATTCTTACCTAATTCATTTAGTTTCTCTAGACATTCCCAGACCACGTTGGAGCTAATTACTTGAGAACTCGGCGCACTGATGGCTGCTTGACTATCTGACATGATAATAATGTCCTGTCCGCGATAGTTTTTTTCTTTGCTAAATCGAATGCGTTTCCTGATGGCGCGTATTTCCGCTTGGAAGATGCTCGGTCACTTACCCAAGCTTTCGTGGTGTTTGCTACTGGATCCAAATACTCCTATTCTAGTTCCGTTGTTTTTGAGCTGTTTAAAGGAATTCTTGTTAAGTTTTTCAATGATGTTTCTGTCCCATTCACTTTTGCCACCCGTCTTGTGTTGAAGTTTTTTTTCATTTCATCTTGGTGCATGTCCCAGATTTGTTGATTTGTGGACAAGAGATTGGGCCTTCCTCTTATGCCTTTTTCTCTCATCATCTTCTATATTGTCATCTTCGCCATACTTATCCCAAGTATATATAGGTCAGTCTTCGAACTTTCGGGAGGTTAGCTCTAGTATTGGCCAGACTGGTTCTTTTACGAGCCTATGGGATAATAGCTGCTCCATCTTGTCAGTACTTTTCTGAAAAACAAAATTGTTTTTGAGTGGTTCAAAACATGATTAAAATATACATATAATATGTCCAAAAACTTAAATTATAAGACTATTTTGTTCTATGATCTAAATTAAATACAATATTTTTCGGCACAGATAAATTGTTTAACATATTTTGGGTAAACTTTACTACTTTTAGAAAATAGCCTACAAGATGATCCAACACCAAAAGAAGTATCTAAGGGGATTTATTTGGATTCTTTGATAACTTTCGCATCGCCAAATGGTCTATCTTTTGAAAGATATCGACAAGGGCATACTATGGAGGTAAGTTTACAATCCGTAACATCTTGAAATAGAAACAGCAAGGATATTTAGCGTCAATAATAAGTTCCGGATGACTTTGTTTTCGATAAAATGTATTTTTCACATAAAAACTATTAATTTTATCACAAAATTACTGCTTTTCATAAAAACAATTTTAATCACAATAAGCCTTTTTTTCCAACTGCAGAAAATAGGCCTCCCTATTTTTTACCCTACTGTTTGTACAGGGTGAGTCAACGATTGGATGAAGTAAGTTTGTGCCTTTTCGGTGAAATTAACAAAGAAACTATATTTATTGTTTGATACAGTTTATTTTTACGCAGATTTTAAAAATATTTAGGACTCTACAGGGTGAGCCAAAAAACTAGGACATCATAAAGTTGTATTTTTTTAAATAGAACACCCTATATACGAATCGTATTTTCGATTTAGCTTATAATTTTAAATCTTTTTCATTAAGAGTTTACTATAACAAAACTTTATAGTTTCTGAGATAATTAAGTTTAAAGAAAAAAAGTCACATTTTCAAGCATCAATTCAATCCGAAATAACGTTTTCAATTTTGTGACAAATATATTCAAATTTGGAATTTAGCAAGGCCAAGGACAAGTTAACATAATCTTTACCTAATATTTGTAATAAAAGCTACAGGGTGTTGAACACATCGGCTCAAATTTGAACAAGTTTAAATGAATAAATATCTTTTTTTTTTTTAAATGGTACACCCTGTATATTTTCATGTTATTTAATAGAGTAATAAAAACCCTAAAAGTTTTGTTCAATATATCCTATACCTATTTATAATAGTTTTTGAGATATTTCAGTTTTTCTTATTTTCCATACTTTTTTACAGAAATAGTCTTCATTATCATAGTAGCCATGGCAAAAACAATGTAAAAGAACATTTTTCTGTGTGTCAAATTTATAACCCCAATCGCTTCTTTTGGTTTTTATGTAGTGTAGTTTGGTTTTTTTTTGCATTCATCTTATATTGTAAAATGAATTTTCCAAAGAATGAGTTAATAGATATGATTTATACAATAGGAGAGGCTCAAAAAAATTGCCTTCTTGCTCAAAGAATTTACAAAATGAAGTATCCTGATCGACGCCAGCCTAATTTTCAGGAAAATCCTTATATTGGTAGCCGTCAGTTAGCAGCATTATGTGAAACATCACAATCCACCGCTAATCGTACTACCAAGAAATATAGGTATCATCTATATCACATGGAATTACACCAAGAATTGCATGGACAGGATTTTGAAAGTCTTGTAAACTTTTGTTGTACAATAAATGCGGAGATTCAATTAAATCCAAATTTATTATGCAAGGTAATGTTTAGTGATGAAGCTACTTTTAGAAGTAACGGTGCCGTAAATAGACGCAACATGCATTATTATGCCACAGAAAACCCATTTTGGATTAGAGAGGTGCAACATCAAAACCACTGGTCATTAAATGTTTGGTGTGGTATTCATCATAATCGAATTATTGGACCCCACTTTTTTAATGAACCACTAAATGGCCATAGTTACCTGAACTTTCTACAAAAAAAACTACCCCAACTGCTTCAAGGTCTCGATAGGGATGAGCTCGACAGTATGTGGTTCTAGCACGATGGTGCGCCTCCGCATTACCATCGGGAAGTTCGTGCGTTTTTGGACCAACGATATCTGCAAAAATCCACCAACAACAGTGGAAGATATGCGAAACAAGATTAGGGATACCTGTAGAACAATAAGGCCACTAATTTTGTCCAGGGTCCGAGAAAATCTGCAAAAAAGACTAAATTTGTGCATTGCACAAGAGGGTCGTTTATTCGAACACTTATTAAAAATAAATAATTAATCTCAGTATTTAATAGGTAATTTTTTTGTTTCAATTTAGTATAAAAGTAAATATGTATTTGCCTTGTCGTTATTGTTGTGTTAATTTTTTCACATTATGTTTAATTAAACTATTGCCGTTGTAATATAACGAATAATGTATTTCATCATATTTAACCACATTCTGTTAGTTTTTGTAGTTTTTTTTTTATTATTTTACATGGCTACTATGATAATGAAGACTATTTCTGTAAAAAAGTATGGAAAATAAGAAAAACTGAAATATCTCAAAAACTATTATAAATAGGTATAGGATATATTGAACAAAACTTTTAGGATTTTTATTACTGTATCAAATAACATGAAAATATACAGGGTGTACCATTTAAAAAAAAAGATATTTATTCATTTAAACTTGTTCAAATTTGAGCCGATGTGTTCAACACCCTGTAGCTTTTATTTCAAATATTAGGTAAAAATTATGTTAACTTGTCCTTGGCCTTGCTAAATTCCAAATTTGAATATATTTGTCACAAAATTGAAAACGTTATTTAGGATTGAATTGATGCTTGAAAATGTGACTTTTTTTCTTTAAACTTAATTATCTCAGAAACTATAAAGTTTTGTTATAGTAAACCCTTAATAAAAAAGATTTCAAATTATAAGCTAAATCGAAAATACGATTCGTATATAGGGTGTTCTATTTAAAAAAATACAACTTTATGCTGTCCTAGTTTTTTGGCTCACCCTGTAGAGTCCTAAATATTTTTAAAATTTGCGTAAAAATAAACTGTATCAAACAATAAATATAGTTTCTTTGTAAATTTCACCGAAAAGGCACAAACTTACTTCATCCAATCGTTGACTCACCCGGTATGTTGTAGGGACAGTTAGTTATAGGTATACGTTTTTGCGAATTATTTTTTATATGTACTAATTTGGCAGCGACTTCCAAATGTTCAGTTATATATAAAAATTTATAAAGTTATTTCTCGCATTTTAGAGCCTATTTAGAAGGGAGTTCAAGTAAAAGATAATATTATTTTATTTTTAAGAAATATGAAAGCAGCTTTTTGAAATTGGCGATATAATAACATCTTGCGGTTGTAAGAGTAACTCATATATTTTTTATGTTTGTGGAAATTTCACCTCGAAAGGACAGAGTGAAAAGTTAGCCCTTTAATTTTGTCGAGGCTATGAATTCTGCTTTGGTATCACAGTAAAAAAATCCAAGACAAATCCTGAGTTCCGTACACAATATGTTGAAGTTGTGGCAATAATTTGGGAAATTGGCGATTAAGTTTACTTTTCGCAAAACGAGTAAAATGAAAAGATAGTTAGGGAGCCCAGTGGGTTTGCGTAGCAGATGAAGAGACATAGCTTCATTAAAGTTTCCTATATGTATTTTGACCCTCTGATTACAAATATCTAGATTGGAAAATTTTATTTTTAGTTTAGAGTTTTTTTTGCGTGATACCGAAATACACAGTGTAACGCCTAGCCCCTTTTTTTTTATCTCTTTACATATAGTTTTTCTAACTTTCCGAGGGGCTAGAGCATCTTCAGTTAATATAAGAGAGCGAGTCGAGGTCCTAGAGTACTTATTACTGCTTCGAACTTCTTTACAACTGTTTTCTTACCATTTAAACACTGATGGCCTTTTTAAATAACGTTTTATTAAAATTATATACGAGCGGCATTGATTTACAAAAATAGATCAACGATAATTTAATAATTTAACTTAGTTATGGAACAACTATAAAGTCTCTTCTATTTTATTTTTAACAAAATTAAAATTGACAAAACGCTCACTTTCCTACTAGTTATTATAATTTATAGTCCGCATTCCTCTTACCCACACGTCGCGGCTACGCAGGGCGAGCTAAAAGTTTAGTTTAACCCATTTTAAAACTCCGCATAAATTGTCTACTGAACTACAAAACACATCCAAAAATTTTACTGTGAGAAATGTATTTAAAATCGAATTTAAAACATTTTTTCACCGTACTGCGAAACACTCTACTGGCACAGTCTAAGTATTTTTTGAACTAACTCTTTAAATAACTGTTTCAACTCTTTTAACTAACCGTTCTTAACTCTTGTTCTTCACTAAGTGCCTCTTTCATAGCGAGATGATTCGTATTTAAACATCTGCCGTGACGTCTTGGTAGAAATCTGAATTTTTCGAATCTACTTGTTTTGCAAGAAAAAGTCGTGTGATGTTGGTTCTTTACCAGTCTCGTGATCCCGACGTCACCAGCCCGACATTCCTTTCTTGGCCTACTTTTGCAAGAATAAGTCGCATGATCGACACTCTATACGTTGAAATAGTGTTTTTTTACCTAAATCTCGTGATTTCCGACGTTAGCACACGGACATTCCCCTTGTGGCCTACTTATTTTTCAGCGTTCTTGAACAACATACGTCACATATCGTGTGGTTTCGATTTAGATTCTTTATTTTATATTTTAATCGAATTTAGTATAGAGTCGAACAAGAAGTGCGCGACTGTGATAAAATTGGCACACGTATGGTTTTAGGTAAAGAAAAATAATTTTATTTTAATAGTTTAAATTCAATAAAGTTTTTTTATTCTATTGTTGAATTTTAAAGTAAATACTAGTACTATTTTTCAAGACTTCCGATTTATCTATTTAGTTATTTGTTTTAAAATAAAATAGATTTTAATCCGACTTTTTCTTTTATAAACTTAGATAAATTTTTGCTATTGAAGTATTTTTAGTATTTTTAATTTATTAACTTCTTTGAAAAATAAAAGTAGTTCTGGGGCATCACACACAGGGTAACCGAATTTTTTCAATTGTAAACCATTTTTTATTTTAATATCAGAAAGAGCACATTGTTTTTCATACGACAATATATACGATGTTGATTACATAAAGAAATTTTCAAGAAAAATTACTGCACAACTTTAAAATATAAAAGGACATTTTGGTCTTAGGTTCTTATTCCTTTGACGATACCCTCACTGATGCGAGATATTTGGAGTTTCTTTAAAATGACTTCATTCCTGAACCAATAATTTTGTATCCTTTGCCCCTGTTCTTTCTTATTTGGATGAGGTTTTTCCGAATCATTGGATAGGCAGAAGAGGGACAATTGAGTGGCCAGCCCCATCACCAGATTTGATCCTCTTTGATTATTTCTTCTGGGGATACTTAAAAATTAAAGTATACTTGACCGAGCCCTACAATTTAGTAGTCCTAAAAGTTTGTATACGTCAAGAAGTACAAAATAAAACCACAGATGTAATTGACAGTGTTCAAAATGAATTAATCCATCGACTTGGCTATTGTCAGATTGTGGACGAGACCCAGTTTGAACATTTAATTTACACGGTACTATTTTTTTTTTTATTTTAAAGTTTTACATTAATTTTTCTTAACAATTTACTTTGTGTGTAAGAAAAATATGACCTTTCTAATTCTGAAATAAAAAAAGGGTTTATAATTGAAAAAAATATATTGAGGACGTCATAGCTCTTTCGTAAGTTACTCTGTATGTATATGTATATCTAAATATTTATTTATACTTTTCAAAATACGTGTAACTCATTTCAAAGGCATGAAAAGGTTCTAATGTGTGATCAATGTAATCATGTTATATTTTGTGGTACCATATGTTAATTTATATATTTATCTAATATTTTTTAGTTTTCTGGTTTAACCAATACTACCTTACCTAGAAATGTTCACATTTTGACTCTCGAGCCTTGGGGACCATCAACTTTATTATTAAGGTTGGAGAACTTTATAGGGAAAGAAGATAGAAGGTTTTCCGGGAATTCAACAGTTAATGTTGGAGTAAGTATTGCATATTATGTGCACAAGATTACAGTCTTTATATTGAAACTGATTGACGCAAAAAATGGATAATCTGACAAAAAGTTTTGAGACACTTTACTTTTTTTGATATGATATCATTTATGTTAATTTGGTCAAGAGTTAGCATTATCATAACTCAGTCTTATGGCTCATGTATAGCTGTTTAAAAATTACAATATATTATATAATCGTCATCTTCAGGATTAATTTTTAACGGACTTCAAAATAGAATTTTTTTGTGTACAAGTTTTGATAGGAGTGAGATATTTTAACTCTGTTTTCAGCATGTTATAAGAAGATTTAGCAATTTCGACTGTAGATTTATTGTAAGATGGTTAATAACTGAAAAACAATTGTTGGCTTCGTAAAATTACAAGTACAGTAGTAATTTAGTTATCCTTCTTGTGAAGAATTTCGTATTTAAAAAATATTTTACTAAGGAAAAATGGCTAATTCCTCCCGGCTCTTTTTGGGAAGATAAATTGACTTTTAATTTCAACTGATTTACCTTATTTGAAGGGATTTAAGCTTTTGCTTAATGATCGATATCTACTCAACTCATCGCAAAGAAAACATAATGAAAAGGTTTCTAATCTATATGTTTATATATATATATATATATATATATATATATATATATATATATATATATATATATATATATATATATTTATTTTCTTGTTTCTTGAACCATAGATTATATCATTTTTTTTTTATTTTGTCTTTTCTTGGGTTTAGGTTCTATATTTAATAAATACATAAAAACTGTTTGACATTTCGCCTTTTATTCAAGGCATTTTCAAAATGTTTGCCTCCTAAAAATATATAATTAAATTACATCATATAAAAAACATATTCACAATTTTCGAAAAACAAACAAGACACTTAAATAATAGTTAAAACTTTAAAATCTCTTAAAAATACTTAATTTTACTGGTACGCACCTTGACATTTTGCTGTTTTATTTCTGAATAAATTTTAATTTTGCATCGTTTACTGAGGATACGTGGAATGCGAATGTGTTTTATTTTTTTTAAATATTTTTTATATTTTACAATGCATAAAAAAATAAATATGGTATATGTTTGGTTTTATGTTTAAGAGGATATTCCATTTTTTGATTTTTATTTGACTGGATCGAATACTTAATGTTTAAATTAGGTTTGCGTAAATATGGCTCAAATTTCCCATATCTGTTCTGTCGTTAACTGTGTTTTTATCTTTTTTAATTTCAATCATTTCTTTTATCTGTAATTTTTGGTAATTCATATCTTTGTTTTTTATAATGGTACTGTTATAATCAAAAGTGTGTTTTTCGTCCTGTGTGTGTTTGTTTAACGCTGTTGAGGCGTTTTTTGTATATTTATGGCCATTCAATCTGTTCTTTAGTCACGTCCGAAAGAGAGAATAATAATAAAATAAATTTTCTAGATATGACGCTTATACGCAGAAAGAACAAAGTTTTAACTGAATGGTACACCAAACCAACTTGGTCAGGTAGATATCTGAACTATTTCTCTAATCATTCAAAAACTCAAAAAAATAGCGTTATAATCGGTCTATCTGACCGTGCTATCTCCCTAACGTCTCCAGAATTCCGACCAAAAATACTGCAAAAAGTAAAAGAGACACTAATGAACAATAATTTCAACGAAAAGACTATCACCAAAATAATTGATAAACGAACATATAAGTTCTATAATAACGTAAAAACAAAAAACATAGAACATAAACAACAAAAATATGTGGCATTACCGTACACTAGTGAGCTGTCAGAAAAAATAAAATACATTTTAAAAAAGCATGATATCATCGTATGCCACAGGTCACATAATAAATTAAATACATTGTTCACAAATTTAAAAAGTAAAACTCCTCTAATGAATAAATCAAATATAATATATTCGATCCCTTGCTCAAATTGTCCCAAAAAATATATAGGCATGACGAGCCAATTACTAAAGAACAGATTGAATGGCCATAAATATACAAAAAACGCCTCAACAGCGTTAAACAAACACACACAGGACGAAAAACACACTTTTGATTATAACAGTACCATTATAAAAAACAAAGATATGAATTACCAAAAATTACAGATAAAAGAAATGATTGAAATTAAAAAAGATAAAAACACAGTTAACGACAGAACAGATATGGGAAATTTGAGCCATATTTACGCAAACCTAATTTAAACATTAAGTATTCGATCCAGTCAAATAAAAATCAAAAAATGGAATATCCTCTTAAACATAAAACCAAACATATACCATATTTATTTTTTTATGCATTGTAAAATATAAAAAATATTTAAAAAAAATAAAACACATTCGCATTCCACGTATCCTCAGTAAACGATGCAAAATTAAAATTTATTCAGAAATAAAACAGCAAAATGTCAAGGTGCGTACCAGTAAAATTAAGTATTTTTAAGAGATTTTAAAGTTTTAACTATTATTTAAGTGTCTTGTTTGTTTTTCGAAAATTGTGAATATGTTTTTTATATGATGTAATTTAATTATATATTTTTAGGAGGCAAACATTTTGAAAATGCCTTGAATAAAAGGCGAAACGTCAAACAGTTTTTATGTATTTATTAAATATAGAACCTAAACCCAAGAAAAGACAAAATAAAAAAAAAATGATATATATATATATATATATATATATATATATATATATATATATATATATATATATATATATATAGTAGCCTGAGCTTAACACATCCCTTGCTCTACTACCAGAACGTACGTGGTCTGAATACCAAAATTGAAGATTTTTATTGTGCTTCTTCTAACTGCGAGTATGACATTTTGTGTCTTACAGAAACTTGGCTGACAGATTGTGTAAGAGACTCAGAACTTTTTCCGGATGAATATATTGTGTTTCGGTGTGATAGGGGGACATCAAGAGGGGGAGGTGTTGCTGTTGCAGTGAAGAAATCTATAGACACTGCTCCGCTAGATATCGGTGGATTCTCTGAAGTGGTCCCGAGTGTGGATATGGTTGGCTGCCGGATTGTTGTGGACTCTGTTCAATTTGTTTTAATCTTAATCTACATACCTCCGTCTTGTGTCGTGGCTGATTATGTGGCATTGTTAGAGTTTATTGAATCTTTGGAATATCTTTATGATAGGAACCTTCTGGTGATGGGTGATTTTAACATCCCTAAATTTGACAATTACAGATATGGTAACGATCCTAAAAGTGAGTTGGCTTACAACTTTATGGATTTTTTCTCCCTAAACCAATACAACAGTATTGTTAATGCCAACAATAGATATTTAGACTTAATATTTGCTAATTTTAATTGTGTTGTGCGGAGAGATGAAGGTCCAATGATCTTGGAAGATGTTCATCACCCATCGCTGGCGGTTGAGTTGGAGCTTGGCCCGATTCGGCGGAAGGGTTTCCTCGTGAATAGTGGCAGTAAATTTAAGTGCTACAATTTTAAAAAAGCTAATTTTAATTCTCTTTATGGTGACCTTGCGTCCGCTGATTGGGCTGAGCTGGATCGATACTCAGATGTTAACATGTGTTGCGACCGGTTTTATGAAATGTTGTATAAAATATTAGACAGATCCGTGCCACTCTTCAAAAATAAGGGTCGCTCTTTTCCTGTATGGTATGACGCGGATATTATTCGTAGTTTGAAACGTAAGAATAACGTTTTTAGAAAGTATAGAAAAGCGAAAAGTATCATTTATTTTAACAAATTTAAATTGCTGAGAGCGCGGACTAATCAGATGATAAAGGCCTCATATCGGCGTTAAATTGAGCGTATAGAGAGAGATATTGG
The DNA here is from genome assembly GCA_034092305.1 of Diaprepes abbreviatus. Lineage (NCBI taxonomy): Eukaryota > Metazoa > Arthropoda > Insecta > Coleoptera > Curculionidae > Diaprepes > Diaprepes abbreviatus. The sequence goes on along the minus strand of JASJET010000235.1, from coordinate 1,437,493 downwards.
AAAGGACCCCAAATCGTTTTGGAGGTATGTTCAACAGAAAAAAAATTGCTGCGCTATTCCCGATAAAATGTCTTATCAGGGTAAAACTTTCAATCACCCTAATGATATTGTTAAGGCTTTCGCCGAGTATTTTAAGGGAGTTTATAATGGAATATCGTCTACTGAGGAGGTTAGTCTGGGGGATTTGGGTAATAGTACAGTTGCAGTTCCGGTCTTTACGGAACAGGATATAATAAAAATTACGAAGGGGCTTAAACCTAAAATGTCTAGTGGGCCAGATTTTGTTCCAAGTTTTCTTATTAAAGACACTATAAATGTTTTAGCTGCTCCTCTATGTAAAATTTTTAATGCCTCTCTTGAGCAGCTGGTGTATCCCAAGAGATGGAAGGTAGCTAAAATATGTCCCGTATTTAAGAGCAAAAATAGAACCGAAGTGGAAAATTACAGGCCTGTCTCTGATATGTGGTTTTTCTAAGATCTTTGAGATGCTGCTGTATAACTTTGTTATTAACAAAGTCGAACATTTGTTGTCTACAAAACAGCATGGATTTTTGAGGGGTAGGTCGACATCCACTAATCTGGCGTCTTTTCTGCAGTATACAGCGGATGCTGTGGATGCGGGCGGCCAGGTCGATGTGGTGTTTACCGACTTCTCAAAGGCCTTTGACAAGATGAGCCATAGTTTGATTCTGGCAAAGCTTGCGAAGTTTGGTTTTACTGATCAATTTGTGCGGTTTTTTAAATCATATTTATTTAATAGGTCTCAGTATGTCCAATATAATGGATTTCAATCAAAGTGTTTTGCGGCCTCTTCGGGGGTACCTCAGGGCTCAAATTTGGGACCTCTCTTGTTTTTAATTTTTATAAACGATATCACTGAAACAATTGATGTTGAATTCCTACTGTTTGCTGATGATTTGAAAATGTACGTCCAAGTTCAGTCGAAGGAGGATTGTGATAGATTGCAAAATAGTATTAGTGCAGTCCAGAGGTGGTGTATGAATAATCAATTGTTATTGAATGTGAGCAAATGTTCAGTAATGTCTATAACTCGTAAAAAATCTCCAATTCTATATAGTTATCAAATAAATAATGACCTACTTAAAAGAGTTGATGCAGCTAAAGATCTGGGTGTTGTATTGGATTCTAAACTTAACTTTAACCTTCATTATAGCAGACTAGTGTCTCAAGCTAATCAAATGATGGGTTTAATTATTAGAAACTGTAGATCATTTAAGAATATTGAAAGCCTAAAATTATTGTTTATAGCACTAGTAAGAAGTAAACTTGAATACTGTTCACTTGTTTGGGCTCCAATTTATAATAAATATGTTTTGGCTATGGAGAACGTTCAGCGCAAGTTTATGAAGTATTTGTGGTTGAAAACTGAGGGAGTGTACCCACCGGTCGGGATAGACAATCGACTGTTGCTGGATAAATTTAGTTTGCAAAGTCTTGAAATGAGACGTAACTTACATTCAGTTTTATTTTTATACAAGCTAGTCAACGGTCAGATTGTTTGTCCTCAGCTTTTGGGCGAACTAAATTTTAATGTGCCACGATTGACGAGCAGGCATGGTGTATACTTTCATTTAAGGATACCTAGGACTAATGTATATTGTATGTCGCCAATATATCGAATGTGTTCTGTGTTTAATAGGGTGTCGCAATCGTGTGATCTGAGTATGAGTTATACCCAGTTTTTACGTTCCTGTTCAGTATTATTGTAGTTCTGGGACTGCTATTGTGATATTATTTCTGTTATTTTGTAATAAGTACGTTTTTTTTTTGTGTTATATTTTATTACGTGATATTATGATATTATTTTTGTTATTTTGTAATGGATGTTTTTTTTGTTTGTTATATTTTATTACGGCCCTATTAATTATTGTTGTTGGGCTTTCATGTTAATAAATAAATAAATAAATAAATATATATAAATGTTGTTGTGTTTCACGGATGGGAACACGTGATTCAGTATTAATCCGAGAATACATCCGTTCGTTCGTTTGGTTTTCTGTAGAAGTTTACAGACGATTCGCCAAAATCTCATTTGGCATCTTCTGTGCTTGGTTGATCTACAACCACACACTAACATAAATTTATGTTATTTACCTTTACAAAATGGGGTGACTATAAGTAGCATACAAACTTTTATCCCCTATTTCATCCGACAATAAAACTAATACTCGCCATAACTTATTGTTATATTTTCATCAAATAGTCTTATTTTATTAATCCCTAAAAATACGAGCATAAGAAAATAAGTTTGTTTTATTACTGAACCGGTAAAAATTAATATAATATAAGTAGTGAACATAACCCGATTCTCTCAATCCCCCCACTCCTCGACCTTGACCTTGACCTTGCTTCACCCCTCTTTGGCCCCGCCCACATGTCCTTGTCATTGACCTTGAAAGTGCACGTGTGCTTTGGCCTTGGCCTTGTGTTCAAGGTTGTGTGTGTGACCTTGACCTTGACCTTGGTCGAGACGACCTTGACTTTGTTGAAGGTCATCTTGGGTGTGTGACCTTGAAGATATGTTACGTGGTTGGGGGTGACCTTGAATGGTTTTATATAGAGTATGGGGCAGTTTCATTCATCAGTTGGCTCTGACTTGTATAGGTAGTACATGTGTTAATATTTGACAAATCATGGCATATGTTTGTGAAAATTGCGGTTCTAAGTTTACTAAGAGTTATAATATGAGACGTCATAAAAGAGAATCGTGTGCGGCGAGATTTAATGAAGTGCCTGGAGGAAAACGGCTCCGAATTGAAGAGTATACATCGACGATTCCGGTAATTAATTGCGCTACATGTAATGTAGATGTTCCAATAAATCATATGTCAGCGCATAAACGAACACAACAACATAAAAATAATTCATGTTTGCCGGTATGTCATGGTGTGCAACTCGTTCAATGTGCCTTCAAAAGAAGAATTGCAACCTATCGGGTTAGCAGTGATATGGAGCATTCCGATTACGTAATGTTCTTTGCAGACATTAAATCCAAGGTGGTGGAACTTGTTAATAATTTATTGCGTGTGCATCATGCTTTAAAAGTTAACATGACAGCTGTTGGCGAGTACATGCTTCCATCACAAGAAATATTCAGTGAAAAATCCTTCAACACTGCTAATCAAATAATTAGTGTAGAAAGTGATTTGGATGCCGTTTACCATTCTTTCACCGAATCAATAAAAACGCAGGCGACAGAGTTCCAGGAGAAAGATTCAGGTATGGAAAAATCAAAACCCGATATATTAAACTGATTTTTATGTATTATTTTTCTTGTTATAGGATGGGCTCTTGTGCGAATTTTATACTTGGAAGTTGGTATCAACAAGTATATGCCTATGGGTGGCTCATCATACATCAAGTTGCCGTGTTCTATTGAAAAGAAAGGAGCTGTCGTCAATGTGATTAACCAGGACGAATTTTGCTTTGCGTGGGCTGTAACATCAGCATTGTTTCCTCCAACAGCAGAGCCTTCACAGAAGACATCCTACCCCCATTTTTCTAGAGTGCTAAATGTAACAGGTATGGATTTTCCAGTAAAATTACGTGACATTAAAAAATTTGAGGAAATGAACAACATATCAATTAACGTATACGGTCTGGAATCTAAATATGAAAATAATGAAATAATACATGAAGTTATTGGTCCACTGAGGTATGCGTCAAAAAAGTTGGATAGGCATGTAAATTTATTGTTAATTACAAAAGACTGTAGTAGTAAAGATGGCGGTGAACATTTTTGCGATACGACTTGTTCAAAGAGTCATTATTGTTGGATTCGGGATTTATCACGTTTAGTTTCAAGTCAAATTAGTTGTCAACAACATAAAATATATTTCTGTGATGGTTGCCTCATTTATTTTAGTACACCGTCAGCTTTAACTTTACATCAAAGCTACGATTGTAACCACATTTTCACGCAAACACCCTCAGTGGATTTAAAAATCGATAAATTTGGAAAGAGTGTGCCGGAAAATATTTTAAAATTCGAGGGTATAGAAAAGCAAATGCGCGTTCCATTCGTGGTTTATGCAGATTTCGAATCTGTTTTAAAACCCATTGAAACGGTACAACCAAACCCACAAAATTCTTACACTGTAAAAAGTTTTAAACATGAACCATATTCTTTTGCTTATTTAATTAAATGCTCTTTTGACGACTCACTTTCGAAATTTGAGCTATTTCGGGGGAATAATGCAGCTCAAGTCTTTGTGGATCGTATCGAGTGTGATTTAAGGGCTCTATACAACACATATTTAAAAGACATTAAGCCTATGAAACCGTTAACGCCTGAAGAAAAAAGGGAGTTTAATGATGCTAAAATATGTGGTATATGTGAAGGCCCTTTTGAAGAGGGTGAGATTAAAGTACGAGACCACTGTCACATAACTGGTGCAAAAAGATTTGGTGCTGCACATTCCGTTTGTAATTTAAATTATAAATTACCCTCTTTTATCCCTATCATATTTCATAACTTAAGCGGCTACGACAGCCATTTATTTATAAAAGAGTTATGTAAATATGGGGATAAAATTGGTGTTTTGGCTCAAAGTAAGGAAAAGTACATATCATTTACCAAAAGCATTTATGTGCACGATTATTTTGATAGTAAATGTGGAAAAGTCAAGAGGAAATATTTAAAGTTGCGATTTATTGATAGTTTTAAATTTCTGTCAACGTCTTTGGAAAATTTAGGCAGCGGTTTAAACGACGACGATTTTATTGAAACGCGGAAACATTTTTCAAATATCAACCAATTTAATTTGATGCGTCAAAAGGGTGTTTTTCCCTATAGCTTTATTGACTCTATAGAAAAAATGGAAAATACATGTCTTCCAAGTAAAGATGAATTTTATGATAATTTACGGGAAGAACATATTAGCGATGAAAGCTATAGAAGAGCAAAAGAAGTATGGCGCTTGTTTGGGTGTAAAACTTTGGGGGACTATTCGGACGTGTATTTAAAATCAGATGTGTTGCTATTGTGTGATGTTTTTGAGCAATTTCGGAATAATTGCTTAAAATTCGATAAACTTGATCCAGCACATTACTATACCCTTCCAAGTTTATCATTTGATTGTATGCTACGTATGACTAAGGTAGAGTTAGAGCTCTTAACTGATATAGACATGATACATTTTTTTAAGAAAGGTATACGCGGCGGCATAAGCCAGTGTACAGAAAGGAAGCACATCGCTAATAATATTTTTTTACCAGACTATGACCCAACAAAACCTTCTTCATTTATAACATACCTTGATGCTACAAATCTATATGGTCATAGTATGTCACAAGCATTACCATATGGTGGTTTTCGATGGTTAAGCGAGCGCGAAATTCTGGATTTAAATATTATGGCTGTTGGTGATGATAGTTTACATGGCTACGTTTTGGAAGTGGATGTGCATTATCCGACTGAGTTGCATGATGCACATTCTGATCTTCCATTTCTAGTAGAAAATATCATACCGCCAACAGAAAACGCTAAATTACCGAAATTAATTCCCAATTTACAAGATAAAAAAAAATACATTGTACACTATAGAACTTTAAAACAAGCCATCGCCAACGGCTTAGTGGTAATGCAAACCCATCGAGTATTACAGTTTGAGCAATCAAAATGGCTAAAATCGTATATTGATTTTAATACCAATTTACGTAACAAGGCCACCACAAAATTTGCGAAGGACACTTTTAAATTAAAAAATAACGCGATATTTGGTAAAACTATGGAAAATGTGGAAAATCGAAAGGATATAAAATTAGTAACACATTGGGAGAACAGTGTAGGCAGAAATGGAGCTAGAGCACTAATATCCCGCCCCAATTTCAATAGTAGCTCGATATTTACCGAGAACTTTGTTGCTATACATATGAATAAAGTTAAAATATTGTACAATAAACCAATTTATATCGGTTTTTCCATATTAGATATATCAAAGACTGTAATATACGATTTTTATTATAATTTTATTAAATCCAAGTTTGGCGATGATGCTTCGTTACTTTACACCGATACTGACTCGCTTATATTAAAAGTGTATACGGAAAACTTTTATCAAACTATATCAGAAAACCCCGAAAAATTCGATACATCAAATTACCCCGAAATTAATAATTTCAACATAATTAAAAGTAATTCTGTAGTTGGTAGAATGAAAGATGAGTTTCCTGGTGATCCGATAATAAGTTTTTATGGTACCGGCGCGAAGGCTTATTATGTAAAGTCCATTAATAATGAATTAAAAAAAGCCAAAGGTATCAAAAAATGTGTTATCGAGAAAGACCTTCATCAGGAAGACTACCAAAGAATTGTTGAACGGGGTGGTTTGATATTAAGAAAGATGAAGACATTTAGAAGTGAATTACATAACATTTATACCAACATAATAAATAAAGTAGCATTGTCACATAGCGATGATAAACGTTATGTAATTCCCAGTTCAACCAAAACTCTACCTTGGGGGCATGCAGACATAGATTTTTACAAAACAGACCCGGAAGAAAACTTAGCAAATTTAGTCACCGTGTTGGAATCATTTCTAAGTCAGGACAGCACGTAATCTGGAAAATCCATATTTCATTATTTGTATTGTTTTTATTATTTCTATTAAACATACAACATTAATATGTAACGATAGTATTGTAATTTTTTTTTTTTTTTTTTTTTTTTTTTAAATAAAAAACATGTATTCATTGATTGATTGCTTTTTTATTGAACCTTTATTTTAAAATTATAAATATAATGAAGTGTCGACAAATAACAAACTGTAAAAGTTATTGTTGAAAAATTTGTCTAATAGTAAATTAAACGCACAGGTCTACGAGTAAATGTTTAATGTGAAACAGGTTTGCTGACAAGATCCTCCATAGTCTTTTCAATTTTCAACATTCTAGAGTTAAGTTCATCACGCAGTTCGTCTTGCCTAAGTTCATATATTGCAATAACAGTATCATCAATGTATCCTCTAAGTTCTTGACCGGTTTCAATTAATTTCTTGCGTACGTAACCTTCAAGTTGGTTTCTGAATATATCTTTAATAACAATTGTTGAGTCATGTAAAGCTTTCTGCGTATCTTGCACACACTGAGCAAGGTTATTATCAACATAATTTCGTGTGGTCGCATCGTCTCCTTCAAGAGGTTCTGCTAAATAGCACAATCTTTTGCTTCCCATGTCGTAATCTCCATTAGGTGTAAGTTTAAAACCTATTCCTGAAGGACCTCGCATAAAGTTAAAATCCTTAAATTTTCTTTTGCGACCGAACTTATCAATAGTGTTTACTTCTGACATTGTTATGTGAGACTGATTTGAAACCATTAGATTTCACCCTAATATATGGTTCTATTTCATTAATAAACGGACTCTGCAGAAAAATATGGATTGCAAAACGTATTTTAGGTGATGTTTAATAAATACACATACAGATTCATTTTACTATTGTTTTATTGAAAAAAAATTAAAATATAACAAAAGATTGAGTTTACTTTTTATTATTAAAAAAAAATAAAAAAAATAACAAACAAAAAATTAAAAATTAAGAAATAAAATACATGTTAATTTCTTCTGTACAGGTAAGCTTCTTCTATGACCCAATTTCTTCTCTGGATGGCACGTTCATTAATGTCCTTGTTTTTAAAATAACCTTGACAGGACCAAAAAAAATCCTTGAAAATTACAACCTCGAAAACGACCCTGACATTGACGGGTACTTTGACCTTGGCCTTGGCCTCGCATCTAACAAGTTTAGTACTATATTTATATGCTTCTTTAAAATAACCTTGACAGGGACAAAAAAAAAATCCATGAAAATTACAGCCCTGAAAACGACCCTGGTATTGCCGGTTACGTCGGCCTTGGCCTTGGCCTTGCATCTGACAAGTTTAAATATTATACTTAATGCATCGAACAAAAGGAATAAAGGCGGTGTAGTGGGGGAAATGGGCATAAAAGCAGACTTGCTGGCTCGAGCTCTTCACAGTTCGTCAGAACAGCAAACAGTACAGTGCTAAGAAAAAGTTAATTGTGTGAGTTGGAATATCGAAAATGTCTAGTGTACGGTCTCTTTTAGATGCTCTTGACGTGAGCTGCGGTTCACAGCAAGGCATGCTCGATAACATGAGTGGTTTAGAGGTGCTAAGTCCGGGGGTGTTCGAGAACTGGAATGGCGTGGAGCATGAAGATGCCGAAGACCGAGCCCTCAACGATGGTCGCGACGAGGAGTTGGTTCAGTCGGCAGCGCAATTCCTGGAATGCTGGACGGAGGAGAAAGAGCCAAAAATTAATGTGATTAGTGATGTGGTTGTGCGAAAAGCATCGCGGCCTAGGGAATCTTCTCCGAAAGCGTCGAAACTGCAAAAGCTCTTGACTATGCGGAAGTCGGAAATCGCCGATAAAAAAACATTTTATTCGGCGATTAAAGGTGTGGGACAAGGGAAGAAGAAAAAGTTTAACTTTAAGCGTCCCTCCACCCCTGTTCCATTACCCGACTTCCTAAAAACAGCACCGCAAGAGCCACTGTCAGTAGAAGTGGAAGTCATAGAAGGCCCCGATGGACCAACACCACCAACGCCACCAACACCGGCCAGCGTCGAGAATGTAATAGTGTCGGAGGTGAAGTCTTCCCCAGCGCCAGCACCACTGTCGCCGATATTGGGGTGCCGGAAACCCATGAAGAAGCGGTTTAAGCGGTGTTTTGAAGGCGATGAAGTTTCCGCTGCTTCGTCGTCGTCGTCGTCGTCATCGTCTTCACCAAATAAAACCGCGTCTTCTTCCGAGCCATCACAACCGGAGTGGGTCGAAGACTTCACCAACTCTCAGAAGACCAAATTGACTGACATTTATGCCATGAAAAAACGGTTAGTGAATGAAGTGAACGAGTGTGCCAGTGACATTATAGAACTTGAAAAACAATTAGAGATAAAAAAGGTGAAATCTGCGCGGTTAAAAAGACAATTAGAGGACTTTAATAAATTATGTAGTAGGTGTTAGGTAGTTGTAGATATTAGCTTTTAATTTATAGTATTAAGTTTGTAAATATATATATATATATATATATATATATATATATATATATTGTAGTTAATAAAAAAGTGTTTGATCAAATTTTTTATATTTTATAATGAGAATAAAAATGACTTGAAAATTTATTTTTGTGTGTTATTTCATATAGGCCCTGTCCCACATAATATTAGGTAATAAAAAAAAAAAAAAAAAAAAAAAAAAGTGAATAATCCACTAAAACTACGCAATAGCAATAGTTGTAAATATTTTCTGATAATATTTACAAGTATGCTAAAACATGGTTCGGTTTATGAAGTTAAGGTTCTGTCGCCAGAACTTCTAATACTTTGTATCTCAATATTGTATGTTTTTATGAAAAAAACATAAAATATTGGTTACAAAGTATTATAACCAACTAAAACTACGATCAAATTATTTTGTGGTCCTGAAAAGGACCGTTTGGTTTTAAAACATGCGACTCTTTTATTGAGTTGTGGAGTCGCACGGCCCGTCATCATCATCAGCGGGGGTGGCGGTGCTGTCCTCTGTGTATTCGATGATGAACCGCCAAAGTTCATCCCATCTAGGATCGTTCGGCTCCCACTCCAAACAATTCTCTGTGGTAGAATCTACCACAGGGCATTGGATGGGTTGTTGTTGTTGTTGTTGTTGTTGTTGTTGAGTCCCTGACATGTTGAACTAAAATGATTGTAATAAGTATTGATGGTCGTATATATAGAGACAAATTAATGGTGGGGGGTGGAAACAAATGTCATATTACGTATTGAGACCAAAAGTTGTTTGTGGTCTCAAATACGAACGAACGATTTAGCTGGGTTCCACCAGCACTTAAAGTTTTAATACTTTGTATCTAATATTGTATATTCTATACATACAATATTAGTAACAAAGTACTAATATGTACTAAAACTACGATCAAAGTATTTTGTGGTCCTGAAAAGGACCGTTGTTGTGTGCCCTTAAAAAGGGCCAGGGAGAGTGTGGGGCTTATGGTGCCCCATCCTCGCTGGTCGACCACCAGCTTGACGAATCGCAGGGGCCTTGTGGGTCGTCGGGTGTTGGTGATGCTGGAATTTCCAGCACCGCATCTTCCGTCGAGTCCGGCTCTGGCTGCGGCGACGGAGTTTCGAGTCTTTGTAAGACCCAATCACCCGCGTCGTCTAATTCCACTAGACCCGGATCATGGTCATATACTAGCGGAATCGGCTCATCCAAGTCGTCCCAACGTAGGACGTCAATTTCAAAATCCACCTCGTCGTCGTCGTCGAAGACTTGCAGGTCTCCAACGTTGTCGGCTACGGTGTCATCACTAAAGATGGATGAGCCTCGGCTGGCGGGTCTTTCTTCCTCCATGTTTATCGTATGAGGGTTGATGAATATATGACTGTGTAACTGACCCAGTCTCATATATATAGAACTACCCCCACCCCACCAACGGATTCTAAATGTTATGTATTGGTGAGAGCTTATAGAATTATTGATTTTTTTCAAAAACTTTAAATAAGGAATTAGATTTGTTTAGACAATAAGACTTATTCTTAATATTTTGTGAAGAATACATTACAAAAAAAAAATAATAGAAACCTTGTTTGAACTGTTAACATTTTCATAGGTTCTCAAGCATATAACTTGGCACTTAAGCTACGAGACAAATCGTCGTTAAACGAATATCTCGCCCCATAAGTGACGATTACTAAACTACGATCAAAATATAATGTGGTCCTGAAAAGGACCGTTTTTGTGGCCCTAAAAGGGCCTGGGGGGAGGGTGGGGTGCCTACCGTGGAGTAATACCCAACGATATTAACACCGACCTAGGTGCAGCCCTTGGTCTTCTCATTGGCGGCACCGTCGTCGTCGCTGGTGGTGTCGGCGTTGCAGGCGGTGCCGAAGGTGCCGCTCCTGGTGCGGTACCCCCGCACTCCTCACACTTGCATATCTTGCCGGGCACGAATGGCCTGACAATGCCAATGATCCTTTTTGGTATATCTTCCATCTTGCCGATCGAATGTGTAATGATGAAATAATTCTAATACCGGCCTCTATATACATTCAAAAAGTTGGAGGGGGTAAGGTGGAGTGCATATATGCATTATATAAGTTTGAGAATAATATGATTTTATAACTCACCGTATCTCTGGTATGGACACAAACTACCCCCCTCCACTTTTCTAGCATATAGTACTAGACTTTCTCTACATTTTTTTCAAATAAATTTTTTTGATATTTCTAACCATTACTTTGCTACATATTTACAAAAAATGCAAATTATGCATATATTTTAATTATTTTCAGGCAAGGTAAGGAAAATTTTGAAAATGTTTTGACGGAATCGTAATAAGGAGAGGACTTAGAAAAAAAAAAAAAAAAAAAAAAAAAAAAAAAAAAAACCTCCCCCTACAACTTCCACATACTCCCGTTCGGCGGCCCTAGCCTCATAACTCGAGAATTTCAATTTTTTCGTCTAAATTTTTTGTCATTTTTAAGATTTTCCAAATTTTTTTTTCACCATTGTATTCTACTCAAAATTCTAGGTAATTAAAGTGCTTTTATTTTTTCTCTATCTTGAACGGTTCCCGAGCTACAGCGCTTTAAAGAATTCAAATTACTAACTTTCTATAACCCTTTTTTTCAAATTTCATTTTTTCGAATTTTCAAAAATACTACAATATGTAGAAAAAAGTTCTCTCTTTAATTTCCCAATACCGTTTTTCTCTAAATCTTCAACTTTAGCGCGTATTCAGCATTTTCAAAAAAAAAAAAAATTATAATTTTTTTTACACCATCGCATTCTCCTCAAAATTTTGGGCTATCAAAGTGCTTTTATTTTTTTTCTATCTTGAACGGTTCCCGAGCTACAGCGCTTTAAAAAATCCAAATTACTAACTTACTATAACCCTTTTCTTAAAATTTCATCTTTCCGAATTTTGAAAAGTACTACCATATGTAGAAAAAAATTCTCTTTCTAATTTCCTAATATCATTTTGCTCCAAAACTTCAACTTTGGCGCGCATTCACCATTTTTCAATTTTTTTTTGAAAAAAATTTTTTTTACGTTTTTACTATCGAGAAAAATGCTTGCTTATAGTACTCGATTTCCTCTATAATTTTTTCTTATAACTTTTTTCCCTATTCCTAACCGTCACTTTCCTACAAATTTTCTAAATCGTTGTTTTCATATTTTGCCTTAAAAATTTTTTCTTGTGTTATTTAAGCTCTTTTTTCCACTTAATAAACCACCATTTTCTAAATTCCCGTACTCTTTTCTTAAAGAGCGGGCTTTTCCGCCAGCTTTTTTTTTTTGGTTGGGTTTCAAATAAATATAAAACTACTACTTCACTCATTACAAATTTATTGATTCAAGAACATTATTTTGTGTTACATATAATAGATACATTAAAATATAGATTTATTGGTCACCGAACCGTTTAATACATTATAACTAAAAAATGAGTCGTGAATAACTAATGCGTACACTTTAGTGTCTTTGGGGAATTTATTCTTTCTCGTTTGGAACTCCAATTTTACATCCACTGTCGATGAGTTAATCGCCTCTGGTTGATGACTGCAATTGATAATAAAAACGGGGTTTTTCATATATTCCGCGAACGTTATCATCGGATCGTTTATCTCGCGCCCGTAGTAGCTGCTTTGGAAGTTTTCGTAATTGTAATAGGCTGCTGCGTACAGTTTCTTGGCGAAATCTAAATTCCATCTTTCGTATGGATAAACGGTTGAATTCAGATACAGTCTAATGTCGCATACGTCGGCGTGGGTAAACTGGGTTGCGTTTTTTTCTTTCTTGTCGCAATTATTGCTGTCTTGAAACCCGACGATTATATAGCGCGGTCTTTCCAGACTTGTACTCGTTCTCAAGGCCCACACGTCGGAAGATGTTTGCCTTAAAGCTGGTAATTCGTACAGATCCCATTTACGATATGCCATTTGAATACTGGCATTGTTTCCTCCTTTATTAATGCGAGACAGTATTTTCAATTTTTGCTTGTCGTCTGGAATGATGTGACGAATTTTCCATTCGATTTTGTCGATACTAATTTCTGCCTCTACTTCGCCGACGTAACAATTGGTAAAAGTGCGAGCTATAATCATAATAAGCTCTTGTTTTACGTTGAAAACACCTTTTGCGTAATCTTCGGCGAATCCCATAAGATATTTTAAGGGTAATTTCCCGGAGAATACGTTACTTGCCGTGTCTACGATATCTTGGTTTGCTTCGTCGAGACCCCATCCGCACGTCATGAGAGATCTTTGTTGCAAACTTCCGAATGAAACCATGGTTTTTAATGTCGTCGTAACTCCAGGTTTACGAACCACGGCGACCTGTTCACCTCCCATCTCGTAGCGAATTTCATCGAACAAAAATGCGAGGGCATTATTTGATAAAAAACATCTTTTCGTTGCGTCTATGGGTTTAAATTTTCCTTCGATATATATGTAACTTTCGGCGATATCCAGTATAATATCTTGAAAATTAATGGGGATACGGACTTCATCCGAATTGTTGAATGATGGAGATCCGTATGGTTTATACGTATGCTCTTCTAGACTAATAATGGAATTGTCCAAGATGGGCTCGGAGAAAACCTCTATTTTATCGCTGGTGGTGGAAATCATTTTCGCACTTTAAGACCGATTGATTTTAAAAATTTATAGTCTTCGGCAGATAACTGTTGAGATGTTTGTGATCTAACGTCTGGACGACGACTAACCTTGACGTTAACTCTTCTTTTACTTTTATTATGTTTCGGCGGTTCCCCCATCTTAGTCGACAGCACACACAATTGACGATTGAAGCAAAAACCCATTTCTATGAAAGTTTCTTCAGTTCCAATTTCACGATTATTTTCTCGCCTTGAAAATTGATTAGATCACCGCTATCGTCCAAGATGCGAAGAGTAATGTTGTCGATAAACTGACGTCCTGCCGGCATTAACGGCATATAAATATTATTTTGTGGTTCTTTACTGATTTTGTAACCGGGCTCCACGTCGATATCGAATTCGAACAAGGTATGACCTTCCACCGAATTCATATATGCTCCGGAAATTATATTACAATCTACGCGTATGATGCGTACTTTCATTATTTCCACCATCTCGGTTGATTCGTGCTTTTTGTCTCTTTTTAACACTGTATGATTAAATCCTAACATTTTACCGATACTCGCCTCTCCCCGGAAATCTATAGTATATTGGGATTTCAGTTCACATTTCAACGTATTATTATTAGCAACCAAGTAAAAGATTCCATCGTTCTTTTCTTCAGTTGAAATCCTCAAAGCCTCCAACATAGCTTTACCTATCTCATCTATTTCATAGGCCCCAGGTGGAATCTGCAATTGTATCGGCTCGGTGGTGTAACCCTCCTTCATGTAGGCAAACTTATTGTTGCTTTCGTCCACATTAAAAATTGAATTGTATGTGTAAAATCCCAGCAATGCCAGACCATATTTGTTTTCTCTATTTAATTCGACTGGTGGATAAAAATCGGCGCTTAAGACGCTCGAGTGTCCTGTTAGTGTGAACGTATAAGACATGACTAACCATTAAAACATCACACATCTCGGTTTTATTCTTAGCGGCAACATTTAAAAAGATTCATCGTCACACCTTTTCTCACTGCATTAGATAGTGATGTTTTTATGCTATTTTCTGCTTTTATGCGCACATCGCTGATTTTGCAATAACAACAAAATATTTTTCTAGCCGTAAGATCCTCATCAGTCATAACCTCGTTTAAATTGCTGCTGCTGCTGCTGAAATAATGTTTGCAACCGCACTGATATTTTAATATATCGATATCGCTTTTAAGATGCTCCGGCAACTTTTCCCAAACGAATGGAATTTCATTTGGGGCTAATGCAATCATTACTTCCTTGGGCATGTTTTCTAACTGTTTCACGGTCATTTTCCTTAATCCACCGGCTAGATGAAATGCTTTCAGTGATTGCAACATTTTAGTATAGTTATTGCGATCCATTTGCGGTGTTAATGGTGACGATGATGATGATGACATCTTTTACGCTGATGATTCGACAAGAAACTTTAAGCACAAATGTCCACACCAGACTGTTCCAAAATCCTGCTGACGATCGTATGTATAGTAAATAATTTTTGATGGTTCCGATCCCGTTTGTAGATATCGTACCAATTCGATCGGTGGGGGTAAATCGCCGAAGCTGTCATAATATGTTACTTTAGAATTATTTTTTCTATAAGCTACCCAATGAGTCCCTGCACCACGCGTACTATCCAAATTCACTATTGCTGCTTCGTAACGTCGAGGACCTTGTCTAGGTAATAAATCCCTCATATAAACGCCTCGAAAGTGTCCTATTCTTTTCTTTTTGGCATATTTTTCTATATCGATGTTAGATAGTGGTCTTCGAGGTAGGGATTCAATTAGTTTTTTGATCTACGATTTAAAAATAATCCCATACCTTTACGATATGGCTTTAGAAACAAACCATTTCCTTTCGATTTTAAATACAGGCCGGCACCGGTTTTATCTTCGCTGCTTTTTTTTACTGCTTTTATGGCGCGCACAATTCCCGCTGCCCCGCCGGCTAATGAACCCAAAGCCGATAACCCGGCAAAAATTGGTATTAATGGTAATATTCCACCAGTTTTAGGAATCGGTATTATTCTCGGTGTACGAACCTTCCTTTTGCCACCTGCCGCTTTTACCGATCTACGTGCTGCCGACAGAGCTATTTTAGATGCATTCATGACATTTTTTTCCAACACATTTTTACTTCCGGCTTTTAATAATTCCCTTCGAACTGCTTGTCGAATAGCTGTTCCGAAACTGGCTTTCCGAACATGTCGATTTTTATTAACACCTTTCCTTTTTGTATGACGCGTGCCTTTACTAGATGTTTTTTTTGTTGATAATGATGATGGTACACCCATACCAAAACGTTGTTTTCCTTTCATAATGTTTGTAACTAACCAAGCTGCTGTTTTTTCACCTAAACTGGAATCTTTCGATTTTACTCTATTCCAAGCACTTTGTTCGAGCTCGTAATCCGCTCGATGTCTCGCACTTATGTTGTCTTTATTATGTAAATAGGCTAAATCGTGTTTTTTGCATGCGGCATCCAAAGGATTAATGCCTGGATCACCTCTTGTCACACGTTTTATTACTTTTGTTCCGGGTCCGCAATATTGATAACCAGGAATGTGTACCTCGAATGGTAATTTATTTATTAACGAATTCACAATACCGTATCCAGTTTTGTTGGAAACGTGAGACCGTCCACTTCGTTTGACGCTCGGCATCTGAATGACAGTTTTTGTGAAAAATTGCCTATAAAATATCAAATTTTCCTAAGATGCGCGTTATCGATCTTAAACAAAAACTTCCTATTGACAATCTCGATGAAAAAGTCGGACTTGGATTTGAAAAGAAGATAATGAAGAGACACGGTCCTTTACTTCCTTCCTCTATTCGCGGCCTGTTAATTGGTCCATCCAATTGTGGAAAAACTAATGTCATGATTTCGCTGCTTACACACCCCCTTGGGCTACGTTTCGAAAATGTCTATATTTACTCGAAATCTCTGTATCAACCGAAATATGAGTATTTAAGGAAAATTTTAGCGCCCATCAAAGGTTTAGGCTACTATGCCTTTAGTGATTCCAGTAATATTGTGGAACCGTCCGATGCAAAACCAAACTCTATATTTATCTTTGATGATGTTATATGTGAAAAACAAGATGTTATAAGATCGTACTTTAGCATGGGACGTCATAAAAATATCGACTCCTTTTACCTAGCGCAAACATATTCGCGAGTGCCTAAACAGCTTGTGCGAGACAACGCCAATTTTATTATTATGTTTAAACAAGATGAGTTGAATATGAAACACATATTTTCCGACCACGTTTCACCGGATCTAACTTTTACTCAATTTCAAGAAATGTGCTCAAAATGTTGGGATAATAAGTATGGATTTTTAGTAATTGATAAAGACAGTGATGTGAAATCGGGAAGATACCGCAAAGGATTTGATAGCTATATATTACTGTAATAATAAGGGAAAATGCTCATTTGATTGTTGAAACGTCCTTTGTTAACATCATGAATAACGCGATCGACTTAAAACGTAAACTAGTGGAAGCTACCAATGCCGTCAGAAAAAAATTTAAACAAATTAAAGCGGCTAAAGAGTTTAATGTTGTGGAATTGGAAAAGTTTTACGAACCCATTTCTAAGCCGTTGACAACTATATCTGATGTGGTTAAGCAACGTCAGCAGCAGCAGCAGCAGCAGCAACAACAACAGCAACAACATTATCCAGCTACAAAGTCACATAGTCTCAGTACATCAGTGCAGTCGACTCAAATATCAGGTTTTCCCCAACCTACACATTCCTTTCAAACCTCCACACCTATTCAGCAGCAGCAGCAGCAGCAGCAGCATCGCATTTCAAAAGAAGATATTAGCCAATCGGTGTTTGATACACCCTCGACATCAACTAATACATCTCTCGCATCCGCTGACACCACAACTTCCGATACTTTAAACGCACACCTGAAAGGATTACGTTTGAAACCATCTCTATACGATACTGTATATGGTGTACGTTTTGGTTCAAAAACAGATCATAACAAAAATTTTATTGGTAATTTAGAGGTGCGTTTTCGAAATGGAAATATTGTCTTATACAAAAAAGGGAAAAATATTGCAGAATATGGTGGATCACCGGCACTTTATGATTTGTTATTTCTTAAAACACCCCCAAGTGTAGGCAAGGAACAACAACAATTAAGTGATAATGTACTTTCAACGTACAAGGAAATTTTGGAATCAACGCATGCTGTCTACAACAATTTTAAAAAAAGTGATGGTTTACGGGAGACCAGATGGAACAAATATTTACGAATTATTAAACCTCTGATAATGGGCACAAAATTAGGTGGTACTATTACAAGAAAAAATCTCTCGGAAAAACTACAGTTACCCACAAAAAAGAAATTATCTTCGAAAAAATTTCAATATGTCTACTGGAACAAAGCTAAAGAGTTGGTGGATCGTTTACGCTTGTTGTGGAGTTCCAAAATGGCCGGTCACACTGGACACGAAAATGAAATTATGTCAATCATAGAGGAATTACGAGAAGAAGATATAATATATTAAGCTCAATATTTAATGATATTATTCAGTTCTTCCTTCGATCTGAAACCTTTAGTATTATTAATAATATGGAGCCCAGTCTAGAAAAAATCAAGATTGTTAATGAACTACATAGAACGGCTAGAAAAAATTTTGTAAGACGGCGCACGATAATAAAAGGATACAGAGATTTGTGGCAAATTGATTTGGCTGAAATGCAACAGTATGCTGATGAAAACGATGGTTATCGTTATATTTTGGTCTGTATAAATTGTTACTCGAAATTTGTCTATACCAAAGCCATAAAAAACAAGACTGGTATAGAAGTTACTAATGCGATGAAAAGCATCATTGAAGAGGCATCATATACACCAACAAATCTGCAAAGTGATCAAGGAAAGGAGTTCTATAATACAAACTTTCAAGCCCTGATGAAAAAATATAATATAAATCATTATTCCACTTACAGCACAAAGAAAGCTGCAATTGTTGAGCGAGTCATAAGGACTTTAAAAAATAATTTATATAAACAATTCTCGACAAGAGGATCTTACAAATGGATACATATATTATCGGCAGTAACAAAAACCTATAACCATTCGAAACATCGCACCATTGGAATGAAGCCTGCAGACGTGCAAGAAAAAACACATATTAAAGCATATGATTATTTAAAAATTGTACCTAAAAAATTTAAGTTTTCCATGGGTGACATTGTGCGTATTAGCAAGTACAAAAGCTTATTCGAGAAAGGATATACGCCCTCTTGGTCAACCGAATTGTTTAAAGTTGTAAAAGTTAACGTTACAAATCCACCTACTTACTTGTTGGAATCGTTAGAAGGTCAGCCTATAAGAGGGTGTTTTTACGAATCAGAACTACAAAAAACAAGCAGTCCTGACGTTTATCTAGTAGAAAAGGTCCTTAGACAACGCAAGAAAAATCACATCGAACAATTATTTGTCAAATGGCTAGGATTTCCCAACCACTTCAACTCTTGGATAGATAAAGCTAATATTGTTTAAATAACATATTGTATGACTATATTTTTTATTTAAAATGTAAAATAAATAAACAATATATTGTAAAATAAAGTTTTTTATTTCAATCTTCATTATTAAAAACAATGACAATAAAACATCATACACATAAATAACATTTCAATATTCTTGGAGGGAAGGTCCAATTCACCGACGACTACGACGTTATCTTCAAGGCTATGCCACTCGGAGTGCGTTCTCCTATTCTTTAACCTGCTTTTTTTAGATTTTTTTTGAAGTCGAGTCGTACGACAGTGCGCTTAATGAGTCATTTAAAGGCTGATGATAGAGTATTTTCTGCATAACTTCAATTTTTGTTTTAAGCTCACTATTATTTTTGTATATCATGGGGAGGACATCCTTGTTAAATATGTCACATATTACAACTGCAAAATTGTAAAACTTTCTATTAACAAAGTGTTTTGTCACAGCATCGTCATCATCTTTAGGTTCGCCTAAGTTGGTTATGATTTTTCCACCCATATCATACTGCCCATCCGCTGTAAGTTTAAAACCAATCCCTTGTGGCCCAGATAATATATGATATTTTTCATTATATTTCTGACGACCAAATTTATCAATTGTGTTGTTTCCTCGACTCATTTTCAATCTTTACTAAACTATTTTATTTTTATTTGCCCTACTTATATTAAATATTTCAGCTGAGAAAAAGAAACACTGACTATGATCTACTGGGTTGGTATGTTTATAAAAGAAATAAAATAAAACTGTGATTGTAATAGATATTTATTTACAGTTATTTAATTGCACAAATACAAAAATTATAAAAAATTAGTTTTCCATGTCTTCGTTTTCGTTGCTCAAAATTCTATCCCATCCGACACTATTTCGATCGTCAACGTCTTGGGCTGTTGCTGTTGCAGAAACCAATTCATATTTTGCAGCAAGCTCACCTGGTAAATGTGGAATATTGACGAGGTATTCTTTTAATTCTTCTTCAACCATTTCAGCACAAAATGTATCCATGTCTATGGAACCATATAAAAATTTGTCGCACAAGTGTGCCCCAGCCATAAAATTGATTGTATCCCTGATCTCGTTCTTATATTGATCTTTGGTTACATCAATATGCGACCAATCATTTACGCTATCTAACATATCGTGAGCCCTATTTCTTAATTCTCTCCCCAACCAAAATATGTATCTATCTACACATTCGTTGGCGGTCGTCGTCGTCGTCGTCGCATCAGCAGACATCTTTAACAGAAATAATGAACACGCGTAAGTATTCTGACATGTGCAACTATATTTTAAATTTAATTACATCCTTTTTTTCAAACAATTTACATACAATTTACTCCAATGAGCCAAAACGTAATAATGTTCGAGTATTGTTTCCAAAAACTCTAGTGCCCTGCCCCAAATAAGTTAGAGTGTATTTATCTTTAGTTTTACTCATAATATCTACAATATCGTCAGGTAGTGTTTCGGCCACACGTTTTGGTAAAAAAGTCTCAAATGTGCTATTATCACCGTCATCGTGTAAAGCCACTAAAAGAGTTTTACCAAATCGTGTAGTCATTGAAACCATCTTTACAATTTTATACACTTTGCCTACAATCATTTCGGTAACCTTTTTTTTCTCTAAAACCTCGAAATCTTTGCTAAACATTTCATTAATTTCATCTAGAGTTTCTTTTGCAATACTCATTATTGAAAAAATGGTATATAAATCCAAAAATTACCGTGAATATAAAAGCACTTTCAGAACACTACACGAACACAATATTTGATGTTTATGCCACTGATATCTGCGACTGTTTGAAGTCACTTCTTCTCCCACGAACCTTTATAGCGAGGTTTCAAGGTCGAATTGTAACAATGGTGGGGGTAGCTTAACGATAGAAATAGTGGGAGGAGTATTCAAGGTCAAATGACGTCACACATTTAAATTGGTATAAGGATAACTTCAAGGACAAAATATAATGAAACAAATAACTACATTTTATGTACTTTATTCATTGATTTTTTTCTGCAATTCTTCTATGCGTTTAACATTATCACCTAAACCTAATTTCCTTAATTTGTTCAATAATAAGTGTTTGTTTTTATTTCTAAGAAAATTCTTACAAACTATACTAGCTAAAAGACACACTTCGGCATGGTCCATATACTTAAAAAATACACTAAAGTCCTGAGCCTCCGAATCTTGCATTTCATATGCGTAAAATTCCGAACCGGCTGCAGAAATTAGAAATTCCTCGTACATTTCTCGCACTAAACTTTCCATATTAACTACTACTACGTTAAACTTAAGTCCTACACTCTAATTTCATCTAACACAACCGGATCTGCAATGAACCTAATCAGTTTTTCCAAACAGTCACTAAACCCCAACTTTTTTATCTCACGAACAAAGTCTTGTAAATTTATTGTTTTGCTGCAATATTTACGACATGCATTCGCAGCCTTTTCATATTCATAAGCCAAATCACAATAGCGCGACGCCCATTCTGCTCGACTTTTCATTGCATCATTGAAATAATTATTAGCCGTTTCAGTGAACTCATCGCCCAATTTTTTTACTGTCTCTTGCAAAGCACTATTCATATTATTCACTCATTTTTACATTCACGACACTTTTTTATTGCTGGTGGTGGCCCATCTATATGATGACGATATATTTGTTCATAGTGAATGTAACAGGGTAAGCTTAACTGTAGTTCCTTGTTACACCGATATGACGCTGGCAGCTTATCCCAAATTTGCCGTAAACTCAGCGTATCAACGCAAGTTTTTAAATATTCGAGAGGAAAAAATGCTAGATCCTTCTCTTCAAAATCACACAAACTTTTTAAATTACTCTGATATAAACAAATTACTCTGCCGACTTGCTCTATAATTTTTTCTTTAGATAGTTCCGTATCTGACATTTCACACTGAATGAATGCAAGTAGACTCACACAATTTATAGAACAATTTGCAAGGTCAAAATCATTTCAAGATCATCCCACACTATTACAATGCACAAATAACTACTTCAAGGTCACACACCCAAGATGACCTTCAACAAAGTCAAGGTCGTCTCGACCAAGGTCAAGGTCAAGGTCACACACACAACCTTGAACACAAGGCCAAGGCCAAAGCACACGTGCACTTTCAAGGTCAATGACAAGGACATGTGGGCGGGGCCAAAGAGGGGTGAAGCAAGGTCAAGGTCAAGGTCGAGGAGTGGGGGGATTGAGAGAATCGGGTTATGTTCACTACTAATATATAATATCCCTTATTGGCCAACAAAATTATGATCACATAACAAAGCAACGTCAGAGAGAGAAATGTTTAACATTAAGAATTATAAATATATTGATCCAACTACAGTCAAGATGAAAACTAATCGACATTTCGATAGGAACTTTACACAAAGGAAAACAAAAGGAGAAAAAGAGAGATACAAAATAATTTTAAAAAGCAGTAACAAGAGAGTCAGATAAATTGAACAAAGTTTACAGTTTGTAAAATAAGATATTCCAATTTAAAAGGAATAAAATTTTTACACATAAAACAAAAGCATGAGAAAAACCCACTAAACAAAAAATATTAAGTTAAATCGACTCAATAAGCCAGATTTCTCTTGGTAACATCCTTACGGCTTTAATCGCTATATAGTATGGTCCTCTCTCATAGAAGGTGGAGTTATGTAAAGGTACCCTTAGGACATTCGCCTCTCTGGTAGTCATAAAAATATTTTCCCCATAAAGCTGTCTATTTAGCGGATAATTCCGTATTCCTTTTGACAAGCATGACTAAAGATCTAAAGTATAATGAGGGAACAGTAAGCAACTTAGACTGAGTAAAAAATCGTCGACATGAAACTTTTGGAAGATGCATCTTATTATGCGTTTTTGAATTTTAAATATATTAATAGCCTTTCTTGATGATCCCCAAAAGGAAATACCATAAGAGACAAGAGATTGTATTTGCCCAAGGTAGAAAAGCCTAACAGTCTCTGGCAGTGATGACCTCACGAAGCCTTCGGACTATACTATACAATCTGCTAAGCCTAGCCCCAAGAGCAGAGATATGATGTCCCCAGTTTAAAGAGGGTTCCAAATTAATATCCAAGAACTTAATCTGTTCGAAAGTAGGTATAGATTTACCCCCAAGCCACACAAGCAGTGACTCAGACCTGGTTGCATGCTTTGAAGAAAGAATCTTACATATTTCAATGCATTAAGAGAAAAGTTTACTATGCCACCCTTTTTTGAAAATTTGCACGAAATTACTATTTTGGGGATAGAATCATGGTTGATTGGTTGTATCCACTATGATGCCTGATGTCGCCCACCTCGCGTACGCAGTCGCGGACAAAAGCTAGTTCTAGAATAAAATAATCTGTATGGATTGTCGCAATTAGTAATGCCCCTGGTGGTAGGGACATGTAGCTAGCGATCTATTTTCGACCACCGTAGTAAATGTATGGATATTTCGTCCCGATACCGGCGGTGGACTCATCAGTGGGATCCACCGGTATCTTTTCCAGACATCCTTGTACTTTCCACAAACTTGGACCTCTATTTAAGTCCAGTTTTGCCGGAAAGCGGTGGTGAGATGTTATGTTCCACAACAGGATATAGAATGCATTTAGGCCCGTTGGTAGAGAAATCACAAACCAGTCATCGTAAACCAGAATTGACAAAAACAGGCGGATGACAGTTAGCAAAGTGTTTTTGGATGACTTGATTAGCTCTGACTAGATTCTGATTGTTCTGTTAATTGAGTTATTAAAACAAGTGAAATTTGACAAAAGCGAACAGTGGCAACGCTGCCTAAAACTAGCTATACTGTATTTGCACAGGACCGGACTGACAAACATCTTATTATGTTTTATTTTGTTTATCCTATATTTTTTGTCGGATTTTAC
Organism: Diaprepes abbreviatus; assembly: GCA_034092305.1. Classification (NCBI taxonomy): domain Eukaryota; kingdom Metazoa; phylum Arthropoda; class Insecta; order Coleoptera; family Curculionidae; genus Diaprepes; species Diaprepes abbreviatus. The sequence continues at coordinate 1,413,388 of JASJET010000235.1, read as the reverse complement.
TATATTTGATAATATTATTTTTTCATATATATTTTTTTAGAATTTATTTTCGACATTTAATATATTAACCGTGAGGGAGACGACGTTAGGAGCTAATCAATGGTTGGAAGAGAATAACCGAATTAAGTTCAATAAGCAAACGAATGAAAAAGAGAAAATTCAACAAAGCGAAGATGATTTCACTATTATTTTGGAACCGATGCAAATTAGAACATTTATTATGACAGTAGCTTATTACTAGTATGAAAAATAATAAACTTTTTTGTTACTATTATGAGAAATTTTATTATATATTATAAATTTTTGCAAAAAGAATTACACAGGTTTACAAAAAAAGTGGATGCCTATTTGATTAAACCATTTTATTTTTATATAATTGGTTGCCCAAATCTGAGGTCCGCTAATCTCTAACACGCCAAATTCAAGGTCATTCCAAGGTCACATGCAGTAAAATTTACTAAATATATCTGAAGAAGTAGATACTTACGTTTTTGAGGTCGCTGAATTCGAATTAGTGATTTGTTTAATCCCCCAAGATTGACTAGAGGTCATTTTAGGTCATTACAAGGTCAAATTGAAAAAATCCACTAAATAAATTTGAAAAAAAAATGTAGGTTTTTGGTGTCGCCAAATCCGAATTCGTGATTTGTTTAATCCCCCAAGGTTAGTTAGAGGTCATTTTAGGGTCATTTCAAGGTTTGAATTGAGAAAAATTTACTAAATAGATCTGTTAAAGAAGATAGACTGACTTTTGAGGGTGCTGAGTCTGAATTTGTGGTTTATTTAATACCTCAAGGTTAACCATAGGTCATTTCAAGGACATTTCAAACTCATATTGAAAAAAAAAACACTAAATAAATCTGTAAAAGAAGAGAACCCACGCGCAGCTAAAACGATATCCGTTACATATCAGGCAGACAATCGGATCAAGTTTTTAAGCCGAAACTCAAGCTCCCAAAACCTCGTACCCTACGCACGGCTAGATTGGTGTCCGTTACACAGCATATGTGCAAGCGGAGTTAGTTATTATGAATTAATAATCCAAAACCCATGCTCCCAAACTCACAAAACCCACGCACAGTTAGATTGATATCCATTACACAGCAGACAGGGGAGCGGATCGAGTTTTTAAAGCGAAACCCAAGCTGCCAAAACCACACACTCTATGTGCAGCTAGATTGATTGCCACTATACAGCAGACAAGCGACCGGATCAAGTTTTTATAAATATGCCAATACATAAGCTCTCATCACCACATATCCCACGCGCAGCGAGGTCAATCCCTATTATGCAACAGACAGAGGCAAAAAGCAAGGATTTATGAGTGTATGAAATAAAACCCAAGCCCTCCAAAAATCATATACCCCAGGTACAGCATGTATGAGAGTTTGGGGTTTGTCTTATACGCGTGGAAAAACTCGCTTCTCTAGCCTAGGTGTTATGTTACGGATATCGATCTAACTGCGCGAGGGGTACGTGGTTTTAGAACCTTGGGTTTCGCCTTGAAAACTCACTCCGTTCACGTGCCTGCGTGGGGTACGCGGTTTGGGGAGTTTGAGATTCAGCTCAAAAACTCGATCCCCTTGCCTGTCCGCTGCGTAACGGATATCGATCTAGCTGCGCGTGTGTTCTCTTTTTTACAGATTTATTTAGTGCATTTTTTCAATTTGACCTTGAAATGACTTTGAAATGGCCTCTGGTTAACCTTGAGATGTTAAACAAACCACGAATTCAGATTCAGCCACCTCAAAAACGTACGTATCTACTTCTTCAGATTTATTTAGTGAATTTGACTCCATTTGATCTTGAAATGACCTTGAACCTGACGTGATAGATGTTTTCGGATCTCAGATTTAGATTCAGGGAATCTAATTACATAAGAATAAAATGGTCTGGTCAAATAGGCATTCACTTTTCTTTTTGTAAACCTATATTCAATCTGACTAAAAATGCTAGGCATGTTGAAAATACGAAACACGAATTGCAAGTACATAGTTTAGATTCAGAATTTTGTACAAGAGACGCTGTTCCTGCTAAAAAGTCAATGTTTATTTTATAGATTTCGAAGAAACTTTAGACCAGGTGAAATCGGCCAATTTCATCTTGGGTATGTACATGGAAGGGTTCCGTAGCTATTTCAGGTAAATACATACATTATTTTAAAGTTTAAATATAAACCAATATAAAGGTTGCAGTAAATATTAAACTGGCTAATCAAATACAAAATACCTAAAATTGCTATAAAAAAATGAAACCTATAATTATTGAGGAAACCAAGCTCATAAAGTACGAGAACGCACCCATTGAAATCCAACATTTTCATATCAAGGAAAACTTATATTTGACTTACTTTAGGCTAAGGTTAGTAACCTGTAAGTATCTGACGAAGCAGTAGTACTGCGAAACATATGTCATGCCACCGTTGTATTTTTTTCGAAAATTAAATTTAAAATCAGTTAAAATCTGAAACGGCTTGTTGCCTGAATTAAGTATGGATTTTAATCAAGTAAAAATCAACGTAACCACAAATTTTCGTGGCCTGTATTTCACTGCTGTCCTGATAAATAATAGTATATTAAGGTAGTTCACTCGTGAAACGACTTTTCTTAGCAATGTGATCGAATTTGATATATAGTTTACAAAAGTGTCTTTTATTTAATTAAAAAAAAAACGAAATTTTTTAATCGTTTGTGAGACGAAATATTATCAATTAAAATATGAACATGCTGGAGGTCACTACTTATAACAAAATGCCAATACATTTTGGAATATCTCAAAAACTGTTTTTACCATATTTTTTAAAAACTAATGCAACATAGATCCAAAAATTATGAATTTTTAGAAAAAAAAACTATTTCTTGGCCGTTTTGTTTTAAAAATACAGATTTTTTAAATAAAAATAATTTGAAAATATCTAACGCGTAGTGGGGTACAGTGGTCACAACTTGGCAATCTTGATATCGTCATACTTAGCGGGTGATAATTCAAACCTAAGTTAGTTAGGTTAGTTCTTCAGAATGTGACATTTTTTAAATATATTTCTCGATATTTTTATTTATTTTTTCAATGTGTTGGGATGTCAACATAACAAACTGTATAGGTATGAGGCTCAGACTATATGAACGTTACTATACACACGTTTACTCTTTAGACCAGTATTTTTCAATCTGTGGGTCGCGACCCCTAGGGGGTCGCAGAGCCTTACTCGGGGGGTCGCTGGCAAAAGAAAAAAGTCAAGGTTCTACATGGTTCACTACAGTAAAATACAATTTTAGTGAGAAGGATGGGCTTGTTTATTTTTCTTAAAAAATGTCAAATCGTGGTGCTATTTTTGAAATGTTAATAATCAAATCATTTTCTAATTGAAGACTATTTCTTTTTTTAGTTTTAATGTCTACCATTGAAGAGAACGCCAATTCACATAAGTATGAAGTGGCGAATGGCACTAATAATTTAAGAGCTTCCCTTGCCAGCTCAGGATATTCTTATTTCCTTTTCATCCAAAACAAGTCAACAGTTTGTGACTAAAATTCCATTTTAAACATGCCGTCAGCAGCTAAATCTATAAGATTTTCTTTCATATTTGTAGTGAGATCAGCTAGTTCTATTGACTTATCCAAGAAAGGGTTAAGAATCCATCTGCGCCCATTGTTAGCTTCAGAGTGCAATTCTGGAAACTATATTAATAGTTTCTCTTACAGATTATGCAAGCTCTGTATCATGCAGGGAATGTGAGCTCCGACCACAGGCGATTGATCTATTGCATCTTCAACAGTCTTCTGAAGACATGGAAATGATTCAAATATTTGTTTTGCAGAGAGGTTGACCATAAACGAAGTTTTGCATGGAATGCTGTCACTTTATCATTCGGTGTTAAAATATTTTCATCTCTACCTTGAAGATTCTTGTTCAAATTATTGAGATGACTAAAAAAATCTGTCAGAAATGATAATTTCAAGAGCCAAACAGGGTCAGAAAAGTGATTAGCATATTCAGATTTAGCATCTTGTAAGAACATTAGCAATTCAGCTTTAAGTTCTAGAACTCTTGTCAATACCTTTCCTTTGGATAGCCACCTGACCTCTGTATGATAAAGGAGATTCGGAATAGTCGGGTTTGCAAGTCTTTACCTTTGGTAGAATTCACAATTTTTATTACCTCTTTAAGCAAGTCATTTAAATCAGACGTTAAAACCTTAGCGGCTAGAGCTTGTCGATGAAGAAAACAGTGTGTCCTGATACGTTTGGCAAAATTGATTTTAACTTCGCAACAAGTCCGCTATTTTTGCCAGACATACTTTTAGCGCCATCGCTACAAATAGCGATACATTTTGTCCCGTCAATGTCGTAGGCGCAAGTGCTTTTTAAAAATATATCGTACAAACACTGGCCAGAAGTGTTTGGTGGAGGCGCTTTGCAAAATAACATTTCTTCCGCTATACTGTCATCTGCTTCAAATCGCACAAATACTACAAACTGAGCACAATCTAAAACATCTGTAGATTCGTCAAACTGCAAAGCAAAATGTGGGCTCTTCTTTAATTTTTCGACTACTTGATCTCGAATATCATCAGATATATCGTCTTTTCTGCGTGAAATAGTGTTATCAGAAAGCGGTATGCTTTTTAACTTGTTTGCCTCCTGCTTGCTGAACATAATTTCAACCATAGCTAGAGCTGCTGGCAAAATAAGGTTTTCGGCGATTGTATGCGGCTTCCCTGCTTTAGCGACTCGATATGCGACTTTGTAGCTAGCCAATAATGATGACTTGTTGACACTAGATATCTAAAAACAAACAAAACCATATAAAAATAAATAAATGATTGACAAATAAAAAAAAAATAAAATTCACACCAAAATTAATTTTAATAAAGTTGTATGCAAACGTAAACACTAAAAACAACAACAATTTAAATAAACTCGGCTTGAGTTCGAGCGCTTAAACACCGACCTGACGATTTTTAAAACACTATGTAAAGATATTACCTGAATCATAGTATTTTGCTGCTGGTTAAGAGCTTTCAATTTTCGTTCAAAGAAATCCAGCGATTTATCAGCTTCTTTTTGATGCTTGGTTGTGAGATGTCGCATAAGCTTTGACGGTTTCATACTCTCACGTGACAAAACATCGCCGCAAATTACACATTGAGGATTATTATTTAGGACTGTAAACCCATATTTCAAGTAATTGTCGTCATAGTGTCTATTGTTTCTTCGGGTGTGATTCACCTCCGCTGCTGGCATCCGTACCATATGTTGAAGGCTGCGATCTTTTGAGAAACTTATCCATTTTTCAATGCGCGGAGCAACTGAAAAAGGAAAACAATCATGTTTGTATTGATCGGTGACGCTCAGTCACAACAATGTGGTGTGGCAACGCCGTAAAGTTAGACCCGCGCAAGCTGGCTTCCAAATCAAATCCAAGCTCTCGCGGCATCTTGCAGAGTGTAGGTTTTAATAATGAATATAGGTACCTAAATAAAGAAAGTCACAAATGTAGTCTTTTAATAATTATATTACTAATTTTTTGTCTTTCTATGGCCCAAGGGGGTCGCCAGACTTTTTTAACCTGGAAAGGGGCGTGTATTCAAAAAGTTTGAAAAACACTGCTATAGACCATTCAATATAGACATTTGCGGCGCTGCCAGATTTATTATATTTAAAATTATTACTGTGTAAGAATGTCTGTATACTGAAAGTTAACGTGTGTTGGGTACAGTCTCGTACAAAAACAAACTTCTTTAGGTCTGAAAATCTTTAACTTTTGGACTTACTTAAAGGCAATACTTTTGTCTACGACTGTCGCGAGTGAACCACTTTAAAATGCACTTTTTCCTCTTTAAACACTTATTGAAGTCAGCTGCGCTTGCGCCATTCTCTGATCTTACCACGCCTAAGCATTACCCCCTCCATGGGACTCCCGGCAGTCCAATTATGACAATAAAAAAATTTCTAAGCAATACATAAAACTGCAATATGTCCTCTCCAGTTAATTTTTTTTTAATACACGAATGTCCGATTTATGCACACAACTACCTCTTTCTGTAGAACACGTAACTACGCGGCAGGGATCGGACCGAACACCCTCCAATTTGTCGAAGCGCGCGATAATCAGCGTATAACTACAGCCAACCGTTGCTCATCTGAGTCTTCGAAGGAGGGCAAAACGAAGCGTACACAGGCTAGATTGGAAGAAAATGAACATTTTGAATAATCAGAAGGGATATTGTACGGTGCAGGTATTGCTGATTATGTTTCGGTAAAATTTATTATTACAATTTTTTATTAAAACGGATTTTTCTCGAAACAACGATTTTTTGGTTTACATAGGAACTTTCTCCAAAATTACTTAACTGATTCTCGTCACATTTTTACCACTTATTCACCACATTAACAGCTCTAGCAGGCGCCAAGAGCTTTAAGTTCAGGAAAATAGACGCGATTTTTGACTCTTATACTATAGTTTATTCAAGAACTAGAGAGAGTAATAAATCATTTGTTACCCTTTTTATAATTTAAATACTTACAAAATACCAATTGTCAAAAATACAAGAAGTTAAACATATATAAAAAAATAAATTCATCCATATAATGTGAAAATTTTTTTGGGCTATCGGTCATTTTATTATTAATTAAAAACATTTTTAGGACATTTGATCTTTCAGTTTATTTATTTCTTAAACCATCTACAGAATTACAATTAAACACTAAAAAGGGATTCAAATATAATTACTTTTTTTTATGTTGTAATTAAAATTATACCTACTTATTTTTATTTCTATTGTACTGACATTTTAATTTAATTTGCTTTATTATATGGAAATCCGATAGCCCCCCAAAAAAAATAAAATAAAAGTGTTAATTCTACACGCTTAAGAAAAAGACACAGATAAAATAATAAAACAATAAAAAAATTACGGCTAAATGGAATTAAATATATAAAATTTTAGAGTGTTACACACTAAAATAAAAATATATAAGAATATAAAATAATATGTAAACAACATTAAACAATTAAATACAACAAAAACAAAAATTTAAATAATAAATTGTGTTTACACTGGTAAACATGACGTATCAAATTCATAATCAAAGTCAGTGAAGCTATATTCGCTTAAATTAATTATAATTGGTTCCTCTCTCATCGATCATGAGATCGAGTTTTCATATTTTGTTTGATTCTTTTATTATATGAATTTTTTCCAATATTCCGCAGAAACTTTATTCAAAAAAATCTTTCAAAAGCTCAGTTAAATTACTAATTTTGTAAGTTGAGTTATTTCTAGCAACTCTACCTTTTACTTGAGAGAGATATTTCCTTTTCCAACGGACAGTTTCCGGACGATCTATAAGAACAGATTTCCTATCTGATTTTTTCCAGCACAAATTAAGTTTTCTGACCAATTTCCAGAGTTCAGTTATTTTAATTTCAGGTAAATCCCGATCTTCATTGATTCTAGTTAGAATTTTGTAGACGGTTGGGATCTGCTTCTCATAATAAAATGCATGTACAACTCCTTTCATTGCAGTTTCCATTTCTTCCTCCAACGAGGTAGCTTGGAAGTACTAACAATTCCAGTCGTTTTTTTCTCCTTCAGTATTCGGTACATAGTAGATTTTCCAACTCCTGTCATGTTGAAACACATCTCAATAGAGCTTTTAACATTATTATCTAGATATTCATATCTTAAGGTATCATAAAAATTCATCATAATAAGTTTTTCGTTGAGGAAAAAATGCCTTGGTTTAACGATTTTGGAGTAAATATAGAGCTGGAAGCCATATTTTGCGGGTATCTCACTAATCTCAAATAATATATAAAAACAAGCCCAAACAAGATAAATCACTAAGGACACACTGTAAGGTGTGGTCCTGTAAGGGTCACTGATAGAAATTAAATTGAACTATCAGAAATTTTATTGTTGCAGTAAATTTGTAAAAGCTTATAATATTTAAATATACGTTGGAGGTTTCGGTAACAGTTTTATTACGCTCTCTAGTTCTTCAATAGAGTATAAGAATGTGTATGTTTGCGACCCCCCCCCCCCCCAAGAGCTTTGAGATCAGGAACATAGACTCGATTTTGCATCTTATACTAGGAATGTGTATGCTGCTGGCACCCCCTCCCCCTCTCCAAGAGCTTCAAATTCAGAAAAATAGACCCGATCCTGCCTTTTACACTAGAAATTGGAAGGTTTCTGGTGCCCCCCCCCCCCCGACAACTTGCTTTCCCTTGCTATTCTGTACTTTTGTGATATCACCGCGCCCCCCAAAGAAAGAAGCTGGATCCGCCCCTGAGTTCTACTAGGGACTAGAATAGACCTAAGATTTTAATTTTTAGATAACAGTTAAATAATCAACGTATTATAATTTCCACTATATTAGGTTAACTGTAACAATTGTTTCAACACACAGTGTGTTCTTCAGATGGTAGAAAATACCTAAACAAAGACTACTCTAAATTTTACATTCAACAAGATATTTACCTGTCACCCAAATGTACAAACCTATAAATTTATGGAAAAACCAAAATTATTTTTATTAGTTTAGGTTATTTTAATTTCATATTTAATAATGGGGAACCATTTAAATCCAGTTGGTTATTTAATAAAATGTTTAGTTTTTTATGTTTGTTGATTTCCAGGCATTCTAATAAATTTAATTTTAACGATTTATTTTCCAAGTGTAAAATATCAAAATTATCATTTAAAGTATGTTGTTCATTGTTTAAATGTAAAGCGTAGTTAGAATTGGTGTGCTTTTTTAAATAACTTGTTTTATGTTCTTTTATTCTTTTAATAAAGCTTCTGCCCGTTTGCCCTATATATATTTTAGGACAACACCACATTTGATTTCTTTTTTAATTTTGCTTTTATTATTTTTTATTAATTCTCTTAGAGTATTATTAGTTTTGTATGAAATCTTAATTTCTTTTCTGATTAGATGTTTGGCTGCTTGTTTCGTAAGTTTACTGGTATACGTAAGAGTTTTATACACTGCGTCAATTTTGACTTCTGTTACTGGATACGCTAATTCAATTGCTTTATTGTATTGTTTTTATTGATGATTTGGTCAATCATATTAGCCTGATATCCATTGTTTATTACTATTTGTTTAATTACATTAAGTTCTTTATTATAATTTTCGTGTGGCATAGAAATATTAACTAGTCTATGAATAAATGAATTATATGCTGAAATTTTGAGGGTATGAGGGTGATCAGAGGTATTGTGTGTTGTAATATCTGTATGGGAAGGTTTCTGATATATGGAGAATTCATGTCTATTGTTAATTTTAGTTATTGTTAAATCTAAAAAGTTGATCGAGTTGTTTTGTTCTATTTTTAAGGTAAATTCTATATTTGTATGTAAATTATTAATAAAATTAAGAAAAGTTTGGTGATTTCTATAAGTACCCACGAAACAAGCAAAAATGTCATCAACATACCGATACCAGTAAAGCAAACTTTTGCTTGATTATTTTGGTAAATTTTGTTTTTTAGGTTATCCATAAATATTTCCGCAAGGAGGGGACTCAAAGGATTTCCCATTATTAACCCTTCCTTAGATACATAGATTTCGTTATAGAATCCACAGTAGTCTTGGTCTAAGCATACAAAAAATGTATCCAAAATATATTGTTGTACAAATAAGTTTGTATTATTTTTACTCAGTAAGTTTTCAACAATATTTATTACATCATTCGGAGGTATACTAGGGAAAAGATCTTTTACGTCAAAAGAAACAAGTTGGGCATTATTAGGAATCACGATATTTTTAATCCTGTCAACTAGTTCATAAGAGTTTGAGAATTTCTATTAGTTTTGGAGACAACTTTACTGAAGGAGCAGTAATATATGAAACTACAGGTCAAATTGGAAGGGCTGGTTTATGTAACTTGATTAAAGAATATAATTTCGGCACTCGAGGGTTCATAATTGTAAGTTTCAATTTTTCTTTTTCATTGAAAATACTTGAATCTGATTATTTCTTTAATTAATTTTTGGAATGTTAAAGTTGGGTCGAAATTCATTTTTTGAAATTTATCTGTATTTCGGAAAGTTTGTTTTGGATACATATTGATCTTTATTAAGGGCAATGACAGTATTACCTTTGTCTGCTCTTGTCAGTATAATATTGTTTTCTGTAGTTTAGTGGAAATTATAATACGTTGTATTATTTAACTATTATAAAGGGTGTTTTTTTATAGAGGTATAGAACTTTAAGTTGGCAACACTTTTTTAACTGGCGGCCATTTTGTCAGCTGTCAAGTGATTTATGTTTAGTTTGGTTTGGCATTTCAACATGAATAGACTGACGCCTGAACAACGCTTCCAAATTGTGCAAATTTATTTTGAAAATCATGGTTCTGTTCGAAATACGTATCGCGCACTACGTCCATTTTACGGTCAACATAATCGTCCATCAGAGCAGTTAATTCGATTAACTATGGAACGTTTTCGCACCACGTTTACTCTAAATGATAATACGCATCGACAGAGACGTCGTACAGTGCGTACAGAAGAAGTCATTGCTGCTGTAGAGCGTAGCGTAGAGGAAGACCCGAATCAGTCTATCCGCCATCGTGCACAGGAATTGGATATGTGTTCATTCACTTTATGGAAGATTTTGCGGAAAGATCTTGGTTTGCGTGCTTACAAAATCCAACTCGTGCAAGAATTGAAGCCACACGATCACCTAGCAAGGCGTAGATTCGGTGAATAGGCCCAAAACAAGATTGCCGTTGATCCCGATTTTCATAAGCGAATTTTGTTTAGCGATGAAGCTCACTTTTGTTTGAATGGATACGTCAATAAACAAAACTGCCGTATTTGGAGTGATGATAATCCTCAAGTGTATGTTGAGACACCGTTACATCCAGAAAAACTGACTGTTGTGCTTTATGGGCTGGTGAAATCATTGGTCCGTATTTCTTTAAAAACGATGCTGGTCAGAACGTTACAGTCAATGGTGACCGCTATAGAGCCATGATTACTGACTTTTTCGTTCATCAATTGAACAACAATGATGTGTAGGAGCTGTGGTTTCAACAAGACGACGCAATATGTCACACAGCTCGTGCCACAATTGATTTATTGAAGGAAACGTTTGGTAACCGCATAGTTTCACGTTTCGGACCCGTTAAATTTCCTCCAAGATCGTGCGACTTAACGCCGCTAGACTATTTTCTGTGGGGATATGTGAAGTCGCTAGTCCACGCCGATAAGCCCGAAACGATTGATCACTTGGAGGACAACATTCGCCGCGTTATTGCCGATATACGGCCACAAATGTTGGAAAAAGTCATCGAAAATTGAATCTCCAGATTAGACTACGTCCGAGCCAGCCGTGGCGGTCATATGCCAGAAGTCATATTTAAATTATAATGCCAGAAGGTTATCTTTCGAATAAAGTAAATTTCATGTCAATTTAAAAAAATTATCTTTGTTTTATTCCATTTAAAAGTTCTATACCTCTATAAAAAAACACCCTTTATAATGGATTTTCATCAAGTAACGGCTAACACAATATAATATTTAATTTTTACAATTTTTTTAGCAGAAAATCACGGAAAAAAAACTTTTTTTCATTTTTTCTTCAAATATCCGCCTTTTTGTTATTTTGGCATAAAAATGACTAATTCAAGTTCCTGCCAGAGCTATATTCATACTGAATCTAAAACTTTTTTCCTGTTTTGATTCAAATGTTTCTACGTGACTGAATCGATTACATCAGCGACCTGCTTTCTTTTCGAGATGTTATGTTCGATTGCCATTTTTAAACAAAAAAAAACATTTAAAATCAATAAAAACATTTTTTCACATACTTTTAGAGTGTATTTATTTAGCTCAAAGAGAATTATATGAATATCTACTATAGGTTTCCTAAATTAAATTTACCAAAATATTGTTTTTAGAACTTGCCAACTTTCACATCTCTGACACATTGACTTTTTATTTGGATATTAATTTACTGATTTTTGGATTTCGTGGTGAAAAAATTCGAAATATAGAATATTCTTTTACAGATATGCATCTGATGTATGGTCTTGCATCTTGCAATGCTTTAGAAGGTAGGAGGTTAAATCACGACAGATATCCCAATCGTACTCCTCCAAATCAGAAAACATTTCGAAGAGTTGACCGACTTCTAAGGGAGAATGGTTGGTAATTCCATTTAATAAGGTAATATTATTAAATTTCTTCATAATTTTAAGAAATTTTGGGAAAACAAGTACTGATGCTGGTCGGGGAAGAACAATACCTACGCCGCAATTAGAGGAATATATTTTAAATGCTATAGGTGACACTCCTTCAAAGAGCACTCGAAAATTATCGCACAGTTTAATACGTCGAAAACAATAGTACATGAAGTTCGTCAAGAACAGCTGTTATATCCATATCATTTGAAAAAAGTACATGAACTAATTCCTGAAGATTTTCCCGCAGAATGCAGTTTGCTAACTGGCTATTGAATAAGCAATAAAATAAGTAAACTTCATTAGCACTATTCTCTTCATGAATGAAGCAGGGTTTACCAAAAATGGTATCATAAATTTACACAACTCACATGTATGAACTGATGAAAATCCTCATGCAACTATTGTTTCGCATTATCAACATCAGTTTCAATCAATTAATGTCTGGACAGGAATCATTGGCAGTTTTTTGATTAGACCATTCGTATTGCCGGCACAACTGTGAATGGAGAACTTTATTTGGAGTTCTTCCAGAACGTTTTTCATGATCTAGTAGAGCACTTACTACTTGAAACTTGAGGAAACATGTACTACATGAACTATGGCGCACCATTTTATTTCAGCGTTGCTGTGCGGAAACATCTGAATAACGTCTATCCAAACCCTTGGATAGGTGGAGGAGGACCTATTGCCTGGCCCTCTGGATCTCCCGACCTATCGCCGTTGAATTTTTCCCTCTGGAGACACCTCAAAACCTTGATGTATGCCACTCCGCTTGATAGTAGAGAAGAACTTTTACGGAGAATCACGTTTCATTATAATTAATGAAGTTTTTAACTAAGCAGTTAGTTTAACTTTTTATTGAAACTATGGTGATGGGGGAAAATTCCTCTGTTTCATATACAACCTGACAGAAGTTAGGGGTTTAACAGTGTAAATAAAACAGATTAACGACATGAATGAAGACAGTACTTAATTTTTAGTTAATAGTTAAAGGTATGCAAAAAAACGTTGTCCCAATTTCTTATCATACAGGGCGTAAAAAATGGGGTTATGAGTGTCACAGCTAGTCCGTCCCTGCAGTTGTGAGTAATTCACAACATTTTCTTAGATAATAATTTGAAAGGTCGTACCTGTATACATTATATTAAAAAAAAATTGAAATATACCTGGTGGTTCAGTAATTATGTGTAAAAAACTTGATTCCATTGCAGCTGTTTGGAAGCCTATATTTCCGAAAAGGAAGTTTATACGAAAAAAGTTTATATGAACTTGTAGTATTCCTTTCACGTGTTTTTCTCATATCCGGGAGATTTCCCACATTTTCCCGGATATCCTGTATAACATATCTCAGTTATAAAAAAATTTACCAGGAATCAGTTTCCATAAGGTTCAAGCTAGGTCTTTTAAAAAACACCTCAAAAGACGTCATTTTGCTTATCATATCATAACGAGTTCAACGAGATTGTTGATATTTATTGAATTAAAGGTCAACAGGAATAATTTTCTATGGAATGTGATTTTAAAAAATAATTACAAGAAAATAATTGTTTATAATATCTATTTATGTTGTCATAATTTTTCTATATGATACATATTTGGGTATTGATATCAAGAAAAAAATCAAATCACAATAAGTATAGCACTTGAAACTGAAATTAAAATAATTGTGTGTAATAAATAATAAAGCAATTTATTTAGATATTTACGTAAATAGTACTACTCAAAATATTGAAAATAATTGATTAAAATATGTTTATATGATTATCGATAAAGTCTATAACGCAAAAACTGGCCAAAAGCGTGTCTGATATGAATGACATTAGGATAACCTTGAGTTTGTTCATTTATTTCGTATTTTTAACCGACTTCTAAAGGAAAGAGGTTCTCAATTCGAGTATGTATGTATTTTTTTTATGTATGTACACAGATTACTCCGGAACGGCCGCACCGATTTGAATGAAATTTTTTGTGTTATATTCAGGAAGTTGCTACGGTGGTCCCATATTTTTTTGGACGAAATTGGTACGGGGGAGTTTTTGGGTTTACACATAACGAATCTAAAATTATTTTTAAAAAATTCAATACGGCGGATCCAATATGGTGGACGAAAAAACCAATTTTATCCTTTTTTGTCCAAAATTGGTATGGGGGAGTTTTCGGGGTCGCACATAACAAATCTGAAATTATTTTTAAACAATTCAATATGACGTATCCAATGTGGCGGATAAAATATTAATTTTGTCTGATTTCTTTTAAAATTGATATGAGGCAGTTTTTTGGATCGGACATTACGAATGCAGTTTTACGTCTTGATAAGAAAAAAACCCTTGTTGGTTTCTGTCAAGCTTTCGAGAATTTATTTTTCTCTCTCTTGATGCCTGCTGTGCCTGATTGAAGGATTGAGATAGGTCTAGAACTCTTTAACTCTTCTAATCCACATATTTAATTCACAGTGGAAGAAAAAACTAACAATAGTATTCCATTCCTTGATATGTTAGTGATCAGTACGAATGAGAATACTTTAAAAACTATATGGTTTAGATAATCATATTGTTTTAATAGATTCATAAGTTATTATTCGTACCAACCTATGATATCAAATATAGATCTCATTTTAGATATGAAATATAGAGCAGTCAAACTTATACATCCAAATTTTAGAGCAGAGACATTACGTCAGCTTGGTGATATATTACTGGAGAATTCTTACCCGGATAACATTATTAAAAAATTTCTTTACAGCTCTATTTTTTCGGGCATACAGACATTAAAGTAGCAAAACGATAAATATTAACTCTCTTCAAAATTTACTCTAAAACGAAAACACCTTTACATTTGAATGAGACGTCCTATATTATTTACAAAGTTTCTTGTGTCAACTGTCAGTTGGTTTACATAGGCCAAACGTCCAGAAGCCTCAAAGGAAGGCTCACCCTCCATCGCAGTGATGTCAATAGAGGTTTGACCTCTTTTGCTCTGGCTGAACGATCTTGATCATTCTTTGGACTGATGGTTCATATTAATGATGACAACTCTATAAACAAAAAAAGTGACATTAAGAATCGGAATGCTATTCACAGTTTATCCCGAAGTTGAAAAAAGAACAGTATTTGAGCCTCCTGGAGAGTCCATCTCTAGATGAATAAGCATTTTCCATTTTTTCATATATATATATATATATATATATATATATATATATATATATATATATATATATATATATATATATATATACAGGGTGTCCAAGATAAGGATCCTAACCATGGGGATCTCGGAAACAGTTGGAGATACGAGGTCGGTTAAATTAGAGAAAAGTTGCGCAATTTAGTGCTAAATTAAACGCAATTTAAAAATTTTAAAAATTCAAAATACTTCCGGAGATTTCCGGAAAAAAACGAATTTTGGCAAAATCGTTTTTAATTTTTGTAGGCTTTATTTAAAGAGATATCAAAAAATAAAAGGTAGATTCTTCTTGCCACTTTTTATTTTTTATAATTTGATCTAAACAAAATTTAAATCCGACGTTTCGTTTCTGAGATACCATCATGAACTTTCATTTTTTATATGGAACAAAAAAAAGTATCCCATGTATTTGATAGCATTTTTTATTACAAATTCAACGGTGTATCACACTTGCATATCAAGTGTGTAGTTCATTGGCTTTTATAAAACTGATATACCTTTCTCTCTCGCTCTCATGGAGCTCTTATGGAAAGTACTTGAACTACGTATTCGATATGCAAGGGTGATACATCGTTGAATTTGTAATAAAAAATGCTATCAAATACATGGGATACTTTTTTTTGTTCCATATAAAAAATGAAAGTTCATGATGGTATTTCAGAAACGAAACGTCGGATTTAAATTTTGTTTAGACCATATTATAAAAAATAAAAAGTGGCAATGAGAATCTACCTTTTATTTTCTGATATCTCTTTAAATAAAGCCTGCAAAAATTAAAAACGATTTTGCCAAATTTCGTTTTTTTCCGGAAATCTCCGGAAGTGTTTGAAATTTTTAAATTTTTTTAACTGCGTTTAATTTAGCACTAAATTGCGCAACTTTTCTCTAATTTAACCGACCTCGTATCTCCAACTGTTTCCGAGATCCCCATGCTTAGGATCCTTATCTTGGACACCCTGTATATATGCACGTGTTTATTTTTCGAAAGTGTTTGGAAACTTACTTCCGTTTAGTAGTTTCGAAAAATCACGTTCTAAAAATTTTATGAAAAATATCAAGAATTGAAATATTTTTGAGTATTTTCTTGACAATCCGATGTCGTCTACAAGAATTGCTGATACCGAGCTTAACTTTTCAAAATAAACTGTTCATAATGTTTTAAAAGTCCCTAAAGACCATCCAAATAAATCAACAATTGTACAAGTACTTCAGGAACGTGATCTTAACAGGAGAGTCGTTTCTTGTAGCTGATATGTTGATAAATGTCTAGAAAATCTCGCCTTTTCCGATAAAGTTTTATGGGTAGATACAACAAATTTCAGTAACTGCGGATTTTTTAATAAAAAAAAAACACCATTATTAGGTTCTTAAAAACCCCCATTTAAGCTAACTACGAATATTGCAAGTATGATTTTGTTTTAATGTGACTTACTTACTTACTTACTTTCGTGGCGTTACAACCCTGGGTGGGTTTTAGCCGACTTTACGACATGCCTCTATTCATTTCGATCTCTCGCAACCTTCATCCAGTGTTCGATGCCCATAGTTTTGAGATCTTTTGTTATATCATCTCTCCACCGGAGTCGGGGTCGTCCCAGTGGCCTTCTCCCAGTCGGTGCTTCCTCCCAAGCTAATCTTATTATTTTGCCATCAGGAAGCTTTTTGATATGTCCTGCCCACTGGAGTCTTTTGGCCTTTTATTGCTTTTTACTACATCTGTATCTGCCGAATAGTTCTTCTATAGTTCCTTGTTAGTTCTTGTTCTGTATTGTCCTGTCGTTTTCATTTATCGTTAGTCCCGAGATTTTCCTCAAGATTTTTCTTTCAAAGACTCGTGGGTCTCTCTTCGTTCGCTACCATCAGCGTCCATGTTTCGCAACCATATATAACTATCGATCTTATAACTATTTTGTACAGGTCCATCTTTGTTCCTCTTGTGAGGTGTTTCGAATTCATCAGATCTTGCCAGTGCGTACAGGCATCTATTTCCTGCTTGTATTCTATTGTTTATTTCCTATGATCCGTTGTTTATCTTCGCATATTGTTGTTTCCTAGTATTTAAATTCTTTGACTCGTTCAAAGTTATATTCATCGATGTGATGTTTTTGACCTATTCTGTCTCTGTTTCGGCCATTCCGACTCATGAACATGTATTTAGTTTTGTCTTTGTTGATTTGAGTCTCATCTTCTTTGCTTCCCTTTCGAACCGTATTAGAGTTTCTTTCATTTTTATTCTACTACTACCAATCATATCGACATCATCTGCAAATGCCAACAGTAGAATTTGGTCCAACTTGATGGAATATAGATGTCGGTGCTTCAATTTTCGAATTTCTGATTATACATTCCAGCGCTATGTTAAAAAGTTGTGGTGAGAGCGCATCTTCTTGCTTAAGACCGTTGTTTATTTCAAACATTTCGGAGTAGTACTGTCCCCACTTTCTCTTTGTACTTCAGCCCCTCCATACACATCCTTATTAGGCTGACCAGTTTTATGTGTTCCCATTTGAAAAATAGCCTTAGCCGTGTAATCTCTTTCAAGGTCATAGTAGGTCTATTTCAAGGTCCTATGTGGATAGTCAGGGAAAAATTGGAAATTCCTCGGGTTTGGTGTCTTTTTTCTGTTCAAGATTTTCGACTGATCAAGCCATACCAGGGCTTCTGGAACACATTTGTGTATGATCAAATTCCTAACCTTTGATGTTCTGTATCTCGAATATACGTGATTTTTGGAAGTTGAGCCCATTGAGACCTTTTAACACCAAGCTGAAAACTACATTTTTGAAAAAATTTGAGCAAATTCGATCTGAGTCGCCTTTCCATAAGGAGTGTAGTAATTTGTTTATTTATTGAATGAGAACAGTAAAAGAAAACTTTTGCATCCCTATAAAAAAATAAAAAGCAAGCCCCTACTAGAAAAATGATATAGATTACACCCTTTTCTTAAACCTAATAATATTATTATGTTTAAGAAAAGGGTGTGATATATATCATTTTCCCAGTAGAGGCTTCCTGTAAATACAGGTGATTTTACAAGAAAAAACATTCTTTTATATTATTATTGAAAAAATCTTTTTAGCGGTGGACTTTGGGGGGTAGTTTTTTCACCCCTTAGAAATTCAGGGTACAAAAAAAATACGTGTTGGATATTTTTTAGTAAACTCCCATATATTACAGAAAGAGAAAAATCAAAAGTGAACATCTGATAACAGCCTAACTTTAAAGCTGGTTTAAATTGATAGAAAATGGTTTAAATGAAATATTACAGCAATAAGTCAAAAGTTTTGAACCTAAAAAATATAACAATAAAAAAAATTGTTTTCTTTTATTAGCAACCCGAAAAAAATGCGCGATTTTCATTAATTTCGTGAGATAATCGCATAACGATTCTAAAGTTTCTTCTTTAGATTTCTATCTTTATTTACATATATTACGGTTTGTTTGTTGACATTTATACTATAATTTATAATAATATCACAATCAAAATAAAACTGACCCACTAGAAGGTCCTTATTTCAATGGCAACCTTTTTAGTGAATGAATAAAATTATATGCGTGCGACGCCATCGCCAAGAGCAAGTATACGTGAAGATATTTTTTTCATCGGAATAGGCGAAATTAATGTGACGTCGTATATTGAGCTAAATTAGAGCAATGAGTACAAACTAAATTTCTATTTTCAATAATTTAATAAACCAAACATTTCATGGGTTTTATTGAATTAAAGCGCTATTAATTCTTGCTGAAATCTCAAGGAAAATAATACGTGATAAAGTATATGTGAGGCCCCAGTCTAGTTCTATATCACCATAGAGCAGAAAAATACAGTTTTTTTTGTCAAAAACCAACCCATAAGGTTATGAGTATCACCTCTTAATTCGAATAATGCAGTAGAAACAGAAAACATTAAATCTAAGAGGGTTATCATTTTTATTAATCGACTTTCTATAAGAAGGAGGTTCTCAATTTCGCCGCGTATATATATATACAGGGGTGTCCAAAATAAGGATCCTAACCATGGGGATCTCGGAAACAGTTGGAGATACGAGGTCGGTTAAATTAGAGAAAAGTTGCGCAATTTAGTGCTAAATTAAACGCAATTTAAAAATTTCAAAAATTCAAAATACTTCCGGAGATTTCCGGAAAAAACCGAATTTTGGCAAAATCGTTTTTAATTTTTGTAGGCTTTATTTAAAGAGATATCAAAAAATAAAAGGTAGATTCTTCTTGCCACTTTTTATTTTTTATAATTTGGTCTAAACAAAATTTAAATCCGACGTTTCGTTTCTGAGATACCATCATGAACTTTCATTTTTTATATGGAACAAAAAAAAGTATCCCATGTATTTGATAGCATTTTTTATTACAAATTCAACGGTGTATCACACTTGCATATCAAGTGTGTAGTTCATTGGCTTTTATAAAAACTGATATACCTTTCTCTCTCGCTCTCATGGAGCTCTTATGGAAAGTACTTGAACTACGTATTCGATATGCAAGGGTGATACATCGTTGAATTTGTAATAAAAAATGCTATCAAATACATGGGATACTTTTTTTTGTTCCTATATAAAAAATGAAAGTTCATGATGGTATCTCAGAAACGAAACGTCGGATTTAAATTTTGTTTAGACCATATTATAAAAAATAAAAAGTGGGTAATGAGAATCTACCTTTTATTTTCTGATATCTCTTTAAATAAAGCCTGCAAAAATTAAAAAACGATTTTGCCAAATTTCGTTTTTTTTCCGGAAATCTCCGGAAGTGTTTGAAATTTTTAAATTTTTTTTAACTGCGTTTAATTAGCACTAAATTGTGCAACTTTTCTCTAATTTAACCGACCTCGTATCTCTAACTGTTTCCGAGATCCCCATGCTTAGGGATCCTTATCTTGGGACACCCTGTATATATATATATATATATATATATATATATATATATATATATATATATATATATATTTATGTATGTACAGGGTGAGTCAACGATTGGATGAAGTAGATTTGTGCCTTTTCGGTGAAATTAACAAAGAAACTATATTTATTGTTTGATACAGTTTATTTTTACGCAGATTTTAAAAATATTTAGGACTCTGCAGGGTGAGCCAAAAAACTAGAGCAGCATAAAGTTGGTATTTTTTTTAAATAGAACACCCTATATACGAATCGTATTTTCGATTTAGCTTATAATTTTAAATCTTTTTTATTAAGGGTTTACTATAACAAAACTTTATAGTTTCTGAGATAATTAAGTTTTAAAGAAAAAAAGTCACATTTTCAAGCATCAATTCAATCCTAAATAACGTTTTCAATTTTGTGACAAATATATTCAAATTTGGAATTTAGCAAGGGCCAAGGACAAGTTAACATAATTTTTACCTAATATTTGCAATAAAAGCTACAGGGTGTTGAACACATCGGCTCAAATTTGAACAAGTTTAAATGAATAAATATCTTTTTTTTAAATGGTACACTCTGTATATTTTCATGTTATTTAATAGAGTAATAAAAAACCCTAAAAGTTTTGTTTCAATATATCCTATACCTATTTATAATAGTTTTTGAGATATTTCAGTTTTTCTTATTTTCCATACTTTTTTACAGAAATAGTCTTCATTATCATAGTAGCCATGTAAAATAATAAAAAGAAACTACAGAAACTAAATTGAAACAAAAAAATTACCTATTAAATACTGAGATTAATTATTTCTTTTTAATAAGTGTTCGAATAAACGACCCTCTTGTGCAATGCACAAATTTAGTCTTTTTTGCAGATTTTCTCGGACCCTGGACAAAATTAGTGGCGTTATTGTTCTACAGGTATCCCTAATCCTGTTTCGCATATCTTCCACTGTTGTTGGTGGATTAACATACACCTTATTTTTAATATAACCCCATAGGAAGAAATCTAATGGGGTGATGTCGCAAGACCTTGGTGGCCACTCAATGAAACCCCCACGTCCAATCCATTTTTGCGGATATCGTTGGTCCAAAAACGCACGAACTTCAGGATGGTAATGCGGAGGCGCACCATCGTGCTGGAACCACATACTGTCGAGCTCATCCCTATCGAGACCTTGAAGCAGTTGGGGTAGTTCTTCTTGTAGAAAGTTCAGGTAACTATGGCCATTTAGTGGTTCATTAAAAAAGTGGGGTCCAATAATTCGATTATGATGAATACCACACCAAATATTTAATGACCAGTGGTTTTGATGTTGCACCTCTCTAATCCAAAATGGGTTTTCTGTGGCATAATAATGCATATTGCGTCTATTTACGGCACCGTTACTTCTAAAAGTAGCTTCATCACTAAACATTACCTTGCATAATAAATTTGGATTTAATTGAATCTCCGCATTTATTGTACGACAAAAGTTTACACGACTTTCAAAATACTGTCCATGCAATTCTTGGTGTAATTCCATGTGATATGGATGATACTTATATTTCTTGGTAGTACGATTAGCGGTGGATTGTGATGTTTCACATAATGCTGCTAACTGACGGCTACCAATATAAGGATTTTCCTGAACATTTAACAATACTTGTAGTTCTTTTTCTTCATTAGTTACTGGTTTGTTGACCACTTTACGTTTTGGATAATCAACAGTACCAGAAGAATCAAATCTTTGCATTAAGTTTTGAAAAGTATGGGTATTAGGCTGGCGTCGATCAGGATACTTCATTTTGTAAATTCTTTGAGCAAGAAGTCAATTTTTTTGAGCCTCTCCTATTGTATAAATCATATCTATTAACTCATTCTTTGGAAAATTCATTTTACAATATAAGATGAATGCAAAAAAACCAAACTAGACTACATAAAAACCAAAAGAAGCGATTGCGGTTATAAATTTGACACACAGAAAAATGTTCTTTTACATTGTTTTTTGCCATGGCTACTATGATAATGAAGACTATTTCTGTAAAAAAGTATGGAAAATAAGAAAAACTGAAATATCTCAAAAACTATTATAAATAGGTATAGGATATATTGAACAAAACTTTTAGGGTTTTTATTACTCTATTAAATAACATGAAAATATACAGGGTGTACCATTTAAAAAAAAATATTTATTCATTTAAACTTGTTCAAATTTGAGCCGATGTGTTCAACACCCTGTAGCTTTTATTGCAAATATTAGGTAAAAATTATGTTAACTTGTTCTTGGCCTTGCTAAATTCCAAATTTAAATATATTTGTCACAAAATTGAAAACGTTATTTAGGATTGAATTGATGCTTGAAAATGTGACTTTTTTTCTTTAAACTTAATTATCTCAGAAACTATAAAGTTTTGTTATAGTAAACCCTTAATAAAAAAGATTTAAAATTATAAGCTAAATCGAAAATACGATTCGTATATAGGGTGTTCTATTTAAAAAAAATACAACTTTATGCTGTCCTAGTTTTTTGGCTCACCCTGTAGAGTCCTAAATATTTTTAAAATCTGCGTAAAAATAAACGGTATCAAACAATAAATATAGTTTCTTTGTTAATTTCACCGAAAAGGCACAAACCTACTTCATCCAATCGTTGACTCACCCTGTACACCGATTACACCGATTTGAATGAAATTTTTTACGTTATGTTCAGGAAGTTGCTGTGGCAGTTCCATATTTGTTTGGATGAAATTGGTGCAGTAAAATCCAAGATGACGCTGACAATATGGCGGCCAAAAAAAATAATTTTGTCCGATTTTCTCCTAAATTGATATGGTAGAATTTTCGGGGTCGCACACAACGAATTTGAAATTACTTTTTAAAAATTCAATATGGCGGACAAAAACATTTAGTTTTGTCCGATTTTCTTCAAAATTGGTGTGTGGGAGTTTTCGGGATCGCACATAACGAATCCAAAATATTTTTTAAAAATTCAATATGGCAGATCCAATATGGCGGACAAAAAAATCAATTTTGTCCGATTTCCTCCAAAAATGGTATGGGGAAGTTTTCGGAGTAGTACACAACGAATCTGAAATTATTTAAAAAAAAATTCAATATGGCGGATCAAATATGGTGGACGAAAAAATCAGTTTTGTCCTATTTTTTCCAAAATTGGTATGTGGTAGTTGTCGGGATTGCACATAATGAATCTGAATTTATTTTAAAAAAATTTAATATAACGTATTCAATATGGCTTATAAAAAATTAATTTTGTCCGATTTTTTTTCAAAATTGATATGAGGGAATTTTTGGGATCGCAAATTACGAATCTGAAATTATTTAAAAAAAAAATTAAATATGGCGGATCCAAGATGGCGGATTAAAAATTCTACATCTCCCGATTTTGCCTAAAATCAGTATTGAGGTATCTTTGTTAGTGTTAATTATGGATTTAAAATATTTTTTGAAAAATTCAATCTGGCAGATTCAATATGGTATCCTAAAAATTTTACATTTTTCGATTTTCTCCAAAAATGATATAGGGGGTTCTTGAGGGTGTAAATTATGAATTTAAAAGTATTTTTTCACGATTCAATATGACGAATCCATTATAGCGAAATAAAAATTTTACATTTTTCGATTTTGTTTAAAGGTGGGACTGAATCCTTTTTGAGGATGTAAATAGCGAATATAAGTCTAGAAATTTTAAATTTCCGGATTTCATCCAAAATTGGTACCAGGGGGCTTTGAAGGGTTTAGATTTAGATTAGATTAAAACGTTAAAATTATTTTTTTGAAATTCAATATGGTGGGTTAAAAATTTTACCTTATTCGCATTTTTTTCAGATTTGGTATTAGGGGGTTTTAGAGGTCGAATGTATTACGAATATGAAGGTTATATATTACAACTATTAGGTTGATACGATACAATATGAGAAACTAAAAATTTTACATTTTCTGATTTTCTCTAAAATTGATATTGCGGGGTTCTTGAGGCGTATACAAATTCAATATGCAGTATAAAACATTCGGACTGAGAAATTTACGTCTCAAGTTTTTAAATATCGATATTAGAAGGTTTTGGGGCCTATATTACCGATCTAAAATTAATTTAAAATTTAAGGTAGTGGATTTACTTTGACCGACTAAATATTTGTTTGAAACAATTTCACTGGTATTTGGAGAATTCTAAGAATCAAAAAAATTTTTGGTGGTTCATTTTAGGGAGATTTACAAATTTGGATAAAATGGGTACTTTTTGCCACCTTGGAGTCATTGCGAGGTACGCTAATTTCGATTAGTACGTAGCTCAAATAATTTTTGGATATCATAGTGAATTCAAAACTAAAAACCAAAAAATAAAATTTTAATCAAAAAAATTGAACCGAGTTCTAAAAGTGCTCTAAAAAGTGAAGAATAACTATAAATTTTTATATAAAATTGAAATTTTTGAAGTCGGCGCCAAATTATGTCTAAATGAAATAAATACCTACTAATATATATATATATATATATATATATATATATATATATATATAGATATATATATATATATATATATTTATATATATATATAGATATATATATATATATATATATATATATATATATATATATATATACATAAATTATAGTGAGAAAGCAATTAAACATAAAGTATTTTTCATCTGTTTATGCGAATCACATTTTGTCAGGTACTAGTTTGGCGCCGACTTCAAAAATTTCAATTTTATATAAAAATTTATAGTTATTTTTCACTTTTTTAGCGCACTTTTAGAAGTCGGTTCAATTTTTTTTATAAAAATTTTATGGATGCTACGATTGGCCACAGTAGTGTACTACTATGACCCATAGGTAAACACTCTCGTGACACCAGTGTTACTTAACTACTCCCTTGGAAGGGGTTTAACTACCTACCTGCAAAAAAAAGCTGTAGTGACTGCTGAAAAGACCTAGAAACGACAGAATTGTGCGAAGGCAAAAATAAACTACAATAGGTTTGAAGTTGTATTTGAAAACTACCCCCACTGGGAAAAAATCATCGAGCCCAACAGTATTTCCATTTTTATGGATGCTAAGGTTGGCCAAAATAATGCACTACTCTGACACGGAGGTTAACACTCACGTGCAATCAACTGTTTTTTTTCAGCAGTAAGTTGTAATTTTTACGAAGAATTACGGTAGAAAATTCTACATACAGCAGTATGAATAGCCGATGAGTTTAATTTATTTTATATTATTTATATTTTATTATATTTATTATATATATATTTCTTGGATTCATAGCAGGCGCGGATCCAAGGACGGGTGGGGGCGATCCCCCCCCCCCCAAGAGCTTTGAGTTCAGAAAAATAGTCAAATGTACTTCAATGTAAAATTTTGTATAAATTAAATTAATAATTCAAAAACTAGAGTCTTGTGACAACAAAATGCTGACGATGAAGCTGTGTTAAATATAGTAAATAATTATTTGTGTAAATTCTAAGTCCAAATGTGTTAAAAAAAATTTGACCTTTACTATGACCTTCATGATTATTTTAAGGTCAATTTTTTTCCCTTTCGTAACAATAAGGTTTTGAACGAGTAATAATCGATTCATCTTCACATTCAGGACCATTAATACCTACTAGCTTTAAAGTATTTCTTGGATTCATAGCAGGCGCGGATCCAAGGAGGGGGGGGGCGGGCGGTGGGGGCGTCCCCCCCCCAAGAGCTTTGAGTTCAGAGAAATAGACCCGATTTTGCCTCTTATACTATAGTATATTCAAGAACTAGAGAGAGTAATAAATCATTTTTTACCCTTTTTTTTCTTCGCAAACTAACTGTGTTCTTTAGTCCAATATCTTTGGCAAAATCTGTTAGACACATATATTTTTCATAGGAATGGGTTAGAAATTTTATAATCAAAAAGACCGGTCTATAGTAATGGCCTATTTGGGTTGGATAACAATAGATATTTGGATGTGTGAAGTTTTAAAAAAGATTTTAATCCTTGTCATAGGCGGCACAAGGAGGTTTATTTTAACACACACAGTATTTATGGCATAGAATATTATTTAGGTACTAAACTCAAAATAAAAAGTTTTTAAAATATTATTTTATTACTTATGATTTCTTAATAATTCACATACATTAGAAAATATAGATAATTTTGACATATTTAACACAAATCACAACAGTATTTTTATTATTCTTAATTTTGGCATAGAAATCGTTTTAGACACATCCAGACAAAAACGTAGCCTTTTTCTCTGAAAAAATTTTAAGTTATAATTTAAATACTTAGAAAATACCCATTACAAATTAAACAATACAAAATAATAAATTCGTCCATATAATATTAAATTTTTTTTTGGGGCTATCGGTCATTTTATTATTAATTAAAAACATTTTTTGGGCATTTGACGTTTCAGTTTATTTATTTCTTAAATCATCCGCAGAATTACAATTAAATACTAAAAAGGGGTTCAAATGCAATTGATTTTTATATGTTACTAAAAATTTAAGTAATAAATTGTGTTTACGCTGGTAAACTTACGTATCTAATTAGTAATCATCTTCCCTCAAATTAATTCTAATTTATTTCTCTATCTCACCGATTATGAGATCGAGTTTCCACATTTTCTTTTATTCCTTTATTATATGGATTTTTGCCAATTTTCTGCAGTAACTTTATTCAAAAAAATCTTTCAAAAGTCAGTTAAATTACTAATTTTGTAAGTTGTATTATTTCTAGTAACTCTTCCTTTTACTTGAGAGAGATATTTCCTTTTCCAACGGACATTTTCTGGACGATCTATATGAATAAATTTCCCATTTGGTTTTTCCCAGCAAAAATTAAGTTCTCTGAGCAATTTCCAGAGCTCAGTTGTTTTAATTTCAGGTAAATCCAAACTTCATTGATTCTAGTTAGAATTATGTCGACTTTTTAGATCTGCTTCTCATAATAAAATGTATGTACAACTCCTTTTATTGCAGTTTACATTTCTTCTTCCAACGAGTTTTTTCGTCTGCCTGTGATCGAATGTGGCTTGGGAGTAATAACAATTCCAGTCGTTTTTTTCTCCTTCAGTATTCGGTACATAGTAGATTTTCCAACTCCTGTCACGTTGGAATACATCTCAACAGAGCTTTTAACATTATTATCTAGATATTGATATCTTAAGGTATCATAAACATTCATCGTAATACATTTTTTGTTGAGGAAAAAATGCCCTTGTGTAACGAATAATTAATCTCAACTAATATATAAAAACAAGCACAAACAAGTTAAATCACTAAGGACAAACTGTAAGGTGTAGTTTGCTCACTGACAGAAATTAAGTTGAACTATCAGAAATTTTATTGTTGCAGTAAATTTCTAAAAGCTTATAATATTTAAATATAATTAGCAGCAGGTACGTTGAAGGTTTCAGTAACAGTTTTATTACTCTCTCTAGTTCTTGAATAGAGTATAAGAATGTGTATGCTTGCGAGTGCCCCTTCCCTTCCCAACGCTTTTAGTTCAGGAAAACAGAACCGATTCTGCCTTTTATAAAGGGTGTTTTTATAGAGGTATAGAACTTTTAAATGGAATAAAACAAAGATGAATTTTTTAAATTGACATGAAATTTACTTTATTCGAAAGATAACCTTCTGGCATTATAATTTAAATATGACTTCTGGCATATGACCGCCACGGCTGGCTCGGACGTAGTCTAATCTGGAGGTCCAATTTTCGATGACTTTTTCCAACATTTGTGGTCGTATATCGGCAATAACGCGGCGAATGTTGTCCTCCAAGTGATCAATCGTTTCGGGCTTATCGGCGTGGACTAGCGACTTCACATATCCCCACAGAAAATAGTCTAGCGGCGTTAAGTCGCACGATCTTGGAGGCCAATTCACGGGTCCGAAACGTGAAACTATGCAGTTACCAAACGTTTCCTTCAGTAAATCAATTGTGGCACGAGGTGTGTGGCATGTTGCGCCGTCTTGTTGAAACCACAGCTCCTGCACATCATGGTTGTTCAATTGATGAACGAAAAAGTCAGTAATCATGGCTCTATAGCGGTCACCATTGACTGTGACGTTCTGACCAGCATCGTTTTTAAAGAAGTACGGACCAATGATTCCACCAGCCCATAAAGCACACCAAACAGTCAGTTTTTCTGGATGTAACGGTGTCTCAACATACACTTGAGGATTATCATCACTCCAAATACGGCAGTTTTGTTTATTGACGTATCCATTCAAACAAAAGTGAGCTTCATCGCTAAACAAAATTCGCTTATGAAAATCGGGATCAAAGGCAATCTTGTTTTGGGCCCATTCACCGAATCTACGCCTTGCTAGGTGATCGTGTGGCTTCAATTCTTGCACGAGTTGGATTTTGTAAGCACGTAAACCAAGATCTTTCCGCAAAATCTTCCATAAAGTGAATGGACACATATCCAATTCCTGTGCACGATGGCGGATAGACTGATTCGGATCTTCCTCTACGCTACGCTCTACAGCAGCAATGACTTCTTCTGTACGCACTGTACGACGTCTCTGTGGATGCATATTATCATTCAGAGTAAACGTGGTGCGAAAACGTTCCATAGTTAATCGAATTAATTGTTCTGATAGACGATTATGTTGACCGTAAAATGGACGTAGTGCGCGATACGTATTTCGAACAGAACCATGATTTTCAAAATAAATTTGCAGAATTTGGAAGCGTTGTTCAGGCGTCAGTCTATTCATGTTGAAATGCCAAACCAAACTAAACATAAATCACTTGACAGCTGACAAAATGGCCGCCAGTTAAAAAAGTGTTGCCAACTTAAAGTTTTATACTTCTATAAAAAACACCCTTTATTAGGAATGTGTATGCTGCTAACACTCCCATCCCGTTGACAACTTGTTTTTCTTGCGACAGCCCCAACCCCCCCAAGAGTTTTGATTTCAGAAAAATAGACCCGATTCTGCCTCTTATACTAGGGATGTGTATGCTTTTCGCATCCTCCCCCCTGTCGGCAACTTGTTTCTTCTTGTGATCGCCTTCCCTTTCCAAGCACTTTAGATTCAGAAAAATAAACCCGAACCTGCGTTTTACACTAGACATGGAAATGTTGCTGGTGTCTACCTCCCCCCCCCCCCCCCCCGTCGACAACTTGCTTTCGTTTATCATATTGTATTTTTGTTATATCACTTCCCTCCCCCCCTCCAAAGAGAGAGGCTGGATCCGCCCCTGATTCATAGTCATTTTCTGAAAAAATTATCTACAAAAGTTCTAAATATGTCAAAAATCTATATCGCTATATATTATTTTGAGAGTAGGAAAATAATCTGAAGAAATAACATTTAAGTAATTTCGAATTTAGAATCAGGTAGCCTTAAAAGATAAAATTATGTTGCTCATGAATGTTAAAATTACCATCCTAAGTTTTTAGCACCTTTTCTCGTGATAGGTCAAGTGGAAATATAATGAAACATAGGCAAGCAAATATCAGGTACTCATTCGCTCAACCAAAAATCTTAAAATTTTACAGACCCTGGAACTATGAAATTTTAATTTTCAAAGTATCTGTTATGTGATGAGAAGATGTGGTAAATGTGCAATGCAAATTGTAGGGCTCATTTCTGATCACCAAGCTTTCGTGACCTCAAAACGTTTTTAGTGTTTTTTAGAATTTGTTTGTCTAATTTGATTTATTTTTTAGAATTTATTTATTTTAGCACACTCAAAAACCTGTTGATCTATGTATGCCATACACCTATTATTATTTATTTTCTCATAAGCGTTAATGAATTTATTAAAATTGCAAAATTAATTATTGAATAATTTGTAACAAATTGTATGTTAATATTTATATCAACTAAATTCGGAGTATTTTTTCCCGTAGAATCAGATTTTGGCATTGATTTAGCAAAAACAGTTAATTTTGCATTCATTTATTTAAATAAATTCATTTTGAAAAACTAAAATCAAATTTGAATTCAGCGATGTCTCGGATTCTTTAAATCATATATGATTTTTCTGGGTTATGGTTAAAAACCTTATAGCCAAGAAAGAGAAAAAAAATGACTTTAACATATTTGGACGTAAAATTTACCGCTATTTCGAGTACAGATGTTAAAACAGCGGGTTTTCATTTGAAAAAATAAAGTTGGCTTTTAAACAAACATGAAGGTCATTGTCAAGGTCACCATTTGATTTCCCGTTGAAAATTACTTCAGGTATGACCTCAAGATTTACCAAACAAATCATCCCTGGGAGTTTTTAGATATTTTGTTACTTGCTTTCCACCCTTTATTACACCGTTACGGGGTACTTTTTTACTTATAAAATTTTTATAAAAAAATTGAACGCGTTAAAAAGTGAAAAATAACTATAAATTTTTATATGAAATTGAACTTTTTGAAGTCGGCGCCAAACTAATACCTGACAAAATGTGATTTGCATAAACAGATTAAAAATACTTTATTTTCAATATCAATTTTCAATACTT
This sequence comes from Diaprepes abbreviatus, assembly GCA_034092305.1. Lineage (NCBI taxonomy): Eukaryota > Metazoa > Arthropoda > Insecta > Coleoptera > Curculionidae > Diaprepes > Diaprepes abbreviatus. The sequence goes on along the minus strand of JASJET010000235.1, from coordinate 1,382,649 downwards.
AAAGAACCTGTAATGTAAATTTCTTAACTCGATATATTTTATACTGCATATTGAGTTTGTATACGCCTCAAGAACCCCACAATATAAATTTTCAATACTTAAAGAACCTGAGATGTAAATTTCTTAGCTCGATATATTTTATACTGCATATTAAGTTTGCATTTGCCTCAAGAACCCTACAATATCAATTTTCAATACTTAAAGAACCTGACATGTAAATTATTTAGCTCAATATATTTTGTACTGCATATTGAGTTTGTATGTGCTTCCAGAAATAATAATGTTTTTTATTTGTTAGTGACTTATATACCACCCAACACATCTTTTAGTGATTACAATACTTTATTTGATGAAATTAGCACGTATGAATACCTATATGACGCAAGATTTTTACTTTTAGGAGATTTCAATCTACCTGATTATATAAACATGTCATCTGACGAATACAATATATCGAACAAAACTTTGTCTTTGATAGGCTTTATGCAATTTTTAAACCTTAAACAGCACAATTTCATATACAACGACAATAATCGTTTACTAGATTTAATTTTGAGCAATAATGATTCATTTTCATGTAGAATTGAAAAGGCGAAAGACCTAATCTTACCTGAAGTGTTGCACCATCCTGCTTTATTGCTCTCATGCACAGTGTATCATGAAAAAAAATTTACTAAACAAAGAATTAATAATGTATACTATAATTTTAAAAATGCAGATTTTATGTGCCTATATGAGTATATGTGTGATATTAGGTGGGATTTTTTGTATTAGATTAATGATGCTAATGAGGCTTGTAATTTGTTTTATACTCAAATATACACTGCCTTAAATAAATTCGTACCTAAAACTAAAAAACGCAGAAGAAATTATCCACCTTGGTTTACATCTAAAATAATAAATAATATTAAGAAAAAATTTAAATCTTGGAAAAAATACAAACGTTCACAAAAAAATGAAGATCTGTTAAAATTTCAACAGCAGAGAAGACAGATTAAGTATGACGTAAATGATGCATATAAAAATATTGTGAAAGTGTGGAAAACCGCATTGCTTTTAGTCCATCAAACTTCTGGCAATTTATAAATAGTAAAAGAAATAATAAAGGATTACCTGAAAATATGATTTGTGGGGAAAATACTTATAGAAACCATGCAGATATTGCAAATGCATTTGCTGACTTTTTTAAATCTTCATATAATTGCATCGAACAATGCTTTTAATAAATATATTCAAAGTTCTGTCACTCAAACTATTCAAATTTGTAAGGTTAGTGAAAATGAAGTACTATCTTGCTTAAAAGAAATGAAACCAAAGGGAACAGTAGGTCTGGATAAAATTCCATCCTTTTTCCTGCGTGACTGTGCATGCGTATTAGCAAAACCTCTTTCCATTATCTTTAATCTCTGCCTAAATAATTCACAGTTTCCTGATAAATGGAAAATTTCCAGAGTTTCTCCAGTGTTTAAAAAAGGAGACAAACAAAATATAGAAAACTACAGACCAGTCTGTATAATAAATAATTTTTCTAAATGTTTTGAAATGTTTCTGCATGAACATCTATTTTTCAAGCTAAAACACCTATTTAGTGGTTCCCAACATGGCTTTATAAAGGGTAGGTCCACAGCGTCCAATCTTTTCTGCTTTACTCAGTTTGTGGCTGATGTCTTGGACAAGGGAGGTCAAGTAGACACAATATACACAGACTTTTCAAAGGCATTTGATAGGCTTGATCACAGCATTCTGCTTGATAAACTGCATTGTTTTGGACTTTCGCATAAATTAATTCTATTTTTTAAATCATATCTCTGCGATAGGCAGCAAATAGTAGAGTGCTGTGGTCAGTCCTCGGAACCCCTGTGTGTGACTTCGGGAGTTCCTCAAGGGTCAATACTCGGTCCTTTATTGTTTAATATATTTATTAATGGAATTGTGGGTGACTGTACAATGCTACTGTATGCGGATGATGCTAAAATTTTTACTTCTGTAAAAAACGATGCTGATTGTCAAAGACTACAAATAGCAATAAATACCGTCACCGATTGGTGTAGCGAAAACAGACTGCCTCTAAACGTTGGTAAATGCAAAGTCATGACTTTCACATTAAAGAAAAATGTGCTGGTGTATGATTATAAAATTGATGGAACATCTGTTCCACGAGTGGAATGCTTTAGAGATCTGGGTGTGACATTTGATAGCAGACTTTCATTTGTTACTCACATAAATGATCTTATACAGGTGTGTTTTAAATCATTAGGCTGCATTATTAGAAACTCAAAAACATTTTCGAATCAAAGTACGCTCATTTTACTTTATTACGCTTTTGTAAGATCTAAATTGGAATATGCTTCCATAATATGGTCTCCTTATTATCAAAACCATATTAATGACCTTGAGAGAGTTCAGCGGCGTTTCTTGAAATACCTAAGCTTTCGGATTGATGGGCATTATCCTGACACAGGGTTTCCGCATGAAATCTTACTTCAGCGGCATTCTTTTTGTTCTCTAGAACATAGACGTATCGTCACAGACCTCAAGTTCCTCTATAAAGTTTTGCATAACAGAGTGGAATGTAGTGATATACTGGAAAAAATAAGTTTTCTTGTACCTAGGACTTCAGCTCGCCAATCTGCCACATTCTATTGTCCTACACCTCGGACAAATGTGTGTAACAACTCTCCTTTATATAGGATGTGTAGAAACTACAACCAGAATCAAAATAAATTTGACATATTTAGCTGCAGAATGGCACAAATAAAAAAAAAATAAGTATGTAATATTTTGTAGTTTTCTTTCTAGTAATTTGTGTATGCTTGCTTTGTCCTTGTAAATATTTAAGTTTTTTTTTCTGTTCTACCCATTTGTTAATTGGTTTTTTGAACTGTGAAATGGGTATAAATAAATAAATAAATAAATAAATAAATAAAGAACCCCACAATATCAATTTTCAATATTTAAAGAACCTGAGATGGAAATTTCTTAACTCGATATATTTTATACTGCATATTGAGTTTGTATACGCCTCAAGAACCCCACAATATCAATTTTCAATACTTAAAGAACCTTAGATGTAAATTTCTTTGCTCGATATATTTTATACTGCATATTGAGTTTGTATACGCCTCAACATAAATTTTAGACAAAATCGGAATATGTAAAATTTTCTCTCATATTGTATTGTATCTTATCAACCTAATTGTTGTAAAAAATTAATTTCATATTCGTAATACACGACCCCGAAAACCCTCTAATACCAAATCTGAAAAAATGTGAATAAGGTAAAATTTTCAACCCACCATATTGCATCCGCTATATTGAATTTCAAAAAAATTATAAGTTTTAATTTAATCTAAATCTAAACCCTTCAAAACCCCCCAGTACCAATTTTGGATGAAATCCGGAAATTTAAAATTTCTAGACTTATATTCGCTATTTATATTCTCAAAAACGATTCAGTCCCAACTTTGAACAAAATCGAAAAATGTAAAATTTTTAGTCTGCTATAATGGATTCGCCATATTGAATCCCGAAAAAATATTTCTAAATTCATAATTTACACCCTCAAGAACCCCCTATATCAGTTTGGGAGAAAATCGAAAAATGTAAAATTTTTAGGACACCATATTGAATCTGCCAGATTGAGTTTTTCAAAAACTATTTTAAATTCGTAATTAACACTAACAAAGATACCCCAAAACTGATTTTAGACAAAATCGGGAGATGTAGAATATTAGTATTGAATTTTTTAAAAATAATTTCAGATTCGTTATGTGCGACCCCGAAAATTCCCCCGTACCAATTTTGAAGAAAATCGGACAAAATTGATTTTTTTGTCCGCCATATTGAATTTTTTAAAAATATTTTGGATCCATAATGTGCGACCCCGAAAACTCCCCCACACCAATTTTGAAGAAAATCAGACAAAATTAAATTTTTTTGTTCGCCATATTGAATTTTTTAAAAACAATTTCAGATTCGTTGTGTACGACCCCAAAAATTCCTCCATACCAATTTTGCAGAAAATCAGACAAAATTAATTTTTTTGGCCGCCATATTGTCAGCGCCATCTTGGATATTACTGCACCAATTTCATCCAAAAAAATATGGGATCACCGCAGCAACTTCCTGAACATAACGTAAGAAATTTCATTTAAATCGGTGCCGCCGTTACGGAGTAGTCGGTGTACATACATAAAAAAAAAACATACATAGTCGACGAATTGAGAACCTCCTTCTTTTAGAAGTCGGTTAAAAAGTGAATTATGGTCGCTACAAAAAACTATGTGTGTAATATTTTTCAATGTTCTACTCGTATGACCAGTTCTTAATTTCATTTTCACCTAATTCACAAGGTCATTTCTGACACTAGAAAAATTATTTTGGGCCTTAGATTCGTGCGTCCCAAAATAAATAAATATATTTTACTGGTTTGAAAATGTTAAAGTTATTTGAAACCTTGACATTTTTGGGGCTTAAAGTCACATCAGAAGCGGAGACCATTTAGCCCTTGACATTTTTAGACAAACCTATTTAAAGTGCGATTTTTGGCATTTATACTTGTGGGTAAAATTTTTTCGCAAGGATTTCTCGGCAAAAAATCTGTATTTTTCCACTCTATGATGATCTAGAAATAGATTAGAACCCTTTTTATCCATTTTTCGGTGGGCCAAAAATTCAACAATTTTTCACATTGTCCTTTTGCGTTTAAAATTTATTTCTGCTTAATCCTGGTAATTTTTGCTGCTAACGTGAATATAATCGGCACACCAAAATTTTATTTTTTTACAAGATAAATTTTGAATCTAACCTCGAGTTGAGGGATATTTTGCGTAAATAAATATTAACCATTGAGGTAAATTAACGGAAATAAAATATTATAAATAGTATTTAAATTTTATGGAATTTCTCAATGATATTTGAAACTATATTTTTAAAAAAGTTGCCTCCGGTTATTACCTAATGCTTGAATTTTGGTGAAATAAATCGCTACTATATCCGTAGATATCTAATTGACTGCTGATTAAAGTTTAAAGTAGTTATGTGATGTTATATGTATATTAAAAATTTGTTTTATAGCAATGGCAGTTTAAACTTTACGGATTCTAAATTTAGTCAGGTAAGTACAATTTCTTGTAGAGATGTATGAAATATGTGTAAATACTTATAAGTGTTTACATTTCTTGTTTGTTGAGTTTTGTTTATTATTTCCAATAAAATTAAGTGCGTAGTCGCATATAAAAGGTTAATGCAGTGGCTCTCAAAGTGTTTACGGCGGCTTGTTTAAAGATGCGCTGCAGAATATTTATTCCAGCTGTCAATTCAGTAAGATAGAATGCGACATCTCGCGAACCTATAGCAAAATTTTATCGATGCATAAAAATTCAGTTTTTATTAGGGTAATAAGGATTATTATATTTTCGTCATATCCAATCGTTCTTATATATGTCACATAGGTAGGGTGCCGTTGGCCTTTTTTAGTGATTAGTAATAGGCTGAATTTTTGTAAGTAGCTTCGTTTTGCCAAGACGCCTAACTTTTTTCTCCTCGAAAAATCTCGATAGGGGTAGCTAAAAGAGCGAGCAAGCATCAAACATGTTGGTTTGGTGATTATAAAAATGTTATCAATAACAGTTAGTTTTTTACTTTAATCGTGATATACTTTGATAAAAAAAAACGCGAAGAAATGTTTGTCCTACAAAAATGATGGTAGGAAGGACGAGTACCCCACTCTCAACAAGTCAAAATGATGAAGCCAAAAAATTATAAATTAATATTTTTAAATTTTTAGAACTTATATGACAGTCAGTTCTGTGCGGAGTTTTTGTTCGATAAAAAAGGAGTAAATTTTAATCGTATTCTTAAATTTTTGTTCGGGGAAAAAAGAAGACTAGCTGCTACCAAGGGACTTGCAAAGCTAAATCGTTCTTTTGCTTGACAAATAATTATATCGCAAACTTCTTTTGCTTCTCGAGAAAACCACGCGGAATCATCGAGCTCACATAGTTTCGAAGTAGAAGAAGATGGCTCAACGTCATTTGAGGTAATATTATTTCTAATTTCTGTTAATTTTGATTCAAATGATAATATATTTTTATTTGCGATAACAGCGTAAATTTGTCTTGCTTGAAACTTATCAAAATAACAAATCAACTTAAGGCATTATTCCATGAAAGGAAACTCTTGCTTTTCAGAATTTTGACATACCTTGATGACTGGTTCGTGGTGCTAAGACTTTCCTATTATCTCTATCATGCTGTCTGTGTATTCGAATACAGGGGCGAATCCAGCCTCTTTCTTTGGAGAGGGGGGGGGGTGATATCACAAAGTACAGTATGGCAAGCGAGGTAGGGTCGGGTCTATATTTCTGAATTTGAAGCTTTTGGAGAGGGGGGGGATGCCAGCAACATACCCATTCCTAGTATAAGAGGCAGAATCGGTTCTCTGAGCTCTTGGGAGGGAAGGGGGCGATAGCAAGCATACATATTCCTATACTCTATTCAAGAACTAGAGAGAGTAATAAGGACTACCGTAAATCTAATTGTATTTAAATATTATAAGCTTTCATAAATTTACTGCAACAATAAAATTTCTGATACTTCAATTTAATTTCTGTCAGTTAGCAAAGTACACCTTACAGTATGTCCTTAGTGATTTATCTTGTTCGCGTTTGATTTTATATATTAATTGAGATTAGTAAAATACCCAAAAGATACGGTTTCCACCTTTATATTTATTCCAAAATCGTTAAACCAAGGCATTTTTCCTCAACTTATTACAATGAATGTTTATGATGCCTTAAGACATCAATATCTAGATAATAATGTTAAAACTCTGTTGAGATGTGTTTCAACATGACAGGATTTGTAAAATCTACTATGTACCGAATACTGAAGGAGAAAAAATGACTGGAACTGATAGTACTCCCAAGCCACATTCGATCACAGGCGGACGAAAAGCCTCTTTGGAAGAAGAGATGGAAACTGCAATAAAAGGAGTTGTACATACATTTTATTATGAGAAGCAGATCCCAACCGTCAACAAAATTCTAACCAAAATCAATGAAGATCGGGATTTACCTGAAATTAAAAGAACTAAGCTTTGGAAACTGAGAGAACTTAATTTTTGCTGGGAAAACCCAGATAGGAAATCTGTTCTTATAGATCGTCCCGAATCTGCCCGTTGGAGAAGGAAATATCTCTCCCAAGTAAAATATAGAGTTGCTAGAAATAACACAACTTACAAAATTAGTAATTTAACTGAACTATTGAAAGATTTTTTTAAATAAAGTTACTGCGGAAAATTGGGAAAAACCTATATAAAAAAAGAATAAAAGAAAATGTGGAAACTTGATTTCATGATCAGTGAGATAGAGGAGCCAATTATAATTAATTTGAGCAAAGATAGCTTCACTGACTTTGATTATGAATTAGATACGTAACGTTTACCAGTGTAAACACAATTTATTATTTAAATTTTTATTTTTGTTGTATTTTATTGTTTAATGTTGTTTATTTATCTTTTTATATATTTTTTATTTTAGTGTGTCCCACTCTTTAATTTTATATATATTTAATTCCAATTAACCATAATTTTTTTATTATTGTATTTGTGTCTTTTTCTTAAGCGTGTAGAATTAACACGTTTATTTTATTTTTTTTGGGGCTATCGGATTTCCATATAATAAAGTAAATTTAATTAAGATGTCAGTGCCATAGAAATAAAAATAAATAGGTCTAATTTTAACTGTAACATATAAAAACTAATTACATTTGAATCCCTTTTTAGTGTTTAATTGTAATTCTGCAGATGGTTTAAGAAATAAATAAACTGAAACTTCAAATATCCTAAAAATGTTTTTAATTAATAAGAAATAATGACCGATGGCCCCAAAAAAAATTTAATATTATATGGAGGAATTTTTTTTATATATGTTTAACTTGTATTTTTGACGATGGGTATTTTGTAAGTATTTAAATTATAACTTAGAATTTTTTGAGAGAATAAGGCTATGTTTTAGTCTGAATGTGCCTAAAACGGTTTTTATGCCAAAATTAAAAATAATAAAAATACAGTTGTGATTTGTGTTAAATATGTCAAAATTATCTATATTTTGTAATGCATGTGAATTATTAAGAAATCATAAGAAATAAAATAATAATATAAAAACTTTTTATTTTAAGTTTATGACCGAAACAATATTATATGCCATAAATAGTTAGTGATAAAATAAACCTCCTTCCGACGCCTATGACAAGGATTAAAATCCTTTTTAATACCTCACACTTCCAAATATCTATTGTTATCTAACCCAAATAGCCCATTATTGTAGACCGGTATTTTTGATTATAAAATTTCTAACCCATTCCTATGAAAAATATATGTGTCTAACAGATTTTTCCAAAGACATCGGACTAAAGAACACAGGTAGTCTTCGAAGAAAAAAAGGGTAAAAAATGATTTATTACTCTCTCTAGTTCTTGAATAAACTATAGTATAAGAGGCAAAATCGGGTCTATTTTCCTGAACTCAAAGCTCTTGGGGAGGGGGGGATGGCGATCCCCCCCCCCCTTAAATCCGCGCCAGAGCTAAATGCTAATACACCAGGGAATAAAGGGAATTGAGTTCATCTTATAATTCATTGTTTATTAAAAAGGAAGTTTTATCCATAACAAAATTGTAAAAAATGCGAAACTATACATTATTTATTGTTTACTGTCCACAGGATATATATATGAAAATTTCTCAAAAGGTCCATATTTAGTCTTAATCCATTTATATTTTTATTGAAATTCTTAACTATTGTCAGACGTCAAAGGCACAGTGAGCTGACCAGAACTAAAATGCATCAATACTAATCTTCTGTGTCTTAAAATGTTCCTATTTTAAAACTATCGAAAGCCGTCTGGTGGTTTCGAAAAAACCTAATGGAGATTGCAATATGGTATTCGCAATTATGGAAAATCCCGTTTAATGAATATTACTGACAGATAAAAAACATAAAGTCAGTATTTTATGAACCAAATCACCGTATCTATATGTTTTCATGGTCTTTACGTTTGGAAATGATGACCATTTATTCTTATGTTTGTACAGAAATTTATAATTATTTTTTTAAAGATTTCATATCTGTCTGGAAATGACCAGAGACGTCGTTTTTTTTTTAATTTTCTAATAGAAAAACTTAAGATACTGAAGCGATAAATTAATTATGCAACTGGAGTGGCATTAATAGTAAGCAAAATTAGGTCTATTTTCCTGAACTCGAAGCTCTTGGCGCGGGGGGGGGGGCGCTTGGATCCGCGCTTGATCGAATAGGGTACAAATAGCTCTAGAAATAAAACTGCATCTTGCTAGGGCCGAATGACGTAAGAGTTTGTTAATAATTTGATATAGCATTGTGGTTCTTTACTAACTTTATTCAAAAAAAAGTTTAGTTAAATTACTAATTTTGTAAGTTCTGTTATTTCTAGCAACTCTACCTTTTACGTGACAGAGATATTTCCTTCTCCAACGGACATTTTCAGGACGATCTATAAGAACAGATTTCCTATCTAGTTTTTCTCAGCAAAAATTAAGTTCTCTGAGCAATTTCCAGAGCTCAGTTCTTTTAATTTCAGGTAAATCCCGATCTTCATTGATTTTAGTTTGAATTTTGTCGACGATTGGGATCTGCTTTTCATAATAAAATATATGTGCAACTCCGTTTATTTCAGTTTACATCTCTTCTTCCAACGAAGTTTTTCGTTTGCGTGTGATCGAATGTGGCTTGGGAGTACTAACAATTCCAGTCGTTTTTTTATCCTTCAGTATTCGGTACATAGTAGATTTTCCAACTCCTGTTATGTCGAAACACATCTCAACAGAGCTATTAACATTATTATCTAGATATATAAAAATTCATCGCAATAAGTTTTTCGCTGAGGAAAAAATGCCCTGGTTTAACGATTTTGGAATAAGTATAGATGTGGAAGCCATATCTTTTGGGTATCTCACTAATCTCAAATAATATATAAAAACAAGCACAAACAAGATAAATCACTAAGGATATACTGTAAGGTGTACTTTGCTCACTGACAGAAATTAAATTGGACTATCAGAAATTTTATTGTTTCTTTAAATTTATAAATGCTTATAATATTTAAATATAATTACATTTATGGTTACCTGCGGCACTGGAGCAGGTACGTTGGAGGTTTTGGTAACAATTTTATTACTCTCTCTAGGTTTTGAACAGAGTATAGGAATGTGTATGCTTGCGATCGTGCCCCCCCCCCTTTTCCCAATAGCTCTGAGTTCAAGAAAATAGAACCGATTCTGCCTTTTATATTAGGAATGTGTATGCTGCTGGCACTCCCTTCCGTTGACAACTTGTTTTTCTTGCAATAGCCCCCTCCACCCAAGAGCTTTGAGTTCAGGAAAATAGACCCGATTCTGCAGGATGTGTATGCTGCTCACATTCTCCCCACCTGCCAGCAACTTGTTTTTTCTTGTCATCGCCCTCACCTCTCCAAGAGCTTTAAATTCAGAAAAATAGACCCGACCCTGCCTTTTACACTAGAAATGTGAATGTTGCTGGTGTCTCCCCCCTGTCGACAACTTGCTTTCGTTTGCCATACTGTACTTTTGTGATGGATCCGCCCCTGGTTGAGGTGCAGTGTACGGATGCCGATATCCCAGTGATTATGTTGGCAAATTTTAAATATCTTCAAGAACAAATCGAAATTATCATTAATTTATGTACTAGCAAGAAAAAGGTATCTAAACATGAATCAAATTTATGCTAATCTTGGAGATCAATTGTCATGTTCACTTCCAATAAGCTACATTTTTACAGGCAACGATTATAATTCAAATTCAAACTTAAATATTTAAATGACGGCTAGTCCGAACACTAACTTATTATACATTTTTGAAATCAGGGGGGGAAAAGAACTTTCATTCTAGCAGAGAATATACAGGGTGTTGCATTTGAAACATTAAAATTTCTTCTGTTTCTCAACTCTACAATGCGTCATTGTTTTTGTAAACAAGTCTAGATAATATGGAAGAAATTCTACAACTTTCGAATTTGAAGTTTTTTTTCTTCTCTTATAATTAGAGTCGGACCGAAGGTCAGTTTTTGGCCGAAGCCGAAGGTTCAATCATATTTGAAAATTTTAGGACACTGACTAAAAAGTATGCGTAACAATGAAAATTCTGTACTGTTATTTTCTTTGTGGGTTGAAAATATATTCCTTAAATAAATTGTACCTTTCCAATAATGATAAATTCAGTTTTATTCAGTTTATTGAAATGAAATACGAATATAACCATAACATAGTATCAAAACAGATTTTAAATAAAGAAATTTAGCTAAATTGAATGCTATTATTTAGCAACAAAATAAAAATAAGTTCTAAAAGAAATTAACAGTAACAGTCTTTAGTCTCATAGACTAAAATTATAAATTTGGTCAATCGAATACACAATATTTTTGTCTTACTTGAGTTCGTATATAGTAATATTGCCATTTTTATTAAAGTGGCTAAGTTGATTCTTATTAAAAAGAAAGGCGAAAGGGCCACAATTATCAACAGTTACAGGCCTATTAGCTTACTTTTCAATCTTGGGAAAATAATTGAACGCATCATTTTAAATAAAATAACTGATTTCATAATAGAGAGGAACATCTTGCCTCCAGAGCAATTTGGTTTCAGGAGCGATCATAGTAGCGTTCAGTAGACCACTAGGCTGGCCTTGATGGTCATACATGGATTCAACAGAAGATTCCATACGGATGCGATCTTCTTTGATATCAGCAAGGCTTTTGACAAAGTATGACACAACGATCTTGTGATCAAACTGATCAGGCTGGGAATTCCGAACTACTTAATAAGACTAGTTTCCAGTTTTCTAGAAGGCAGGTGATTTTTGGTGTCAGTTGACGGCGCTATGTCTGAGGTCAAGCAGATAAGAGCTGGGGTACCGTAAGGTTCCTCCCTGTCTCCAACTCTGTTTAACATTTATACTGCAGACATACCAGTCGATGACCGCAGTAAACTCTATTTATTTGCCGATGACACCGCATTTGCGACGTTTTCTGGATCTTTTTGCTTGATTATTTTAAGGCTTCAACGCCATATCAACAAATTAGAACGATGGATGGCCGATTAGAAGATAAAAATGAACCCTGATAAGACACAGGTCGTTATGTTTTCAAAATCATGTCATCCAACATCGGACAATCCATATTAAACATTCCCTGGAGGAATATATGGTTTTTAAAGATACTAACTCTAGTAGTTTTAAGTATACAGTTTTATTCCTAGATAAATGAAAAATATACTAAATATAAGAGACATTAGTGTTTATGAAATTAATCATAAATAAACAGTACCCAGGTACTTAAACAAAATAAGACTTAATAATCGAAGTTAAACAGCCTAATATTATATGCTAAAAATCAACATTTTCACCATGTAAATTAGCTTTTCTATCGTTAGAAATTTAACCTGCAGCACTGAATTCACAATTCACTAGAAACACTAGTAGGAGGAGCTGATAAATATTTGGTCGCTATCGATCGTAAATAAATATAAGGACTGGAAGTCCAACATTGAAAAATGTCAGCGCTCCGTAACAGCAAAAGTTTTTTCAAATAACAAGTCAAATGTTCTTCAAACCGCAGACCACACTTTTTCACTATCGCCATTATAACAATGTCTTTGAAAATTGCTCATAAATCACGGGCTGTAGAGTGTGAGCCACACAATCAATAGAAATGAAGTTCCCACAACGCATGACCGCGTTCGTATTTAAAGCATTATCATAAATAACTACATGGATCTTTCCTTTTATGTTGTAATTAGTAACAGTATCAGTTATTTTCTGTGCAATATATTGCCCTGTATGATCTTGTTCCATGGTACTAGCTGCCATTATAACTTTTTCCCTTTTGAAACCCACAATGAAATGTGCCTTGAACCTCAAACATGAACATTGTTGGATTACAACATATATCGTTGTAAAACTAACCCATTCAGCCCATTCTAAAAGTAGTGACTTTTATCTGTATCTTGGTGGAGCTGGAGAATCAGTAAAATTAACTCTGCGAAATGCTTCTCCGTGAACAACGTTGTACTGACCCATATTTACGATGATGAGGTCCATAATACATTTATCGATCCGAAAAGAAATTGAATGATTATTGGGCCATGGTGGAGCTATTATTGTTCAATGATATCTAGTTGAGTAGATTGTTGACCTTCTTTCTTAAGACTTTGGAGTGTATTCATGATCTCTGATTTTTTAAATTTAATTAAACTTTGATATTTAACACTGGCTTCACAATATACTTTCCATTCAATATTATGAATTTTTACCAGATAGTTCTTTATATTTTTTATCGTCTGCTTTTTTGGCAGAGAGCTGCCGAGGGACAATGATTTACGGCATATTTTGCAAGCCGCTTTGGCGTCACTCCTTTTAAAATATTCCCATATGAGATTTGGTCCCACAGATGACATTCTATGATATTAAATACCTGTAACAAATAAAAAATATATATTTTGTTACATTATTTTAATCCACAAATGTGGAACCGATCAATAAAGCTTATTATTATACATTTTTATAATCGTTAGTTACCTAATGATCTTAATTTTGCAACTTTCTAACTTATCTTCAAACATAAAAAAAAGATAAAAGATAATAGTACTTTCCGAGCATCTTTTTTGTTTTACTTAAATTATTTGAAAATCAAATTTTTTACGCAGTAGCCGATACTTCATTGAGTACACCTAATATCTAATTAATTTAATTTTGTTGATACCAGTACTTTATTTTATTGATTAACCAACGCAGGTGTTTAGACCCGTGACTCCTTTAAATATGACATTTTAACGATAACTTAATTATTAACTACCAACCAACAGTAATGAATGAGTAAAGTAAAGTAACCTACGTTCTTTAAAGTAAAAAACTTGTGATAATTTAAATATTATGGAACATACAAATAGGCGTACTTAGGTTGCAATGTTACATTCAGAATTCCTTTCCGTCACTTTTTCTTACAGAGCAATAATCAAAAAATACTGTAATATATACAAATTGACATGTATGCATACAAAGTTGTTTTGTGTTGCTCGCGATCTGTCGGCGCGCTGCGCTGAATTAAAACCTTCGGATTCGGTCAAACTTCGGCTGCTTTGACCGAAGCCAAACGTAAAACCGAAGGTGCTTTTTTGGCCGATGGTGGTCGAAGCCGAAGCCGAAACTTCGGTTGGACTTTACTTATAATAAAGTCTCTAGGTATGGTGCTAAATATAACAAAAAAACTCTGTATATAAGGGTACATACAAAAAGTGGTTTAATTTGGTACTATTAAGTTTACTAATTTATAATATACAAAAAGAAATCTGTAAAATTTAATCTCTAAATCTTCTTCTTCTTCTTCTTCTACCTTCTATAATAGGTCCCTGACCTGTTCCTTCTTCGATTTTCTTCATTCTGGACTTAAATTATCGCTCCACCTTTTCCGTGGTCGACCTCTACTGCGTGTACCACTAGGCGATTTATCTCGTGCGATCCTTACCAGTCTATCCTCTGTCATTCGGCTTATGTGTTTGTTCCATTGTGTCTGTTACCAACTCATTATGCAGTCTGTGTTCCATGATTGCCTGATGTTATCGCTTCTTTCTCTGTCTAGTAGCGTTTTTCCTGTTATTCGTCGAAGTATTCTCATTTCTGTAGTCTCCAACAGTTGTTTCGTTTTTGTCGTCTCTGGCCGTGTTTCTGAGGTGTATGTCATAATAGGTCTAATTGTGGTTTTGTAGATCCGAACCTTTGTTTCTTGTTTTAAGTGTTTGTTTCGCCAGATCACGTCGTTGAGGAAACCCGCCACTTTGTTTTGGCCACCTGCCCTCTTCGATGTTGCCATAACTAGTGATGTCGATTCCTAAATATTTGAAACTCATTTCTTGTTGTATTATTCAACCGTCTAGTTCTAGTTTGCATCGGAGGGGTTCTTTTGAGGTTGTCATACATTTAGTTTTTTCGGCAGAGATAATCATATTATATTTTCTTCCCGCAAGATTAAAGGTATTTAACAATCTCTGGATGTCGTCTTCATTTTCGGCACATATCACAGCGTCATCAGCGTAACAGAGAATTTTTATTTCTGTATCACCCATTTTATATCCTCTACCAAGTCACACCTCCTTTATTATTTCGTCCATTATCATGTTAAACAATAGTGGACTAAGCGAGTCTCCCTGTCTAATACCGCTGTTGACTGGTATGAGTGTTGATAATTTACCGTTAGTGCGAATCTGAACTTTATTGTTTGCGTATATGTTTTCGATGGTCTGAATTATATTGATAGGAATATTTCTCTTATATAACAGGTGGATTACGTCATCAAGCTTTATGCGATCGAATGCTTTTGTTAGATCTATAAAGCATAAAAATGTTGGTTTATTGTATTCTAGAGATTTTTCGACTATCTGTCGTAGAATAAATACTGCATCCACGCAAGACCTTCCTAATCTAAATCCCTGCTGTTCGTCTTCCAGTGTTGTAACCGAATTAATTTTATTTTTGATTACTTTCGTAACGAGTTTCAGAGTTGTGTCCAGTAGATTAATACCCCTGTAGTTCCCTGGTTCTTGTTTGTCACCCTTCTTAAACATAAGCATTATTGTGCTGATTCTCCACCTATCTGGTACTTTGCATTGTGTCAGGATTTTTCGAATGAAGCTTGTGAGTTCCTTCTCTAAATGTTTCCCATAAAAAGCTTATCTTTAATGATATGGTATATGCTTTCAACTCAAAGATAGACGTACATCGAACTAACAGAAGAAGACAAACAACTCCAATAACTGGTACGGAATTCTGATATAATGCTTGTCCGATACCTACTAGACCTGTTTAAAAAAAATTAAACTATGGAGAAAATAACTGTGTTGCTTTTAACCTCTAAAAGAGTTAATTTCTCACACGATATGTTTATGAAGTACCCTTATCACAGCTTATCACCTGGTTTACTTACAAATATACTTACAAAATGATAATATTCATAAATGCGCGTGATTTTAAGATCCATTCAATACCAATTCCTTATATGAATTATATTTACCGAAAAGGAAACCTTATTGAGTTTCCGAAAATATATCAAAAGGTAAATTTAGTAGAAACGAAAGTAATAAATTTTGGATTTCATTAAAATGTTAATACTCTGCTTCTAAGCAGGCAAGATCAGCTGATTATACATTCACTTGTGACTACTTATTTGTACGAAACTTGATTTTTGGCGGTTACTATGTGACCTTGCGTATTTAACCCTAATAGTGTCATTGCCCCTGATTGCACAAGGGCGCCGTAAACCGCTGTGTTGATTCTATTAAATTTTATAACACAAATTTCAATGAACTTTACTAGTTCAGTGTATTTGTACAATTAATAACAAATATGTACAATATCTGCAGTATCAATTATAAAAACAGGTTGTTTTATTTTCCTTTGTGATTTATATTGAGTTTTTATGTTTTCATCATAGTTTTTTTGTATCAACGAAAGAACACGAAAAAAATTCATATACTGGAAAAACCTTAATACATTATCTAGGGGTAATTAGAATGAGTTGGGCTTTTTAACCTACGTCAAAAAAGGAGGTTTTCAATTCAATATATATATATATATATATATATATATATATATATATATATATATATATATATATATATATACATATACAGTTTTTCTCGGAAAACAGACATTGGAAAATTATCTAAATTTGGCAGTTTACTGAAGTGTATAGGAGTATTTCGGCTAAAATATTTTCAAGATGTTGGAACTTCCAGAAATTGATGCCTTATTGCTTATTTTACATGAAATGCCCTGTATGTTATTTTATTTTCAGATTTTACGCAAAATTATACACATATTTCATGTCTCTAAGTCTAACTGTTTTTGACACCTTGGAAATTTTATGTCAAAAATGGCTTTTGCAGGCCTAAACATAACTATCAATTTCTGCTATATAAACGCCTTTATTATTTAATTGTGGTTGATTTCCTTCTAGAAGGGGATCTACTTTAGTTTATTATGTTCATATTTTGATAATAAATAAATACAGGGTAATCAAAAACTAACATTAAATATTATCTTGACCAAAATGTTAAAAGCCAATTTTTTAAAACATAAATCTCCTATTTTTATAATATTATCTTATTTAGCATTAAAAATAGAGATAAGTTTGTATAAGGTAATCTTTTCGAAAAATTTGTTCTTTTTGTAATATTGGCAATTTAATATTTTTGTATTGTAACAACGTTATATGCCTTTTAAGTTTTGTTATTAGTTAGCTATGATGGCGAAAGGCGACGTAAGAAAACAATAAAGCATTACAGAAATGTCACTATTTCTTGCCATTTGCCAATTATTAATAAAAAAATCATACGAATGAGATGCTAAAGTACGGAGGCCCCAGCCTTGTCACAGAGCTCACTGTTCTATTTCAAAAAATACTCCGCACAACGTCAGTACCCAACGAATGGCGGAAAAGCATCACAATTCCGATCCACAAAAGAGGATCAAAGAAACAACCCGAAAACTACAGGGGAATCAGCCTGCTGAATAGTTCAGCCAAATTGTTAACCAAAATACTGTCACAACGGATCATAGACAGGTTAGGGGCGTGCGAAGAACAGCAGGGCTTCCGGAATAACCGCTTTACTATCCACGTTATATTTATTATCAGACAGCTGGTTGAAAAATCTATCAAATACGATAAACCGCTGTTTATTTGTTTTCTGGACTTTACACAAGCGTTCGACCGAGTCAAACTGGAACACATAACAGAATTACTGCGAAGAAAACAAGTAGACGAAGCAATCATACGCACAATATACGAACTGAATACCAAAAACACCATGGTAATTAAAACAAATAACACTCTAACAGAGGAAATCCCTCTATCCATAGGAATAAGACAGGGTGATAGCCTAAATCCAACACTTTTCAATGTAATCATGGACGAAATCATTGATGAGGTAAAAAGCACAAATATTGGGTACCCAATGGGACACAACACCGTTCAGATTATATACTTTGCGGACGATGTTGCCTTGACAGCAGATAGCGAGGACAACTTACAAAGAATGCTTTTTCATCTCAATTGAACATCCAAACAGTATAATATGGAGATATCTGTGGAGAAAACAAAAGCAATGGTAATAGCAAAAGAACCAGTAAGATGCAAACTAATGGTTGATGATAAACATATCGAACAGGTTGGGAAGTTTAAATACCTAGGAGCACATATAACAAGTAACAGGGCAGTAACGGAAGAAGTATGCACACAGGCCAACAAAGCGGTCATGATATCAGGCCAACTAAGAGACATAATCTGGAACAATAAACATATGACGGTTGAGAGTAAAGCAAGAATTTACAAGGTCTGTGTAAGACCGATACTCACC
Organism: Diaprepes abbreviatus; assembly: GCA_034092305.1. Classification (NCBI taxonomy): domain Eukaryota; kingdom Metazoa; phylum Arthropoda; class Insecta; order Coleoptera; family Curculionidae; genus Diaprepes; species Diaprepes abbreviatus. The sequence continues at coordinate 1,364,191 of JASJET010000235.1, read as the reverse complement.
TACGGCGCAGAAACAAGAAATGAAACCACAAAGACAAAACAAATTATGAGAACCACAGAAATGAAAACGCTGAGAATGATCACGGGAATAAGTTTAAGAGATAGAATAAGAAACGCAAAAATACGCGAGGACGGCGGAGTGGAGGATGTTGCGAAGTGGGTTCGAAACCGTCGTAGTCAGTGGAGAGATCATGTGGAACGAATGGACGATGACAGACTAGCAAAAACCGTGATGAGAGAGAAACCAAACACCAAACGGCCGCCTGGACGGCCCCCCAAAAGATGGAGAGACAGCTGGATTTCGACCTCAAACGAGGATCGATGAGGCATTGTATAGATAACAGAACTTGGTTCTACCTAGAAGAAGAAGAAGAAGAAGATACCGGGGCGATTATATTATATGCAGGAAGATTATTTAAATTTGCTTGTTATCTATGAGGAATGTAACAAAGTTTTATCAAGAACATGCCAGACATTTTTCTGATAGATGTCCAAATAAAAAGAAACCGTCATGAAACAATGTTAAACGAAAATCGGAAAACTATGAAAATTTTGGCACTGTTAAGGCAAAATGCACAAAGCAACCTATTCTTAATGATAAAAATGTCGAAATTATATTTCTGGGAGATTTTGCAGCATATCCTGTGACATCATTAAGACAAGTGGCTCTACAAACAGGAATCGCAAAGAGCTCAATACATAGAATTCTGTTGAAATACAACTTCCACCCCTATTTCGTTCAACACCTAAGAGATACTGATTTGCCGAAAAAATGCAATTTGATACAAGACAATCCTCGATTTTTGGACAACATGATTTGGATCGATGAAGCAAAATTTACAAAAAATGGCTCATTTAATAGACACAATTACCATTTTTGGAGTTGTTCAAATCCCCATGCAGTAAGATTATGGATTTTTTAAAGAACCTGCCAATTTAACGTATTTTGTTCTCCTAAACTATGATAGTGTATATGTTGTCGAGTGCGCCACCAGCAACACTTCGTCTACACTTAAAGCTTCATAACTTATTTATACCTCGGTATTGAAAGTTCTTAGAGCAGCCTTTTGTGAGACAACCGAATGTAACTGTTTAGTTGCGTAGTAAGAACCGTCAAATTCCCCGTCATACTGTGTCCAGGCTTAGGACTGATCCAAGAAATTTAGAGCATGTTTAAGAACAACAGGCAAACAACATTAAAAATTTATATAACAACGAGCTAACAATAATAGTAAGACTGAACTGACAAAGAACAATAAGAATAACAAATAAAGTCAATACAAACTAAAACAGAAAAATGTTATTTATGTTTTTGTTTAATTAACTTCTATATAAAAGACCCCCGGGTGACATGTTAATTTAGATTTAGAAAGAATATTGTATGTTCTTAATTACTAAGACGTACAGGGTGAGTCAACGATTGGATGAAGTAGGTTTGTGCCTTTTCAGTGAAATTTACAAAGAAACTATATTTATTGTTTGATACAGTTTATTTTTACGCAGATTTTAAAAATATTTAGGACTCTACAGGGTGAGCCAAAAAACTAGGACAGCATAAAGTTGTATTTTTTAAATAGAACACCCTATATACGAATCGTATTTTCGATTTAGCTTATAATTTTAAATATTTTTTATTAAGGATTTACTATAACAAAACTTTATAGTTTCTGAGATAATTAAGTTTAAAGAAAAAAAGTCACATTTTCAAGCATCAATTCAATCCTAAATAACGTTTTCAATTTTGTGACAAATATATTCAAATTTGGAATTTAGCAAGGCCAAGGACAAGTTAACATAATTTTTACCTAATATTTGCAATAAAAGCTACAGGGTGTTGAACACATCGGCTCAAATTTGAACAAGTTTAAATGAATAAATATCTTTTTTTTAAATGATACACCCTGTATATTTTCATGTTATTTAATAGAGTAATAAAAACCCTAAAAGTTTTGTTCAATATATCCTATACCTATTTATAATAGTTTTTGAGATATTTCAGTTTTTCTTATTTTCCATACTTTTTTACAGAAATAGTCTTCATTATCATAGTAGCCATGTAAAATAATAAAAAGAAACTACAGAAACAAACAGAATGTGGTTAAATATGATGAAATACATTATTCGTTATATTACAATGGCAATAGTTTAATTAAACATAATGTGAAAAAATTAATACAACAATAACGACAAGGCAAATACATATTTACTTATATACTAAATTGAAACAAAAAAATTACCTATTAAATACTGAGATTAATTATTTCTTTTTAATAAGTTTTCGAATAAACGACCCTCTTGTGCAATGCACAAATTTAGTCTTTTTTGCAGATTTTCTCGGACCCTGGACAAAATTAGTGGCGTTATTTTTCTACAGGTATCCCTAATCCTGTTTCGCATATCTTCCACTGTTGTTGGTGGATTAACATACACCTTATTTTTAATATAACCCCATAGGAAGAAATCTAATGGGGTGATGTCGCAAGATCTTGGTTGCCACTCAATGAAACCCCCACGTCCAATCCATTTTTGCGGATATCGTTGGTCCAAAAACGCACAACCTTCACGATGGTAATGCGGAGGCGCACCATCGTGCTGGAATCACATACTGTCGAGCTCATCCCTATCGAGACCTTGAAGCAGTTGGGGTAGTTCTTCTTGTAGAAAGTTCAGGTAACTATGGCCATTTAGTGGTTCATTAAAAAAGTGGGTCCAATAATTCGATTATGATGAATACCACACCAAACATTTAATGACCAGTGGTTTTGATGTTGCACCTCTCTAATCCAAAATGGGTTTTCTGTGGCATAATAAGCATGTTGCGTCTATTTACGGCACCGTTACTTCTAAAAGTAGTTTCATCACTAAACATTACCTTGCATAATAAATTTGGATTTAATTGAATCGCCGCATTTATTGTACGACAAAAGTTTACACGACTTTCAAAATCCTGTCCATGCAATTCTTGGTGTAATTCTATGTGATATGGATGATACCTATATTTCTTGGTAGTGCAATTAGCGGTGGATTGTGATGTTTCACATAATGCTGCTAACTGACGGCTATCAATATAAGGATTTCCTGAACATTTAACAATACTTGTAGTTCTTTTTCTTCATTAGTTACTGGTTTGTTGACCACTTTACGTTTTGAATAATCAACAGTACCAGAAGAATCAAATTTTTGCATTAAGTTTTGAAAAGTATGGGTATTAGGCTGGCGTCGATCAGGATACTTCATTTTGTAAATTCTTTGAGCAAGAAGGCAATTTTTTTGAGCCTCTCCTATTGTATAAATCATATCTATTAACTCATTCTTTGGAAAATTTATTTTACAATATAAGATGAATGCAAAAAAACCAAACTCCACTACATAAAAACCAAAAGAAGCGATTGAGGTTATAAATTTGACACACAGAAAAATGTTCTTTTACATTGTTTTTGCTACTATTTCTGTAAAAAAGTATGGAAAATTAGAAAAACTGAAATATCTTAAAAACTATTATAAATAGGTATAGGATATATTGGACAAAACTTTTAGGGTTTTTATTACTCTATTAAATAACATGAAAATATACAGGGTGTACCATTTAAAAAAATATATTTATTCATGTAAACTTGTTCAAATTTGAGCCAATGTGTTCAACACCCTGTAGCTTTTATTGCAAATATTAGGTAAAAATTACGTTAACTTGTCCGTGGCCTTGCTAAATTCTAAATTTGAATATATTTGTCACAAAAAAGTGAAAACGTTATTTAGGATTGAATTGATGCTTGAAAATGTGACTTTTTTTCTTTAAACTTAATTATCTCAGAAACTATAAAGTTTTGTTATAGTAAACCTTTAATAAAAAAGATTTAAAATTATAAGCTAAATCGAAAATACGATTCGTATATAGGGTGTTCTATTTAAAAAAATACAACTTTATGCTGTCCTAGTTTTTTGGCTCACCCTGTAGAGTCCTAAATATTTTTAAAATCTGCGTAAAAATAAACTGTATCAAACAATAAATATAGTTTCTTTGTTAATTTCACCGAAAAGGCATAAACCTACTTCATCTAATCGTTGACTCACCCTGTACAGACAATAGGTACAATCTTTATTAAAATAACATAAAACAGGGTATAACATAAAAAAAATGGTTTTATGTTGGGCTATGCACTCATATGGTCAAAATAACCATTCCTCTTAATCACAGTTTGAATGTATTTCGGTACGGAGTTAGCGTTTAGAACTGGTCTAGAATGATAACTTCATATTCGTTGTTATTTTTGGCGCCCATTTCCAGGTAAACTGTTATCAAGATTATTTGAGAGCTGATGTGGCTTCAGTAAATTTACCAACTTAATAGATCCTAATGATTTGGACTTTGTAAACCTTTTATTACCCATTTATTTAGGTCAACAATAGTGGCACTGTACCCCACTCCTCTCTTAGTTATGTCCTAGGTCAGGTTCCTCTCATAATTTTATCTTAAAGAAAAACACTTCAATCCAACATCAAACTACTTCTCATTTATCTGATATGGATGTCAGTACAACGACAAAATAATTTATTGCACAGTATAAATCATAATAAAACGCATGTCTATAAAAATATAATTTTATTGAAAATTAAAAAAGGTTATTTATGTTCTAAATTTTTCGATTTGTTTTAGTTCCGCGTAACATAATGCTAAAAATTTTTATCGTCACTGTTGCAATAATAAATTTAGTACAATGCAATCCAGTTAGATTGGAGAAGGAACATCTAACAACACAATGTGGTTACAAGGTAAGCAACATTTTCATTCATCGAATTCATCTTATTTTTTAAGTGGTAATTAATTAGGTGCCCTTCGCCATTTAAGTTTTTGGATAATATTCAAATTATCGAAATTAAATAAAGTTTGTTTGTTTATATGCTCGAAGTAATTATAGGCGAAGAAAACGAAGAAAGATAAAATTATCCATTTGAATACATACACATATTTTGTCTGCTTTTATTAAAAAGGGGAGCACGTAAAGGGATTGAAACTGAGGCAAGTTGAACAAAAGTACGAACTTCTTAGCTATGTGACTTGTAAATTAAAATTTGAGAGAGTTAAAGAGAGTTAAAGAGGTAAAATAAATAATTTTTAACTAACAATCTAAGAGGTAACGTAAGCGCAGAAAAACGATTTGTTTCAGTTGAAATTTATTACATCATACACTTTGAATATGTACAATACAGACACAGATAACTCGCTATCTCCTTCCCCTTTACTCGCTATGAGCCGTTTTACACACGTAAGAATTATAGCCAAAATTTATCTCATAATTATGTTGAAAATTTTCATTAAACTAATTTGCTGTTTTACACATCAAAGAATTATTGTTAAAATTTTGGTGAAGATTTTCGACATAAAAATATAGAACGTGTTCTATATTTTTATGACTAAAATGCGGAAAGTGCGCGAAAATCGACGCAGAATAAAATTTGTGAATTGACAACCCGCGTTTGGTAATCAACCTAATCTCAATATTTACTCATTTTTTCTGTCAGTAATCATTTTTAGGTGCTATTTTTGGGTAAAAAACATTTTCTACATGAAATGGAGAGACGAAAAATAAGATTGGTTCACAAGCTACCGGACTTACGTTCGTAGTTTTTTTAACGAATTACGAAAGATTTATGGCCGAACCAGACAAAATTCAAAACTAATAAGTAATAAAATAATATTTTTCGTCTTTTTCCCCAATATGTTTTGCTATGCATAATAAAAACACCAAGTCCGAAAAAAATAATTTGGAAGTTATTTACCTGCAAATTATTACTTTAATCGCTTTATTCAGATTTGCTCGGAGCTACTCAGGGTTTGATGCACCCGAGTTTAAAACGCTTAAATCGAGGGCAGTAATTTTGATCTTCCGAAAAATTACGATACATATATGATTTTTGAGTTGTACACAATTAAGCGTTCATCAAATTCCGTTGCACATCGTTTTTTGTCGGTTCCAGAGCGCCGATGAAAGGATCTAGTTTTCCCATAACATTCGCAGACCCTTCGAACCGTTCACGCTGCACGTGTCATATTTACGCAACAAATCAGTGGCTATGTCCATTTTCCATTAAAATAATTACTTGTGCGGCTTTTTCCGGATAGTCTGCATTAAAGTAACACACTTTAAAACTAATAAAATTACAAAAACTGAATTAGCTTTAAACTATTCCAGAGACAATAATTTAAATCTATTAAAGTTTGTGTATACTCATGATAACTTCCACGTAATATCCGTTTCTTTTGTTTCTCGTTGCTACACTTCATAAACAATAAGCACTCTTGATAAATTCCAGGGCGCCGATGAAAGGATCTAGTTTCCCCATAACATTCGCAGACCCTTCGAAACGTTCACGCTGCACGTGTCATATTCACGCAACAAATCAGTGGCTATGTCCATTTTCCATTAAAATAATTACTTGTGCGGCTTTTTCCAGCATAGTCTGCATTAAAGTAACACACTTTAAAACTAATAAAATTATAAAAACTGAATTAGCTTTAAACTATTCCAGAGACAATAATTTAAATCTATTAAAGTTTGTATATACTCATGATAACTTCCACGTAATATCTGTTTCTTTTGTTTCCCGTTGCTACACTTCATAAACAATAAGCACTCTTGATAAATTTGTATCCTTGTCAAAGTATATTATATAAATCATTTTTCAAACTGTATAAGTTTTGTTTTGGTTTAGTTTAAAAAAAATACATTTGGAGTCAAAAGTGTGACGTGCGCCGATTTCTATACACATAAATATGTTTCTTCGAAGTTGATTTCGTTTTCTTCTTCAATTTGATTCTGCGCGTTTTTTTACGTTTGCCCGTTGCAGTTAGGGTAGTAATCTGTGCATTTCAAACCATGCTTAACGCAGCCACACACTTTCAAATATTTGCAACTTATTTTTTTAATATACTATATGGCAATTCGTATGTCGTTGGTTTGAATAGGTTCTAAACTTGATTTCTTAATTGTCCAACCCCAGTTTGCACAGCTGCATATTCCATTGGTGGGAGTATGGTTAAGATGAAATCTTTTTTGCACTTTCCTTTCTAAAGTATAAACATTGCAGCTCATTTAAATCAATATCAAGGCTTCTTTTTCCATTATGCATTGCACATATTATTCTGGCCCAACAGCACGTTAGATCTGATCATGTGAAGCGTTTGACATATTGTAAATTATAGCTCCGGCCATGAAATCTTCATCATTTAATAACATTTTTGCAAATTTATATTACCTTGCTTGTAAAACGCTGAAGTTGTATTACAACCAGATAAAAGTGTGTATGTAGCTAACTAAATAATTGAAAGAAGTTCTGGCATTTGTTTCCAAAGAAAAAGACTTATAAGCCGAGTCGCAATCATAAACTGCCTCAGATTTTTTACCTTTGCTAGGCTTTCAGAAATAAATATTTTTGTTCGCACTCACTCTCAATGTCAGAAAGACCAATATATTAATAGCCTCAGCTACTATAATAGCAGATTTGTCGTCAGAAGATATATTAATACCTGTTTGTACAATAAGTATATCGGCATCTTTGTAGGCTTGATTAGTTTCAAATTCAGCTGCTCTAAGTTTTTGTTGCAAGTGTCTGATAAAACGGTTTTTATTCGTTTCATTTGAGAAATATTTGTCTTGAGGCACAATTCATAATGTACTAGATTGCAGTTCAATGTCAGAACCAGGCGCGGATTTAAGTGGGGGGGGGCGGTGAGAGCTATCACCCCCCCCCCCTAAGAGCTTTGTGTTCAGGAAAAGGGTGCCGATTTTGCCTCTTATACTAGGTATGTGTATGATGCTGGCATCTCGCCAACTCCCCCCCCCCCCCGGAGATAACTTATTTTTTCTTGCTATTGCCCTCCCCCCAAGAGCACTGAATTCAGAAAAATAGCCCCGACCCTGCCTTTTACACTAGAAATGCGAATGTTGTTGGCTTCCCCACCCCACGTCGACAACTTGTTTTCGTTTGTCATACTGTACTTTTGTGATATCACCACCCCTCCAAAGAGAGGATATCCGTCAAAAATAATATAGCTGTTAGGTGTATAATGCGTTGTAACAAAATCAACGTAGGAATTGAAAATGAAAAGGTTTCTCTGAGTCCAAACTACTTTATGCAAGAGAAATTCGCCATCAGTGACATGCGAACAAATTTGAGTGGACGGAATGATGATAACATCTTTATCTTTAAATGTTTTTGGAAGTGTTGTTTGCTTTAATGTTATAATACGATCTTTCCTTTGAAATTTAAAATCAGCGAGATTTTTTCCAGTCATGTTTGCCATCATTTTTAATCCAACTTCGAAGGCATTATGGCAATTTATACTTTCATCGCATATGATTCCAGTAATAACTAATGCAAGTACATCTGAAACTGCGCATGAATCACATCTACTGAAGAAATTCGTCAATTTGTTAATATCATCGGTGTCTCGTTGAATTCTTGATAACTGAGCATCAACATGTTGCTCAGATGAAGCTAAAGATACATAATAGAAGGATTGGATCTAATCCGAAATATGAACTACTGTAGGCATTGTCAAAATCCATTTTAACATTCCTCTAAGATCCACCCTTAATTTTCATAAAAGGCATCAAAATTTACTCTATACGTGTCTGTCCAAACTCCACACCAGAACTTTTCCGATCGTCTTAGAGTGAAGTAACTTTGTTTAGTGAATTTGTCATATTCAATACAAATCTTTTTTTTCAAGACAGTACACATCCTGCAAATATATTTGTAATAATTTTGCATAGAGGAAATGACCGCAGCCATTCTGCATACACAAATTAAATGTAATTCTCCATTGCTATTTCTTTCAGCAGCAATAAATTGTTTTATATTATTCACCTGTAACAAAAATAAAAACCAATATTTTATTAATCGGTAAAATTAATGATCGAAACGGTATTTCTTCAAATTGATATTAATGTTTTTTTTTTTTTATTTGAATGTAGTGGCATGTAATATTATATTTACCATGTCATAATATTATATCTACAGTTTAGCAGTAGGTCCGCTTCCTCTTACGTTTTCAACGTGATTTTGGAAATTTCTGTACAATTGTTGAAATTCTTCCGATTCTAAATGATTTAAAATTCCTTCTTCCATGTCCAAAGTTTTCTCGATCATCTGAATTTCCTCCTGTTCCATGCTAAATGACGACAACATCAACTGACTCAAAGCTGTATGTATGAATAAATGACCTCTCACAGCTCGAGCATACATATGTCCTTTCAAAATTTTGTCGACGGAATTTTCTGCATATAATTTACAAAAAGCATCTTTCAGCCCACTGCTCTTCATAATAAACCCATTAGCTGGCATAAAAGACATCAATGCGTGGAATCCTCCAATTCCAGGAATCACATTGGCTAATTTTTCGCAGCATTCCACAATTTTTCGAGCTTTACAGTACAGAGCTTGATCAAATGTTACGAATGAATGAGCCTGCTCCGCAACTTTACACCTCAAACTAGAATCTAAAAGAACTGTGTATATAGGGTGCATTCCACTAGGCGCTCACAACGCTCAAAATATTCCTTCAGTCGTTCCACATAACGACTACGGTCGTCGCGGTCGCGGCGAAAACGTCATTAATGACGTCATTCTTCTCGCTCACGCCAAGCTCACAACGACCCATCTGAAAAGGTGGGTCAAAGTGGACGTTCAGAATTTTGGCGCGGTTTTTTAAATTTAAAGACAATTGAATGTAAGAGTTTCAAAATTACAGTATAACATATGAGAAAAAAATAAGTATTATTTAGTTTAGATTCAAAATACACTGAATTAGATGGTGTAGTCCAATCCACAAAAGGTGTTACTGAAAAATACATTTAAAAAATGTAGTAATTATATACAAGCACATTTATAGAATGTAGTAATTATATAAAATTTACCCTAAAATTACTTGAATTCTTTATCTGAATAACGATTAATAATATTCTCATAATCAATAATACGTGGCCTAAGTCTTCGCTTTTCCCGACTTTGTAAAACTGCATTCCATTCTTCATCTGGACTAGATGAAGTACTTTCTGAAGCATGATTACGATCCACCATTAAATATCCAACTGTCACCACAAAATTATTTTGATTATTTTTCAACGTAAATTACTTAAAGATTCCACTAAAATAAAATATAAGAAACAAAATGGTATTTTTCTTTAATATAAAGCAAGTTAACCAATAATTATAACAAATTATTTATATTAAAGCTTAAAAATTATAACATAACCTTTTCAAGCTCCTGATTTATTTTCAAATCCGTCATTTGTAATATTTAACTCAACGCTTAAGACGTCCACAATCCCATTCCACTTGGGTTTATGATTAAAATGCTCACAAGCTAGTGGAACGGGAAAAACTGCGATCATGAGCGTGATCGTTGTGGGTGCTTAGTGGAACGCACCCATAGTGTCATATTTACTAGAAGGTGCATACACAAAAGACAAAAAATTAATTTTGCTTCTATAATAACTCAAATCTTATGTTATTTTTTTCATGAATCCATACCAACCAATAAAATAGTTCGAATGATTTTTTTACCGCAAATCCACAAGTAATCTTCACTATATAATGCAGAACTCATTGATATTGGGTTCAACTCGTTCAAGTTTTCGGCGAAAACAGATTGCCATCCAGAATTTGGTTATTTTTTTAAAGTATTTAATATCAACATATCTAAATTTACCGATGCATTCTGAAGAGGGATTATTTTTTAATTTTTCAGTGTCATCTTTGGATTGAACCAAACTTAAAGTTGCTATTTCAATTCATTTCATTGAATGAAAGGTGTTTCGGCCGTCAATAGTATTAATATTGTGATCCGCATTATTGAAGACAAACTGTAGGAAGCTGCTATCATAAATTTTTTCTTAAATATTTTGTGATATTGAAGCATCAAACAGTTGAAGATGTTGATAAGAAGCATAAAAACCCAAAGAATTCAAAATTTCTATAAGTTCTTTCGATGCAAATTTTTTATTCAACATCATGGCTAAGCGTAATAAAAGAGACGAGATGAACGATTTTAGTCGAGTTGATGAGATGATTGCACGGGAAATTGCAGTTTGTTTTACAGAATACTTCGATTTGTCAGGTTTTCCATTACTAATTATTGTATCCAAGGTTTCTGGAATATCTGACCGCACATTGTCTAAGAAAGCATCGGTTGATGGATATGACTCTTATACGTACGTTTTGTTTCGAATTTCATCGAGTATTATTGTTGAAGCTTCAAGTACAATCTTTCTACGATCCTCTTTTTTATCGGAGGCATGACTCTTGTAAAAATTTTCATAAAGAAGTTTTTCACTGACATCTCTAAACGGTATTATAGGTCCATTTTTCGAAAAATGTATAATAATTTGTTCCCAAAAATTTGTAACAAATTATTTTTCATAAATTTCAACGCAGACCATTCATCTTCGCTAAATTTACTGAGAATAAATACTAAATTGACATTCGCTTTTGTCTTTAAGTATGTGAGAAGCAATAAATTTTGGACCTATTTTCCCATTTGGGTAATTTCATAACATAATCCATTCATTCAACAATTGAATTATAATAATAAACAACGTTTTTAAATACTATAAAAATCATATAACACATGATAAGTCATTCGATTTGGATGAATCCAATATTGTATAATACATAAAAAATATTTCACGGAAGTGGAATGAGTAGAGTGACTGGGGTGATCTGCCAGTTTTTCAATATCTGCTTTGTCCGTATAAAAATACCGTTACAAAAATGTCAGCAGGCCCAAAACATTTTCGTTCATCAGCTCTCACTTTGGGGGGTTAAACGAATAACTATTCTTTTTAAATAAAACTAACATATATTGAATATAAAAATTTTTAATATCAACTTACCAGAAAGAAATTAAAAATTACCGAGCAAATCTGGCAGAAAATGTTATAAGTGAATCTGACAACTGATAAGTAATTAGAATTCGACTTATATAATAAAAAATTTTTTAGTCTTGTCATCCAACAAAAGAAGGATACGTAAACATTCATCTTATTCCTCACAGCCATGATGACGTAGGATGGGTAAAAACATTCGATCAGTTTTATTATGGGAGTAAGTATATCTTATGATAAGAGAGAATTATACCAGGTAACAAGAAAAGTTCGTGTGGTTTCTGTTTGACTTCAAGCTCGGATATTTAAGTGTACCCAATACTACAAATGTAGAGACAAACCTTTCCAGGTGACCTGCACTGCAACTGTAAATTTACAAGCCAGCCAAAACGTCGTAAAGCATACCTTCGTACTAAGAAAACAATTTTCGTTATATTCAGGAGATTCCTGCTGTTGTCCCATATCATTTTTGGATAAAATTAGTGCAGTAAAATCCAAGCTAGCGCTGACAATATGGTGGGCAAAAAAATATTTTTTGTCCTATTCTCTCCTAAATTCGTATGGGGGAGTTTTCAGAGTCGCACATAACAAATCTGAAATTATTTTTAAAAAATTCAATATGGCGGAAAAAAAAATTATTTTATTTCCGCCATACTGAATTTTTTAAAAATAATCTTCTCGAAAATTCGTAAATGGGAGCTTTCGGGGTAGCACATAACGAATCCGAAATATTTTTAAAAGATTCAATATGGCGGATCCAATATGGAGGACAAAAAACTTATTTTTTTGGTGATATTCTCCAAAATTCGTAAGGGGGCGTTTTCGGGATCTCATAACAAATCTAAAGTCATTTTAAAAAAATTTAGTATAGAGGATCCAATATGGCGAAAAAAAAATAATTTTTTCCAATTTTCTCCAAAAAATGGTATGGGGGAATTTTTGGAGTAGCACATAACGAATCTGAAATTATTTGAAAAAAAAAATTAAATATGGCGTATTTAGTATTGCGAATTTTTATATTTTACGTTTCTCGATTTTGTCCATAATCGGTATATGGAGATTTTTGGATGTGGTAATTTAAACTTATTTTTGAAAAATTCGATATAACGTATCCAATGTGGCGTCTGAAAAATTTGACGTCTTTCTATTTCCTCCAAAATTGGTATAGAGGCGTTCTCGAGGGTGTTAATTACGAATTTAGAATCATTTTTAAAAGATTCAATAAGGCGAATGAAATATGGCGGACTAAAAATTTTAGATTTTTCCGATTTTGTCTAAAATTGATATTACGGATTTCTTGGGGCGAATACAAACCCAATATGCAGAATAAAATATGTCGGAAAAAAAAATTTACTCAAGTTCTTCAAATATCGGTATTGGGAAGTATTAAGGGCCTATATTACTTCATTCAAAGCAGGATTTGGAGAATTTTTAATTATTTATCTTAGTATTGTGTACAACCTAGCTCAAATAATCATAACAAATACAAAACTAAAAATCAAAAAATAAAATTTTTATAAAAAAATTGAACCGACTTCTAAGAAAACGCTAAAAAGCGAAAAATAATATAAATTTTATATGAAATTGAAATTTTTGAAGTCGGCGCCAAATTATTTCTAAATGAAACAAATACTAACACAACATATATACAAACTATGGTAAGAAAGCAAATCACATTTTGTCAGGTATTAGTTTGGCGTCAACTTCAAAAGTTTCAATTTTTTTTTTGCACTATTTTAGAAATTGGTTTAATTTTGTTGTCTTTAAACTTTTTTTTGTTATTTTAGCTAGATCTGACATATACAGAGCTGGAGTCGTATATATCTATGATAATGTTCTTAAGTCTGTTCAAAAACATGAAGATAGAAGGTGAGTACAAATACACCAAACTTGTTTTCTCAGTCAGTACGTTTATATCGAAAATTTCGAGCGCTTTCTACAAGCGAACGAATTAAACACACGAGATTATATTTGAACCCGGCTTGGATTTGTTAAGTCAAGCCCAAAATGATTTAGGGTTGACTTGACCCAAGCGCACTAAAACTGTGAAATAAACACCACAAGCGCACTTGAAATCAGCTGTTGACTTCTGAACGACTGTATCCTGCCACCCAAGTCAACAGCTAAATGCAGAATAAAACAATCTACCCCTCAAAATAGTCAACAATTGGTTTTTAAATAAAAAAAAATATCAAAACAAAGAATTATTTTGAGGTTAGGTACAGAAAATACATCTGGGTATAAGCTTTTGCGAAAATGACTTGAATCCAAGGTCAAGTCAAGTGTAAGTTTGTAAAATAAACGCCTAGATTTTAAGTAAGGCTTCGGATTGAAGCTAGCTCGACTTCTGAACGATTACGTCATGCGTCAAATGAGCTTTAGTATATTATTTCGAATTATTTTTGATTTTTAAGAACACCCAAGTTAAAGGCTAAATGCAGAATAACATATTCTACCCCTCACAACAGTCAACAGTTGATTTCTAAATAAAAAAATATCAAAACGAGGCGTTATTTTGGGGTTAGGTACAGAAAAGACATCAATCTTTTGAGAAAATGAGTTGAAGCCAAGATCAAGTCATGTTTAAGTGTGTGAAATAAACGCCTAGATTTCAAGTAAGATTTGAGGCGGCTTCTGTTTGAAGCTGACTCGAAAAACGTCGATTTAAACGAAGTCAGTGTTAAAAAATATAACCATTGAAAGTATTGATTGCCTCGCAACATTTACTGATTAGTCAGACGTCTCCAAATATTTCGCAAATTTCTCTCTATAGCTGAGATCGTAAAAGTTTGGGGTTATATCACCAATCGGGGAGGTCAATTGATTTTCATAGCCGATAAAGAGACACCAAGTTATTAATATGTATTTTGATTTCCTTATTGCGAATATGGAGATTGGATTCCCGAAAAATTTTCAGAAAATTTGTTTAAAAAAAAATTTTTTTTGCAAGATAAAAAACAATTTTGTATTCCTCGGCCCGTTCTAAGCAAAAGGTGTATTTTGTGATTTTTCTGCCCGACGCACAGTTTTTGAGTTAAAAATTGTTAAACATCTGAAAAATGGCATATCTGCCAATTTTCAACATGGATAACTGGTAGTTGTTATATATGTATTCTCCTTTCAGGCAGAGAAAAAGAAAGAATATGTACAAACAGTTTATTTTCTGCAAATATCACTCTGTTCTTCTCTCCATACGCGTTTCGACCACCTCATGGTGTCGTCAGTAGATCTGTATCGAACCGAAAGCAACATTCACAGGAAATAACTGCAATGTCTGATCTCGACATTTCCCCTTTATGTGTATGAGTTTTATGTTCCTTAATTCTATCTTCTAGTGGTCGCTTAGTTTCTCCAATATACATTTCACCACACGCACATGGAACTTTGTAAACACATTCTGTTGTAACAAAACGGGACCTCTATAATCTCGCTATATCTAAATGTAATAATGCCGATTCATTGGAAAAAGAAGTGGCAAATATTAAATCCAATTTACAACAGAATGGTTATCCTTTAAAATTAATTTACGATGTTATAAATAACTTTGGAGCAACGACCATCAAGAAAGACATTCTTTCTTCACAATTCCGTACATTAGAGGAATCTAGGAGAAAATAAGTCGACTTGCCAGCCTTTAATCAGGAAATACACTTAGAGCTCATTTAATAAAAACAAAACCAAAAACTACCAATAAGAAAGAATGTATTTACAAAGTTCCATGTGAGTGTGGTGAAATGTATATTGGAGAAACCAGGAGACCACTAGAGGTTAGAATTAAGGAACATAAAACTCATACACAGATGCCGAGATCAGGTATTTCAGAACACTCCTGGGATAAACAACACCATATAAAATGTGGTCTGAGGCTGCGGCAATATATATATATATATATATATATATATATATATATATATATATATATATATATATATATATATATATATATATATATATATATATATATATATATATACCCAACATGAAGAAAAGGAAATTTATAGAAGTAGCTTACATTACAAATAATAATGAAATCTTTAATAAACCCAATGTTGAGGTACCTAATCTTTGGCAACCACTACTTTGTAACATCAAATCATTGAGGTGCGTACAGTGAAGCGAAACTTTGCACTTCAATGAACATGCTGCCTATATAAACTCTTAGCCTTAAGACAAAACATTTAGTTTATACTTGATAACAATTAGAGATACAACCTAATCGAAAAGTCCTAAAAATAACCAAAAAACAAAGACAATCCAAGTCCGAGAACCACATTTTAGTCAAATTCATAATGACAGTAGAAAGAAAATTTTAAGATATGGGAAACTTTGTACGAAAATATATTTTTCAAAATAATTATTATTTTTAACAAATTTCAGTATGAAATAACAAAATGAAATATAATAAAAACATATTTAATTTTTTAGGTTTATATATGTTGAATCTGCATTTTTCTGGAAATGGTGGCTAGAACAGGACGAAGACGAAAAAAATTATTTAAGGGAATTAGTCAACAATGGACAAATTGAATTTATAGGTGGGGGATGGTCTATGAACGATGAGGCTGCCACTCATTATCAGTCTACAATTGATCAGATGGCCTGGGGATTAAAGTAAATACTTTACATTCTTTGTTCACAAAGATGCTAAGGAGTGAACTTTTTCTTCCTATGATTAGTATTTTCTGTTATTTCGCTGTAATCTTACTTCAGATAGAAACCATGTTGAAAATATGTACCGTTAAATACTTGAAAAAGTAAAAAGGTTTTTCTTTAAGAAATTCAAATTTATCAGAATTAGTGTGGCTTATATGAAAAAATGTAATGTTTTTGAAGTTAGTCTACGGGGAGAATGACGAATGAAATTTACGGGTGCACGGTAGCGCACCACTAAGGTCTAATCCGTACTACCATGCGCCAGGGTTATTAGATATTTGGGAAATTCGAAACAGACCTGAAATTTCACACCTTGTCTTGTGTTCAGAAATCAAATTTTTATTAATTTTTTTAACAGGAAAAAACACATCTTACTTTGCATGCATCTACATTGTGCGCGTACACATCATTGTCATCTGTCAGTTAAACACCCGTCAAACGCAAATATTTGCAGACATTTTAACGACAAATAAAAGAGACTTGATTAAATCATAAATGATCCTAATTTTAAAGACCGAATTGAGAAATAAAACTAATTTATTTCAGTATCTAAGGGCTACCATCACTAAAAAAAGGTTTAGGGAATAATCATCGTCTTAGAAATATTCCGGACTGGATTTGACAACAATACCATATACTCTTACCCGGAACGCTTACTGGTGTGACAGCATTTAATCATAGACTCCTGCAAAAGGAATATTTTGGGTAACGTTGGTCATTCCGTTTAGAGTCATAGTGCTGTTCCATATTAATAACTATTTTAAAATCCTACAAAAAATTATCACAAAAAAAAAGGTTCCTTGGAGTATCTAAAAATATGACAATATAGTACCGATTCCTATCACTACTACAGATGATATTGCATAATAAACACATTTTTTTTTTTAAGAAAATTAAACGATAGCTTGGGAGAATGTGCTCGTCCGAAATTTGGATGGCAAATAGATCCCTTCGGCCACAGCAGTGAAATGGCTTCAATTTTCGCTAGTCTGGGCTTCGATGGCGTTATTTTGGGAAGGATAGATTTTCAAGATCATGAAACTAGATTAGAGAACAAGTCTATGGAAATGGTTTGGAGGGGCAGCAATAATTTAGGTAAATTTTATCAATATGAAATCTAATTTATTTCCAAATGCCCAAAAAAGTAAAGTAGAGAACAACTGTCTCTAATATATAAAACCTTAACTTTCTTAGTGAAACTGATAACACTGATTTTATGCGATAATTATTGACAAGATTATCAAAATATTTTGAAATTTATCTGTGCAATCTGAAATCCTGTTAGTTAAAAGTAAATCATATTTTTATTTAGAATGTATATTTGTCGATTAAAATAAAAAGAGAAATATATACCATTTGGTTGCCAAGAAAGTATTTTTGGTTGTCACATATAGAGAGCGTTGTAACTGTTTTCAAGGACTTCAGTCAGTATTATGCTTTTTTTCCTTTTGAAATTTGACATCAGTATCATTTGGATTACTCTAGCAGCACCTTGTGTTTAATTTTGTTTGTAGCTGTTAGAGAAAAAAGAAATTATTTTTCTTTTGTCCAGGTGACTTTTTCTATAGTATCTCTATCTTTAAGGGTGTTAGTCTGGTTAGTTAAAAAAGAAGTCGGAGAGTGGTCGTGGTAAGAGCGCCACCTGGTAGGATAGAGTCCGTTCTTCTTTTGAAAATAGGAAACGACCTTATTAAGAAATGAAATAGGTAAACTTGAATAGAAAATATTGATGTATTAAGTGCAGCTGTAAAATAATCTAGTAAATATGAGGATAGAGGATTTAAAAAATCGATTTAAATTTATCTTTTACAGTTTAACTCAAGAGTGGTTCGAGACCGTTAGAATTGTTTTCTGGCTTTAAAAGAACCTGATTGACAAATTCTTTTAAGTTCCTGCTATGATGGTAAATAGGCAATTAGGAATGTTCTTTAAAATAATGTATTTAAAAAGAAACCGAAGTTACTTCTTCTGAACTAAAAAAATATTTATGGCTCATCATATACATATGTGTTTATTTTACCAGCGTGAATAGATGTATTTACTGAAGTTTACAAGGGTCGCTATTATTCAACAAAATAATCACTAAATGGGGTTTGCGTGATATAGTCACAGTATCACATAAAGGAAAAGAATAAACAAGTTCTTAAAATGTGAGTTCGCTTGTCTTACCTTTGCTATAAGAACCAAAAATTATTGACTTAAGCTTTTAAATATTCCCGACACAGTGTTGATAAATCAAAAATTCATATATACATAATACGACGGAAAACAGTTAAAACCAAAACCTGAGGGTCTGGAAGTCCAGGAGTTACAATTCTGACAGTGAAAAAGGTCTGGTTACTCGAACGCTCAATTACTAAATAGTACGGTGACTCAAGGCACAAAAAACAATGAAAATAAGAAAAAGAAATAAAGGCCTGTAACAAAAAATTACTTAAAAAGAACGCAATTTTTGGCCTACAAGTGTGGCAAGCACATTTCAGTTTTCTTTTCTAAATATATTGACCATTTTAGACATGAAAGTAAAATTTAAGAAATGAAAGTAAGGACCTGCCAAGGGAGCTCTGTGACGATGAGAAAAGAAACTGAAGATCCAGTATATTGCCAGCACCAACCAAATTAAAAATTGCGCCAAGCAAATTGGGCATAAACTACTTATGTCACCTATTTTGGTTTGGGACCCGAAATTCTCAAAAATTAAAAACAACAAAAATACCAAAACAACTTCCTTGAATGCGACACTGCAAAGGAAAATTGTTCCTTATTTTTATTTCTCTTACAAAGCAGGGCCGCCAAGTCCAATTGACAAGCTTTCAAAACAACGAAAACTACTAAATATTTAAGATATATACAGGGTTAACTAAATAAACAAAGGGGTAAAGAAATTTTATACATGAAACTAAAATACCAGGAACCGCAAAAAATATGTACCGTAACAACATGAAGTGCAGAAAGGAACATTTTCAGCATATTTTACTTTTTTATTTTAGTAAAGGAAATAAAGTTACCGAGATTCACAAAAAGATATGTGAAGTTTATGGTGTTCACAGCGTAGCATAACGTACGTTCAGAATTGGTTTGTAAAATTACGTTCTGGAGATTTTTCACTCAAAGATGATCAATATTCTGGTCGATCTACTAATGTTGATGATGACGAAATCAAAGCCATAACTGAAGAGAATCGTCATATACCTGTTCGCGATATGCAGAGAGGTTAAATGTATTGCACACAACAATTGAAAATCACTTAAAATATTTTGAGTTTCGCATGAATTCAAAGAGATTCACTTAACACAATATATTTGCCATATGTATCTCATGTGCAATAAAATTGATTCTTTTTTGAAAAGATGGTGCTAAAAAATGGGTCATGTGCGATAACATCATTTCAAAACGATCATTGTTCAAGCGTGATAAACCAGCAAAAATCACATCTAAAGCTAAATTGCGTCAAAAAAAAGTCATGCTGTCAATTTGATGGGACTACAAAGGAGTTGAGTATTTTAAGCTGCTTCCAAGAGGCTGGACGATCAATCCAGATGTTTACTGTCAGCAACTAATGAAACTGGATGAAGCAATCAAAGAAAAGTGACCAGAACTGGGAAGTCCTAAAAGCATTGTGTTCCATCATTTTTCTTTAGAAATTCGTGGGAAATTATTGGAGTTTGGATGGGAAGTGATATCTCATCCCCGTATAGTTCTGACCTTGTACCATCTGATTATCATTTATTTCGAAGTTGGCCAAATTATTCGAATGGTAAAACTTTCACAAGTTATGATTACTTTAAATCAGTTTTTTTTGCTGATAAGGGCCAAAATCGTGAAATCATGAAGCTGGAAGAAAGATGGCACACAATGGAAATATATAATTGATTAAAGTTTATTTTTTGTATCAAAAAAAGAAATTTATTTTACACCACAAAACCGAAATCATTTTCTTGCCGACTTGATACATTTATTGCATAGAATTTTACCCTAGAAACTGATAAAGAACGACAATAAAGCTCACTGACTTAACCATTATTTTAAAACACTTTATATATAAAAAATATTATGTTTTTTGTAGGAAGATCAAGTGATATTTTTACTAGCGTCCTTTACAGTCATTATGGAGCTCCTGATGGATTTTGTTGGGACATTTTATGTGATGATGAGAATCTGGTCGATGATGAAGATAGTCCCGAGTATAATATAAAACAAAAGGTAATCACTGTCTCATACATTTAGAACTAACTATTCTGGAATCTAATTTTCAGCAAGATATATAAGGTATTAAAACAAAGCTTCTCTTTAAATAGTTTCCCTTTTGCAGGATTCTGTACCTCGAAAGGCAGAAAAAAACCCTTGTACAATCATTCAAAGGTTTTTCTGTCTGTCATAGCTCTTTTTTTTTGAAGACCATTTGATATAGAATGTTTAAATTTCTGCATTAGTAATGCTAGCCTGCATATATTCCAATAATTAGACCTTAAAAATATATTGTTTTAAAAATTTCGTGGTGTCCAATAGAGTATCGTTTAAATGGGTTATTTATAAGAATTCCAGAGTAATCCTTTGCAGAATTTTATGTCAGGTATTTTTAAAGATTTTATTGAAAATATGTTTAGAAGACCAATTTTCAAAACTAGTGACAGCGAAATTTCAAAGAAAAAAAGTGGAACTTCCAAAATTTGCAGAAAAACTATGGTGACGATTATAGTTCTTATGGTCTTCGAGATATCTGGAAAAATTTTATATTTCGATTCGATTTACGTATAGCTTTTATTACGAAAGAAATGGAACTTTTGATGACACGTATTTATCAATTGTTATTATTTGTTATTAAAGTTAATGTTTTTACTTTTTATTTATAAACCCTTTCAGAATAGCAAAAATGTAAAGTCATACGCTATGACTAGCAAACTGGAAGGGAGTGATATAGAAAAGTTCGTCCAGTAAAATCAAACCAGTTATAAACTAATAATAGGACACCTTAATGAGAGAGTAGGCTAAAAACAGGAACAAACCGAGAGTAAAATGATAACTCTAGGAATAGGATAAAGGAACAAAAAAGGAGACTTTGAAGAAACAAATAATCTTTACATAATGAATACCTTCTTTCAGCAAATGAACAAACGAAAATTGGCATGGCAAAGGCCTAACTGCAAAAATACAAAAATAAATATATTGCATAACTTGCACCCAAAAAGATATTATGCAGATGTATCAATATTAATTAAGTGTACAGTAGGTTGAGACCACAGAATATTGGGAGTATAAAAAAGACCATCTTGGAGCCGATTTTGTGGAAAGTTAGTGCACTGATGACTGCTTGACTATCCGACATGATAATAATCTCTTGTCTGCGATAGTTTTTTTCTTCGTCGAATTGGATGCGTTTCCTGATGGCGTATATTTCCCCTTGAAAGATGATTGGTGACTTACCTAGGCTTTCATGGTATCTGCTACTAAGTCCTAATCCTATTCTAGTTAATGGATGTCTTTTTAATTTAATTTCATCATATCCCAGATTTCTTGATTTCTGGATAAGTGATTGGATTTCACCTTTCATCATCCTATATATTGTCTTCTTCGCCATGCTCTCTACAAAGGTGTAAGGTTTAGGAATACTTCTGCATGAACATGCAGGTCTTCGAACTTTTGAGAGGTTGGTTCTTGTATTGGTCAGAGTGGTTATTTTACTCTAGATTACTGCCCCATATGTGATCATTGGTCTCATTATTGCAGTGTAGAGCCACTGCAGGATTTTTATGTTTGTTTTACAGCTTTTTCCCGTAAAGTTTCTACAAACCATCTAGGCTTTTGTAGCCCTGTTATTACTTCTTTTTTTGTGTTTATTTTGGAGAAGTTTATTATCTAGGGCTAGGCCCAGATATTTAACCTCTGACTTTCACTCATTAATGTTCCCATCCATTTTGATGGTTTTCAGGTTAAGGTGAGTGAGAAAAATTAACGCACATGAAGAATATCTGATACAATTTAAGCACAATTCCCACAAAAAAGTTATTAGGAAAAGTTTTTATAAATGTAATTTTTTGTCCATATGTAAAATTTCAGCTGTAGAAGATAATTTAGATTTTTTGCCCATTTTTTTTGTAAATTTTACCACTGTTGTAAAATAAGACTCAACGCAACCTACATAAAACTTCTTAGTTTTGACAATGCTTCATCTCAGACATATTTTGTTTAATTATATTGAGTTTGCCGATACTTGGTGGAACTCCATATCATAAAAGATAACGTAATAAAACTAGATTTTCACTTAAATTCCACTTTAATTAAAACTTGAATAACATTCAACATGTTTCGCTACACGGTAGCTTTATCAAGAATGAATACAATTTCTTATGTCTAGGTAAGGTAACCCATTTTTGGATTTTCCCATAATAAAAAGGTAATTGAAATAGGTCATTAAAATAGGTTCAATAAAGGAGAATTATTCAGGTCTAATTGACATTTAATAAAGTATCAGTGTTTTTAAATTTATTTATTTCTAGGGATTCCAATAAATTTAATTTAGTGCCTTTATTTTCTGTATGTAAAATTTGGAAATTTTGATCAAAATTATGATTAGATTCTCTTAAGTGGTTTGAATAATGAGAATCTGTTTTTTCTGTTATAAAACTACTAAAGTGTTCGTTAATCTTGTTAAAAAACTTCTGCCTGACTGTTCTATATAAAACTTAGGGCAATCTTTACATTTTATTTTATATACACCCGATTTATTTTCTTTTTTTTGTTTTTGTTTTGTTATTTTTTGTAATATTACCAGTTGAATTATTAGTTTTAAAAGCCACATTAATATTGAACTTTTTTAGAAATTTTGCGATGCAATTACTTGCTTGACCAAAATATATAATCGTAAAAAATTTTTTTGTATTATTTTTCATTACGGGAAATACCTGATTTTCCGCTTTCATGTATAATTTTTTATTTAGAATTTTGTTTATTATTTGTGGGGTGTATCCATTGTTAACAGCAATTTGTTTAATAATGTTTAGTTCTTTTTCAAAATTTACTTTGTTTAAAGGAATTGTAATAAATCTATGTAACATACTATGAAACGTTGACATTTTATGTTGTGTTGGGTGACAAGAAGGATTGTGTATGGTTGTGTCTGTATGCGTGGGTTTATGAAAGATTAAGAAGACATGTAAATTATTTTCCCCTTATATTGTTAAATCTAGAAAGTTTATTTTGTTATCTGTTTCTTTTTCTATTGTAAATGTAATATTGGGGTGAATGTTATTAATAAAGTTAAGAAAATGTGTCAGTTGTCTGTCTGTACCAGTAAAGCAAGTTAAGACATCATCGACATATCTATGCCAGTAAAGAAATTTTTCAAAAATAGTGTGTTTGCTTATGAGATCTTCTAAATAATCCATGAATATTTCAGCTAGTAAGGGACTAAGAAGATTACTCATTATAATTGATCCAGACATGTTTTTAATGTTTTTAATATTTCTTGTTTTTTAATCATGTTAATATTTTTTAGAGAGAGAAGTTTTTCAACTAACAAAATTGTCTCTTGGATAGGGACACTGGGAAATAAATTACTGGCATCAAATGAAATTAATCTGGCGTTGTTAGGAATGTTTATATTTTTTATTTTATTAATTAGTTCTGACGAATTTCTTATTTGAAATTGAAAATATTTTATTTAGTACTGCCATATTAAATGTGTGTTTTTCTACAAAATCCAAATAGGGCTATTAAAATTTGGTCACTTGTGATCCAAAGTTTATTTGTTTTTGACCCTGTATAAGGTAACTTCATAAAATAACTGTTTTTGAAAATGTAGTTTGTATCTAATACACATTATAATTAAGACAAACAAGTACATAGTATTATCAGTAAAGTCTGCATTAAGTGGAAAATAAATTTTTATTTAATTTTACGTCAAGTTTTTTCTAGTTCTAAGGATTTAATTTGAGTATTTTCAATTAAACTATTTTCTTAATATTAATGTGTATTACTTTTCGACACAAACTACGTTTCCAAAAATAGTTATTTTATGAAGTTACCTTATACAAGGTCAAGAACAAATAAACATTGTATTACATATAACCAAATTTTAATGGTCCTATTTGGATGTTGTAGAAACACATTTAATATGGCGCTACTTTAAACAAAATATGTCTGGAATGAAGCATTGTGAAAACTACGAAGTTTTATATAGGTTGCATTGAGTGCAGTGGTGCAATTTACAAAAAATGGGCAAAAAATCAAAATTATCTTATACAGCTAAAATTATGCACATGAGCCAAATGAGCATTTAGAAAAACTTTTTCTAATAACTTTTTTCGATATTTTGAGAAATAACTCCACTTTTGAATTTTTTTTTGGAAAAGTCAAGTGACTATTTTTTTTGGGTCGAAGCCGAAATTGTTGCCAAAGTCAAATATCGAATAAAGCTATTAATAAAAAAAATCCCATATGATGCGGAGTTTACTGGTCATACTGTATATAAAAGTATTTCTTTAGACTACTATGAATGATATCAAATAACATGTAAATAATATAAAAAAATGAATATGTTTCCATAAAAAATTAAATAAATTTCGGAAACACTTTTTTAATAAATAGGAAAATTGTAAATTACGTGTGACATAAGTCAAAAACAATTTTGTATCATTACAATATTATTTCAAATACATTTTTTAGGCTCGTGATTTTATTATGGATTACGTTCAAGAAGAGCATTTCAGTTATCAAACTGGTAACGTTATAGTTCCTATGGGTAGGGATTTCGCTTATCAAGAGGCAGAGAGCTGGTTTAGAAATATGGACAAACTAATTAAGTCAGTAATAATTAACCTTTTAATGATGATCTCAGAATAAACAACCGACAATTACAAGTGCTGTCAGAATAAGGATGTCACAAAACGAGCATTTTCGTTTAATATTTAGTACTAAGTTGTCTTTTTTTTTCGTCAAATTGTTGGTTGTCTAATTTTAAGATATCACATTAACATGATAAAGCCAAAATTATTCTAATAATCTTGAATGATAATGGTTTGATGAGAAGCTCATAAAATATTTAAATTTATTGAATTTCTAGATACATCAATAAAAAAGAAGTATTTAATGGAACCAGATATCATGCTCTCTACTCGACCCCATCTTGTTATGCAGCGGCAGTACATAAAGAAACGAATGGAGTTTTAACATCTCCTTTAAAAACTGACGATTTTTTCCCTTATGCGTCGGATCCCCATGCATTTTGGACAGGTTACTATACTTCTAGGCCGAATTTGAAAAGGTTTGAACGGATGGGAAATAATTTCCTTCAGGTAAGGAACATACATACAGGGTGAGTCAACGATTGGATGAAGTAAGTTTGTGCCTTTTCGGTGAAATTTACAAAGAAACTATATTTATTGTTTGATACAGTTTATTTTTACGCAAATTTTAAAAATATTTAGGACTCTACAGGGTGAGCCAAAAAACTAGGACAGCATAAAGTTGTATTTTTTTAAATAGAACACCCTATATACGAATCGTATTTTCGATTTAGCTTATAATTTTAAATCTTTTTTATTAAGGGTTTACTATAACAAAACTTTATAGTTTCTGAGATAATTAAGTTTAAAGAAAAAAAGTCACATTTTCAAGCATCAATTCAATCCTAAATAACGTTTTCAATTTTGTGACAAATATATTCAAATTTGGAATTTAGCAAGGCCAAGGACAAGCTAACATAATTTTTACCTAATATTTGCAATAAAAGCTACAGGGTGTTGAACACATCGGCTCAAATTTGAACAAGTTTAAATGAATAAATATCTTTTTTTAAATGGTACACCCTGTATATTTTTATGTTATTTAATAGAGTAATAAAAACCCTAAAAGTTTTGTTCAATATATCCTATACCTATTTATAATAGTTTTTGAGATATTTCAGTTTTGCATTCATCTTATATTGTAAAATGAATTTTCCAAAGAATGAGTTAATAGATATGATTTATACAATAGGAGAGGCTCAAAAAAATTGCCTTCTTGCTCAAAGAATTTACAAAATGAAATATCCTGATCGACGCCAGCCTAATACCCATACTTTTCAAAACTTAATGCAAAGATTTGATTCTTCTGGTACTGTTGATTATCCAAAACGTAAAGTGGCCAACAAACCAGTAACTAATGAAGAAAAAGAACTACAAGTATTGTTAAATGTTCAGGAAAATCCTTATATTGGTAGCCGTCAGTTGGCAGCATTGTGTTAAACATCACAATCCACCGCTAATCGTACTACCAAGAAATATAGGTATCATCCATATCACATGGAATTACACCAAGAATTGCATGGACAGGATTTTGAAAGTCGTGTAAACTTTTGTCGTACAATAAATGCGGAGATTCAATTAAATCCAAATTTATTATGCAAGGTAATGTTTAGTGATGAAGCTACTTTTAGATGCAACATGCATTATTATGCCACAGAAAACCCATTTTGGATTAGAGAGGTGCAACATCAAAACCACTGGTCATTAAATGTTTGGTGTGGTATCCATCATAATCGAATTATTGGACCCCACTTTTTTAATGAACCACTAAATGGCCATAGTTACCTGAACTTTCTACAAGAAGAACTACCCCAACTGCTTCAAGGTCTCGATAGGGATGAGCTCGACAGTATGTGGTTCCAGCACGATAGTGCGCCTCCGCATTACCATCGTGAAGTTCGTGCGTTTTTGGACCAACGATATCCGCAAAAACGGATTTTACGTGGGGGTTTCATTGAGTGGCCACCAAGGTCTTGCGACATCACCCCATTAGATTTCTTCCTATAGGGTTATATTAAAAATAAGGTGTATGTTAATCCACCAACAACAGTGGAAGATATGCGAAACAGGATTAGGGATACCTGTAGAACAATAACGCCACTAATTTTGTCCAGGGTCCAAGAAAATCTGCAAAAAAGACTAAATTTGTGCATTGCACAAGAGGGTCATTTATTCGAACACTTATTAAAAAGAAATAATTAATCTCAGTATTTAATAGGTATTTTTTTTGTTTCAATTTAGTATAAAAGTAAATATGTATTTGCCTTGTCGTTATTGTTGTGTTAATTTTTTCACATTATGTTTAATTAAACTATTGCCGTTGTAATATAACGAATAATGTATTTCATCATATTTAACCACATTCTGTTTGTTTCTGTAGTTTCTTTTTATTATTTTACATGGCTACTATGATAATGAAGACTATTTCTGTAAAAAAGTATGGAAAATAAGAAAAACTGAAATATCTCAAAAACTATTATAAATAGGTATAGGATATATTAAACAAAACTTTTAGGGTTTTTATTACTCTATTAAATAACATGAAAATATACAGGGTGTACCATTTAAAAAAAAGATATTTATTCATTTAAACTTGTTCAAATTTGAGCCGATGTGTTCAACACCCTGTAGCTTTTATTGCAAATATTAGGTAAAAATTATGTTAACTTGTCCTTGGCCTTGCTAAATTCCAAATTTGAATATATTTGTCACAAAATTGAAAACGTTACTTAGGATTGAATTGATGCTTGAAAATGTGACTTTTTTTCTTTAAACTTAATTATCTCAGAAACTATAAAGTTTTGTTATAGTAAACTCTTAATAAAAAAGATTTAAAATTATAAGCTAAATCGAAAATACGATTCGTATATAGGGTGTTCTATTTAAAAAAATACAACTTTATGCTGTCCTAGTTTTTTGGCTCACCCTGTAGAGTCGTAAATATTTTTAAAATCTGCGTAAAAATAAACTGTATCAAACAATAAATATAGTTTCTTTGTTAATTTCACCGAAAAGGCACAAACCTACTTCATCCAATCGTTGACTCACCCTGTACATGTAAGCAATAAGATGCTATTTCTCGATAAAATGAACGTATATACGGCACAGAATATTGCGGCCAAAATACGTGAGTTTCAAAAAGTTTTACTTTTGAAACATATGGGGGTCAAATATAGTTACTTTTTAAATTTATTTTCATATTATACAGTGTGTCCCAAAAGCTGTGAAAGTATCAAAGTTGTGTTTTTTTTAAACGGAACCCCCTGTATATTATTGCATTTTTGGATTCTCCTGTCAAAATAAGTGCTTATTTTAATAAGGTTTATAGTACCTAACCCTTAAGGTTTTTTAAATAATTTGATTTTTGACAAAATCTAACCTAATTTTCATGTTTCAAATACTTAAGAAGTATTTCAGTTATATACTCGAAATTTACAGTGAAGTGTAACAATAAATCATATTTTATATCCCAATTCTAATAAACCTTCTATATTATACAGGGTATCCAAAAATGAAAACTAATCAAATAAGAACTTTAAGTAGCTTTAACTTGATTAATTTAAATAGAATGTTATACTTTTTACCTTACCAGAAAATGTACCTTTTAAATACCCATCGAATGGTAAAAGGGTGTTCTATAGCTAAGTGTTCGCGTTTTTACAGAATACGCCAAATAATCTTTTTATGTGCCATTTTGTGTTTTTTGAATAGATGTTCTAATGTATCTAGTTGCCTATGATATTTAGAAACGTCAGATAATTCATTTAATCTGTTAGTTTAGTCGGCAAAGCCTGTTGCTATAATAGCGGTATTATTTTTTGTAACTGTGAAACTTCATTTATTGAATTGAATTATTTGAATATTGTTGTGTTATTGCTTTGTCAAAATGAAGATTTATCCAAAGGAAGAGAGTATTGATATGATTTTTATCGTTGGAGAATGCCATCAAAGTTGTTTGTTGGCTTTTCGAGTCCATGCTCAAAGATTTCCGGGAAGAAACCGTCCTAAACCAGCCGTTTTTGTGAGACTATTAAACCAGTTTCGGGAAAGTGGAAGTGTCAGTTATAAAAAACCTGTTATAAGAAAACCTGTCACTGAGGATGAAGGAAATGTTTCTACTATACTTGGTTCAGTGATCGAAAATCCCAATATTACTCAGAATTATATATTCGAAAATACTAACAGTAGCCAAGCAAGTGTTTCAAGGATTCTTAACAAATACCGATTTCATCCTTATAAAATCCCGCTTTGTCAAGAGCTTCACGAAAATGATTTTGACATCCGAACTAAATTTTGCTTGTTGGTGTTAGATAAACTGGCGGAAATTG
This sequence comes from Diaprepes abbreviatus, assembly GCA_034092305.1. NCBI lineage: Eukaryota > Metazoa > Arthropoda > Insecta > Coleoptera > Curculionidae > Diaprepes > Diaprepes abbreviatus. The sequence continues at coordinate 1,334,543 of JASJET010000235.1, read as the reverse complement.
AACACTTTTTTGATAATGTGTTGTTTAGTGATAAATGTACTTTTCATAACAATGGTTGCGTAAATAGACACAACTTCCATTACTATTCTGATTCAAATCTGCATGAATACAGAGTTATGAGAAACCAGAATAGGTAGTCGGTTAATGTGTGGGGAGGAATACTGGGTCCATACTTCATTGGACTCTACTTTTTTGAAGGATCTTTAAATGGTTTTATGTTTCGCGATTTTCTTTATTACCAACTTCCAGTGTTATTAGAAGATGTCCTTTTAAATATTAGAACAACTATGTAGCTTCAACTGGATGGAGCTCCACCTCAATTTTTAAATGCCAACTTTCCAAACAGGTGGATTGAGAAATACGGATTTCAAAATTGGCTCCAAGATCACCGGACTTAACTCCACCAGATTTCTTTTTATGGAGATACATTAAAGGAATTGTCTATAACGCGCCCCCGATAACACCATAAGATATGAAAATAGGCATAAGAGACACTTTTCAAATTGTAACCCCGCAAATGTTGTCCAGAGTTAACAGTGGTTTCGAAAAAGAATATGTAAGTGTTTGGAAATGGATGGTCGACATTTCGAACATCTACTATAAATATTTTGAATCTGTTTCATGCTATCGTCAATATGTTATTACCATTGTTGGTGTTATAGCGTGTTGGACGACTATAATTCGCGTTTGCAGTTTCTGAATATTTTTAGAGATATTCCTGATTATTATTCTTATAGTTGTAAATTACCTGTCATTTACAAATGCTATAGGCAACTAGATACATTAGAACATCTATTCAAAAAACACAAAATGGTGTAGAACACGATTATTTGGCTTATTCTGTGAAAACGCGAAGACTTAGTTGTAGAACACCCTTATACCATTCGATAGGTATATCGTATTTTAGCCGCAATATTCCGTGTATTGTGAATAACCCTGTATATATATATATATATATATATATATATATATATATATATATATATATATATATATATATGTTTATACGGCTTTCACGGATTCGTCCGTGTGAGATGCATTAGCAGTGGTTATATCCACATGATGCTGTTGTAGTGCTGAAATCACATTCGGCAAACGTACAACTATATGCAACTCCGTATGTAAGTGAAGTAAAATGCGAAACAGTGAATGCAAACTTCGCTCCATCATATCCTTTCTGTGTTAGAGGTTGCACAGTTAGAATAAACTGTAATAAAACACAATTCATCCTATTCCACCACCATCGAGATGGTGGCCTACCTGTATCATCATACCGAGAAGAAAGTCAAAGCTTACCCTCCCCGCCACAGTGATACGGCAGAGATACATGTTTCGTCTCTCACTAGACTCATCAGGGTACCGACATGCACCTGGCTGTGCAAAGGACAGATTGGAAGGAAGCATGCAACACTGAACGCGGATTTGCCGACCTCTTGTCGGATGGCTTATATATGTTTATACGGCTTTCACGGATTCGTCCGTGTGAGATGCATTAGCAGTGGTTATATCCACATGATGCTGTTGTAGTATATATATATATATATATATATATATATATATATATATATATATACATATATATATATCTATATATATATATATATATATATATATATATATATATATATATATATATATATATACATAATAACTCAGTTTTTAATTGTCGGTGTGACCACTTACAGTTCGAATTATAAGTGTCTGTTGACAAAAATTGTTGATAAGATTGCAGATAGAAGTAGAAATTTTAGTAAACTATTTGGTTATGTTAGGTTTGTAAGCAACTCTATACTTTGACAAATTTGTCCTCTGAATATGAACCAAAATTAGACAGTCTCAGAGAAGCCATGGGAGTGTTACAACACCACGATGCAATTACTGGTACAGAAAAGGAGGTTGTAGCTTATGATTATGCTAGATTGCTTCATAAAGGCTTTAAGCAATGTGAGGAAGTTACCAATAAAGCATTATCGTAAGTGATTTTTATATACAATTTTTTTTACTCATTGTAACTAACTATCTATCTTAAAAACTAAGATTTCAGTAAGAAACGATAAATCTATTTACTGCCGTGTTTAATTAGTTGCCTATATTTATTTTCCTTTCAGGCAGTTATTTGCTCGAAATAAACTGGGAGAATAAATATAGACAACTAGTTAAACATGACAGTAAATAAATTTATTTATTACTTACTGAAATCTTAAATTTTAAGTTGTGTACAGATGTCGTTTGATTGGCGATATTTTTCAGTCTATCGAAAATTATACAGGTTCAATATCCTTTCGACACGTCTCGAAATTTATATCTTATATAGACAATTTTTTTTGTGTGAATGTTGCTCATGGTTCGATACAGCTCCATCGGCGAGATCATTAGGTAGTCGAAGCGCGTATGGAGAAAGAACCAGAGTTGTATTTGCAGGAAATAATTATTTCCTTTAAATTCCTGATCTACATGCACCAAGGCAACTATATTTATTAGGTCAAGTTTTCTAAGCAATTTTTCGTCCAGTTTCAGTTGTCGAAATGCTAGAAAGTTAACTAAAAGAGAAAAGGAAAATTTTTAATATGTTTGCTTTTTTCCTAAAAACAATTGTATTTATTTGTAGAACATTGACTGATGTTAAAATCAGCAACTTTGAATCATGTCTACTGCTCAATATAAGTCAATGCGCACATTCTGAAAAAGCAAAAGTATTTGTAGTAACTATTTATAACCCACTTAGTAGAGCAATTAGTAAATATGTAAGACTGCCGATTTTGGGAACTTCTTACACTGTTACTGGACCAAATGGTAAGTTTATACGATGCTAATATTCTTTTTTCAATTTAACTTATGAAATAGAGCCATTTTGAACCTCTAATTCCTCAAAATGAAAAGTTTAAAATTAAAGAATTAACTGATAACTCTAATAACAAGTTAAGTTTGGGATTTTATAGGATTGTTTTTTTATTAAAATGGCAAAAACTTCTACAAACTAAAAGGTATGATTCATTTTAGGTAAAACAGTGTATAATCAAATAGTTCCAATACACACTAGAGTACAAAACATTACAGGAAGAGAGAGTAACGCTACACTGGAATTAGTATTTGAGGCTAAAAATATACCACCTCTTGGTTACAAATCATTTTATGTGGAAAAATCTGCGGGAAATGATGTTACAGAAGAAAATCTCAATGATTATTACCATTATTCTATTAATCGGGTAAGCATAGTTTGATAGTTCTTTATCAACTTTTTAGTCAGATACAATCTTCAAACTCCATTTTATGTACAGTTGACATGAGTCTTGGAGGTTTTAGGACTTAATATATAATTTATAATATTATAATAGACTTAATTTAATACTTAAGAGTTACGTTATCCCTTCTGACATAACTAGGACGGTGGCAACAGATAACTAGGAAATGAGCGTCTTCTCTCGTTGAAAGGGCATGGATAAAAGGCACCCTGGACTATGTTGTTGTGCTGATTACGTATGGGGTTGAAAAATTTCTCGATAGTGGCCCTAGAGAACTTCAGGGTGGTAGTTATGTGGAGATCTCTATGTAGTTGTGCTGTTTTCAGAAATCTAGGAGCGTCTACTATAATCTGAAAACCTGCAGATATGTGCCCAGGACGGGATGGCAAACATCATGGATTTTTTATTTCTAATGGATAGTTTGTTGCCTCTACCAAGAAGAGGATACAGTGATGTCAGTGCTGTGCCTTTATCCGTGCCTCGTTGACATAATCTAGTGATAGCATTTGATCGAAACATTTTGGTAGCATATGGCCGTTTCGGCTACGATTTACTGTTGTCCCCTATAAGTTAGTAGCTATTCTAAAAACCTATAAATAAATATTACAGTGACATAGGTACTCTCGAAGTCTGGTCATTCTTCTTGGCTCTTGCAGTTTTAGTGTTAAACAACTACAGGTTATTTAGGGCTTACCACTACAAAAATATAAGTTCTGGACTCAGGAAAATTGCTGTTTAGCTGGTCAGATGTTGCCTCTTGTTTTGAAGCTCTCACAACAGTGCGTCCGCGAGCCTAATCACGTGAAGGTTTTTACTAAAAATAAAGTTTCTCAAAACACTTAAATCTATTAACAAAAATAAATACCAAAACGAAATTATTTACAATGAGAAACTTATAATAACTTATTAACGCTTTAAAATTCCAAAGTAACTAGACTAATTGCTCCTGTTGGCCGTACTATTAATAAAAATGTAACAAACCCAGTTTTGAAAATAGTGCGTTTAAAAAGCTTTCTAAAATATTAATCAAGAAAAGAATAAAATACGAAAAATTGCTATTTAAATAAAGTCGCTCTTTTTCCAAGTGATTCCCGGATATTCTCGGAACTTCCCCAAAATAAATGAAAAATAAGAATAAAAACTTTCTTTAGTAGTCTGGATTTACGCATCGCGTACCCTTTTAAGAACTATGCTCAAAACCGTACCGCTTATGTATTTTTAGGAAAACACAACTCAAAAGCAATAAAACTGAGTTTAGGCTTACGTACGATAACTGATTTATTTTAGATTTTCTTGGATAGTATTATAAGATATGTACTGTCTCAGTTCTCATGGTTAAAATCTATCCACAGGGTGGTTATTTAAGTCCTCCTTTTAGTGGATTATACTTCACATTAATCAGTATAAAATAATTACTGTTCCACACCAATTTCTTATCGTACGTAAGCGTTAAGCGTTTTACCGTGCTGAACCACTGGATATGTTGGTTACATAAACGCAAATGGTCATATGGCTGTTTGCGTGATGGGTAAGCATAACTGCTTAAATAGCTGGAAACTTAATGAGTATCACACATTTCATAATATTAATAGATCTTATAGATGGTCTCCAGGAACAATATCAAAAAAACTTAGAAAGGTGATCCTAAAAACTTTTATTTTCAGGTAAAATGTCTTCCAGTGGCAAGTTAAGGAAACAGTTTTACCTATGTATGAGACTCATTAGACTTGACCTACATGTTTGCTAAATATCAATTTGGTCCACCAAAAATACAATAAATATTGTTACGATTTTCTCTCTTTAACTCGCTCACCGGGTCCAAATAAAACACGACACATCTTACTAAATTACTTCTAATAACTAATTCTTAATATAATTAAATTACAACTAAACGTATTACTCACATTCTATCTCTACCTAGAAATATAATTAATAAATGATGATATAATATTTCTTTCGCTACATATAATAAAGATGATTCATCGCTTCAAAATAATATTTTTCTACCAGGGCGCATCAAAAATTCTTCTAGTTTTTTTGTTACAATATAAATTAAATGATTAACTATTTACAAAAGGTGAATACAATATTCTTGCAGTTGAGTGTATAAATACATTTATATTAGAAAAACTATTTTAGTTCTAATCCAACTGAAAAAACCTTAAACAATAAGGTACTCTGTTCTAACATGGTTGGAGAAAGGGTGGAAGCCTCTCCCATGGCAGTACACCGCCACCTGTAGACCGGTTCGCAATTCATAATTTCTCGCCAGTAAAGCGTAGGAAAGTGCACCTAAACATAAGAAAAACGAATCCTTTGAGCAAGTTATATCAAACAAACTATGAAGTCTAATAGTTGTATCGCCTTCTCCCAGCATTCCACGTAATTTAAATATTTGTACAAGTATATTGTATTGACCGTTGGTATAATCATAGCTTCTTAAATACCAAATATTCACTTTATTATATTAAATTACCTCTCTAAGTTACCGGATGTAGATATTAGACAACGTACACCCTGATTATGTTCAAAGCCTATAGACACCTTTTTATGTCAGATACATTGAAGTTCTTGAAGTTAAAAGATGATTTTCAAGATTCTTCAAGGATTAAAAATTCTTAGTTGTAAAGAATCATTTATCTTGGTATTACATTATAGAATTATAGAAATAGGCAAAGAGATGATTAAAATATGAAAGATAAATTCTTAAATTAATGATAGTCACCTGAAATAAGTATTCCCAATGTAATTTACGATATAATCTATCTAACCCCACAGTTTACGCTGGGCTTTTTTCGCTACTTATTATTTTGATAACTAGTTAAAAACAAGTCGTTTTTCGTTTTTAGAATATTGGCTTTGATATAGATCCATCTACTGGTTTACTTTCTAAAATCAACATGAACAAAATGAGCCTGGATGTTGACCAAAGGTTTTGGTATTACAACGGTACAAGTGGATGGAATGATCCTGTTGATTACAGACCTTCTGGAGCGTATATTTTCAGGTCTGGTATAATATTTAGTAATTTTCGAGAAAATAAATTATTAAGATTCAATCGTTACATATTATCTGCTATTATTGCTCTCTGCGAAAACCTAAAGCTTATGAAATCAGTAAATACATTTCTAGTATTGCCAAACTGCTTTTGGTTTCCGATATAATAGGAAATATATAAAAAAAGGCGAAAACTAGTTTAATTAGGAATAAAGAATAAACTATTATTTTTCCCCTCTACAGCGTATTGTCACTGCTTTTCCAAATTGATTTTTGACATTTCAGATGTCAAAGATAGCTTTATATATATATATATATATATATATATATATATATATATATATATATATATATATATATATATATATATAATTATCGGCTGTGCGGACATAAGATGTATAAACATTATTCTTATGTTAAAAAGGTCGGAGAACTTCAAGATAATGGAGAAGCTCCGAGTTCGAAGAATGATGACAACGCTGTTTCATCCTCGTATGGAACTCATTACACCATTGCATATAACCCATCATCTCGCAATTGTGCTCTATAAACTGTTTTTAAAATGAAAAACAGCAAACAAGACACGAATAGCGACATCTCTACGGATCACTCAATAACACAAGAGCCACACAAACCAATAACGCTGTATAAAACAGCTATATTATGGCGTGACGGTAAATTAAAGAAGAAATATATTAAAACTCGATACATGCTACCCAATAGTTCAAGGAAGGGACCTTGCAATTGTGTCCTATAAACTGTTTTTAAAACTATAAAACATCATACAAGACACGGGCGACATCTCGATGGATCATTCAATAACACAAAAGTAACGCAAACCAACAATGGTGTATAAAACCGCTATGTGATGGCTCAACGGTGTATTAAAAAAGAAAAATATCAAATCTCGATACACGAAACATGCTATCCAAAGAACAGAACTCACATCATTCGGCACAAGTTTCACAGTCCAAGCAAGATGTCGCATCAACTATTTCCCCACGACTTCTCTCCACTAGGATAGCAGAGACAAAGATAGGACAGAACATTATCGCCCTCTGTACCCCCAGAAGATGCCCTCAGGGGGGAGTAGCCTCTCCACTTACGTGGATCTTAATTATAGATCAACTCCACTGCGATCTGACTGACCTCGGATATCTTGTCAGGGCTATACCGATGACGCAGTCGTCATCGCAAGAAGCAAATTCGAGAATACCCTCTGTGACATAGTTCAAAGACGGCTTAAATACATTAGAGAATGGTGCCAGATGATGGGACTAAACATCGACCCCACCAAAGCCACCTTAGTAGCCTTCGCAAGGAAAAAAAACCTCAATCTGAAGACCATCAAAGTGGATAGGAATGTTTTTGACTGGAAGTTAGAGGTTAAATATCTGAGACTGACCCTAGTTAATAAACTCCTCCGGAATAAGCATGAAAAAGAAGTAATCTATAAGGCTACAAAAGCCTTGATGGTCTGTAGAAACTTTGCAGGACAAAGATGGATTACAAACCCAAAAATCGTGCAGTGGATGTACACTGCAATGGTGAGACCAATCATCACATACGGAGCAGTGATCTGGAGCAATTGGCTAATACCAGAGCTAACCTCTCGAAAGTTCAAAGACTGGCTTGTGCATGTATAACCGGGGCAATGAAAGCCGCCATGGAAGTGATCCTAAACCTCACATCTCTACATATCTTTCTAGAGAACATGGCGAAGAGAACGATTTATAGGATGATGAGAGATGAGGTCATAAAACGGAGGCCCAATCTCTCATTCAGAAGTCAAAAAATCTGGTACATGTTCCAAGATGAAATGAAAATTGGACAGAAACATCATTGAAAGGCTCAGCAAGAAATCCACTATATGGTATACAGATGGCTCCAAAACAACGGAGGGCGACACCAGACACTACGAAAGCTTGGGTAAGTCACCAAGCATTTTCTAGGCAGAAATATATGCCATTAGGAGTATCCAATATAACAAGGAGAAAACTATCACGACCAAGAGATGATCATCATGACGGATAGTAAAGCAGCCATCAGTCACCCTCATGTGGGTACCGGGACATACCGGGATAGAGGGGAATGAAATAGTAGACAGGCTCGCAAGGAAAGGGGCTGAGATACCATTTCTGGGGCCAAAGCTTTTCTGCGGAATCAGTAAGAGCGTAATACTGGAAGAACTAAAGATAGAAGAAGAAAGCAGGAGATTCAATTATTAGATGAAGCTGCAAGGATTGAGACAAGCTAAGATACTTCTGGGGAACTACGACCAGAAGAGATTCAAAGAATGCATAAGCTTGAGTAAAAACCAACTTAGAGTTCTGACAGGGTTCCTGACGGGGAATTACCACCTGAAGAGACACCTCAAGAAACTCGGACTGGTAGAAAGAGAAGAGTGTAGATTCTGTGAGGAGGTGGACGAAACCTCTATTCATATCCTTGCAGTGTGCAGCGCTCTAGAAAACCCTAGGATGCGGTTCTTGGAAGCACACCAAATCGAAAAAGGGGAACTGTCCACCTTGAAGCCGTCCAACATCCTGAGATTCTTGAGGGAAATAGGACTGGAGGACCTGCTCTAGTCGATAAGGTAACTCTTACGAATGGGCAGCAGTAGGGGGGCACAATAGATCTACTAGGTCGCAATGTACAGACTCCCAACTCTACGCACATACATACATACAACGATCTCCCATGAGAGCAGCTGCGTGTTTTTAAGCCAACAAATATATAAAAAAAGAATTCTCGGCTATGCAGACATCAAATTGACGATAAATATTACTCTCGTGCGGAGAACTTCAAGACAATGGAGTTGGATATTAAGGAATACTGAGGTCGCTGCTTACGAATTTCCTATTAGTGTTTTAAAATTTAAAGAGAGCTAAAGCAATATATATATATATATATATATATATATATATATATATATATATATATATATATATATATATATATATATATATATATATATATATAATCGGAGGTTTTCGGGTGAGCTTAGAAAATGAAGAACGAGATTTCACCGAAACGTAAGCAGCTGGCTTATAGTCCTGAGAAGGACCTTCAATTACACATCACACCCGTGAAAACATCCTACATAATATATATAATATATATATATATATATATATATATATATATATATATATACATATATATATATATATATATTTAATATATTTTTAGTGTTGTAATTTTTTAATAGGTTTTCTTTTATAGTGTAAAAATAAATGAACTCTTTTCATTTTAGACCAAACGGTGAACATCCGATAGCACTAGTATCCGATACGGCCAGATTTGAGGTATACACAGGTAGTCTAGTAACCGAGGTTCATCAAACATTCAATGAATTCGTCAGTCAAATAGTCAGAATTTACGAAAACGAGAAATACGTTGAATTTAATTGGGTTGTTGGACCTCTTATTATGAATGAATCGTAAGTTTTTTTTTTAATTTTAGACAATAAAGATCTCAAAAATTGATACTAAATTAAACTCGAATCCAAAGTTATGTTTCAAATATTATTTTTAGCATTTAACTGCTCAAAGAAAAATTCGTAATTTTTTTACATTTTGATTATTGAGAAGATGGATTTATAATTGTATTTTTTAATTAAATGTACAAGGGATTATTTGTATGCTTTGTTCGACAGAGCAGACGAGCAACATTGATGAGTGGAGTGTGTTAACAGGAAAATGGAAGGGGTCGAGGAAAAAACATTGCGATAAAATACCGTTCAGATAAAATGTATGTAAACAGTTGCCCGCCTTGAGTTTACGGGCACTCATAGCTTTCGTTATTTCTTCCCTCTTAGGTCTTCCTTTTCTTCTCCGGTAGTATGGGTTCGAAATCATAATTGAGCAATCGTGGGTCAGCCATTCGCTGTACATGAACGTACTAGATTAATTGTTTTCTTTATATATCTTTCATGATCGTCTCTTTAATATCCATCTGTGGTAATATTTATACTTTTTTATTCTCTGTGTCAGTTATATTCCTGCTGACATCCTCAAAGCATCCATTTCTACAGCTTCTACTCGTTTTTTATTTCTCTCAGTAAGTATTCAAGTTTCAGCCTCGTAAATTAAACAACTTTTTATCATTGTACTGTATATGTTAAAATTTGGTTCTGTTTATATTTTTGCTTCACCATATCTCATTCAGGCATTGTTTATTGCCTGTTTACGTTCTAGCAAATATTTAAAAATGATTTTTTTTTAATAAAGGTGGCCTAATGCATTCGGAAAAGAAGTTATATCTCGATTTACTACAACCCTTAAAACTGCTGCTACCTTCTATACCGACTCAAATGGAAGAGAAATGGTTGAACGGATAAGAAACTTCAGACCAACATGGGATATCAGCATTAACGAAAGTGAATCTTCTAATTACTATCCCATAACATCAAAAATTGTAATCGAAGACGAAGCTGAAAATATGGAATTTGCTGTGTTGACCGACAGAGCTCAAGGGGGATCAAGTTTGGATGATGGTGAAGTTGAACTTATGGTATTATATTATTTTTTTTTGTAAAATTATAACATACCATAGAATCTTGTACTATCTACAAAATAATTATATTAAGCTTTTAAAACAAAATCAAAATATTGCACATTGGAAACCAAAAACAGATAAAAAGAAATTTGAATAAACCTACCGTATGCAGGGATTAGGATTTTAGTATAAGATTAGTAGAGAAAATTTTCAATTAAAAAAAGTAAGTTGTTATAATTAAGTAGGAGTATTTAAATTCTCGGAAAAGATGACAAGAAATATGAAACTCAATGTCCGCTATTTTAAATTTAAATATTTAAATATAATCATTTAAGTATTTTATATTTTTTTTACAATCTATTTTATGTGAGAAATCACAAAAACACTTCCTATTTAAATTGAAAATGCCCCCTTCGGTAAATGTTTTTTAGGGTTGTGGCATTTTTGGTCACAATAAGCAGTGTGCCTATTCTATTTTTAATTTTAGTTACTCAGGAATGCAGTTAATGATGATCAACTTGGTGTGGGCGAAGCTTTGCAGGAAATGGCCTATGACGAGCCTATTGTTACAAGCGGATCACATTTTGTTGTTTTTGGGCAAATTACTAATTCCACAGCATCAGGTAAAGAAAAAAAAATCATTTTTTGTTTAATAAAAATTAAACAAAAGTTGTTTTTTCTATCTTAAAAAAATTATTTTAGAACAAACGATTGCTGCTTTGGAACATGAAATTGCGGAAGAAAAACTATTAGATTCTTGGATATTCTTATCGGTTCCAGTTGAAAATTCTTTCGCTGATTATCGAGCTCATCATTCCATGGAAGTAAGTATCTAGTAATTTTAAATTATTTAAGCGGAGTTACTAAGAAGTATTGGACAATACAAGGTCGGCGAAGTCGCGTTCAGTTGCATGCTTCCTCCGATCTGTCCTTTGCACAAACAGGTGCATGTCGGCACCCTGATGAGTCTAGTAGAGACGAAACATGTATCTCTGCAGTATCACTGTAGCGGGGAGGGTAAGTTTTGACTTTCTTCTCGATATGGTGGTACAGGTAGGCCATCATCTCGATGGTGGTGGAATAGGATAGATTGTTGCCATGTAGCAATTTATTCAAACTGTGTAATCTCTAACACGGAAAGGATATGATGAAACGAAGTTTGCATTTACTGTTTGCATTTTACTTCATTCTTACACGGAGTTGCATATAGTTGTACGTTTGCTGAATGTGATTTCGGCACTACAACGGCATAATGTGGATCCACTGCTACTGCATCTCACACGGAGGAATATATATATATATATATATATATATATATATATATATATATAGGATAAATTGTGTCATGGATAGATTTGCCACAATTGGAGATAGTAAAGAACCTATAGGAGCGTCATCTATCTGGCTGTATATCTGACCATCAAACAGAAAATATTCGTTTTTAAGACAGTGTCTGGTGAGATCCATGATATGATTTGGGAAATCCTCTCTGAGCGATTTGATCCAGTGCTTCATCCATCGGTATGCTCGGATACAGGGATTTTAAGTCGAAGTTTGAAATGGTGTCGTCCCTGTTAATTCTTACGGAGTGTAGAACGGTTAAGAAGTGCCCAGAGTTTTTAACGTGGGAAGCGGCATTCTCAAATATATATATATATATATATATATATATATATATATATATATATATATATATATACAATATGGAGTGGAAACAGTTTTCTTATCAATAAGAATTTAGAGTTCTGTTTGATTTATAACGTACATTTCTCGTTTTTACATTGTTCATAATACAACTTTCGGATCACGTTTCTCCAATTATTATCATAAATGTGTGGACTAAAGCGTGATAGTTCAGCTTCGTTCCACTTTCAATAATAGTATGTTGGAAAATAATTGTTAATTGCTTTGTAATCTGAACGATATATTTGCTAAATATTTTATTATTATTTCGGTCGCTTCGAAGAATTTTCTATTTTTCCAATAATGTTCGTTATAAGTCGCATTGCCTGAAACTACTGCATGCGGTAATGAAGATTCCCCTTTTTTAGAACGCGTTTTATGTCCTTCTATCCTAATTTTGAAAGACAATTTTCCATCTACAGTGAATATTTCACCATAATCACATGCGGTTTTTTAAACATATTCACGCCAATATTGACTTAAATATTGATGTTGAACTTCAATTTTCTTCATTTTTGGTTGTTTGCACTACATTTCGATTAAACTGTATTTATAATTGTTGTCAATATTCAATATAGCGGATAAAAATTTTTACATCTCTCAATTTAATTTTCAATTTCAAAAACTCATTATTATTTTCATAGTTTTTTTAAAATTACAACTCTTAAATAGGGTGTCCCACCAGGAACCATTTCGATCTTAGGTTCTGAATCAGAAACAATGTTTTTTTTTAGTTTTCAGGTATGACGAATTCTCTTCCCTCGAACGTCCACGTCTTGACGTTAGAACCTTGGTCCAAGAATCGTTACTTATTACGATTGGAACATATGTTTGAAAAAAATGAAGATCCGATATTATCAAAACCTGTCAGTGTCAATCTTGAAGTAAGTCGATAAAGAATGCATTTATATATAACATTTTCTGTTTATTTCTACTTTTTAAGTCCAAATAATAACACCACTTTTCACTAATTACACTCAATGCTTTATTTACTGCTTGCATACACTTTCACTGTTAAAATACAACTCAAACTTAAATCCTTTTCTTCTTATTTATATAAACCGATAAAAGTCTAGAATCTCACTAGAAACATGTCTGACAATAACAATTAGTCGATATATTATTTCTATAAGGATGTGGCCGTATTTCTTTACTCCTTCGTTAAGCCGCCCCCTCCGTCATTGATTCTCTTCAGAGCAGTATATGGTCCTTCCCATGCTAGTATCAATTTAGGTGGTTTGCCTTTCTTCCTCTATCGATTTCATAACCAAACCCTGCCTCCTTACTGGAACCTGCCGAGTTTGCCTTGATATCATACCTTGTTTTCATTATATATATGGCAAGATCCATGCGTTCTGTAACTAGTTCACGAACTTCTCTCAACTTCGCTTGAAATGCATCCACCTAGTTTTCAGTCTCCATACTTTCATCAGTTGAGGAACTGAACATTTTGTTGCAAGACAATCCCAATAAGACCTTGGCTGGTGTATCTTTGGTAGATCGGTAGACCAAAAAAAATTGACAAATATTTTTCCCAATCTTTCTGATATCTGTCCACAACAAAGAATTCCAAATTGGTTGAACACATTGTTGATTTCAGCTACTGTTGAGGTCTCCTGGTTAGTGATGGCAAATACCTCAAGACATTTACTGAAGTAGTCAATAGCAACTAAGATGTATTTATTGCCTGTGCCAGTTTGTGGGAATGGTCCAGTTATATCAAGAGCCATCCGTTCAAATTATATCTCTGCATTTTCCCTTAGATTTTATGCTTGGCCATGATTTAACGGTGGTTAAGCCAGTAAAATATTTCTGGAAGTCCTAAATCAGCATCAGACTTTCCATTGTTAAATTCTTTTAAAACCACTGGAACTTTATTTCTGGGTACTACCAACTGAGTTTTGATTTACCCGAATCTCTCCAGTAACTATCTTTAATTAATAGTAAGTCCTTCTGAGCCCATAGTGAATGCGAAGCCTGCCTGAGTCCCTCTCAGGACTGTAAGGCAGCTGACGTTTCGGTGAAATCTTATTCACCATTTTCAAGGCTCACTGTTTTTCTCTTTTATGAAGCTACATCTTAACCTAAAAGTCTTTGAAAAGTTGTTCTGTGAGCCACTAAAATAAACGACAATGAGTATAATTTTGAATTCCTTCTCGAGGAATTGAAATCAGGATAATTTTATTAGTTTCTTGATAGGTGATGAAGGTTTCATAATTTTTTTCAAAATAATGAAGGAAATGTTTCAAGCAGATATTTTCTAGCTTTGTTTGTATTAAAATAATACATTTTTACCTAAAAAATCAAAATTACGGTCTGACGAGATGATTCAGTTTGAATTCAACATTCGGGGATTTTCAGTATACCTTGATCTAAACTTATAAATGCAATATGACGGATTTTAGATGATGGACGATTATGAGCATTTATACTTCAATTTGAATCTAAACTGATGTGTTCATGTTTAAGTGAACGTTTTTTTCGCTTACTTCATAAATGGTATCGTTAAATAGATCTTCAAATATGCAATTAAATATGTAATACAACATGTTTTCTTAGTTCGATTCATTTGAGACGTATCAGCTTCCAAACTTGCTGACTATAGTCTTATTATTAATTTTTCAACGGTAGATTTTGAAAGTCACAATATTAGCATTTAGTACAATATTTCTCAAAATTTTGAAGGCTAAGGTTCGCCAAAAATAAAATATTAAAAGAATTGTGTTCAGATTAATGTATTGACTGAAACAATAAAATAAAGAAAAGAAGAAAAATCGGTGGTACTGAGCTCAAATATAATGCGTATCAGACACGAACATCGCCGGTTTGTTATTAGTATTTGGTAATGAAATATTTTGTCATTCTTTTTCTAAAAAAACAATGATAAAATAGCAATGAACTTTATAGAAAGAAAATAATTACGAAATTACAGGTTTTGTCCATGTTTATACATTAAGCTGATCCTAATCATGCGTTTTAATGCTCCACATTTATTTTCAATTTTCTTTTATTTTTAGAACCTGTTTACTACCTTTGAGATAAAATCTTTACGAGAAACTACCCTCGGAGGTAATCAATGGTTGGAAGAAAATCAAAGATTAAATTTTAGGTCACTTTATCAATCAGATGGATTAGAAGGAAGGCAACATGATAAACTACAAGTAAAAGAGTGGACCAGTGGTTTCATTATTGATCTACAACCCATGCAGATTCGTACTTTTGTTATTGAAGTTGAAGGCAAACAAAATAAAATTCATTAAATAGCATTACAAGATTACCTGATTATATCCGTGAATATATTAATAAATTGTTGATTTTCAAATAAAATCAGTTTTACTTTGATTGCTTCTTTTGCATATGAAGTAGTAAGGTCCTTTTTCGGGGAAATGTACTAAACTGCGAAAATAAATTTTGACAATAGGGGAAGCAGGGGTAACGTGCCCTATCTCAGCTTTAACATTGTGCTATGTTTTTATTTAGTAATTGAGCCATATGTCATTATTTCTTTTTCGTTCAGGAAAAAGAACTAATTTATCTTTAACTTGATTTATAGTATCTGTATAGGAAAATTAATGAAAATAAATAGTTGACCTTGATGAAATTCTATCAAAAACTTTCCCATAAAAATCACGAGTAGTAAGATCTCAGGAGTTGAAACCCTTATGGTATGGGAGACTAAGTACAACTAATGCTAAAATAATAACAACTGCCTCTCGTCCAGAGAACGTTCGGGTGTCGTCAAGGAGAGGTGTTTTCTCCACTGTATATATATATATATATATATATATATATATATATATATATATATATATATATATATTTAATTTCCGTCACTTCATATGCAGAGTACGATAAACTAATTTAAAATTATTTTAATATTGAAACCACATTTTAAAATTATTGTGAAGTGTATATATATATATATATATATATATATATATATATATATATATATATTTATATATGTAATCGAAGGTTTTCAGGTATCCCGTATATGTGCTGAGTCCCTCTCAGGACTGTAAAGCTGCTGACGTTTCGGTGAAATCTCATTTTTCAAAGCTTGTATGGCGTCTACGACCGAACCAACGCCTGTGACTCGGGTGCTGTCGGTCCTGTGTGTACGTGGGGTGCGTTAGTTGGTTGGATGGTTCTGGCCAATCAGGTTGCGAGACCTGCTGCGCGTCATCATCCCTGTTGCCAGTATTTGGGGTTGCTTTGCCGAGTTGTAATCTGTTTCGTTACTACATGCTAATGGTTGATATTTTGTAAGCAGATCTTTCCAAGTATTAGGCAATCGCTGGCTATCATCTGTGCTATTTAAGTTGTTAGGCCTTTTTGCAATTTCGATGAGAACAAAAATACTATCGAGATATGAAAACTTGTCCATGAGAGTTATTAGGGAAGGTTCAAATTTAAAGATTATTTCGTATTTAGTGATTTAATTTCCTTGTTTTCCAAGAGAAATTCTAACCGAATTATCAAAAATACAGGATTTTCAAATATTATAAAAAAGAAAACCAATAATCTTAGAAATCTTTTCGTATTTCCCTGAACAATAGGTTTTGGGAAGTAAATTAACACAAATGGCCCATTTTCGACTTTCTGCCTCTAATCTAAGTTCAGAATCTTATACTTCTCCTACAAAATTCAAGAAATGCAAGTAAATTGAGTTGAAATTAGAACCAAATGTGTGAATTCAATGATTATTTTCCATTTTGTGCTGTAATTTCCTTGTTTTCCTAGAAAAGTTGGTATAGAAGTATTGAAAATTCAGGATTCTTAAATAATTTACAAAATCAAAACAATAATCTTAAAGATCTTTTCGTATTCCGTATAAAAGTTGATATTGTTCTTACTTACATAGATGAAAACTACTTTATTAAAGAGATAATAAACTTAATTTAAAAAAGTAATGTTTCAACAAATGCTCAAAACTAATGTCCAAGTCTTTCAATGCATATGCACTTATCATACTCGTTCCAGTTATTCCACGTCACACAATGACAGACTTATCCGCGCTGACTATCAACGGTTCTAGTAAATTGGGATTTTCATCAGTGTTATAATGGAAATTATGCTTGTTGATAAATCCGTTATTATGGAAAGTGGTCGTAATCGTAGGTTACAATCTACTTCCAAAAGCTCCTGATGTATAGTTGCCTATATGTTATTCTCTTTCCAGGCAGAGAAAGAGGAAAGAATATATACGAGTAGAAACAGTTTTTTTCTGCAATACCGAACGAGAGCAACTCTCATCTAACAAGCCCGAACTTGGTAACGCTACTTCCACCATAAGGGAGATCCTTGCAAAATCGCTAGGGAAGACACCCACCATCTTCCAAGCAGAAATGCATCATCATCAAATGTGTGCCTAAATAGAAACACTAAGGAGGTCAAAATATCCATATTATTAGATTACCAAGCAGCGTTAAATGCACGCAACTCAAACACTATGATTCTAAGTTAAAAATCATGGTTCTTGGGTTTAGACCGTGTCAAATTGATTGTTATCAGATGTTTCGCTTACGAATTATCTTCAGGGATCTTTACTCCACTGAATGACCGTCGAGGAGCAACAGCCCGGTATTTGTACCCGACTGGTGCTCAGCAAACCGTGATACAGCGTTACAATCGACTTCCACATGTGATGTAGACTATAACCTAATCTCTATTAATAATATTTGGATATTCACAAATTTTGATTGATTCTCTAATTTTATTTTTAAAGAAACACGACACCTTAGTTTCTTTTACATTAAAAGCGTGACCTGTTGGTGTTCAGCTACTGCAGATTGTACAATTTATTTCTTTTTGTACATCTTTCATGTTCCTTAAGCCTAGTGGATATAGACCGTTCTGTTTCACCTACATACACTTTACCACAAGAGCAAGGTATCTTGTAAACGCCTTCTGTTTGAAATGGTATTGCGTCCTTTGGTAACTTCAAACATTGTCCAACTTTCATATATGTGTAGAAAATTGTTTGAATTTTTGAGTTTCGGAGCAATTTGGCAATCTTGTCGGTGGTTCCGTATATGTAAAGTAAGGCAACATGGTCCATTGGTGGTATATTTATGATATTTTGTTTATAAGTTGGGTTTTTATATTTATTAATATAATGTCTAATATATTCAGTCCAGTATCCGTTGCCTCCCAGACCATTGGTCAGTTCTAATCTCGTGGAGTAAAGATCCCTGAAGATGTCTCGTGCAATCGTAGGCGAAACGTTGAAAAATAATTCCAATTTGATACGGTCTAAACCCAAGAACCATGATTTTCAACTTGACCGTGAAAGCTTACATTCTTTATTACCACACCAGTTGAACTGGACCTGTAGAAAAGACCTAAAGCAATGCCAGGGTAAAAGAGAATCAAAGGAAATGAAAACTTCTTCTTTTGTTCCGGGGCAAAAAGAGGAGCTTTGGAAGGCGGAACAAAATTAAATAAAATCAAAGTAGACTAATACGCCTGGGTAGCTATTCTGGTTCTTCATATGAAATAATCATTCTCTTGAGAAAATAGGGACAATCCAATCCCACGGTTATTCTCTCGGTCGTGTATTACCCTATTACCGTATTCTCGTACGATATGATGGGACATCGGAAACAAAATCTAGTAAGCTATGTTGTCAAACGTCTATAGTGTATGTAACTATATAAATAGTGCATTTAACCCTAAAAAAGAATATGAATATGGACATAACCCTACGTAGCAATCGAAATATTTTACTGGAAAAATATCCGTTATGCATGAAATTAATATCACCGTCAAAGATGTAAAGAATACGCGAAATAAAATTAACATTTTTATTTCATAAAATACAAATTTAGTTTTTCTATCAGGTTAAGAAAAGAAAAATTTTCCTTATTTTTGTAAAAATGTTATTTTTTATACTCCCTACAAATATCAGTGAATGAATATACAAAGTAAGTAATCAAAATGAAATCCGTAAAAATTTATTTCATCAATAAAATACATTTTGCATACTTGATATACGTACATAATATTACGCTAATAGTAAAATTATTATTTTTCCCTAAAGTAGTTACTGATAATATGTTATTGGATCTGTCTTGCTTCTTGTAGATCAGGGTGTATCTCTTGTTCTTGATCAACATTTCCGATAATAAAAAGTTATTATCAATCTATCTTTTGGAAAACATCTAAATCTATTTTTCTAGACCTCACAACATCTTTCAACCGTACTCCGCAATGAACAGATATCTACTAAATCTTTCCTCTGGTGTTCCCAGTTGTGAAACGTCTCCCAAAGGCCATGGCCTTAAAAGAAACACTAAAAAAATTAAACTTAGTTCACTTTCCTGTATATATTTAAACATATTCTAAATTAATAACAAATTATCAGTTTATTGTACAACTAATTTACCTGAATCTCCAACGAGCAAAAATAAATCTTCTGGGTTTCTTCTAGAGATCATTTCCATTATATTGCAAATGTTAGATTCATTCCAAATATAGGAATCATGGGTAGTACAAGAAAATGTAGCATTCTTTTTCAAAATAAACAAATTGTATATCATTTTTAAGTTTGCAAAATACATATTGCTGGTAGCTGTTTATAGTTTGGGATTTAACAGAAAATTACCCAGATGGACAAGTTCATAATTCATTTAAATTTTATAGCAATTAGATCCACTCTAAAATAGCATCTTTTCTGTTTAAAGCATCTGGGTTTTTCTTCCTGACACTTACTCCAACTGACACTTCCTGACTGATTAGTTCCAGAAATATATTCAACCCAGTAATTTCGTGGTAGTTACCAGTCACAAAAAATCTACGAACCTACAAATATTAATATTTTAATAAAATTATATTAATATGGGTACCTAAATGTAAAAAAGGAAAATTAATATTAGCTTAACATCTTTCAAATTTTTTAACAGTAACTAAAGCAGGTAATATATTACAAATATGTATAATCCAACCAAGTAAAAAATCATTAATGACTTACTGATCTTGTATATGCTAACTTTATTCTTACAAAATATTACCATGACTTCTGACAAAGATGATGTTGCCTTTTTTCAAGCCCTGAGAATTCTAGAAATTTCTAGTACAAGATATCTTCACAGATAGATATAATAGGTACTTACCTAAACAGCCTTGCGAATTCCGAATCATTTAAATCTCCAAATCGACGCAACCGTGGTAGAAATCAACGATTATAACTTGCCACTTATTTTTCCGCTAATCTGACATCCTTTGGTCCATCATGGTTCAAAATTACTTCCTTTATACCCATTTTATAAATGTATATTTGTAAACAAAAATATTTTATAAAAATTACAATATTTTATTTTCAAAACGAACTTGAATTTTTTTGAACTTTTATAACCTATAAATAACGCATAATGACGGGAATGACAGTATCGTTCTCCCAAAATCTCACCGTTCTCTTGGTTCGGTCTAGTAGAACAAGTTGTCTCAAGATTTGATGGATGTGACCATCGCTTAAAATTACCGGAATACGGTTTCTTACTTTTTCGTGAAAACCACGCCCACTTTCCATCAAGATGATCGTTCTCTCGAGAACGAGAATAGCTACCCTGGTCTCAGACAAGCGAAGAAATTTATAAACCAAGCGTCAAAGAAATAATGCTTCTTGATCTTTCAAAAAGAGGTGTTCGAGTAACAACGAATGTCTTCACAGAACGCAGCCCTCTGAGATACTAGCTCAAAAAGATGGGCAAAGTTGAAGATGGAGTTGCGGAATAACTGCTATACAAGTGCATGTCACTGTTCTGCAAGTGACCCAAACTTCCAGAAAGCATCACCCTAACGGCCGAAGAAATAAAGCCCTTACACTCCGGAAAAATAGCAGAGTGTGTGAAAAATCTAAATATTCCAGAGTAATAAGAGACTAAGGTAACGAATAAAGGAACTTATAGGCTATAGAAGGACAAGAAATATCCAAATACAATCCACATCAGGGGCGGATCCAGCCCCTCTCTTTGGGGGGGGGGCGGTGATATCACAAAAGTAGAGTATGGCAAGAAAAACAAGTTGTCAACGGGGGAAGGGGGGGGGAGTGGAAGCAGCATACTCATTCCTAATATAAAAGGCAGAATTGGTTCTATTATCCTGAACTCTAAGCTCTAGGGAGGGGGGGGGGCGATCGCAAGCTTACACATTCCTATACTCTATTCAAGAATTAGAGAGAGTAATACAACTGTTTCCGAAACCTCCAACGTGCCGCAGGTAACTGAAAACTGCCGTAAATCTAATTATATTTTATTATATTTAAATATATTTTATAAATTTACTGCAACATAAAATTTCTGATAGTTTAATTTAATTTCTGTCAGTGAGCAAAGTACACCTTACAGTTTGTTCTTAGTGATCTATCTAAACTTATTACGATGAATGTTTATGATGCCTTAAGATATCAATATCTAGATAATAATGTTAAAAGCCCTGTTGAGATGTGTTCCAACATGAACGGAGTTGGAAAATCTACTATATACAGAATACTGAAGGAGAAAAAACGGTTGGAATTGTTAGTACTCCCACGCCACATTCGATCACAGGCAGACGAAAAACCTCATTGGAGAAAGAGATGAAAACTGCAATTAAAAGGGTTGTATATATATTTTATTATGAGAAGCAGATCCCAAAATCAATGAAGATCGCGATTTACCTGAAATTAAAAGAACTGATCTCTGGAAATTGCTCAGAGAACTTAATTTTTGTTGGGACAAACCAGATAGAAAATCTGTTCCTATAGATCGTCCGGAAACTGTCCGTTGGAGAAGTAAATATCTCTTTCAAGTAAAAGGTAGAGTTGCTAGAAATAACACAATTAACACAATTAGTAATTTAACTAAACTTTTGAAAATTTTTTCTTGAATAAAGTTACTGCGGAAAATTGGGAAAAATCCATATAATAAATGAATAAAACAAAATGTGAAAACTCGATCTCATGATCGGTGAGATAGAGTAACCAATTATAAGTAATTTGAGCGAAGATCGTTTTACCGACTTTGATTAGGAATTAAATACGTAATGTTTACTAGTGTAAATACAATTTATTATTTAAATTTTTGTTTTTGTTGTTTAATGTTGTTTATATATTTTTTAATTTTTTTATATATTTTTATTTTAGTGTGCCCCACTCTTTAATTTTATATATATTTAATTCTAATTAGCCGGAAGTTTTTTATTATATAATTATTGTATTTGTGTCTTTTTCTTAAACGTGTAGAATTATCATGTTTATCTTATTTTTTTGGGGCTATCATATTTCCATGTAATAAAGTAAATTAAATTAAGATATCAGTACAATAGAAATAAAAATAAGTAGGTCTAATTTTAATTACAACAAATAAAAAGTAATTACATCTGAATCCCTTTTTAATGTTTAATTGTAATTC
Source organism: Diaprepes abbreviatus (assembly GCA_034092305.1). Lineage (NCBI taxonomy): Eukaryota > Metazoa > Arthropoda > Insecta > Coleoptera > Curculionidae > Diaprepes > Diaprepes abbreviatus. The sequence goes on along the minus strand of JASJET010000235.1, from coordinate 1,311,730 downwards.
TGCAGATGGTTTAAGAAATGAATAAACTGAAACGTTAAATACCCTAAAAATGTTTTTAATTAATAATAAAATGACCGATAGCCCCAAAAATATTTTAATATTATATGGACGAATTTTTTTTTATATATGTTTAACTTTTTGTATTTTTGACAATGGATATTTGGTAAGTATTTAAATATAACTTCGAATTTTTTAAGAGAATAAGGATACGTCCATTATTATAGACCGGTATTTTTGATTATAAAATTTCTAACCCATTTCTATGAAAAATATATGTGTCTAACAGATTTCGCTAAAGACACCGGACTAAAGAACACAGGTAGTTTACGAACAGAAAAAGGGTAAAAAATGATTTATTACTCTCTCTAGTTCTTAAATAAACTGTAGTATAAGAGGAAAAATCCATTTTCCTAAACTCGAAGCTCTTGGGGGGGGGGCGATCACCCCCCCCCCCCTTGGATCCGCGCCTGATCCACAGTCTCCTATTTAGAGGCTTGGCACCTTCAGAAGATGAATTTAAAGGTTAGAAAATGCTGTAATTGGTTGTTCAAAGTTCACTTGCTTGTTAAAGTTTTTGAGAGGAGATTTTTGTTTTTAATCACAAATCAAATAAAAAATACTAATGAACTATTCAAGGTCTCTAGTTTTATGTTATCTTAAAATTATTATATTGCTCAGGTTTGCCAGCATCGTGTCGGTTGCACACCGCATGCGAATCTGTTTAGTAAAAACAAAGTCGCCAGTTGACTTTTAATTCTTATTCACATAACAAGGTTAGAAGATAATAGCTTAAAACTGCTAAATTCACCCGCAAATCGACACCAAAAACTCTCGCTTTTATAAAAAAGAAATACATCTAAACGTATTATTTTCTGACGTCAGTTCCAAGTTTTTATCAATAATTAGATTGCGATTGAGCTGTATTGGATACATGAGTATTTTTCTCATAATTCATTGATAATAACAATTGGTGCTTCAAAGAACTACATAATCTGAAATAAAAAATTTTAAGTTTTATGAAAAGTTCCATGAATATATTATTTTAATGTTTATCATTTTTATTGACGTTGTTCTTCAAAAATTTAAATTCAATGGAATTAAAATATAAAACATATTTTATCGAAGACAAGAGAGAAATGTAATCAAAATTTCTAGAAGTTGTTCTTGTTTAAGTTGCAATCATGATAACTAATCTCCTTTTGGATACTGTTGCTTTAAAAGATCGTTTGAGAAAAATTTAAATCATTCCCTTAATTCCGCAGCCTTGATATTCTCCTTCTTCCTATTTTTGTCTTTCTTTGGATTTTCCTCTGCATAATAAGTTCTTCTACTGATTATGTTTTAAACTTCTTAAGATACGCAATTCAACCGTAAATTTTATCCGTAATAAAATTATATCTTATTTAAACAGACAATACATTATTAATCCAGCCAAATTGGATCTAAAACAAGTCTCAATTTGACAATTGACCTATGGGCTCGTCTGAGGTGACTTAGAAGCGTGAATATCAAAATGTTCTAAGACATAATTTTTTCATCAGAAAATTTTCTTTAGATCTATGCCATCCTAATATGCAAATCACCATTGCAAAATATAAAAATATAGAAAAGAAGTGGAAAGAAAAACATTTTTTCAAGCGAGCGACTAACAATTTTAAACTCAAACAACATTTCCTGTCTTTAGATACAATATATTTCGCACTTTAATCAATAAATCTCCTTAGAATGGTTCTGATTGTTAAATAGTTTTTACATAATAATTTTTTATCTAAGCCAGTGCGCTAGTACTGCGCAATAATGAAATCTTCAAAAAATGTTTTATATTAATTTCAATAGCGCGTCAATTTTTTACGTATAAAAAACGGATGAGGCTTTAAAACCCCATTGGATTTTTTTCCAGGCGAGATCCTAGAAATTTTTTTCAAAATTACCCTCTTCTCTTGCTTATAAACAAATTGAATAACTTTGCTATTATCGAACGAAATGTTAAGAAATAAATACAGGATGAAAGTACTCGAAAAAAAGCTTCGTTCAGCGAAAGAGTAGTTCCGTGTAATGGAACAAACACTAGTTATTTTATACTGCTTAACGTGAAGTATACTCAAAACGCTGTTATCTTTAAAAATTTAGTAATTGTAACGGTTTTTAGTTGCCATACATCAAAAAGAATGTTCCTCATAAATATAACTAGGGTCGTTCATTTCTGTCTTCCTCTCGGAGTAGAAAAAAATAAGTTATTTTTACAATTGAAACAACATTTATACTTATTTCATAATTTTTAACATGTTTTATTATTTAAAATTTTATAATTCTTCAAAATATCCCATTAATATTTTTATAAAAATATGAACGTTAACACGCTTACCTACTCCGTATCTACTCTAGACACAACATAAATCGGAAAATACTGATGATTTTCCCTCCTTGTTTCTCTTAATAATAATGAAAGAGATAAAAGATATCACAGGTCAGGAGCAAGGAACACAAAAGAAAGCCGCTGTTATTTACATAACCTTGTCTCAGACTAACTGTGTCTTTACTTTGTCCTTCTATAATAACGGCACACCAGGCATTTTTGTCGACAAAGTTGCGATATTTTTATTATATTACGATATAAAATAGTTTAGATACTTTGTGCCGCTATTTAATATTGTAGTGTTTAGTGTTTGTGACTTTAAACCATAGACGTAGAAGAAATTAAATAAAATTACATTTTGATTAAGTAATAATTAGTTTATTCTACGTCTATGCTTTAAACACTTGATAGCCTATAAATTTTAGACTAACGTTATTATAATAAAAACACTTTACTAGTGCTTGTTTTTAATGGATTTATTTAGGTTTTCTAACTGGGTATGGATGTACATATGGAAAATTTTAATCAGCTTGATATACCGGTAAGTAACTAATAAAGAGGTTTTTTCTTGTAGTATCTCTTTCGAAAACGTTAAGCAACATTCTGTCGAGCTTTATGAAAATACACAGTATTTCAAACTCATGTGTACACTATGATTAGTTAATACAGCTTGTACAGAATGTAATTAAAAATATACAATAGCTGAAAACAAGGGAAACTGTTCCTTGAAACATATGCCTGAAATGCTTAATTTTGGAAGAAAAAAATAAGATGAACAAAATAGTACACATGCACAAATTTTTTAGTTATTTTTACAGGGAACGTTTTAGATTTCTAGGTATTTATTGGATTTAGTGAAAATTTAGGAGATTATTAGAGTACTTTAAGGTAGTTTTTGGAAAAGAAAACGAAATCGTAGCTCCATTCTTAGTATAATGTACTCTCTAGTATACAGGACCCTATCATTTTTCCAACCTATAATCTATATGAAAGAGGCCACTTTTGGCAACTTATATTTGTGTTTTAGGATATGGAGAATCATCCTTCTTCTTCAGGTATGCAGAGTCCTAAATTCCGCCACATAAGAAGCTGCCCTATAGCCCAAGATTGGATTAAATTTACTTACGATTATGTTAAAAGGAAGCTGCCTAATTGTAATCCTATAGAGGTAAATTTGGGTTATGCTTATTTTTATACCTTGTTATTAGTGGCACTTTTTAGAAATTGAATTGTTGATTTTAAAAACAACATAGTTGACTCCAGCCCTACTGTTATTTATTTTCTACTACATAACATTTTTTTGTCATATTTGTTTCTAACTTTTGTTTTTTAAGTGATTCAGAAAGTGTTTAAAATGTTTGTCAGTTTTAGTAAAACATACTTCTGACTACAAAGGAACAATACCCTGAAAATAAAGTGTGAAACCTTAGTGACTGCACGGTTGTCAATAAAATTATATCAATGTACACATATAAAAATATTAGTAAATTTGTTCACCCAGAACTTCCCTCATCATTAATTTGATGTGCTTTAATTGCTCAGTTGAACTCGTATAACAATTTTTTTTAAGCCAAGTCACTATTTTTGATTTTAACTAAAATTTCCACCCATGTGCCGACTTCTTATTCTGATATAATTATACATATCATTCAGTTGATATGATTTTTAAATTCTGGTACCCAAGAATCCTGAAAACGTATGACAGTGTAAATTCAAAATTAAACTTCTCCATCTACCAATAACCTCTTGTTCGTAAAATATTAAATGCTATAATTCAGGTAAGCAAGTACCATTAAAATATTTTGAAAATACGGATAAATCCCATGGAATATATTAACTTCCATTCTTTTCACTTTGTCTTGTTACAGGATTGTTTCATCTAATTAGTTTTTATTTACTTTTGGTTTCCGGAATATATATTTTGAAGCTTTTAATTCATATTTTAGCCCTAACATTTTTCAAAATTTTATATAGCTGGTATAATTGTCAATAAGAGAAAAATAACTTTTAGAATTCTTAAGTTTAAATCTAGTTTATGTGTCCCCTCATCATTTATCCAAAAATCACTTTAAAAATATTTGTTTATAGTATGAAATATGTACATTTAAAAAATTTTCCTTACAGGCTAATTTACTAATTAAAACAAGTAGCAAGGGAAGATCTGGGTAATCAACTTTATGAATGTTTAAAATTCAAATTAGAAACCAATGCTTACACTTATCCCATACAAATGTGAGAACTTTCCTAAATGCCCCAATAACGACAATAAAGGAAACAAGAAAAAGGAAGAGACCAAAAACTGAAGATATGCCGGAAGCAACAAAATTACAAATTAGAGATGAAATATATATGATGTTTTCTGAGGGTAAGTATTTCTAAAAAATTTTATATGTTGTATTTTATTCTAACTTGTTTTGTTTACATTTTCTAACCCGTCAAGGTGTATGTATAATGAAAATATAAGTTTTAAAAATAAAAAAACCCAAAAAAATATTTGTAATGAATACAAAAAGTAAACATAATTTTACTAAATTAAATAGAATATTAAGATTTCGTCATTTCTTCATAACAATTTTTTATTTGTGAAGGTACCTCAATAACAGTCTCAATATTGTTAGAACGATTAAAGGCAAAAGAAATATACCATGGAGCAAGGACAAGTCTAGGCATATTACTAATGCAAATAGGATTTATCTACAGGTAAACAATCATTTACATACAGCAAATAAATGTTAGATACAAATATAAAGCAGTTGCAATTGGGCCAAAATAATAAGAAGAATTTTTCACAGGATACCTGTGTAATTTATTTTTGGAGGATACACATTTAATTTTTATTTATATATTTATATAGTAAGGATGACCCATGTAGAGCTTTAATGGAGAAATCACAAATTCAGAAAATGAGAAGAGACTTTCTTGAACAGTACTTAAAGAACGAAGAAAAAGGGGAAAATAAATTTGAGCCAGTCTTTATAGACGAGACATGGATTTTTCAAAATGGAGAAACCACAAACTCAGAAAATGAGAAGAGACTTTCTTGAACAGTACTTAAAGAACGAACAAAAGGGGAAAATAAATTTGAGCCAGTCTTTATAGACGAGACATGGATTTTTCAAAATGGCACCCCAGACGATCATGGCAGGACAATAGCACTCAATCAGTATGAAAAATATCTGGGAAGGAATTTAGGTAATAAATCAGTTATTTGCACTACACAATTTGAATTTTTTTCATCTATAACAGGTTGCAAAAAGCTTTATTTAAATAATCTTTGGATCATTTCCTATTAGCAGGATGTTAAATATTAAATTTTTACTTTAATACTTTATTTCCTGGGGAGATTGAGAAATTTCTTACTTAAATTTCTGTATGTTTTATCAAACAAGTTTGAACCTTTTTAGGAAAAATTTTTACTTAATATGATAAAAATGTTTCCTTAATAAATGAAAGTTAAACAAATAATTTAATTTACATTTTACAAAATATTAATGATCATCTTACTTTGATACAGGCTTTCCAGAAATCCAAAAAAAAAATCTTGTGATTTCTTAAGCGGTTTTATAAAAGAATTTGATATAAACATATATCTAAAATATTTCGTTTTCAAAATACAGGGCGTTAAAAATTATGAAAAAAAAAAATATTATCAAAATATAAAAACTGCTTACAGGTATTTTGCTGAAACGTGAAGTAAATCTGTATCGCGTAGAATCTAATTTGTTTCGGTTTAAGGAAACACAACTAACATTTTTATATTAAAATATGGTACATCAGTGTTCTTGCCCAAGTTCTCAGACGAGTCAATGCTTCGCCAATCAAAACTGCTGATATGGTATCATGTTTTATTGTGCTAAAAAAGCCGATTTGAAATAAGTATTATAATTATTTAATTGCACACTCCTCACCCATAATTTATACAACATAAAGGTGCTTAAAAATAAACCAAAAATGGGTATAATACAGTATATTTTTAACAATGCATCATATTTCTAAAAAATAAACAGATGAAATAAATTTTCCAATTTCAAGGCATTAATGACATAAAAATTGAGAAAAATAAATTAATTTTGATATTATCCTTTAACTAAGACCATCAACGCATGCAATATTCCGTGTTCTAATTACGTGAAATTAAGATCCCTAAAGATGTTTCAAGCAATCTAGGTAAAAAGTTGCATAACATTTCAAATTTGACTTGGTCTAAACTCAAGAACCACTATTTCTCAATTGACCAAAACCATGAAAGATTCCGTTGGTTAAGACCAATTTGTGTTTCTGCAAAATATTTCAAATAATTTGTACTGCCAGATACTACTCTACTTTTTTTCAGGTAAATAGTACTGAATGCAGGAAATGAAAATGGATTCGTTGAAGATGCAATGCTGATTTTTAAATCAAAGTCAGAAACTGGAGATTACCATGGAGAAATGAATTCGAAAAACTTTGAAGCTTGGTTAAAAGATATTTTGCAAAACTGGAAACACCTTCTTTAATTATTTTAGATTAGATGTTATCATAGTAGGCAATGAATTGAAAAGAAAATTCGAGTTCCTTTACATCCACTTATTATTAATGTTGGTGAGAGTGATGGCGATTCCTCAGAATAAGAGAAGTCATTTTGACCCTTAATCCTCTTTTCAGTTTTTGATAATATGTGGATGTACAGACATTTTTAATAATTTTCATTTGTGTTTTTTTTAATCTCTTTTGGCATTTTCATACATAAAAATTTCACCACTTCTAAAGTATTCTCATAAAATTCTTTTTTACATATTTTCTAAATTTTTAACTTAAATTTTTTATTGGCACCTTTTAAGCACTTCTTTTCTTTTTCCATTTCTATATGGGATATTTTTTTCTTTTGCCCATGGCATTATATAAAACAAGAAAGAGTATGATACCATTTTTTTTTATATTTATTTATATAAATAATCAATCTTAATTGTAATTAGTTCATTTACGATTTCTATTTTTTTATGGCAGTATTATTTTCATATATGTGTTACTCTGTTTCAGTGAACTTGATGCAACATAGGGGCCCTAGATTTTGCCTCAGATCTAGATGCCCCCAACTGAGCCCCTTTCATTATTTTACATGTTTATATGCTTACACATTTATGTGTAAGGATGTTGCATGTGGAATCTTGAAATGAGGTCAATAAAAGACTCAGAGCCATGAGTCGTGCGATGTATTAAATCTTACCTTTTGGGGCACCCATTTTTTAAATTTCTGTATTTATTTTTAAGAAAACTAGCTATTTAACGAAGAAGAAACTAATTAATTATTTATATTTTTATTCAATATTTTTGTTGCTTGAATACCTTAGTTTTTGCAGTCAAAGATCATAAAGTTACAATAATTTAATATAAAATACTTATCATTTCTAGGATATTGTATATATACCTATAATTTTTGAAAATAGTGTTAGGTATATAAATAAATAATTAATCTTAATTGTAATTAGTTCACTTACGATTTCTATTGTTCCATGTCTGTATTATTTTTTATGCATATATTACTCTATTTCAGTGAACCTGATGCAATATTGGGGCCTTAGATCTGGATGCCCTGGACCGAACCCCTTTCTTTATTTTACACATTTATATGTTTATAAATTTATCTGTGAGGATAGGGCATGAGGAATCTAGAAATGTAGTCAGTAAAAGATTCTGAGCCATGAGTCGTGCATTGTGTTAACTATTATCAGTTGAAGCATACATTTTTTTTTAAATTTATGTATTTATTTTTAAGAAAACTAGGCTATTTGATGAAGATGATTAATTATTTATCTTTTTATTCAATATTTTTGCAGTTTAAGTACTTTATTTATTGCAATCAGAAATCATAAAGTTAGTCATTAAGTATAAAACACTGAATACTTTCTAGAATATTGTATACTTACCCACTGTTTCTAAGAATACTGTTTTTTAGTTCCGATTCTATTAGAATAGTCAATTTTTTTTAGTTTTCAGTTAGACTACCCTAATATTGTTATACCTAACTGGAGTATTATAATAAAAATAGAACTTTATCAACAAATTGCGTATAATTTTTTCTGTTACCGAAATAGTTACCAATAATTTAGAATATAAACGATTTACTTTATAAAATAAATAAATAAAGCTTTTATTGTCATAAATTTCATAGGTGAAACATTACAACAACATAGGTTCACTTATAAAAGTGAACATACACGTAAGCACCCCACACTTGTACCTTCAGACATCAGCCTACTAATCCCAAAATTAAAAAGAGTGTGTTTAAAAATTTTAGTACAATAGTTTCTACAATTTCAAAATTATCAGCTAACAACATATTAAAAAGGCAATGCTTATTAAAGAATGTACTAATACGTAAAGTAAATTATTTTTAGCAGTAGTACATCTCTTAGTGTAGTAATATAAAAGAGGAAATTTTAATCCGCTTTTAAAATCTCTCATATTTAAAATTTCACTTAAAATATCAAACCCATTATAAGCACATAAACTCCTTCATTAAATAGCCCTTTACAAATAGGATATAAAATTATCGATATGTCTAAACAGAAGGAAAAACTTCGATTTTAAAATTTTTATGTATAACATTTTTCTTTTTTAAGGATATTTAGTTTGTGAAACTTGCTTATAAACCATTCGACAAATTTCTTGTTATATAACCGAAAAAGAAAATAGTAGAATGAGCCACTCCGATCCTGTTACAGTTCTCAAAAAAAAATGTCACTAGTTTGATGCATATGTCAAATTTTGACGTAAAGATATACAGCGGTTTAACTATATATTCTGCTAAAATTAGTAATTAAATAATCACTCTATGGATAGATTTAACCATGAGAACGGGATAGTATATAATTTTTTTACTACCACAGATATTCTAAAGGAAAAATAAATCAATTATCGTACTTAAGCAAAACCTCAACTTTATTATCTTTGACTCGTTTAAATGTTTTTAATAAATATATAAACTCAGAATTTATGACGACATAAACTAAAAGATGGAACCCTTCTTTAAGATTTGTAAATAAATCTGTCGAAGAAATCCTACCCTGATTATGTAATTAAAACCGAAGAGATAAGTACCGAGGGAGGTCTTAACATGTGGTATATGCAAATACCGTTAAAATGTATTAAAATTTTGAACAATTTTCCCATTATTAGGAAGCAAATAAACTCACTATAATTTAATATATCGTTTGAGAAATATAAAAATAATTCGTATTATTGCTGTTCTTTTCTATTCACAAGAAACAATGAGTTAGATATTTATTTCCAAAATAGCTAAGAAGAGTGAATAACTCTTTTCAACAGTGATTATCTTATTATTCTTTTCGTTATTGAAGGACCTGGAATAGTTATATTAATCCTTTTGTATAAAAAATAAGATTAAGATGCCCCAATCTAGATCAATTAGGGAATTAAGTATTCGGTATAGAATGGCTAACGCCCTCTACATTTCGTGAATGTAACTGACGTTTACAGGGTTCCATAGGGTGACATTGATGCAAACGTGAACCCGCGGAGTACCGAGGGAATGCTAGTTTGGCTTTTTAAGAAGTAATAAACTTCAGTTGCAATCTGGAATCCATTAAAGTCAGTAGACGGTTTTGAGAACAGTGTCTTAGAAAATTACGTGACCTGTAAAATCAACGGCAATAAAGGTTTTGTTTTGTTCTTCATTTGATTTGGAAAATTAAGGGAATATCCTGTTTTTATTTCACTGGGTAACAGGATCGACTTTAATACTGTTTGTTTAAGTAATATAAATAGCTGTTTTTTCGCATTTTTATTCTTTTTTCTGTTTAATATTTCGAAAATCTATTTATACGTTTTATTTTTTTAATCGGGTGTTACATTTTTACTAACAGAACGGCCAATGGGAGCAATTATTTTAGTAACTTGATATTGTTATTCATTTCTAATTTTAAGTTTCTCATTGTAAATAACTTCGTTTTATATTTATTTTTGTTAATAGACTTAAGTGTTTTGAGGAACTTGGTTTGTTTAATTTATTAAAAACCTTCACGCAATAAATTTGCGGCGCGCCGTTGTGAGAGCTTCAATTCAAGAAACGTTATCTGACCAACTAGTTAGCAGCCTTGCCTGAGTCCTGAGTTTGGATAGTATTAAGCCTAAATACCCTGTAGTTTTTTGGAAGTGAAACTGCAAAAGCGACGATGAGCGATCGAACTTTCAGGGAGCCTTTGTCTTGTGATAATTTTTTGTAGGATATTAAAATAGCTATAAATTAATATGGGTCAGCAGTATGATTGTAGACAGAATGGCAAACGCTTCCCAAAATATCCCGTTTGCAGGTATCTATATCTCGTAACACTCCATTGGATTTCAGTTTTTTTAGATTTTGACATATTGAATTCCTTGTCAGCGTCATCTAGGATATTACTGCACCAATTTCGTCCAAAAAATATGGGACCACAGTAGCAACTTCCTGAACATAAAGTAAAAAATTTCATTCCAATCGGTGCCACCGTTCCGAAGTAATCGATGTACATACATAAAAAAAACATACATACTCGGCGAATTGAGAACCTCCTTCTTTTAGAAGTCGGTTAATAAATAACAGAGTTACCCTGAGTGCTTACTTACTCAAGAGAATGAGGAAATGGACCGCCATAAAAGAGAAACTACAAGCTGGGAAAAAATCAGATACAATTAAGATGAAAAAACACGCCTGGTCTCAGATAAGCAAAGAAATTTATGATACCATCATTAAAGAACTCAAGAATGTTTCTCGATTTCCCAAAAAGGGATAGCGAATCTCTTCACACTTTCACAGGATACTGTGTGGCAAAAAGCGACCACGCAGCGGAAACAGCGTAACACCTGTTATGCGAATGCAGAGACTTAAATTTCTGGAAAGGGTCACTTTGACGCCCGAAGAAATGAAACATGAACCTCCCAGAAAAATATTAGATTAATGTGCTAAAAATTTTATAGGTCGAAGTGCTGCAGAGGGGCAAGAAAAATCGTAACGATTCACTCACAATTTATACAATTCATCACTACTTGAGAAAAACATTTTGGAAAAATAAGACAGCAAAAAATTCTACTTCAATTGGTAACGCAATTATCGTTTCCTTAGAAATCTTATAAAAATTAACACTGATTATTAAGTAATAATCATTTACAAAAAAATGGTATTATATATTTGCATCACTCTTAATCAAGAACTGTCTAAAAAAATACAATTGAAATATTTGTGAGATATACTCAAAACCTTATCAACATTTGGATGATTCATCATTTTTTTAAGCATAAAAAAATGCTACTTTAGATTATTTTTCAAAATTTCATTATACCTCATAATAATTTTATTATTATATATCACTACTAGAAACGTGAAGTGTGAAAAATATGAACCATGTTAATTTTCAAAGATATAAAATTTTTCACCTGCGATATGATTTTCCCCATAGTGTTTAGTACTTTCTTACACTAATCGTAATATTAGTACTGAAAATCAAAAAACAAAGTTGGACAAAAATAAAGGAAAAACGAGCTTTTGTTGTAATCCTCCGCTGACATGGGAATGTTGAGCAATCTATTAACATAGCAGTTTATTAAGGCCATTTTATGTTGTAAAGGGTGGTTAGAATTAGAAGGACTTATGTAGTCTGCTTGGGTGAGTTATCGAAAAATTTTGAAACTGAGAGAATGATTGGTTTTTTTGATAGTTAAATCTAAGAAATTTAGTTTGTTTTCTGTTTCTATTTCTAAGGTAAATTTTAGAGCGGGATGCAGAGAATTAAGACAATTTAGAACATCAATAGCCCGCTGTTCATTGCCCAGAATAATGGTAAAACAGTCATCTACATAACGAAGCCAGTTAATTATCTTGCTCTCAGAAATTAATTTCGGAATTAAAGCATTTTCCAAGTTGTCCAGGAAGATATCTGCTAAAAGCACATAGAGGATTCTCTATTGCCAATCCCGAGAGTTGTTCGTAGTATTTATTATTGAAAGCAAAAAAGTCCTAAGATAAACAGAAATTGGAAGAGTCATTGTACTAAGTTAATTGTCACTAGAGATGCAGTTCGCTGTCAACAGATTTCATTTAATCGGAAGAGTTTTCATCCTCGGAATCGATGAAAACAGATTGCATATATCGAAGAAAACAAGCAAAGAGTCGTCTGGCATGGTTATAGAGTTCTTTTGACCAAATCTGTGGAGTTCTTGAGGCAAAACTTAGGCTTGTCTTTGATAAGTTTAATCAGAATTGCGTTCAAAAAAGAAGACAGTTTCTAAACGGGACTATTGATAAAACTTACAAAGGGTCGAATTGGTACTCCTTGCTTATGAATTTTTAGTGACCTATATAAACGGGGTAAATACGGGTTAGAAATTAGAAGATGTATTTCCATTATATTTTTTTATAAAATCTGAGTATAAGTTGAAGTAGGCTTTTGTTTTTATAACAAAACTAGAAAGTTGATTGTTCGGAATTTCTTTAAAATTGTTTTCGTCTAAGAAGCTTTCAACTTTCAACAGATAATCATCTTCATTCATAATGACCAAACAATTACCTTTATCTGCTTTCGTCAGTATTAGTCTATTGGACCAAATCTTAATCTTAATGTTTTCAACAATACTAGTAAGAGTTTTGTGTTCAATGCATTTACTTACCTTACCATCTCTTAGGGTTTTCCTCAAGATTTGATAGACTTGTAGTTTGAGGAATGTTCTAGAATCAATGTTGACTGTCAAGAAATCAATCAACGCATCAATTTTGGTAGAGTAGTTTTCCAGTCGTATTCTGCTTGGCGAGTTCTCCAAAAAGAAGCCCAAACCCAAGCCCAATAGGTTCAGCTCATCCTCAGGGAACTGATAATCAAACAAATTAGCAACATCTTATTTTAGTAGCATTATTAGCCCGTATATCGCGGCTTGTTCGGCCCGCGAATACGACATGGCGACCGCGACAGCTTAGGGTTGCTGGCACCATGGCAACTAATGCAGCGCCAGGATCTGGGAACCACTGTCCGTTCCTACATTTACTATCAGTCACCTGTTTTCTATATCGAGACTGTGGAGTCTCAATAAGCGAGAGCGACCGCCTTAGCGGGGGGGGCATGTTGTAGAAACGGACATATCGGTATATCTTACCGATGTGTTCCGACCAAAATTGAGTACTAATACTAGTTCCAACTATATGGAAAGTAGACACATGGGTGTCGAGGGTGTCTGGGTAAGGCGTCGACGGACCCACTGATGAGTCCAACCGTCGGCGTCAGGACGAAACATCCTATTTTAGTGGCATTATTAGCGCGTATATCGCGGCTTGTTCGGTCCGCAAATACGACATGCTCGAGCTTAAGTAGCCGGCCTGAGCTCCCACTACGCTGACGACTGACGATGTGCGATGATCGCGCATACAATACTACTATACGGCGCGCGATTACTATGGTCGGACGCTCTGAAAATCATCGGAAAATTGTATTTCCCATTATGGCGCGATAAATCTAATTATATTCCGATAATATTGAAACTTTAAGCACTTTTTTTCCGCAAGAATCAGATTTTTCGGATGTTAAATAAATAATTTAAATTCCGGCGAACATACTCATGCCCAAAAATATAGTAACTTCGTTTCACCTTCTATAAGGAAACCAACTTCAAGTATAGATTTGGTGTGTTATTCAATAAAAGAATTTTATTTGCTAACGTTCTGCTCATTATATTGAGCTTTTTCAGAAGAATCAATTTTTATGGTTTCACATCGATCAACAATTTAAAAAATATACATAAAAACATATTTTTACAAATATAATACATATAACAATTACATAAAATATTTAAACGAATAAAAATAAAATATTTAAAAACTTAAAAATTGTACAATGTAATCAACATCACAATACTCACCTCGAGAATAATTACAGCTTATTTCGCCGTATTTATATATATATATATATATATATATATATATATATATATATATATATATATATATATATTTATATATATATATATATATATATATATATATATATATGCTGTTAATGTATGTTTGTATTGGATGTATCAAAGATAAGCCTATCAAGAGAATTTTATTTTAATTTTTTTTCCTGTAATATTATTTTCGGTTTCTAATTGTCTTAATATGGCTTATATAGTATTTAAAAAATCTTTTATATTATAATTTCTATTTTATATAGAGTAAAAGTGAGGTGATGCTTGGCATTATTCTAATAATTCCGCTCACAATTTTTGATCTTACACAACAAATTAATGATATTTAGAAACCGAAAATATATATTCTAAAAATTTAAATAAAATTTTTTTGATATGAATATTTCAACTACTTCTAATGCGAAATAAGCAGTAATTATTTTTGACGGGAGCACTTTGATTTTGATATTTTTGCATAATTTTTAAGTAGTTAAATATTTTCCTTTTTATTCTTTTAAATACGAGTAGTACATGTTACTATATTTATATTATGAATTTTTTAAATTAAATAAAAGTGAAGTGATGCTTGGCATTATTTTAGTAGTTTCGCTCACAATTCTTGATCCCACACAATCGTATAAAGACACTTAGGAATCGAAAATATATATTACAGGGAAAAAAATTAAATAAAATTCTTTTGATATGAGTATTTCAACAAAAAAAAAATAATATGCTTATCTTTGTTACATCCAATACAAACTTACTTTAACAGCAATGCCACTTTTACGGCGAAATAAGCAGTAATTTTTCTCGAGATGAGCATTGTGATGTTGATTACATTGTACAATTTTTAAGTTTTTAAATATTTTACTTTTTATTCGTTTAAATATTATATGTAATTGTTATAGGTATTATATTTGTAAAAATGTGTTTTTATGTATATTTTTTAAACAGTAGATCAATGTAAGACAATAATAAAATTTTTATAAAAAAATTGAACCGACTTCTAAAATCGCGCTAAAAAGAGAAAAATACGTATAACTTTTTATATTAAATTGAACTTTTTGAAGTCGGCGCCGAACTAATACCTGACAAAATGTGATTTGCATAAACAGATTAAAAATACTTTATTTCTAGTTGCTTTCTTACCACAATTTGTATATATTAGTAGTTATTTATTTCATTTAGAAATAATTTGGCGTCAACTTTAAAAATTTCAATTTCATATAATTTTTATTATATTTTATCCAAAGTTGTAAATCACCCTAAAAAGAAACCACTAAAAATTCTTTGGTTCTTAGAGTTTTCCAAATATCAGGAAAATTGTGTCAAACAAATATTTAGTCTGTCATAGTAAATCCACTATCTTAAATTTCAAATTAATTTTAGGTTGGTAATATAGGCCCCAAAACTTTCTAATATTGATGTTTAAAGAACCTGAGATGTAAATTTCTTAACTCGATATATTTTATACTGCATATTGAGTTTGTATACGCCTCAAGAAATCACAATATCAATTTTAGACAAAATCGGAATATGTAAAGTTTTCTGTCCCTCATATTGTATCTTATCAACCTAATAATTGTAAAAAATTGACTTCATATTTGTAATACACGACCCCGAAAACCCTCTAATACCAAATCTGAAAAAATGCGAATAAGGTCAAATTTTCAACCCACCCTATTGCATCCGCTATATTGAATTTCAAAAAAATTATTTTAAGTCTTAATCTAATCTAAATCTGAACCCTTCAGAGCTCCCTAGTACCAATTTTGGATGAAATCCGGAAATTTAAAATTTCTAGACTTATATTCGCTATTAACATCCTCAAAAACGATTCAATCCCACCTTTGAACAAAATCGAAAAATGTAAAATTTTTAGTGCGCTATCTTGGATTTGCCATATTGAACCCTGAAAAATACTTTTAAATTCATAATTCACACCCTCAAGAACCCCCTATATCAGTTTAGGACACCATATTAAATCTGCCAGATTGAGTTTTCAAAAAATATTTTAAATTCATAATTAACACTAAAAAAAATATCCCGGTACTGATTTTAGACAAAATAAGGAGATGTAGAATATTTAATTTGCTATCTTGGATCCGCCATATTGAATTTTTTAAAAATAATTTCAGATTCGTTATGTGCGACCCCGAAAACTCCCCCGTACCAATTTTAAAGAAAATCAGACAAAATAGATTTTTTCGTCCGCCATATTGGATCCCCCATATTGAATTTTTTAAAAATAATTTTAGATTAGTTATTTTCGGTCCTAAAAACTCCCTCGTACCAATTTTGGAGAAAATCGGACAAAATTGATTTTTTTATCTGCGATATTGGATCCGCGATATTGAATTTTTTAAAAATATTTTGGATCCATTATGTGCGACCTCGAAAACTCCCCCACACCAATTTTGGAGAAAATCAGAAAAAATTAAATTTTTTGTCCGCTATATTATCAGCGCCATCTTGGATACTACTACACCAATTTTGTCCAAAAAAATATGGGACCACCGCAGCAACTTTCTGAACATAACGTCAAAAATTTCATTCAAATCGGTGCCGCCGTTCCGTAGTAATCGGTGTACATACATAAAAAAAAACATACATACTCGACGAATTGAGAACCTCCTTCTTTTAGAAGTTGGTTAAAAAATACATTCTTCTGAGGAAGCTCAGTATAATGAGCAAGATATTGAGAAAAAAAAATTGTTTTTTTAAATAACACCAAAACTTATACCCAAGAAAATTAAAAAAAATATTATATATATATATATATATATATATATATATATATATATATATATATATATATATATATATATATATATATATCACATTAGAAGTTGCAAATAATTTTAGAAGCAATAGTAATAAGGGAATTAAAATAATTTTAGAAGCAATAGTAATAAGGGAATTAATGTATTAGTCAGCGCTTAATCATTTGTTTTCCGAGAAATGTTATTTGTCATATTTGTAGAGAATTGTAGCTAAGATACAAGATGGTCGAGGACAACGTGAAACTACAAGAATTGTTGGTAAGAGTCTTTGTGCTGTATAAAATGTGTAGCAGCGCTATGAGGAGACTGGCTTGATCATCAAAGGACCAGGATCCGGACGAAAAAGAGTAACCTCCCAAGGAGATGATCTTTTTTTGGTGTCGGCAAGTTTGCGGAATAGAACAGCTTCTGCAGTTTTGCTGGGAAATCAACTCCAAGAAGTTAGAAATGTAAATGTTAGTAAATGAACGGTTAGAAAAAAAAAGGCTTCATACTGCTAGATTGTCTTGTAGAAGGATGGCTACAGGACCACCATTGCAACGCCGGCATCCAATTGCAAGATTGGCATTTGCCCAAAATCACTTAGTATGGAATAATGAGAACTGGAGCAAAGTACTGTTTTCAGATGAGTCACGTTTTTGCCTTGGGTCAGACGGGCGTAGACGAGTATGGCAAAGACTTGGAGAAATATATGCTTCAGTTTGTATTAACGAGCGACTACCATTTGGCGGTGGATCGGAATGGTTTGTCCGAAGCACGGAGAGAGTTGATCTTCATACTGGCAGCTCACAGATATATTACGGAAGTTCTAGAAAACCATGTTATGCCGTTCATGATCACTATGAGCGAGCATGGTATTTTCATGCAAGATAATGCTAGACCTCACTGGGAATTAGGCTGTTTGATAGGCCAACACTCAGTCAAGACATGAATCTCGTCGAACATATGTAGGATGAGTTGGACCGCCGTATCTGAAGGTATACACTATCTCCAAGAACTGCCCAGGAGCTAAGGGAGTTACTATTGCAGGAGTGGAATTCTATCGTTCAGAATGTGACCCTTAATTTGATTGAAAGTATGCCTCGTCGTCTTCAAGTAGTTATTAACGCAAGAGGAGAGAAATAATAACGTTATTAATGATTATTTTTTTTTCATTTATGTTGTTTTGATAACAATAAGTCGAACTTCGTTTTAAATGTAAATATTTTTCTTTTTCAGAATAAATCATAAAAATCAAAAGAGATGTTTACCGATTTAACATTGAATATTAAATTTCGATTAAAAAATACAGTGCAATGATTTACAATTTGCAAATATATGCTTAAAACAGAAAATTCCAAAAAGACCCCACAATTTTAATGTGACCTAAATTAATATATATATATATATATATATATATATATATATATATATATATATATATATATAATAAGTGGTTCGGCCGTAGGACTACTATTCTGCTACAAAGGCTCAATTGTAAGTTAATAACTTTAACTTTGATTTTTTAATAAAAAAGTGTATTACATAAAGGGTGTTTTTTATATAGGTATAGAACTTTTAAATGGAATAAAACAAAGATGAATTTTTTAAATTGATATGAAATTTACTTTATTCGAAAGATAACCTTCTGGCATTATAATTTAAATATGACTTCTAGCATATGACCGCCACGGCTGGCTCGGACGTAGTCTAATCCGGAGGTCCAATTTTCGATGACTTTTTCCAACATTTGTGGCCGTATATCGGCAATAACGCGGCGAATGTTGTCCTCCAAGTGATCAATCGTTTCGGGCTTATCGGCGGAGACTAGCGACTTCACATATCCCCATAGAAAATAGTCTAGCGGCGTTAAGTTGCACGATCTTGGAGGCCAATTCACGGGTCCGAAACGTGAAACTGTGCGGTTACCAAACGTTTCCTTCAATAAATCAATTGTGGCACGAGCTGTGTGACATGTTGCGCCGTCTTGTTGAAACCTCAGCTCCTGCACATCATGGTTATTCAATTGCCCATAAAGCACACCAAACAGTCAGTTTTTCTGGATTTAACGGTGTCTCAACATCCACTTGAGGATTATCATCACTCCAAATACGGCAGTTTTGTTTATTGACGTATCCATTCAAACAAAAGTGAGCTTCATCGCTAAACAAAATTCGCTTATGAAAATCAGGATCAACGGCAATCTTGTTTTGGGCCCATTCACCGAATCTACGCCTGGCTAGGTGATCGTGTGGCTTTAATTCTTGCACGAGTTGGATTTTGTAAGCACGCAAACCAAGATCTTTCCGCAAAATATTCCATAAAGTGAATGGACACATATCCAATTCCTGTGCACGATGGCGGATAGACTGATTCGGGTCTTCCTCTACGCTACGCTCTACAGCAGCAATGACTTCTTCTGTACGCACTGTACGACGTCTCTGTGGATGCATATTATCATTCAGAGTAAACGTGGTGCGAAAACGTTCCATAGTTAATCGAATTAATTGTTCTGATGGACGATTATGTTGACCGTAAAATGGACGTAGTGCGCGATACGTATTTCGAACAGAACCATGATTTTCAAAATAAACTTGCACAATTTGGAAGCGTTATTCAGGCGTCAGTCTATTCATGTTGAAATGCCAAACCAAACTAAACATAAATCACTTGAGAGCTGACAAAATGGCCGCCAGTTAAAAAAGTGTTGCCAACTTAAAGTTCTATACCTCTATAAAAAACACCCTTTATAAGTTTATTGTATGATTAATAATATATCTTTCTCACAAATCCTAAATAAATAATTTAGTGACTAAAAAAATAAGGAAAGGGATCTTTTTCACCCTTTTAAAATGGTATTTCCCTTAAAGGGAAACAGTTCTGGGAATGCAACATAGCCTTCGGGATGGTGCCAGTTTCTTCCCCAACTTCACTAATACATTATTCTGTGGGTGTATTATTTGCTAAATGTGAGGATGCAAATAAAACGTTCCAATTCTTTTCATAGAATCGATTAGGCAAATATCATTTTTAATAAAAAATTTTCCTATTAAGCAGCGATAAATATTTCTCAGAACATCTATGATTCAAAATCATAAAATAATCTGTTAATTTACAGATTACAGGTTGTTAGTTTTCCATGAACTCGAAAACAATGCATTAGGTTAATACCTCACTAACAAATTACAGGGTGCTTGTAATTATTAAAATATTTACATTCTTGAAATATCGTTATATGTGAATGGAATGAAAGATTTCGACTTCCTCTAATTATGGCGCTTACAGCACTATTTTGACTATGCCACATTGAAACGTTATTTTTTTATTATCACCTGAGCATCTAAGAGAGTTGTTTTATGTTGTTCCTATTTTGTGAGTTTATAAAATTTTCAAGCTTTTTTCTTTTCCAACTAAAGAAAACGGAAATGAAAATGGGGATTATTTTTTTTCTCAGAGGCTTATATCTAGAGAAAGCAATCTGGAGCCGAGATCGCAAGTTCGAGATCTCGCGGGACTGAAAATGGCGATCTCGCAAGATCACGGTATTTTCTAGATCTCGGATACTTTTTGAAAAAATTCTATTGTTTTTATTTGGAAAACTAAAATGCAATGAAAACTGCTTAGCGTTGCATGTGATGAAAAAGACACAACAACATTAATTTAAAAAAAATATTTATCCTTTATAATCATTTTCTTATTATTATAAATGAACATACCCGCTTTTTTTTGGAAATTAACCAAAATAAAATATTTTTCCACATTTGTAACATTTCTGCGAAATATTGTTGCGTCGTTGAATCACGTAAAAAGTATACACCGTTATCAACAGGACATCGCGATGCGTGTGTTCAGTCATAAGAATTTCTCAAAAAAATATAACAGGTTCAAGCGCAGCTCGAGCTTAAACTTAGTATTCACATTAACAGGCACATTTTTCAAATTCAGATTTCAACATTGAATGAATGAATAAAAGTGGTGATGCTAGACTATTGATGCTTAGGCGTCGTTAGACCTTTTACATCAATCAAGGCAGCCTCAAGAACTGAACTTGCTTAATGACTTCAAGTGAAAACATTATATGTCCGAAATGTCTCTTCTTAAGTCCGTTGACGGCTGAACACTTTTTGAGGACATACTCAAAAGTTTTACCTTCTTTTAGACACCATCTGTACATAGAATTATTCATGATGCCATTGTTATGAAGATGGTCTCTTAGGTGATAATATCTTGTCAGTAATCCCACCCCGATTCGCAATTCTTTCCTCTCTAGGTAAGATAGTTATATGTTTTTTTGGGACCTTCTTCCAAGATTTAATAAATGTCCTTTCCAGCAATAGTTTTAGTTTCTTTTTGCCGAAGATAATTGGAAGCGGTAGAATTGGTTAGTGTCGGGTCCGAATGGTTCAATTGCAAACCCTACTTTTTCTCAATGACCTGTTTTCTAATTCTAGTGTATATACGGGTGACCCGGGACCCACACAAATCTGATGGAGCAGCCTTTTCTGTTGGATTATGCAGTACATCCTTGCATACAGACACCAGTTGTAAACCTACGATATTAGACTCCCTACTGTCTAAGCATAATTTATTATCTTATTCCTATTTACGCTCATCTTACAGACATGATCATATTTCTGCCGAAAAGATCGTTGCATGTTGTACGATAGGAAAAAACTCTCTGACTCCCGTGCTCCTACCGAACACTCCAGCTCTTTTATCTGTAAACTACTAGAATCTATTTCTCGGAAGAGTTTGCTCCTCCTCCTCACCCTCTCTGCTTGGCAAAAGCATCTCAAGGGAGTGGCAATTTATTTACATGAGGTCTAATGAACATCCCTCCACCACCTTCTTCAGTCAGAAAGCCGTCAGTTTCAGATGCAAAATCTCCTAGACATCTGAGACGATGGACAAGCTCGTTCTCCATATATAAATAGAAAGAAGGTAGATTCATTAAGATTTTCAGTTTCTTGGTGAGGACAGTTCCTATCACATTCATTTTTCTCACACAAGCCATTCTTTGAACTTTGTCAAGTTGAAGACTGTATCGGCTCTTGGTTCAATTACACCTTCATACTAAAATATCTTCGGTATCAGCCCACTTATACACCAAAGATACATTCACAAATCCAGAAAATACAAATGGCTTTCTTGGATAGAGCGTCAATATGACCATTTCAGCCTAGTCAGGAGTCCAGAATTACTCCCCGGTATTTCATTGTTCGCATGTTTTAAAGAGTCCTAATACTTAATGTAATTGTAGGCAGTTTCTTAATTTTCCTCTTTTTGAACACCATCTCAGCCTTGTCCGGGTGGGTTTATGACAAGCCCGTCTTTATCGCACTATTTTTCCACGATCCGAAGGTTTCACATTATCATACAACTTAAGTTATGTAATAACCTACGCACATACTGGTATATGAACAATCTAAGCGACCAAAATTATTTTTATACTCAAATAGATTTTAAACTACGAAATAATGAAACAAACGTATTTATTTTTATAAATTATATTAGAAGACACACAAGTCACAAAATTACATATTGAAAATCACAAATTAGGAGCATTTTATTCTTTGATATCTGATGAGTTCATAATTGTGTTCGGCGCCGCAGATACGACCATTTTCCGGCAAAAAAGAATCCAATTTCCTTAATATTACGTACTTCTTTCTGCTCAACAGAGAATCTGAACTCAAAAGTAACGTCTTGGTTACAGCTTTCTCTTGAAAATTTCCTAGCAAAATCTAGTAGGTACGACCGAAAATGCTTGTTACGTGCCTCTGCTGCCTCCTCGGACAGCTGGCTAATTGGTAATAAAGCGTATTTAATTATTACTGCACCGTAAATTAAAATTTTGTACATCGTAGACGTCATAGGATGCCAAGGATACAATTCCACATACAAACAATCTGTTTCAGATGCATATTTTTCCGGATCGACTATATGTTCGCTTGAAATTGTTTCTAGCATAACTTTCAGTCTGTATATAAGGTCGTAGCTGATATCCGTTATTTCCGATGCTAATCTGGTATAGTCAAAAAATCTCCTGCTTGTGTTGCCGTCATTGGTATTTCCAAGTTAACCTTTGGGATCTCAATTAATAAACCTATTTCATTACGACACCAGTTCTGGATTTCTATTTTTGTAGTTTTTTCCAATTGTTTTTCCTCTTCCGTTTTCCTTTCTCTATGTTTCTTTACCGGTAGCTTATAAGCCAAATGAATAATACTCTCAAATAGTCGTATCCTGGCATGTAGCACTGAGAGACCAAATTCGGTAGCTTCGGTATTCACTTCTCTTTTGAAGTTTAATCGGTTGAAGTCTTTGGAAGTTGAACCACAAATGTATGATCGACTTGTTGATGTCGTACCGATGACTGCATTGCATACCTTTCCGTCGACCATGGTCATTATAAATTTGTGTTTTACAACTTTTCTCCATTTAAATCAACCTCTGTTGGGACTAAAAACTTGATAAAATCATTAACGTATTTGATTTCTCCTTCTGTAACATCGACACTCTCTTTTACAAAACGGAATCTTCATTTTTCACACCATATATTAGTTTTAAAGGCACGGAAGAGCTCAGAAATAAGTTGACATCGAAATCGGCATCACTTCAGGTTTTTGTTTATATTGTGTTTACTGAGAACCATCGCAACTCTATTTGAATATTATTTTCAGTTTCCCGCTCTTGTTCCTCCACTTTTAACAGTACCTCTTTCAGGTATTCGGATAAGCGCTGAACGGTTGTGTCTATTAAAGGCTGTAATTGCACTTCCGCACCGTTACTCGTTATCGTGCTGATCCCGGTGCTAAATAACACTTTTTTTGGCCTTTTGCAAAAGACTGTAACACGGAAAAAAAATTCTTATTCACCTTTCTAATGGTTTCGTACTGTCCTTTCGTGAAATTGACATCTATGAACATTTCTAGAGCTTTCACTGGTGTCTGAAGTAATTTCTTTCTTTTACTTGATTTTCTTTGATAATATAACTTCTTATATTTGGTTTCACGTGTTGGTGTACTGGTTATTTCTGTGAGAATATTGGATGTATCTCGTTTTCCTGTTTTTCTTAAATTTACTTGCGCTACATGTACTAATAAGTCCTGTCCGAAAGTTGCACAGAGGTCTTCGGTTTTCCTTCTCTTACTTCTTTCACTCGATTATCTAAACGGCTTGCTTCATCTACCTGCACGCGTTTGAGTACCGGCAACAGAAATTGCGAAGGCTCCTTCTAGCCACGATTGATTGTATTTAAAAATACGTCTTCTTCATTATGTCCTTTTGTCTCTCTGTGTTTTATTTCCGATTTAAAATGTGCAATACTGCGTCTCAAGGTCTCAGTTTGGTCTTCAGCGTATCCCTTGCAAGATAAAAATTAATCTTTTAAATAATTTAGTTTTTCTTCGAAATTGGGTAAATATTCGCTCTGCATGCGATCAAATAAGTATTTTTTGGTCACGATCCTTATTCCCTAGGAACCCGATGTACCTAAAACAAACACATATTATAAAGAAAACATATTTTTAAAAATTTGATTTTTTTGTCATTTTCATGTAAATATTTGAAAGTACTAAAATTTAGCTTAACCGGGCTTATCCGGATCCAATTTTTATATTAACTTTTATTAAAAACAACGAACTTTAAAAAACAGTGGAAATTATAACAGGATCTATCCCGATAGCATAACAAAAACCTTAATAATCGAAGATAATCTATGAAAGGGTATATTTTTGTAATGCCAAAAAAATACTTTTGAGTAATGAGTTGACCAAAATTTTAGAATAGTATATAAGTTTATTACCTGTAGTATGAGGATCCATCATTTTGAAATCCTGGGATGAACTTGAAGACATAAATATTTCAGTTGGCAACTTAAGTTCACAAAAGAGTATCGAGAATGGATACGTACACTAGATGACAATATTGAATTCCAACTGAAGGTACACGCAAGAGGAGCACGGGAAAGGGGCCGAAGAAGCTTGATATTGTTCTCGGAAGGCTTTCTTATCACAAGCAGGCGCGGATCCAAGGGGGGGGGGGGGGCGATTGCTCCTATCAAAGAGTTTTGAGTTCAGGAAAATAGACCCGATTTTGTCTCATACTATAATTTATTCAAGAACTAGAGAGAGTAATGAATCATTTTATACTCTTTTATTTTCTTCGCAAACTACCAGTGTCTTTAGTCCGGTGTCTTTGGCAAAATCTGTGTGACACAAATATTTTTCATTGGAATGGGTTAGAAATTTTATAATCAAAAATACCGGTCTATAATAATGGACTATTTGGGTTGGATAACAATAGATATTTTGGATGTGTGAAGTGTTAATAAGGATTTTAATCCTTGTCATAGGCGTCGGAAAGAGGTTTATTATCACTAAGTATTTATGGCATAGAGTATTATTTCGGTAATAAACTTAAATAAAAAGTTTTTATAATATTATTTTATTTCTTATGATTTCTTAATAATTGACATACATTAGAAAATAAAAAAATTTTTGACATATTTTACACAAATCACAAATGTATTTTTATTATTTTTAATTTTGGCATAGAAACCGTTTTAAGTACATTCAGACTAAAACTTCACCTTTTTCTCTCAAAAAATTCAAAAGTTATAATTTAAATACTTACAAAATACCCATTGTTAAATATATATAAGAAAATAAATTCGTCCATATAATATTAAAATTTTTTTGGGGCTATCGGTAATTTTATTATTAATTACAAACATCTTTAGGATATTTGACGTTTCAGTTTATTTATTTCTTAAACCATCAGCAGAACACAATTCAATAAATTGTGTTTATGCTGGTAAAGAATGCGTATCCAATTTGTAATCAAAGTCAGTGAAGCTATCTTCGCTCAAATTAATTATAATTAGTTCCTCTATCTCACCAATCCTGAGATCGAATTACCACATTTTCTTTTATTCTTTTATTATATGGATTCTTTCCAATTTTCTGCAGTAATTAAAAATCTTTCAAAAGTTCAGTTAAATTACTAATTTTGTATGTTGTGTTATTTCTAGCAACTCTACCTTTTGCTTGAGAGAGATATTTCCTTCTCCAACGGACATTTTCAGGACGATCTATAAGAACAGATTTCCTATCTGGATTTTTCCAGCAAAAATTAAGTTCTCTGAGCAATTTCCAGAGCTCAATTCATTTAATTTCAGGTAAATCCCGATCTTCATTGATTTTAGTGAGAATTTTGTCGACGGTTGGGATCTCTCCTTTTATTGCAGTTTACATCTCAACGAGGTTTTTGTGGCTTGGGAGTACCAACAATTCCAAACGTTTTTTCTCCTTCAGTATTCGCTATATAGTAGATTTTCCAACTCCTGTCATATTGAAACACACCTCAACAGAGCTTTTAACATTAATATCTTAATATTTATATCTTAAGGCATCATAAACATTCATCGTAATAAGTTTTTCTTTGAGGAAAAAAAGCCCTAGTTTAACGATTTTGGAATAAATATAGATATGGAAGCTATATCTTTTGGATATCTCACTAATCTCAAATAATATATAAAAACAAGCACAAACAAGATAAATCACTAAGGACACGCTGTAAGGTGTACTTTGCTCACTGACAGAAATTAAATTGAACTATCAGAAGTTTTGTTATTGCAGTAAATGTATAAAAGCTTATAATATTTAAATATAATTAAATATAACTAGATTTACCGCAGTCCTCAGTTGCCTGCGGCACTGGAGCAGATACGTTGAACGTTTCGGTAACAGTTTTATTACTCTCTCTAGTTCTTTAATAGAGTATAGGAATGTGTATGCTTGCGATCGCCCCTCCCCTTCCCAAGAGCTTTGAGTTTATGAAAATAGAACCGATTGTAACTTTTATATTAGGAATGTGTATGCTGCTGGCCTAAATTACTTTCAATCCACGATGCCTTGTGCCATGTGTGTATATTTTATTAATATTTTTCTTTTGTAACTTGCATTTCGTATGCTTTTCTTGAACCATGTGTGTTTTTACTCTTTAAACTGTATTTGTTTTTTTTTAAATCTATCTTAAAATGTATTTCTTTGTTTTTAACTTTTCTTTTTATATAGATTTCTATTATACTTATTTTATGCTACTTTTAACTAACATGAATAAACTATTCTATTTTATTCTATATTCCTGTTATTATTTGTGAGTGTTTTATTCAGAAAGTGTAATTATCTCGCGCTACAGCAACCTTAATATCTAATTCGACTAAAATCGTACATAATTATTAATTTATAAAACTAAATTGCATGCACTTTTGCTACATAATAATAAGGATGTTAACTGTATTCAAATAAAAATATAATTTTGCCGCGAAACGATAGTTAGTAGAAATCCTAAAAAACAATATTTTTCTTTATTTTTAATGAATTTAATTTTTATTTAATAATAAAATGTAATGTTAACATTATTTTATGGTGATTTCAGTGCAATTTCTTCGAAATTTGTTTACTACTCCAAGAGCTTTGAGTTCAGGAAAATAGACCCGATTCTGGCTCTTATGCTAAGAATCTATGTATGATCCTCGCATCATCCCCCCCTATCGGCAACTTGTTTTTTCTTATGATCGCCCCCAACCTCTCCAAGAGCTTTAAATTCAGAAAAATAAACCCGACCCTGCCTTTTACACTAGAAATGAGAATGTTCCGATGTGTTCCCCGAATGTTCCCCCCCCCCCTGTCGACAACTAGCTTGCCGTACTGTACTTTTGTGATATCACCCCCTTCCCCCAAAGAGAGAGGCTGGATCCACCCCTGATCACAGGTAGACCTTTGTATTCATTATACAGCATGTTGAAAAAAAACTCTTTTGGTCGCGTAGATTGTTCAAATACCTGTATATGTTACATTTTAATTATTTTGCTTCCTGGTCAAATTAATAGCAAAAAACCTCTAATCTTTCCAGATTTACTTTTTTTATGAGATTTAAAATTAATTTGAATAATTGCTTCACGTAAAGCTCTTCAAGTAATTTTCTATGACGCTTGCAATAAAAAAAAAAGATTCATTCACCCTGTATTATAACAATAAATTTCCATATCTAATCGCACAGATTTCATAAAGCTACGCAAAAATGATCGATCTCCAATATTTCAACAAAACCCTTGAAAAATAAAGTAACAAAAAGTTTTTCGTGCATCAGTTTAACGATTTCCACCACCCAGATCAAACCGATATTTTCCAGGCAGACGCACGCGATTTTCTGGCAAGTTCAAGCTCTAATTTATATTTTTCAGTTCTAACCTTTAAATTCTGTTGCAGGAAAAACGCAAACACCTGGATACTTTTTATTTTCTTTTTTTGGATTTTTTTTTTAAATTGTTTTGTTTATGACGTAACAACAGCACAACACAGGTAAGTAATAAATTATGATTTTCTGGTTTTATAAAGTCTTTTCTTTATTTACTTTCAAGTGTCTTTAATGACTTAGAATATTTATAAAAATTTTTCATGAAATTTAATTGTTATTAGTAATTACCCGAAAATTTTTCATAGATGGAAGTCAATATAATTATTAATAATGGAAACTAAAATCTAAATATATATTTTAAATTATTGATATTAAGTTCTCGGTAAAACTATTACGTATACTTTACGACCAACGTCAGTGTTAAGTAGTAAAGAATATTACTCTAAATTCCAATATTTTGATCGTTTTTTATAAAATTGTTGACATATACATAAAGGCTATTTTTAAAAGGAATTTATAGATCTGAGCCCGATACATTTTTTACGACAGAGTTTCGATTAGAGTTTTGAATAAGAAAAGGATTATTTTACTAAGAGTTTTTGCAATTAACAAGCTGTTTAATTCTTAAAAATGGTGTTTATCGCATCACTCGGATAACTAGTAAATAAAAATGTGATTGTGATGAATTTTATGACGAGAACATTTTTGGGCCGAGATTCTGTAATAAGCGTGAGGATAGAATCGTTTTATTTGAATCACCTGTTAATTAACTCTTGCCTAAGCCAGATTGACTGCCTTCGATTTAATGGGGTAATTTCCGAACTTAAAGGTGATAGGGCATTTTACTAATCATTTTGCTTTTTATAGACACATTTTGTTTACTTTAGCATTTTTTTACATATAACCTTGAAATCAAGCTTTCTTGAAGCAGTTTTTATAAAAATTTATGATTATCTTATAAACCTATAAAGCACGTTGATAAAGAAGGAAAAAATCAGTTATTAAAAAAAGTGAAAACTAGGGATAGTCAGTGAGAAGTTCTAATGAACTTTAACGAGGCACGTTCCTAGTTAGTCACACATTGTTTTGAATCATTATATACGAGGCATACTAGAATATACAGTGTGCGACAAAACATATGCACGAACTTGTGGATTTTAAAATATGCCTTAATAACAAAACAAAAACACATTGCTTTTCAAATTGTTTTATTTATTTACTAAATTAACAACCTAAAATTACTAAAACAAAACAAAAATTTCCCACATTTGTTATGACAACAAACAAAAACCATATTTCATAATTAACAAAGTTATATTTTGGTGTAATAAAAACAATAAATAAATCTTTTTTTACAAAAATTTTAACAGAAACTAGAAAAATTATTGATTACAAGGGTGGATGTTTATTTTTTGGGAATAGCCAGAGGCGGACTAAGCCCATCAGAGACCCGGGGCGGAAAAAGTAAATGAGGCACCCCCGGTCTGCTTTGAAATTGATACATTTGTAGTGTACATTTCGTAAAAAATGAATAACATTGATGTAATAGCTGACAAAAAAATCAAGTATTTATAATGTGTGTACTTTACGTTCTAAAAATTGTAATATACCGACATATAGATATAGACGTGAAAGAATGCAAAGAAATAATGAAGATTAGAATAGGAAAGTAACTTTTAATTTACATGTCAGAAAATAAAGCTTGTACAATTATAACATCAATTCGTTTTATAACCTAGTAGTTTTTATTAACTCGATTTACAAGCCAAACGGCTTCGCACTTCCTCCAGGGAATATTGATTCATACTAGGTATACAAAGATACCAAAAGTATGAAGCTCTGTGGGAACCGTTTCCATGTTATCGGGTCCTAGGTATGTGGTCTGATGTATTTCCTACAAACTTTCGGACGGTCCGCGTTTGAAAGGAGAACTGCTTTCTGAATCGGCTTATAAAGATGCTCACTAAGGCCCAGTCCCTTGATGTTCTGCAGGAGGTTCTATGATATCACTCCAGTTCTTGATAAAATTATGGAAACCGTTTGGACGCTGTTCAGTGCCCATTGTCTCCGAATTTGCACGTCCAAATTTCTGTATTTGGCGATCTTCTCGTTGTATTTTGGCCTTAGGTTGTTGTTGTTAGGTACAGCAATGTCGATTAGTGTAGTTTCCCTAGAAATTTTATCTGTAGAGATGATGGCCTACCTGTACCACCATACTGAGAAGAAAGTCAAAACTTATCCTCCCCGCCACAGTGATACGGCAAAGATATATGTTTCGTCTCTACTAGACTCATCAGGGTACCGACCTGCACCTGGCTGTGCAAAGGACAGATCGGAAGGAAGCATGCAAATACTGAACGCGGCTTCTCCGACCTCCCGCCGGATGGCGTATATATGTTTATGCGGATTTCACGATGGTGGTGGAATAGGATAAATTGCGTTTTATAACAATTTATTCTAACTGTGCAACCTCTAACACAAAAAGGATATGATGGAGAGAAGTTTGCATTTACTGTTCGCATTTTACTTCATTCATACGCGGAGCTGCATATAGTTGTACGTTTGCTGAATGTGATTTCAGTACTACAACGGCATAATGTGGATATATCCACTGCTATTGCATCTCACACGGAGGAATCCGTGAAATCCGCATAAACATATATACGCCATCCGGCGGGAGGTCGGAGAAGCCGCGTTCAGTATTTGCATGCTTCCTTCCGATCTGTCCTTTGCACAGCCAGGTGCAGGTCGGTACCCTGATGAGTCTAGTAGAGACGAAACATGTATCTCTGCCGTATCACTGTGGCGGGGAGGGTAAGTTTTGACTTTATTCTCGGTATGGTAGTACAGGTAGGCCATCATCTCAATGGTGGTGGAATAGGATAAATGGCGTTTTATAACAATTTATTCTAACTGTGCAACCTCCAACACAAAAAGGATATGATGGAGAGAAGTTTGCATTTACTGTTCGCATTTTACTTCATTCATACGCGGAGCTGCATATAGTTGTACGTTTGCTGAATGTGATTTCAGTACTACAACGGCATAATGTGGATATATCCATTGCTATTGCATCTCACACGGAGGAATCCGTGAAATCCGCATAAACATATATACGCCATCCGGCGGGAGGTCGGAGAAGCCGCGTTCAGTATTTGCATGCTTCCTTCCGATCTGTCCTTTGCACAGCCAGGTGCATGTCGGTACCCTGATGAGTCTAGTAGAGACCAAACATGTATCTCTGCCGTATCACTGTGGCGGGGAGGGTAAGTTTTGACTTTCTTCTCGGTATGGAGGTACAGGTAGGCCATCATCTCGATGGTGGTGGAATAGGATAAATTGCGTTTTATAACAATTTATTCTAACTGTGCAACCTCTAACACAAAAAGGATATGATGGAGAGAAGTTTGCATTTACTGCTCGCATTTTACTTCATATATATATATATATATATATATATATATATATATATATATATATATATATATATATATATATACCGGGTGTCAACGAATCTATTAGACAAGTCATAATTTCTAGAGTATTATGTATATCAAAATGAGAATTGGTACAGGTAAATGGTATGTGAAGGGGAGAGTTTTTGCATATTTTCCACTTTCCGGTCACTTTCGGTTTCACTGGAAATGGCCCCGGTTTGGAATTTTTAAATGGAACATATATTTTAACATTTTTGGATTTCTGAGATAATTCTAGATCAGAATGTGACATTTTAAAAACTTTTTACGTATACTTCATTTTTTCTGAGCCACTTTTAAAATTGCATCTAGGTGGCCATGATCAGACGCAAACTAATCTAAGGGCCTTAGGTGATGTCAAAAAAATACAATCGCAAAGTTTTAGTTACTAGTATGAAAGACAGGAATAAGACAATTTGACAAAATTACGTTTTCATTTCTAACTATTAATTTTCAAATGGCGACTCCTATTTGACAACTACTTTTCGAAAAAAGCATTCTTTGACGAATCTAACGGTACTAATTTATTTGCAATTGAATTAGACATAAGAACAGAAATTAAATATTATTAAGCAAAATACTGGATAATTTATTTACTTATGACAAGTGCGCCATGGACAGCCATGATGCATAATAATTTGCAACTGTTTTTATCAAGTCTTCTTTGGAAAACAAAGCACTCATTTAAGTAGACAATGACAGTCACATACGCTCTAAAAACAGACGTAAAAGTTTTTTTCACTTTGAGTATACATTATTTTAACGAAAATTTAAACTAAACTTAACGAAAATTAAGAAACTTTTACGTCTGTTCTTAGAGCGTATGTCACTGTCATTATCTACTTAAGTGAGTGCTTTGTTTTCCGAAGAAGACTTGATAAAAACAGTTGCAAATTATTATGCATCATGGCTGTCCATGGCGCACTTGTCATAAGTAAATAAATTATCCAGTATTTTGCTTAATAATATTTAATTTCTGTTCTTATGTCTAATCCAATCGAAAATAAATTAGTACCGTTAGATTCGTCAAAGAATGCTTTTTTCGAAAAGTAGTTGTCAAAAAGGGGTCATCATTTGAAAATTAATAGTTAGAAATGAAAACGTAATTTTGTCTTGTCTTATTCCTGTCTTTCATACTAGTAACTAAAACTTTGCGAGTGTATTTTTTTGACATCACCTAAGGCCTTTAGATTAGTTTGCCTCTGATCATGGCCACCTAGATGCAATTTTAAAAGTGGCTCTAAAAAAATGAAGTAGACGTAAAAAGTTTCTAAAATGTCACATTCTGATTTAGAATTGTCTCAGAAATCCAAAAATGTTAAAATATACAGGGTGTTCTATTTAAAAATTCAAAATCGGGGCCATTTCCGGTGAAACCGGAAGTAGCCGGAAAGTGGAAAATATGCGAAAACTCTCCCCTTTACATACCATTTACCTGTACCAATTCTCATTTTAATATACATAATACTCTAGAAATTATGACTTGTCTAATAGATTCGTTAACACCCGGTATATATATATATATATATATATATATATATATATATATATATATATATATATATATATATATATATATATATATATATATATAAATTCTCCTTTCAGGCAGAGAATATGAAAAATATATATATATACAAACAGTTTATTTCCTGCAAATATCGCTCTGGTCCTCTCGCCATACGCGTTTCTATCACTTCATGATCTCGTCAGTGGAGCTGTATCGAACCGAGAGCAACATTAGCAGGAAATAACTGATATAAGAAATATAAATTTCAAGGTACGTCAGCAGGATATTGCACCTGCCATCTACCGACCTCGATGTCAGACTGAAAAATATCGCCAGTCGAACGACATCTATGAATCATTGGAGTAAAGTGAAATTTTTTAAAAATCAAAATTTCTGTAAGAAATACAGAAATCTTCTGCCGTACTTAAATCGTTTTTCCGATACAGCTCCACCGACGAGATCATGGGGTAATTGAAACGCGTATGGAGAGAGGACCAGAGCGATATTTGTAGGAAATAAACTATTTGTATTTATATATATATATATATATATATATATATATATATATATATATATATAAATCTTTCATACCGACTTGAGCCAACTATAGTAACTCGAATGCACTATCTTGAACCAGGTCGACAAACCTGAGCCGTATATTTGGCTCAAGTTGGTTTTTGCCTGATAATGTTGTTATTTCGTCGGAAACAAAAGTGAATCGAATATAATTTTAAATATCCCGCTAAAATACTCCACTCACGCGTATTAAAACCTATCACAAATTATCCTATCTTAAGTAATCAATCTTCATAACATGGCTTGACTTTGTACTAATTGTCAATGTTTTAGTTGTAAAGGTTGCCGCTTGAGGGCATTCTTATCGCAGATTTTACCTATTTACGAATGGACAAACCTTAGCCAGTAAATTCGGCAACAGTGCCAGACACATTTGATTTACTTTTGGTTTTTTCCTCTTCTTGGAATAGATTAGAAATTTAAAACAAGCTAAATGTTAATTTGTGTATTAGCGAGTGTAGAGGTTTGGGTTTGTATTAAAGTGTTTAAAAGGTGCATACTAGAACAGTTCATTTTTAAAATGCTTAAAAGGAGAACAAAAGATATGGTGATGAGGTGTAACAAGAAACTGAAAGGTAAGTGTTTAAATATATTTATTATATATTAATTACATTTACGAAAATAACGACGTCAAACAAAGAATAGGAGTGTTTTAGCAAAGTTTCAAGACATGAATTTTTCTGGCATCACCTGATCGCAAAAATTTCGATCTCGAATAAGAATTGCGTAATTTCAAAGGGTAACTTCATTAAAAAAAAACAGAAAATTTTAATTATTGATCTGAATAAAAATATTTCTCTAATTTAATAAATGTAGTTCAAATGAACTGTGTTCGAAAGAAACACTCTGTTTTTTTTTGGAAATATGCTTATAAAATTTAATCGTTTTTTTTTAATGATATTATACCCAAGCTTTATTGTACTTGACACATTGACATATAAAGATTGA
Organism: Diaprepes abbreviatus; assembly: GCA_034092305.1. Classification (NCBI taxonomy): domain Eukaryota; kingdom Metazoa; phylum Arthropoda; class Insecta; order Coleoptera; family Curculionidae; genus Diaprepes; species Diaprepes abbreviatus. The sequence continues at coordinate 1,276,990 of JASJET010000235.1, read as the reverse complement.
TTTCATATTTAGGCTGACTATATCTGTTAAATGATGCATAGTCAAAACTAGTTACATATTCTTATCCTTGTTTTACTTTTTAGTCAAAAATGTTAATTTTTTGAGTGATCAGAGGAAGTTAGAATCTTAGTAACATTGTTATTAGTTTTATTAAATTCATAAATCCTGAGTAAATAATTTTGAATACAAAGGAAAAATAAGAAGAAGGAATTTAAAAGTTATTATGCTTTAAGGACCACCTTTTAAATGCTGTACTTTGTAAAAAGTAATAAAAATTTATAAATATTTACCAATCACATAAAAAATCGGTTTTCAAATTATAAAGCCAGAGTCCAAAGATGCTATAGAAGAAAATTTATTTTTTTTTTACTTGTCAAACTACTACTAAAATTGTCGTTGATAACCTGTATACTACGGAGCAAATATTATAACAAAATTACTTATTCATCATTTAACATATCTTCTACACAACTTAAAAATAAAAAAATCTCTCTCCAGTTCAATTTTGGGACATTGTATATCAACTCAAAGCTTATATTATTTATGGACAGACTTTTGAGACTGGAAAGCATTTTTCTTGAAAAAAAAAGAAAACTTATCTGAAAACGATTCAGGTTAAAGTATAATTAATAACTAGAGGATTAAATAAAATTAAAAAGTTAAACTAAATTTTATTCGAAATAAGTGTTATAATTTTCAGAATTATCTTCAATATATTTTTTTATTATTTGATTAAAGTTTTCATGTATCGGTAAAGAGAGTGGAAATATCGTCTTAAGAAAGCTGATGTTAAGGTCTACTAATAAAATGTTCTTTAAAAAATATTACATATTTTCCATAAAGATGGCTCAATTAAAATGTCTACTAAAACGTTTCGAGATATTTATGAAGTCTTTAAAAGTCTATTACTAAGGAGTGTGAATACAATTTTTGAAGAAAATAATTTATTAAAAATCTTATTGTTTTACGTTAGTGGTACTATTGAAATGTTCTAAAAGGATTTCCTTTTTTAAAAGAAATTATATCCATATACTACTTAAAAAAGACTTTAATTACAAATTTAACAAAAACATATCAAGATATTTATTTGACCTTCAAAAATGTAATGCTTAAAATATAAATAATTTTTTTTTGAAAGAAATGCGCATTATTTAAAAGAGTTGCATTACATGCATTACTCACAAGGTTAATTTGAGCACAAATTTTCAAAACCTCAAGAATATCTTTTTTTTTAAAAAATTTGTTAGGTTCAGGATGTTTTTTTTTGTAATATAGAAAAAATTATCATTTATATTAATTTAAAAAAAAAATCAAGGAATATAATGCTGATGCTATATCTTGTGTTTTACTTTAATAATAAAGATATAGTACCATAAGCTTATTTTGACAAAATTAAGAAAAGAAGTACATAAACATCTATGTTTTTCTATTTTAGCGCTGGAAAATACAGAAGACGCTTATATTGTTCAAAAAAATAGTGATATTATAAAGCAGAACAATCTGGAAACATATGACGTTAATAAATGGCTTTCAGAAACTGTGCAATATTTGCATCCAGCATCACCCGAAAAAAAATTAGAAAAAGAAGTACTGAAAGATGCAAAAGCTATCAACCTACCGAATTTTTCGACAGAAAAAGAACTAGAAAACCAAAAAATCTTCAAAGTAGATCGAAATAAAGATTTTGGTGAAAATATGTACCCCAGAAATAATCTTACATGTATTGAGTGTGAAGATCATACCTCAACTAGAAGTTCCACAACTTATGTTAGCCCATCAGTTGAAGAAAATTCCATTGAAGATCCTTCATATTTTCCCCCATTTACAGATGATATGGATGATGAGGTACTTACCCATGAAGAATAAACATATACAATTTTAATTTTTTGATCAAATATGGATACCCTATCCCAATAATAGTGATTTATTCTATTAATGGCCATAATTTTTGGTTCTATTTGTTTTTCAACATTATGCCTTTTTATACAAATGCAATGTTTTTTAGGAGTTTACCAAAAAGACAGATAAAAGGAATAATACTACTTCTGCTATTATAATAAATGACTTTGATGAACACATGCTAATAATGAAATCATCTTCTGAGGGTGACCGCCTTCTCACTCAACTTGATAATAAAACTGTAAGTTCCTAACTTTTATATTATTCATATACTACATTAATAATTTATGTTTTTAGCTTGCACCTTATTTTGAGGAGATTACAAAAAAAAAACAATTACGCAGATAAACTGAACTATTGTTTTTACTGCGACAAGGATGTAAGTCACTTTGTAAGGCACATTTCAACTTGGCATTCAGCTGAAATTACGGTTCAAAGAATACTAGCCTTACCTCCAAAATCAAAGTCTAGACGAGAGCTAGTTGCCAGTTTAAGAAAGAAGGGTAACTTTGTAAACAATCGTGTAGCAGATACTTTAAGACCTGTTGAACGCTTAAATTCGAAAGATCTTAACCAAACTAATGATTTTCTTCCTTGCTCCTATTGCCTAGGCTATTATAAAAGAAAAAGTTTATATAGGCATACTAAAAAATGTTTAGAAAATACTGAAAATAGTAAAAAAAGGCAAACATCCCAAAGCGATGGTCAGACAACATTGTTAATTGGCAAGCTTCTCAAATATGAAGAAGTGTTGATCAAGGAATTGTTCCCTCGTATGAGAGCAAATAATGTTAACCTAATTGCTAAACAGGATATGATAATATGTCAGTATGCATATTCTTACATGAAGGGTCGTAAAAGTAAAGGAAATTTAGATTTTGTGCGACAAAACATGCGACGCTTAGCCAAATTACTAGATTTTATTTTACTAGAGAACAAGAACCCACTATTAAACATCTAATTGACCTTTTAAAGCCGTCTCATTTTTCATTAATTATAAAAGGAATTAATTATATTGCCCGGTACAATTCTGAAACTGATGTTTATGAATCACCTACGCTCGCTATGAATTTCGGAACTTTGTTAAAAAAATATTGTGACATAGCCTGTATACATCTGATACAAATTGAGGAGACTAATAACCAAAGAAAAGATTTGAAAATACTAAAGAAACTGATTGAATCTCAATGGGCCGATGAAATTTCTGCACAGGCTGCTCTAAACTTGAACGAGAAGAAATGGAACAAAAATGAACTGCTGCCTCTGACCACTGACCTTAAAAAGCTAAGTGAATTTTTACATACTGCTGCTAATAACGCTTTTAAAGAGCTACAGTTAAATAACAAAAATAATATTGCTTATAATACACTAAAAGAAGTTATATACTGCCAAATAATACTACTAAATAGAAGACGCCCCGCAGAAGTTGCTCAAATAAAAATTGATAAATACCAAGCAATAAAGTTCGTAAATGATAAAACTGGAGAGAACGAGTTCGAAAATTGTCTAAGTGAAACAGAAAAAATTTTAATTAACTCCTACAGTCGAATAGTCATAAGAGGTAAGCGAGGGCGTGGGGTACCTATATTATTATCACCAGATATGAAGAAGCATTTTGATTATGTTACATCATTAAGAAACAGTTTTATTGAAGATAATAAGTATATTTTCCATACAGGTGGCAAAGGATGCTTGGATGGAACTAAAATTTTGTTCAAGTATGCCCAAAAATGTGGAATAGACAATCCGAAAACTATAAGTGCTACTAAATTACGTAAACATCTCGCTACAATAACACAATTGCTACACTTTAGTGAAAAAGATCTAGAGCAGCTCTCTCAGTTCATGGGGCATACGTTGAAAACCCACTGTAAAGTTTATCGATTAGCCGATAATTTATATCAAACAGCAAAGATTTCGAAATTATTACTTTTAATGACTGAAGGAGGAATTGAACAATATAAAGGGAAACATTTAGATGACATCGACATTGATTTAAGCCCCGTTGTCGAAAGAGAAGAAATTACAAGTTCAATTAATTACAATGATCATGAAAAAGAAAAGGAAGAAGAAGTTAAACCAGATAAAGTAAGAGAAAGAATCACAGTAAAAGTTCGTCAGCCTATTAAAAAATGGTCTCAAAAGAAAAACAAATCATTGCAAGTTACTTTTCTGTTCATATTGAACAAAAACGAGCCCCGAGGCATAAAGAGGTAGAAGAATTTAAAACTTTATACGTTGAAGAATTCAAGAATAGAAAGTGGACAAGTATTAAAGTTGTAGTTTACAATATGAATACAGGAAAACTCAGTACACATTTTTAATTTATCTACTTCCAGAATTTTGGAAATATATTTATTATGAAACCACATAAATATTTGTTTTATTTAGCTTTACAGCTATTTGGCAATTTATTTATTATTCTCATTCTCTCTCTCTCGTAATTCTGAAAAAACTAGTACATTTTTTAAAATAAAAAAATTTGGTATTTTATTTAAAGTCAAAGATGTATTATTGGGGAAAACCATAAGTAATTATTTTTTGTTTCCTAGATTCCTTTATTGTTAAAAAATATTTACACAATAAATAATGATATAGTTATATTTACTGAGTTTTTGAGAGAGAGAGAGAGAGTTATTTTATACACTAGGAAATTTATTTCCGATATATTCAACGCATAACTGATCATCTCATATATATTTCTATCAATGATATCGACTGACTACGCCGTTGTCATCAAAGATTAAGAAGATAACGTTAATAATAATTTTTAACTTTTATAAACTCAAACTTTACCTTTTACGATAAATATTCCTTAAAGTTTTAAGCAATAAGATTATCTTTATAATTTCAACTTGCATAATTATTCGCCCAGCTTCACAACTCCATTTAATCTTAATCAAAATACTGAAGAGGAAAAGCTCCCGAATTTTTAAGTTCTACTCTGGTTAAAACCTTCTAAATACGAGTACCTTATTTTTAAAGTAATTTAACAAATATGATGAACTGTAAATCTGGCATCAGTGCCCTGGCTCAGGTTTACCGTACAATTATTTATTCCTCAATATATAGGTTTAACTAAGTAAGAATAAACAATTGGCTCAAGAGTACTTTGTTTACGTTATTTCCTAGACCATATACAATTTTTTTATTTATAAAAAAAATGCTTGTATATAGTGATTTTCATGGACGACGTATGTCACTTGAACATTTATATTCAACTTTTGAGCCCCTAACTCTTCTAGAAATGGGTGGTTCGGGATCGTATGAAACTCCTAATGGCCTGACTTTGATAGAAGGATGTATATATATATATATATATATATATATATATATATATATATATATATATATATATATATATATATATATATATATATTTCATATTCTCTGCCTGAAAGGAGAATTTACATATATAACAAACTATTTAAGGACGGCACAAGATTTCTTTATTTCTTACTGAAATTTTGATTTTTTAAAAATAGATCTTTGTAGTTCTCCCATTTCTTGCTATCAAGGAAGTTGCTACATTTATTTCTGAAGAGAATTCACGCCCTATTTTCGTCTTTAAAAAGTTTTCGTATTTGTGGCCCAAAGAACATTTCTTCTTTGCCTTATTTATACGCGCTACTTTCTGTCTCAAATAAAGAAAAACAGTTCCTTCTCTATCTAGGCTTTAACGAATTTTTAATAGGCTCTAGTTTTATGTGTAGAGGAAGTAAATAAATTTTCTGTTGCTCTACTAAGGGTTCATTAAGGACGTAACAACATAATCTGGTGTCGCCATACTGCAGTCCTGTAAGTAGTTCAATAATCTTTAGATCGGCACAGATATTCTATTGATGATCTCCATATTTCATGCTTTAAAGTAATATACGCATGTTTTCGTACGTTTCTTCCATATTTACAGCATGACTCACGAGAACAGATGGTTGTTCATTTCCATTTCACCAGTTGAAATGAGTTTTTGAAAAAATTTTTTCAAAGTTTGCTGAGATATAGCCATTTCAAATTTACCGCATTTTAGTCCATTTTTCTTTTATATCATTTTATTCGCATTTTTAATTTAAAAAATGTATTTTTATGCAGTGAAAGTTAATGTTATATTGATTTTATAATATTAAAACATGCTACTTAAATGTACAACAGATATGTTGAGTTTTGTGTTGAATGTAAAATCTTTTCATCATTAATAACCAGTGTAGTAATATAAAATGCTCAAGATAATTCAACTCAATTTATTTTATTTCTCCATTCCTTCAAACTATCATACATTGTCAAGAGCAATATCTATTTCTTCATCAACATCTTCAATATCCGCTTCAGAGATTTCGAGATTAGCTGTATTTTCTCAGTAGACTCCTGTGCATTCTTTGCAAAAAATGGAGCATTCCTTATTTCCTGCAACCATGGTTTGTTTGACAACCTTTTAAACATTTACATGCTATCTGTTCAAGCAAAGACTGTGGTGCAGGTGACTGAATTGCGGAAATCGGCATCATATTATTTTTCGTCGATTTCCATCCCTATTTAATAGCATTTAATTTATACTGTTTCCATTATTATATTTGGAAATAAGTTCGCAGTCCATGCAATGTTGCAGGATCAGATGTCGGAGGTAATTGTGACAGTTTAAATGTCATATTCTTGGACTTGATTTTAAATGATGGTAAATGACATTTATTTTGCTGCATTACCTATCACTTCTTCATTTGCATTATCTTGTAAAAAACCTTTAAATTTTCTTCAGTATGTACAAAGTTTAAAAAAATGAACTTTTTTTTAATATTGGAAAATGCAAATGTGGTATCAGAAACCACACCAAAAAAATCTCTCATTATAGGGTTAGTAGACAGCGCAGTGAAGTTATCGGATCCTGAATTTAAGGAGGAATCAGTAACAAAGGCCAAATACGAACTAATAAAAAAAACATTGTTGTCCAATCACAAACTTACTTAACACTGCCGTACATAAACATTCCAGTCGTACACAGGGGATACAATTGTTTGAATTCACTGTTCGCAAAACTAAAGACAAAGACTAAAAGAGATAAAATAAACTCATGTTGTATACGAAATCCTATGTACCAACTGCAATGGAGTTTACATAGGGCAAACAAGTCAACATCTCCAAAACCGACTACGGTCACATACGTATGATAAAAAAAAAAACAAACAACCCTAACTAAACATGAAGCCCAACATCATCATAATTTTAATTACGAAAAAACAAAAATACGAAAGATTGAGTCTCACAAAAAAAACGTGAAATCTACGAGGCGATCGAAATCAAAAAAAAAAAAACATTCCATAAATTACAAAAAAGACCTAAACCTACTTAATAAAATTTATTTTATTTATTTTAACGTATTGTAAAAAAACTAATAATCCATCATATAATTTACTCTTAAAAATTAATTAATAACCATGATATCAAAAAAAGGGGAAAAAATTATCCACCAGTAAATAAATCAAATACCAATTTAATCGCGATATGTGTTCAGATATTACCAAGGTTTTCAGTTAGTATACCTCTGGCAAGAAGCAAATAAATAAATAAATATATATATATATATATATATATATATATATATTAAAGTTTCTGATTTTCTTGGGTGTAAAATCCGTTTTATTAATAAAACTGCATATGTTTTATTTGTTATGCATATCTATTGACCTTTCGGTCACACTTGACCTTCTTCAGAATGATTTTTTATAACTTGTATAAGTTTTTGCGGAGGATCACAACTTAGACTTCATATTGTTAACACATGGTTCACTTTTTGATAAGATACTACAAAAACCTTGCTTTTTGTGTCGCATCTTTATTTAAACTTTTTTTTAAACTTTAAAAAAAAAATAAGAAAAAAAAACATATATATATATATATATATATATATATATATATATATATATATATATATATATATATAGTTGTAAATATATAGTTGTAAATATTTTAATTATAATTTTTTTATTGACTAGAATGCAATTTGTGACGTCAAAATGAAAACGTGTCGTGTGTCCTTTTAATTGGAATGTGTTTTGTATGGTAAGTCTGAGGTAAGCTTTTTAACGGAAGATTGTTTTAAATATTGCTCTTTTCCCATTGTAGATTTCCTGAAGAAGACATGAACCTGTGTCGAAACGTCAATTATATGATTTGAACAAAAATAAATAATCTTTTCTTAAAAAGAACCCTATTCACAAAAAAAAAACAGACACTACTTACTATATCTCAGCCAAATTTGATCGAAAAAAAAATTCAAAAACTCATTTTGACGGGTGAAACGTCAGCTGTTATTTCTTTGTCTTTGAAGCAATGTCTACGAGGTTTGTCCCAAAAGTATCGAGCCTGCATCCATATCTCCGCTTCAAACCTTCCGAGCGACCTCTGTGGGGCATGGGTGTCACCAGTAAGTCTTCACGAACTCGTTGGTGTGCGCAGTTGTCGACTGGACGTGTTAGTTCGTGAACAATGTGCGTTTATTTACCATGTTTTTTTTTTCGTTCGTCGCATTTTGTTATTGTAAAAAATGACGAAAAAATTAGATCAACGAATTTGCAACAAGTTTTGCTTTAATCTTGGAAAATCTTGCTCGGAAACAATTAATATGATGAATAAGGCATTTAGAAAAACAAAGCGATAGTCTTCACAGCGGAAGCATTCTGAATCGCTAAGACCAAAAAAAGCACGTCAAAGTCGGAGCAAAATGAAGACAATATTGACTGTTTTCTTTGATTATGAAGGTGTTGTGCATCACGAATATGCTCAGAGAGGTCACACGATCACTAAAGAATACTACGTTGAAGTATTGAAAAGATTGTGTGACGCAATCAGAAGAAAACGGCCACAGCTTTGGACAAGCGGTGATTGGCTGTTTTACCACGACAATGCGCCAGCGCATTCATCGAACCTTGTGCAGCAATATTTAACAAAGCACCAAGTCGTACAGCTTCGCCAGCCTCCGTACAGTCCTGACGTAGCTCCCTGCGACTGTTAGTTCTTACCCAGAATAAAAATGCCGCTCAAAGGACACCGGTGCGATGACAAAGAGACGGTTGAAACTAATGCGACGAATGCATTGAAGGCAATTCCGAAAACTCACTTCCAGGACTGCTTCAGGAAGTGGAAACACTGCTGGGAACTTATTATTCAACTAAAAAGGGACTAGTTTGAAGGATGTCACTCACCGGATGATAAAGATTAACACCAATGTGGAGATATGAAGGTAGGCTCGACACTTTTAGGACGAACCTCGTATACCTATATCTAATTAGAAAGAAATTATGGACAAAAGTTTAACAATAAAACTGTGAATTTTGGTATTTTTCCCTTTGGTTTTTTGCATTAGTTTGCAGAAAAAAATAATTTTTTTGACGTTTGAAGAATACTTTTCGATAGAAAATTCAATTCTCTACAAAAAATCGTAATACATGTCTCTCGATCTCTAGCATTACACCCCGGGGTGAGTCTTTGCTGACTTCACAATCTGCCTCCACTTGCTGCGATCCATCATCAGTTCCTCCGTTCGATGTTTAGGGTTTGTAAGTCTGCTGCAACATTATCTCTCCACCTCATCCTTGGTCTTCCTAGCGGCCGCTTTCCTTCTGGGTTCTCTTCCCATACCAACTTGACCATACGTTTATCTTGTCTCATAACATGGCCGGCCCATCTTAATCTTTCTGCTTTTATTATTTTCACTATATCTGGCTGGTTGTATAGTTCCTCCAATTCCTTGTTTGTTCTCGTTCCATATTGCTGTGTGGTGTTGTATATTCTCTTAAATTTCCAGAAACCATGGGCCAAAAATTCAACAAGTTCTACCTGCTTATGTGGAAGAACTGGGTCCTGCAGTACAGAAGACCGATTCAGACACTCGTCGAAGTCTTAGCACCCGTACTATTTTCCGTTATACTGGTTCTTATGAGAAGTTTGGTAGATCCTGAAGACCATAACGCCATAGTATATAATCCTTTTTGTACTTTGCCCTTGAATCTACCTGGAATATGTGATTTAGATGTACAAAATAATTCAAACACAAATTCGTTAAGAAAAGTACTTGGCAGTAGGTTTGGAGTATATAATGATGATGACAATAATACTGATCCGAAGGAGTATTTTAAGTAAGTATTTAAAGTAAAAATTAAAATTAATTGTGTTTTAAATATATTTAAGTCAGTGTTCACATATTCTTAATATTTATAATTTTAAATTTAGCGAAAACATCGAGTTTTTGAGATGCTTCTTAAAATAGAGCTTACTTTAGAGACTAAGTAAGAATGATTCTTTCTACGTGATATTTGAGCTTTACGGGTTTCATTGATTCAGCAATAAGAAAAACATTGCATAAAATTTACTGTAGTTTCTCTATGCCGAAAAAAAAGTCGAAAATCCAAATTTTAAATAGTTCTCCGAATATTTTTTTTTCTTCATGACGTTGACATCTGGAAAATAAAATTCTTCAAAATAGTTTTTAAAAATGTTAAAAAATTTTGTATTAAGTAACATTATTTATTGTTTTTTACTTACCAGATCACCGTCTTCAAGGTGAACCTTTCTCATCTGAGATGTACTTCACTCTGAATCAACGTCTAAAGTGAGTCTCCGAATGAGAAACCCTTCTTTTTATTTTATTTTGCTGCAATGCCTGTATTCTTTTTTACATCATCTTCCTGACAATCTTCTTTGTCTATATTTGATGTTAAAATTGTACTGTTGCAGTTTTTCCTGGTAATTGCATCTGACAGTCTCAACTCATGTGTCCAGTTCGTCCCATCTATAGCACTTTAAGTGATTTCTTAGTTGGATCTGACAATCCTTTCCCATGTGTCCAATTCATCCACATTTGTAGAACTCGATCTGGTTCCTGCTATAACCTGAAGTATCATTTATCCTAAGTTTGATTTTAGAAATGAACTGTTGAAGTGTTTCCTGGGTCTCTTTTGCGCGGTCCCTGTATGGTGAATAAAACCTTAATCGCACCCGACAGTATCTCCTCATGTATTCAGTTCGTCCAAATCTACAGCACTCTGCCTGGTTTCGTCTACAAAGTAAGATATCATTTATTGTGTCTACTTCTTTAAGGATTTCAGATAACATTTCCTCCATTGTTTGGTTCGATGAATCCTTGTTTTCCCATGTGGTAACGACTCTTATTTTTGGCCTTGATACATTATATGCTGATTCTATTTCCAAAGTTCTGTCCAAAGTTTTGCTACAATAACTAAACTTGCTTATACATAACATACGCTGTATTTCCTGTTCTTTGATTCCATCAATAAAATATTAGATCCTACGCTCTTCTCGGAATCCTTTCGTAGCTGCTGATAAGCCAGATGAACCAGGCGTCGAACATCTACTTCATATTCTTACAAAATTTCTCTGATCTTGATCTCCAAATCGTCTTTCCACTGCTGCCCTAAGACTTCCGTAGTATGTTTGTTGAGTTATAGGAGTGGTTTGCAATAACTCTAGTGCTGGTCCACAAAGTGCAATTACTAACTCAGTATCCATCTCCAAGTAGTTCCAGTTATTTGCACTAGCGGCAGTTTAAAATTGACGTTTGTTCGTTATCCAAGATGTTTGACCTTAGTAAGTTGGGGGCTTATTACTTTATCAGAAGGTCCGCACTTGTATATTTTATTGACTTCTCTCTGAAGGTCCTTCATTTTAGAATCTATAATATCGACTTTTGATTCCATCCCATCTACTATTTCTTTTACTTACTGGCGTATTTCTCCTATTTTGTCGCCCTTCACCTATATCCTTTTTAAACTTCCGCGTTTATCCCAGTATTGCTTGATCGATTTTTGCTGTCCTTGTAAAATAACGTCTCGTATCCGTTTGACCACGTTCTTCTTCTTTTTCTTGTTCTTCTTTAAGACGACGTTGTTCTTCTTCTAGACGACGGTCTTCTTCTTGTTTTTCTTTCAGATGACGTTGTTCTTCTTTTTAGCGAGGTTCTTCTTCTTGTTTGTGTGTAAGGCAACGTTGTTCTATAAGTTCTAAAAATTTTATCCAATGTTTTGTTTATTTGCTCCATGTCGGCTGTTTGCTGTCTAATATTTACCATAGATTCCTCTAGAATGTTGTTGAAAACTCTGTTCCAAACCTCTTTCTTAATGACAAAATCGATGCTGAAGTCAGTTTTTCGCTATCCCTTTTAGTTTCCAAATAGAATATTCTAGAACTTCGTCAATAACTCAGTTATAAGCTTCATTATTGATGACAAGTTCGATGGTGAAATCCGATTTTCGCTATCTCTTCTAATTTTCAAGTAGAATGTTCTAGAACTTTGTCGAAAATTCAGTTCTAGGCTTCTTTCTTAATGACTCTTCTTAACCTATTCACTGTTCATATACAACTGACTAAACTACGCTTATTCTATCTCTATTTATATGCCTATAGAACCTAATAAAATATACAAAGATACAAACCTGGAAATAACAAGAAATATGACTAATCAATAATGACCCATCGATATAATATTTCTTTCATTACATTATAATAAAGATGAGTTATCGCATCAAAATAATATTTTTCCACAAGGGCGTATCAAAAAGTTCTCCTATATATATATATATATATATATATATATATATATATATATATAGCACAAAAAAAACATTATTCTCTCCTTACTTAATATGTTACAAGTTCATTAAAATTATCGGCAGACCCCTGATCATAGTACATCTCATTTTACAAACTTTGTTAAAATACCATTAAATACTCACTGTATGAATGTAATAAACACTTCGTTTTCTTTTAGAAAGTTTTCCCTAATATATTCACCTCAAAGTCAAGATTTAGACGAAGTAATGTTTCCATTTTCATTGGTATTTGGAAATATAACAGGAGTTGCAAATTCAACTGAGCTAGAACAGTATTATACTTTACATGGCAGTAATAATACATTTGCTGGTCTCCAATTTGATGACAGTTTAGTAAATGCAAGCAATTTAGGACCTGATAATGTAAAATTAAGTATTCGGTAAGTAACTAATAATTTTGTATAGGCATTGTGGCAACGGTGGTGGCAAAGGGTGATCACCCGCCCCTGTCGATTAACGCCTCCGCTTCCACATAAAGAAAAGTATTTTTTACAACACCTTCTAACATTTATTCTTTGATCCCTTTTTCAATTTTTTTAAAGTTTATATCTTCCCCTTGTTATTCGCTTAAAATACGTAAAATATAAATTTGGCTCTTAATGTATAAAAAAAACTATAATTATAATTAGTATAATTTTATAAACATGTCTCCGCCTGGGCTTAGTTGTCGGGTGAATTGAGTAACCTGGTAACTGCCACTGTCGGTCCCAAACTCGGATAAAGGAGGAGGGTTCCTGGGTCAGACCAGCACTCTACCTAGAGTAAAACAAAACACAATGCTCACAGAACCGGAACTTTGCCTCGGAACAGGACTGAATTAAGGATGACGACCCATACTAGAAAAAGGTTTACGAATTGGAAAAAAATGGACATTTTACGTTGTGCCACCTGGAATATAAGATCCTTTAACAGTAAAGAACAAGAACTAATAATAGAATTGGACGACCACAACATTGACATATGCGCACTTCAGGAAACAAAAAAGAAAGGAAAAGGTCAGAAACTGTACGGTGAATACATCTTGATATAAAGCGGGGTGGATAAAGATGAACGCGCCAAAGAAGGAGTAGCAGTAGACGTACATAAAAAACACAAGGATTGCATAGAAAGATGCCAACACATATCCTCAAGAATACTGGTCATCAAACTACACACAGGAACCCAAGAACTGCGTATAATATCCGCGTACGCATCCGAAGACAATAAAACAAGACAAGAACAGGAACAGTTCTATGATCAAATTCAAAGCGTCATCGAGTCGATTCACAATGCAAACCAATGATAATGCAAGGAGATTTCAATGCTCGTATTGGCAACGAAACTTCACAACGGTTCAACGAGGATGTATTGAACTACAATGGAGAACTCCTAATCAACACATGTGCAATTAATGAACTCCGAATTAATAACACATTTTTCGACCACAAATCACAATACAAATATACTTTCAGTAACACTCGAGGACAACAATGAATGATCGACTACATAATAACAAACAGATGCTTACAACCACCTCAGATATTGGACATACCAGCCCTTAACTCTCCTAACATCCGTAGCGATCATAAACTACTCCTTGGAAAAATCAAAATGAAATTAAAACCCAACAAAGACACAAGATCTGGCACACCGGATAAGAAAATAAACGTAGAATCATTGTAGGATGAATCCACTAAGGAATTATATCAAAAACGACTTAGGGAAAAAATACAAAACAAGTCATTGGACAAAAGGAATGACATTAACAACAGCTGGGAGAAACTAAAACGAAATATCAACGAAGCAGCCACTGACGCACTCGGAGCACGAAAAACAAACCAAGGAAAAGGAGGGCCCAACAAGACCCCTGGTTTTGTAAGGAAGTTAAGGAGCAATGTAAAGAGAAACAGAGAGCCTATTTAAAATACAGGACAACACAGTCTCCGGAAGATTATCAAGAGTATAAAAGAATTAGAAATAACACCAATACATTAGTGAGACAAGTTAAAAACATGCACTGGAAAACCTTTTCAAAAAGGATGGAAAGCGACTTCTATGGACTCCAAAAACAGATATGGCGGCTGATCAGAGACCAGAGAAATTAAACACATGAGTTAATTAGCAATAACCGCATACCGAAGGGAATTTGGGTGAACCACTTGAAGGAATTATACAAGAAACAACAGACATAAATCAAACCTAACACACCCGAAATTATAATTAACGACGATATACTTGTAAAGAAGGAAGACGTAGAACTAGCCTTAAAAAAAAACTAAAAAACAGGAAAAGTGCCGGGACCTGACGGAATTACCAATAAACTACTGAAATACGGAGGAGAGAGCCTGATAGAACAACTGAAAATTCTCATCAATAAAATCATATACCATCACAGAATCTCCGATGAATGGAGGACTAGCACAACAATACTCCTATTCAAAAAAGGCGATAAAAAAGTGCCGGCTAATTATAGAGGAATCAATCTTCTCTCCACCTCGTTAAAACTAACCACAAAAATTCTTACAAGCAAAATTAATGAACACACTTCCTTAGCAGACGAACAGCAGGGATTCCGGTCGGGAAGGTCATGCACGGATGCCATATTTGTTATAAGACAAATAACTGAAAAGTCAATTGAATATAATCGTCCAGCCTTTGTGTGTTTCGTCGATCTAAAGAAGGCGTTCGATCGTATATAACTGGAGGATGTAACATAGCTACTTTACGACAGACAAATACCTCAAAACATTATCAAAACGATTGAAATTATATATCAGGCAAATACTATTCAAGCTAATAAGTAAGTAAGTAAATAATGGCATCCGACAAGATGACTCTTTTAGCCCCCTACTATTTAACATTATCATGGACGAGTTGATAAAGCAGATGCGTAGATTGAAAGGGTATAAAATGGGAGACAGGGAAATCAAAATACTGTGCTACGCCGACGATGCAGTGTTAATAGCTGAAAACGAAGACGATTTCCAAAGACTACTGCACCAATTTAACATAACAGCGAAAAAGTTTAACATGAATATATCAGCGTCAAAAACTAAAGCCATGACTACATCTAGAACACCACTCAGATGCAAACTAGAAATAAACAACAAAATTATACAGCAGGAAATAAAGTTCAAGTATCTCGGAATAGAAATATCCGGATACGGGGATGTTTAAACGAAGGTGAGGGGACAAGCCATGAACGCAGCAAGAACAGTCGCATGTCTTAACAGTACCATATGGAGCAATAAACATATAGGAATCGAAGTTAAATCCAGAATTTATAAAACAGCAATAAGACCCATACTAACATACACTGCAGAAACCAGACCAGAAACCTCGAAAACAAAACAAATACTGGAAACAATAGAGATGAGAATAGTGCGCAGGATAGCTGGCAGGACACTTATGGATCGGAATAGGAGCGAAGATATAAGAAGAGTGTGTAAAGTCGATAACATCAATGACTGGGTATTACAAAGAAAAAGGGAATAGAACGAACACATCAACCGCATGGCCGACGATAGAATGGTGAAGATCACGAGGGACAAATCACCAATAGGACGTAGGAGTACCGGAAGACCCCGTAAACGATGGAGTGATAACCTCGCAATAGACTGAAACCAGGCAAAGAGACGAAGAATAACAAGCAAATTGCTTATATATAAGAAGGAAGAAGTCTCTGTTTAACTCCTTAAATAGACGATCAATATCTGGTACCGTGTCTCTTAAAAATACCAGCACTTGTAAAACTGCAAATACTATTTCAAACCTAATTATATTTTGACCTGTCAAATTGTGATGGAAATTATATATATATATATATATATATATATATATATATATATATATATATATATATATATATATATATATATATATATATACCTATGATTTTCTCTTTTTTTAGTTTTCCTGGTGAATTACGGTTTGGAGGTTACTCGACAAGCAACTGGCTAACAAATTTAATATTTCCCCAGTTTCAACCCGCAGGACCGAGAGAACCGGAAAAGGCAACCGGTGCAAATCCAAGTAAGTTAGAATTAATCATGGTGGCTATGCTAGAGTCTGTGTGAAAGTACACGACACTGCCTACTGAATCCCTGAACAAGTATGTTAAAGAAATGTCGCAACAGTTTATTTGAATTCTCACACAAGGCCATCCCTTGGCGAACTGGACAATGTCACTCGCAGAAGTGTGTAGAAATTGCCTAATATAACACCTAATATAGAACACTGTTTTATCGTATTGGATAATAACGCCTTCGCTTGCCAACTAGGATAACTAACTATTTAAAACTCGTCATTAATTTAAATATTTTCAACAGCTTCCGAACAAAAAAAATTGTGTGTGCGCTTCAGACCACACGATAGAAGTGAAAACTTCAACAAGGCGAGGTTGTGACGCGTTGACTATATCTTTCTCGCTTTCTTAGTCGACTCCAGCCGACTTTACCCGAGCAAGCGTTGCATAGCGCGCCTAAAGGAGTTTTCACTTCAAAAAACATTTAAAAAGAATATGTTATCAAAAAACGTTTAACTAAAAAATCGTATACATAAAAACCGTAATTTTTCTTAACAAATGTTTTATGTTTAGTTTCTATTTTTTAAAGAAATTTTCTTAACTTCCCTGCCACAGTGACGACACTAAAGTGAGTAAATGAAATAGATGGTCTTGTGTTGTGTCTTTAACTGTTTGTTTTAGAACAGCGTTTCCCAAGCGGTTATTCGTGAACTACACGGGGTTCACGGGCTTTATAACGAGGGTTCGCGACAAAAATATTGTAACAGGCACCAATCTATAACGTGAGAAGGCCCTACGCCGCTAGCAGTGAGAGTACATTCTCGAACGAACCGGCAACTACTGCTTCGGCGATTCAAGACTTTTCCCGAACGTGCACGATACAACGAGAATAGCGTCTGGCGATATAAAAACACCGCAGTCACATATAAGGAAGAGTAGAATCGAACTCAATAGTACAATGAGCTTAAGAACGTTTAATGGTTTCAAAAAGATAAATGTTAGTAGTTAATGCGCAGTGTGTACATAAATATTAGTACAGCAGTTGAAGAGAAATGCTAGTATTCGATATAAGAGATACCATTTCGATTTTTGGCACTTTCTTATACTGATATAAACCATATAATTGTGCCAAATTTTGAACGTTCATATTTTATTAACAAATTGTTATTTCAGGTTATTTTAAAGAAGGATTTTTGGCAATTCAACATCTAGTATCCATATTTATCTCATGGAAAAAAGCAGGTCTTACTATACCAACCACTAGAGAAGAATTATACAATGTACTTACGACTCACTCTTTGCCATTCATTAACATGAGAAGATTTCCCTATGCAGCTTACAAATCGGATGTTCTATTGACGCCATTAAAAGGCTTCGTCAGTATTATAATAATGTTAAGTTTTGTTTATACCTGTATTAACACTGTTAAGGCTATCACTCAGGAAAAAGAGAAACAATTGAAGGTAAGAACATTTTTGTGACGATTATTACAATTTTTTTATTATTTTGAATGCGGTTTTAAAGATTCCGTAAAAATGATTTAGAATTAATAATATTATTTAATGTTAAAATTTTCTACGTCAGTTGGTTTAGTTTGGAACACTTTACCTTTAAGGTGATCCCACACAAAAAAGTCACACAAAATTTAAATCTTGAGACCTCGGCGGCCACTTAATACCTGTTTTCGAAAACATCATTAAGGAAAACATGAACTTCTGCTGAGTAATGTGGCGGGGCACCAAATTGTTAAAACCAGATATCTTGATGGGGTAAATCTGGATTTTCTTCTTCAGGAAACAGCGTGGAAAGAGCAGAAATAAGATCTTGTAGAAATTATAAATATGTTTGTCTGAAAATCATAAACAACGATGTTTCTTTCGAAATAGTAGATATCTGTTGGACTTCCATTGTTTTTATTTTTGTTGAATGGCACGATGTTTCGGTTATTAATTATATCTAGCTATTTTCAAGTGAAATTGAACAATTTCCTAAGCTACACAACTATCTATACTAAAAGTGAATGCAGTGGAGTGTGACCGAGATGCAATTTTAATTTACAATTACTAAGAAGTGATTTCTACATTTCTCTTATATTTAAAGACAGTTTACTAAAGCAATTAGGGTTCTAATGTATAACCGCCGCTTCTTTAAATTTTCGTTTTCTTCAGTGTTGTTCTCGGTGTAAGATTTTAGTTTTGGATCATTTTACGTGATGTCCATGAATTCGGGCATGGTTGGCGACACCAGATTTTTCTATTTCTCCACGAGATGTTTTCTCCTGGTATTCTTTGATCCTTACTTCAAGGGGTCTCTGTTTCTCCAACGTAGGAGATGGTATCTGATCGACACAGTTCTTCATGTTCCTTTGAATTGTTATATTATATATATATATATATATATATATATATATATATATATATATATATATATATATATATAAAATCCTATTCCACCACCATCGAGATGATGGCCTACCTGTACCACCATACCGAGAACAAAGTCAGAACTTACCCTCCCCGCCACAGTGATACGGCAGAGGTACATGTTTCGTCTCTATTAGACTTATCAGGGTGCCGACAAGCACCTGGCTGTGCAAAGGACAGATCGGAAGGAAGCATGCAAATACTGAACGCGGCTTCGCCGACCTCCCGCCGGATGGCGTATATATGTTTATGCGGCTTTTA
The DNA here is from genome assembly GCA_034092305.1 of Diaprepes abbreviatus. Taxonomy (NCBI): domain Eukaryota; kingdom Metazoa; phylum Arthropoda; class Insecta; order Coleoptera; family Curculionidae; genus Diaprepes; species Diaprepes abbreviatus. The sequence continues at coordinate 1,257,788 of JASJET010000235.1, read as the reverse complement.
CGGATTCCTTCGTCTGAGATGCAATAGCAGTGGATATATCCACATTATGCCGTTGTAGTGCTGAAATCACATTCAGCAAACGTACAACTATAAGCAGCTCCGTATACGAATGAAGTAAAATGCGAACAGTAAATGTAAACTTCTCTCCATCATATCCTTTCGGTGTTAGAGGTTGCACAGTTAGAACAAATTGTTATAGAACGCAATTTATCCTATTCCACCACCATCGAGATGATGGCCTACCTGTACCACCATAACGAGAACAAAGTCAAAACTTACCCTCCCCGCCACAGTGATACGGCAGAGGTACATGTTTCGTCTTTCTTTAAAAAGAGGTAATCTCGTGACTGGACTAGTTACGAAGAAGCCAACTAAACCAAGAGGTTTAAGACATTTTTGTGGGGTTGCACTCAAAAGGATGGTTAGCCAGAAAAAAAAAATCTTTTTTAATAGTCTAGCTTTCGAGAAATTTTATTCCCTTCTTCAGGACTTCTACAAAAGAGAAAATAATCTTCCTTCATTGTATTCTTATGAAATAAAGATAAAGACCTACCAAAGTGAGTATGTTCAACAGATACAGTCATTATCACTTAACAATAAGATCACATAACATTAAAAGATTATTTTAAAACGCAAAACTTATTTTATTAATTCAGAAAATAAATTTTTAAAACACGTGGACGTCGTTGGAACGCCTTTTAATTTTAGAATGACTTCGATATTTGACAGTTGACGTTAAAAGCCCGTTTTAATAGGTACAGTTTACACTGCCCAATCGTTCTGGGAGCGATGGCAACCGTTCTTGAAAAGTATAATGTTCCAATTTTCTTTCAGTGAGATAGGTGTTTGTGTTCTAAAATAGAGTAACGCGATTGTTTTAATTTGTTTAGTTGCAATTTTAATGGAGGTTTCATTTTGGAAAACCTTTCTAAGTCTGGGAGTTAAATTTTCAATGTAGGGAAGTGACATATAGATAGATTGCTCAACCTCGTTGTTGTCTGCAACTGGTTGTGATAATTGAATTGGTTGTGTATGTATCAAAGAGGGTTGGTTTACCTTTACAAAAATGTTCTCTGATAAGTCATTTTGTATATTGTATAAAAATTTATTGATCATCGAAAGTGGATATAAATTCTGTAAGAAAATTGTTTTAAGCAGTTGTAAACTGTTATTTCTAAAGCTCGGATGGGTATGTTTAATTACTCTCCTTTCCATTCCTAGTATGAGGTTGGTTTTCATTCTTGAAGGGTGATAAGATTGAAAATTTATAAATCTATTCGAGCACATGGGCTTTTTGTACCAGCTGGTTTTTAGAAGGTTGGTTTCTATGCATCTTATCAACGTGTCAAGGAATGGTATGGTGTGTGATGAATCTTCCTTTTCGACCGTGAATTGGAGGTTAAAGATGAGTCGTATGAGTATAGTTTCTTGTGCTCTTGCAGAGCATGTACTCAATAATGGTCATATAATGAACTTTGAGAGACCGAAAATCCTAGCAAAGGAAAATAATTTCCATAAAGGAGTCTTCCTAGAAATGGTTCACATAAACAACGAACTAGTTTCCATGAACAAAAGAGGAGACATAGAAAACCTCAGCGTAATTTATAATTACTTATTACAACTAGAAATCAATGGAAATCTGTCTCCACTGTTCAATTTTCTCAATCAGATTTGACCACTGTTCTGAATGTTATTATCATACTTGTCCAACTGGGTGTGTAGATTACCTTTCTTGATACCTAAATATCATTTCGCTTTGATTGTTATTACAGATTCTGGTCATAAATTTAATTTTTCATTACTCTTCCTCTTAATAACATAATACTTTTCAAGAACGGTTGCCCCAGAACGATTATCTGTTCTTGGGCAGTGTAAACTATACCTATTAAAACGAGCTTTTAACGTCAACTGTAAAATATCGAAGTCATTTTTAAATTAAAATGGCGTTTCAACCACGTCCACGTGTTTAAAAAATTATTTTCTGAATTAATCAAATAAGTTTTGCCTTTTAAAACAATCTTTTCATGTTATGTGATCTTATTGTTAAGTGATAATGACTGTATCTGTTGAACATATTTTCTCTTCGTTCCTCGTCTGCTGTTGATCTTGTCCTATTTCTGCGATGTTTCAGAATCTTAGCCACTAGATTGACTGGATATCCATTTACTGTCAGGTCTTTTTTAATGTAAAATATCTCTTTTATCAAGTTCTTGTTGCAGTTGCAAAAAGTTAGTGCTCTATCTAAGAGGTTTCTTACAATTCCATGTTTGGGTTGTTGGATGCATAGTTTAGGTATTGTGGATTTTCTGTAAACTGAAGTTCAAATTTGTCTATATTATATATATATATATATATATATATATATATATATATATATATATATATATATATATATATATATATATATATATATATAAATAAGAGGTCCTGACTGGCTGACTGATCGATCAACGTACACCCTAAACGGTTAAAAATATTGACTTGAAATTTCGTACACACATTCATGATATGGTATAGGTTAACAATAAGAAAGGATTTTGCGATATCTTTGTTAGAAAGGGTGAAAATGATAAAAAGTGTGTAAAACTTCATGGTTTTTGGGTTGATATTACTCAACTAATTCAGTCTAATAATTGTTTTTATTATTCTAAACATAATCAAGTCCTGAATATATGAGCGAAACTTTTTTTACAATATATAATCCATTTATTTATACGATAAAACAATTTTCTACGGGCGAAGCCGCGACGGGTAAAATGCTAGTATATTGACAGTCATGTTAAGAGAGTTTAGTTAGAGTGTGTGATTATAACTGGTTGTGTTGTAATTAATCTTTTATTTAAAACAAAATCTCTCTTCTTAATGAATCCTCCGATACGCTTAGTTGAAAAAGATTCGAAAGAATCAAAACGTCCTGAAATATATAAAGTATGACTACTTTATATATGTAGTTTTAATATAAAAAAGAACCATATATCCAAAAATACAACCAACTAAATATATATACATATATATATATATATATATATATATATATATATATATATATATATATATATATATATATATATATATATATATATATATATATATATATGTCTTATTAAGGTATATTTTTTATTTTGTAGGAAGCAATGAAAATAATGGGTCTTCCGAACTGGTTGCACTGGACAGCATGGTTTCTAAAAACATTGAGCTACCTCATGATTTCCATCATTTTGGTGGTAGTTTTGCTAAAAGTGAGATGGTACACCAATACAGAATTTACAGTTTTTACTTATGCTAATCCATTTGTTCTTCTAATTTTCCTATTCTTTTATGTATGTGCTACAATAACATTTTGCTTTGCAATCAGCGTCTTTTTCTCCAAAGGTATGTAAAAAGATGTACAAAATACATATAAATTTATAACACTATTGCCATACTACTAAAGAAACAGTATGACTTTAAAGCTTTAGAGCGGATTTAAATGGACTTGTAGAATCCTTGTTAGAAAACTGGAAAATTTAGGTGAAATTTGGTACAGATTTATTAACTTACAAAATAGAAAAATACGCAATAGTGTGTGTAACTATCCCGCTTACTACTTGTACTATTTAGAAATGATCTAAAAATAAATCTTGAATTATACAATTTCTCTACAAGTGTGTGATACGCAGATGACACTTGCATAGTTCTGTGTAAGCCATAACTTGATATTATTATTATTCGTTTTAAAAAAATCATTAAGATGCCTGCTATGCATCATTTTACACAATTAATGAATAGTAAACTGTATAATATTAAGCTATCACAACCATTGGCGGCTCGTAACTGTTCAAACAGGTAATGTCAATACCTGTGAAGAATATAGAACAATTGTAAAACATGTAAAACAACAATTTCCAGTAAAAAGAATTTAACTCTATTTTATGTTTATGTTACGAAGCTTAGAAAAGCTTTTATTTTATATTTTTGAACCGACAAATGCAAATCATTTCAGTCATTTAGCGCCTGAAACAAATTTCGGTATAACAGCATTCGGAAAATATTAAAACATAGTTCCATTTTTCTTGTTCTCATAAAGCCCATTAGATCTTCGTCTCTGAATTATGTCGTATCAACAAATGGCACCATCTTATGTTGCCATTTTAGAAAATCCGCACGTATTAAGCTGTTGCGCTGTTGCCAGACGTTCAAATAATTAATATAGCAAGAGAAAATTTTTCGGAAAAGTATAAAGTAAAAAAAAAAATATTTGGAAGAAACTATGTAGTGCTATGGCAATACGCGCCACCACTGCTTACAACTGTTTTTTCTTTAAATTTTTCATATGTTTATGTGTGGTTTACTTTATTTTTTATATTGTTTAACACATATTTAAATCTACTGATACTATTAATACTTTGTAAAAAATCGATAAATAAAAGGATCGTTTTCGAAATTAAGGCGTACAATTTCAAGGAATAATTTATTTGTTTACATTTTTCAAATGCATTGTCTAGCAATATTATTAACGAAATACATACATTTATGTATGTAGTAATGCTAAATCATTTGACGTAAACAATTTTTCTTAATTGCATTTTTATAGTTGTAATTAACTCACATTATCATCTTATATCTGCCTTTCGAAATATTTGAAAGCGTTTTTCAGGGCTTGAAAAGCATCTACTTGCGTTAGGCCTGCAACATCTTCATAGTGCGGGGGTTGAGCAGGAATTTGCAGAGACACCCAAGCGTGACATATTTTATTTATTTATTTATTGATTTATCTCAAACAGTACATCACAGAATAAAATCCAAATAGAACATTCTTTGTAGTATGTTACACAAACAAAATAAAATAACTTATCTAATGCCTAACGGTGATACAAACCTTTAACAAAATATACACACTCAGAAAGAAAAAAAAAACAAAAATAGTTCCGCAGTAATACCAGATGAAACGAACCGTCGAAGTTTCAACACACAAATATTCAAGTATTATATAAGAGTGATTTTAATTTCTTTTTGAACGTCGTCAGGGAGCATTCAAGATCGAAATTACGGGGAATATATGTGTAGAAATGTTGCATAATACAATTCATTATATTATTTCAACCAACATCAGTTCGGTTTCTCTTAACCGAGAATATTTGGAATAGGCAAGTGTGGCGTGAAGGAACGCGGAAGTTAATCAGTTCAAGAAATCCAAAAAGAATGGTTAAATAATTTCTACGCAATTCCAGGCTTTCTATACCTATTAGCTGCAATCTCTGAGAATGGGAAAGAATATTTCTGTCGACGCCGAGCTAACAGAGTATAAAATTCACAAACTTCAACTGTATGCCGTTATCGGTTTCGTTTCACCGGCAAATCGTACCTAGACCATCCCGGAATGATGGAATGGATTATCGCGAATTTTTATAACAGAGATCCGTTATGACGGATACTTCGCTTGTTCATTATATTGTTTCTAATTAGTAAAAATAAAATTGATACATTAAAAGTACAAAATATCTCCTCGAAGTACTTGAATTATCCGTAGCTTACGCTAACATCGCTTTTGTATCCCCTTCCATGACTTCGCACTGAGCAAATACCAATACAACACAAAGAACGGAATGAGCGAAGATGATATGCCACGAAAGATCCAAGAAGCAATCTTAGAGGAGATATCATCGATAAGCAAAAATAAGATCGGACCGGCCATTAGAACGTTCGAAACTGGGAAGGCTGGCAAGGATAGAGTATTGATAAAAATGATGAAACATAGAAGTGAAACGTTAATTCACAAGACTTGAAAACCTATTCAATATAGTCAATAGTTTGGAAAAATGTCGTAGTTATTTTAATTTATATAAAAGGATATTCTGAAGATTTACAAAATTACAGGCATCTATTATCTTAATAACATAAAACCATGGAATATCATACCCTCTCAAATCACATTGCGGGCCAAAGGCACAGCAAATTATTGCTCAGCAAACTATCCTGCAAAGTAAAGGTTTCTCAAACCTAGCCTGCGATATCATTCAATCAATCAAATAACTCCTTATCTAACACCAAAGCTTGACATTTTCCAACGTATAGGACATGCGTTATTTTGAGCAGGGTATAGTCACTAGTCAGCATTTACGAATTGAAAAATGCACTGAATACAACATCTTTTTTGCTTTTAATGTCTTTAGGAAGGCCTTTAAATCGAAGAAACGAGCTCTGAAAGACAAACGTAGAAATAGCAGATATATAAATACGATCAACATTTACCAATATGAAACACTTCAAATTCAGATGCCGAAACATCCAAAAAAATTACTGTAAAAAGAGATTTTGTAGAATACTGATTGAATAGAATCATAAAAATCTAAATTTGTAACTTTTTCTATACTAAAATGATTAATATTTCTAATTTAAATAATCTCTGTAGTTGTTATAAATAAAGGTTTTTAACTTTTTTAGCTAACACTGCCTCAACTATAGCCGGTTTGGCCTGGTTCTTATCGTACTCACCATATAGTATTCTGCAAACAAGTTACGAATCCATGTCACTAGCTACCAAATTAGCCATAAGTTTGGGGTCAAATTCAGCCATGGGTTTTGGTTTCCAAATTATTCTCATGTATGAGGGAAGTGGAGAAGGTAATAATTAATTAATTGATTATAAGTTAATCATGACATAATCAAACTGTTTTAGTTTAATAAGTTATTTTTTTATTCAGAGCGTTAAAGAAAAAGACATTTTATTTCCTGCAAATTCCACCCTGGTTCTCTCCATTTACGCGTTTCGACCACTTAATGGCCTCATCAGTGGAACCATAAGGAATCGAGAGCAAAATTTACAGAAAGCAACTGTCTTTATAAAATCTATCTATCTATCTATCTATCTATCTATCTATCTATATATATATATATATATATATATATATATATATATGAGAAGTTTGGTTATTTCGGGTTTCAATATCTAGCAAGTATCATGCAACCAAGAGTCGAACTGGCCGATTCCTTCGTGAAAAACTCCGAACATCTGACTAAAATGATCAAAGACATTCACCTCGAAGAAAATGACATCTTAGCAAGCCTCGCCATAAAATCACTATATCAGAGCATACCACTGGATGAGACTTTGGACAAAATCGCCATGAACGAAGATTTTCCAGCCTACACAATTGAACTTGCAGAACACTACCTAAAGAACACGTACTTCATGTTCAATAACCAAATATACAAACAAACACATGGCGCACCTATGGGGACCCCGCTTTCACCAGTCATAGCCAATCTTTTTATGATGTATTTCGAACAAGAGGCACTGCAAAAGGCACCTTTAAAACCTAAACTTTGGAAACGCTATGTTGATGATATTTTTATAATATGGCCACATGGAAAAGAACATCTGGACGATTTCCTCATATACCTGAACAATATCCACCACAGAATCCAATTCACGCTAGAAATCGAACAAGGAAAGAAACTTCCTTTTTTGGACTTGCTATTGACTAGGAAACTCAACAACACCCTGGGCTTTAGAGTATATCGGAAACCCACACATACTGACCGATATCTCAATGCAGCGTCACATCATCATCCCTCTCAAAAGCAGGCAGTAGTCAACACACTAGTATCAAGATCTCTCCGCCTAACAGAGCTTGACACAAAACAAGACGAAATAAGACACATTTCAACAGCTCTAGAACGGAATGGTTTCTCACAATCAGATATAAAGAAAACCATAAAAAGAAAAGAGAAGACTACAACAAAGACCAAAGACCAAGATAGAACAAGGAACAAAGCCATAATACCTTACATGAAAGGAATAATAGACAGAATTTGAAGAATCTTAAGAAAACACAACATACAGCCAATATTTAAACCACAAAAAATAATAGCCAACATCCTGGGAAATCCCAAAGACAAGATCAACCTTGAAAATTATGGCGTTTATAGCATTCCATGTGCAGATTGCAATCAAACTTATATAGGACAAACAAACAGGCGCATATCAGCAAGAATCTAAGAACAAAAAAATAGCCTTAAAAACAAACAGACAACCTCAGCCCTATTTTAACATCACCAAACAACCGGACATACCATCGACTTCGAAAAAACAAAAGAAATAGCACCAGTACAGAACTACAAGGTACGCGTCATAAGAGAGGCCCTAGAAATCGAAAAAGCGGGACAGCTAAATAAACGGGACGATGCTATAAATTTTCAACTACATGGAAAACATTAATAAAAAATCAAGAAAGAAAACAACAAAAATCAACTAGTACACCAGAGACCTGCATACAAGAACAAAATATATCGCACTCGGCAGAGGGGAGAAGCCTGCGAAGCCGTTCATCCAATCAGGAAGCGACCAAGCTAAACAAAACTCGAAATTCATCAGAGGCCACCATCAGTTCTCAGCGAGTAACGAGACGAACCGCACTTGAACATGCCAAATGAGATTTTGGCGAAACGTCGTGAAAACGATTTTTTGAACGAACGGATTGAAACCCGGAATAACCAAATTATTCATTCTACCAAATCAAATGTCGGATATTTTCACGGGTGTGATGTGTTTATATATATATATATATATATATATATATATATATATATATATATATATATATATATTCAACAACTTTTAAACACTTCCTTATATCGACACACAACATAACTCTGTCTTGCCAGTCTAAGGTCAATCACTATATGATGGTAAGACACTAAAATATACATGTCATATTTGTTACGGGTATATTCCTCAAACTTTGCGAAATTCCAGGCAACTTTACTAACACTGCCTTTTACTCAATTTTGTAAAATTATTTTAATAATTAGCATGAGTTTAATATATATTTTTTACAGGAGTACAGTTCGACAATATCTGGAGAGCTAACTCAGTTGATGACAATCTTAATTTAGGAAATGTAATGGTTATGTTGGTGGTCGATTGTATTCTCTATCTTCTCATAGCTTTATACGTTGAAGCAGTTTTTCCTGGAGAATTTGGAGTACCTCAAAAGTGGTATTTCCCATTTACAAAGGCTTTTTGGTGTGGACCACCTAAATATTCAGGTAAAACAAAGATTTTTCTGGCACTTCATCTTTGTTGATATTATATTTAAGAGAATTTAAATAATATGTACATAATGATGTGAGAATACATATTAAAATTATCCCACAATCCGAATAGAAAGTTAATACGTAATAATCTGAATATTTCTTTAATATACGGAATTCGGAATATGATGGGTTTGGATTCTATAAAAATAAAAGGCAATGAATGTCAGAATATGTATATTTTATCTTTGTTCCGTTTGTAGGTAACGCATAAGAATGTAATTGTCTTCATAGCGACAAGGAAACGAACAAGGAATGCCACAGACGATGCTTGTTGCATTCGTAGTAGTTCGTACTGTTTCGCCACCATCTACATTCCTTATTGTGCATTTTAAACCGAGTATCCTTAGCATTCCGTAAGAGTAGTATACGGATTATCAATTAATCCGAATATTAATATCCGAATTATCCGAATATTTACAACACTATGTGAACATCTTATGAAGTGGTCTATCTGATTTAAGTAATATTGAAAACGATCTGACATGCCTGCCCTTATTTTTTTTGGGATTTATGCAGTCATGCGTGTAATCTTAACCCATCTTTTGGCATAAAATGATATTAATACAAATACACCAGTTCGTAGGAATCTGCCCTAGTCGCAAATTACAACTTAACTTAATTTCAACAGTTTGTTAGATACGTTTCTTCAAGAGATGTGGACTGATAGGAACTCACTGTACAAAAAACCATTAAAACGATGACCCCAGATCGTAATATGTAGCCATTTCTTACATTTTTACTTTTAGACTTGCTTTTTTATAATTGCAAGTTGATTTGCAGCAAATTTTTGATCCTTTAATATTATAGGGATTACCGATTTAAGTGACAACAGTATTAACGAAGGAGAATTCTTTGAAAGTGAACCTAAAAATCTCGACGTGGGAATTAAAATCAGGGACCTTAGAAAAAACTTTGGAAGCAATGCGGCTGTACGAGATCTCTCCTTAAATATGTATCAGGGTCAAATCACAGTTCTTCTTGGACATAATGGAGCTGGAAAAACTACTACAATGTCCATGTTAACAGGAATGTTTCCCCCTACGAGTGGGACAGCAATTGTCAGTGGGTAAGATAAACTGATGATAAGAATTTTTTAATTTTACTAAAGCAAGCGAAATTTTTGATTTTCTCTTTTATTAAGGTAGTTCACTCGTGAAACGGCTTTTCTTAGGAATGTGATCGAATTTGGATATATAGTTTATAAAAGTGTCTCTTATTTAATTTTAAAAAACCAAGTTTTTTAATCGTTTGTGAGACGAAATATTAACAATTAAAATATGCATAATTAATATACTGGAGGTCACTACATATAATAAAATGCCAATATATTTTGGAATATCTCAAAAACGGTTTTTACCATATTTTTTAAAAATTAATGCAACATAGTTCCAAAAATTATGAATATTGCAGAAAAAAACGGAATTTCTTGACCGTTTTGTTTAAAAAAATACAGATTTTACAAATAAAAACAATTTCAAAGCATCTGACGCGTAGTGGGGTACAGTGATCACAACTTGGCAACGCGCGATAATTCACACCTAAGTTAGTTAGGTTAGTTCTTCAGAATGTTACATTTTTTTTAAATATATTTCTCGATATTTTTATTTATTTTCTCAATGTGTTGGGATGTCAACATAACAAACTGTATAGGTATGGGACTCACACTATATGAACGTTACTATACACATGTTTACTCTATAAATCATTCAATATAGACATTTGTGGCGCTGCCAGATTTATTACATTTAAAGTTATTACTGTTTAAGAATGTCTGTATATTGAAAATTCACGTATGTTGGGTACAGTCTCGTACAAAAACAAAATTCTATAGGCCTGAGAATCTTTAACTTTTGGTACTTACTTAAAGGCTATACTTTTGTCTAGGATCTTTAATTATAATTGTTAAATACAATCCTAATTAAAAACAAAAATTTTAACGCTCAATACAAATCTGGTCTTGGAATTGCTCTAGAACTACGAGATATTTGAATCTAAAAACTTTAACAATGCCATTCTCAGTAGACTTCAAAATGCCATTATTCTAAGGTACTGTCTTTGTAAGCATTTCGACCAGCCTTATCATAAAGTATGAACGGGTATGAATATCCACCACCTAGACCCATTTGGAATTACTCGAATCCGCCTTGGGAGATGCTAGATTTAGAATTGTAGAAAACATAATATAACGATATTAATTAACTTCCCTGTTAACTTTGCAAGAGAAGGTTTTGGAGATAAGTATCCTTAAACGAGAGTTATAGAAATTGCCAGCTGATGATAACCTTCACTCAGTAGGGAGAGAAACACATTTCAAGATCACTTGAAACTCAACGTGATTGTAACTTTATATTCAAAGGCGCGCTTACCAATTTAACTCCTAGATCAAAGTCGAGGTTACCAATCGGTCCTCCAAAGTTTCTGTCGAGGATAACTTATTGCCATGATTTATACAAATTAATAGAGGGATCAATTAAAGTTGCTTTAATGTTGTCTCTCTGCTTTAGAAAAACTAAAAAAAGTATTTGCTTAGTTTTCAGTTTTTTTTTAAACTATTGGTTTGTATGGCCGCTGCGACTGAGGAAATTTAACCAGCTTCTCTTTCTCGTCCTGGGAACTCGTAAAGAAGGTTTACTCGCTAACCGGATTTATGAGGCAATTTTATAAGATTAAAAAAAAATCAGAAGGATGCCTCATCTAAGAGAGCCTGGGTATTTTCATTATCCAACCAGGATTGTTGGTCACATGACAGACCTACTATAACAACTCATCTATGACTGACATTTACATATTTCAGACAGATTCTTTTGCATGAACTGCCGAAAGCAGAGTTAACCATCCCCAACAGGTATAGCAATTCACTTCCACTATATAAAGGAACGATTTGTGGGGCGAAAGTCGTCCCGCCTTCCGTAGAGCGCACAACGACGCACAAACTTTCCCCTAAGCACTTAAGGACCTACCTGACAACGAGCGTTTCCTCCTTACACCGTTCATTCAGCCCGGACCCCCGCGTTCGTTTTTAAATAACCAAATCGCGTTTTTTTCTTACTTTATGCAAGAGCGCATCGTCATAATTGTTGACAGTTCAGCGACCAAAACGGAAGTCCAGCTTTGAAGTTAAAATATCGAAATTCTGACGTGATGAAGCCAGATTTTTATTTAGCGTCACAAGAAATGACCATTCGCTTGTTTACTGTTTTCAAGACCGTGTGACAGTATTTGATCACAGGCTACTGCAAACGGATTATTTTGGTAGCGTGTGGCTGTTTCGCCCACGATTTACTGCTGTCCCATATTTTCTAGAAGCTATCCTACAAACCTTAAAAAATATAAAATCCGCTGGGACAAAGGCTCTATCGTAGTCTGGTCATTTTTCTTGGAGTCTTGAAGTTTTAGTACTAAAAGACTACAGGTTAGCTTACCAATACTAGGAACACAGCTGCAGGTTTCAGGAAAACTGCCATCTAGTTGGCTATGGCAGAATTCTTCTGGTACTACTTGGTACACAATCGCATTCTCTATTTAACAAGTTAAAAAATAGGTATTTACAATTGAGAAACTACAAAGATTATGTTAAACCCGTTAATGAAATAAACCCAGTCTTGATCTGGTAGAGTTTATATAGCTTTTGATAACACTGAACAAAAAAAGTAATAAAAATAAAAGAGAACAGCTATTTAAATTGTTTATTTGAAAAAAAAAAGAACTTAGAACGCCCTTCCTCAATTAAACATAAATATAGAATAGTTGTACTAATTGTTTTTGTGGTAGTTGCTAATAACGATAACAACCCCTTATAATTGCAACTTCATAGGTTGAAATAAATAATGTGGTGAGTAAAACACTTTTGATTTAATACTGATTTATTATCGTAAAATTATGATGTATATATACAAATTAAATCTCTAACTCATTTTCCTAACGTAATAATATTTACAATAATATTGTCAGCTGAGTGAAACAATTAATATGATTATTTTAGCAATTATTGACCCAGTTTATCAACGTGCCGATTTAGCGACATGTTTTAGAATACTGGGTAGTAATATTTTTGTTTTTTATGTAAGCTTAAAAAATATGTATAATCTTATATTAGACACAACTCGAAAATGCAATTAATTTCCCTTTTACTTTTAATGCTGTCTGAAAGGTAAGAAAAAAAAATTAGACAAAAATAGCAGGAAATACAACTAAGAAAAACCTTCTTGCTCTAATTAAACACTAAAACACACGCCAAACTGATTTAGACGAATTCTAAATCGTAACCGCCTTTAATTAATTTTTGAAGACAAAACCTAACTTTACAACCTTCGGAACCTTCCCCGGTTCAGTCGCGTTAGTATCGTCTCTCGTTCTCTCCACTAATAGAACGTTCTTTCGCAATACATCCCCGCTCCTACAGGGCTCAGTACAATAATCATCCATGTGTTGAATTTTTAATGTTTGATCAAACTTGGGCATAATCTAATATTTTTTTACAAAATTAATTGTAACTTTCTACGTTCTATAATAAAATTGCGTGTCGTGCCACTGTGGTAGAAAATCTTACTTGCTTTTAGCTATTTTCCATTTTTTTTTGTTATTATTTCCTTCGAATAGGTAAAAAAAGGGTTTTTTGACAGATTTATTTTAAAATATTAACGAGGGTAGGACCTTTTAGATAATGTATCACATAAATTGTCTGTGGTTATATATTTTCTAGAAAACAAATTAACTACCCGAAAAGTAATAAAACTGACTTTAGGCTTAAGTATGATGATTGATTTATATTTCCTTGATGTGTAATGATTTTTTGGGTAGACATAAGATATACCAAATCCATATACAAAGTGGTTCAAATGCATTGCTCTATTTAGTGGAATTTACTTTAAGTTAATCAACATAAAAGGAATAAAAATTTTAATGAACTTTTGTTCCCTTACATCCGTTAATCTCCGAAACTTGTATTGTTTATCACATAGTTTATTAATTCTTATGTCTTCTTATTCATATTTTTAAGGTATGATATTCGTACGGATATGACTGGTGTAAGAGATAGTTTGGGTCTTTGTCCTCAACACAACATTATTTTTGATGATCTCACTGTAGCAGAACATTTGTACTTCTTTAGTAGACTGAAAGGTTTAAGAGGAAAAGACATCGATGCGGAAATCACCAAATACGTCAATCTATTAGAATTAGACGATAAGGTAGGTGAATTATGTTTTATGTATTCCAAATCCAGGATTCTTTTAAAAGATATTTTGAACTTCTTTTTATAGCCCTACTTGCAAAATTCTAAGGTTGAATTGAAAATAATTGTAAAATATTTTAATATCTCTGGTATCTTAAAAATGCATTTTTACCAAAAAATTCAGCAAAAATTGTTCTGAAATTTTTAAATCTTTTTAAAATATTTTCCATAAACATCATAAAATTTTATCAGACTGACTAGAAATCTTTAAGTTTTAAAGCCTTACTAGTTACCAGAGATTTGCTAGCTGGCTATTTGTTTTACTTCGATATTATTAAAATTTATGTTATATATGACAACAAATACACTATAAACAATTTTTTAGAGAGATGCCAAATCTAGCACATTATCAGGAGGTATGAAAAGAAAATTGTGTGTTGGGGTAGCTTTATGTGGAAACTCTAAAGTTGTAATGTTGGACGAACCTACAGCTGGTATGGACCCCTCGGCACGTAGAGCTCTTTGGGATCTTTTACTAAGACAAAAAACAGGTAAAGAATATTTCTTGCTTCTTAATGATAATATCAAAATTATAATTTTTAAAACCTTCATATTTTATTCGTAAAATCCAATAATCCGAGACCAGACAATACTTTTAACCTTCGGGACTACATACGCGGAGTATACCTATATATTTTGGTGTATCACAAGTATCACAAATTTTTTATTAATAGACCGGGTTGTAAACGTGAAAGTTCCATTGTCGATTTTTTCGACCAAGCCTTTTAGTTCATGTCACATGGCCTTCTTCTTCTTCAAGTGCCTTCTCCATTGCGGAGGTTGGCAATCATAATAACTATTTTAATTTTTGAGGCAGTTGCTCTAAATAGTTGTTTTGAACTGCATCCAAACCATTCCCTTAGGTTTTTTAGCCATGAAATTCGTCGTCGTCCTACGCCTCTTCTGACACTTATTTTGCCTTGGATTATGAGCCGTAAGATGCTGTACTTTTCTCCCCGCATAATGTGTCCGAAATATTGCAGTTTTCTCTCTTTTACTGTTATCTCGACTTCCTTTTCTTTCCCCATTCTTCTCAACACTTCGGCATTCGTAACTCGATCCACCCACGAAATCCTCTGAATTCTTCTATAGGTCCACATTTCAAAAGAGTTAAGTCTTCTCATTGTCTCTTGATTCAGTGTCCATGCTTCCATTCCATAATATAGAACACTGTATACGTAACATTTAGTCAGTCGTATTTTCAGGGCTAACGTTAGATCTTTGCTGCAGATAACCTTTTTCATTCTAATAAAGTTGGCACGTGCTTTCTCGATTCTGGTTTTTATTTCGACGGTATAGTCATTATTTTCTGTTATTAGGGTTCCCAAGTAAGTGTACTTCTTAACTCTTTCTATGCGCTGGCCTCGTACTATTAGGGTTTCATTATTATTGGTGTTGTTTTTACTAATTATCATGAACTTGGTCTTTTTCGTGTTAAGAGAGAGTCCATATTCTCCACTAACTCTTAATATTTTATTCATTATTTTTTCTAGGTCTTTCAAACTATCAGCTATTATTACGGTGTCATCTGCATACCTAATATTGTTGATTAAAACTCCGTTTACTTTTATCCCTGCTGTTTCAGATTCAAGACTCTCCAATATGACCTCTTCAGAATAAGCGTTAAATAGTAAAGGTGACAATATACACCCTTGTCTGACTCCCCTTTGTATTTCCACATCTCCGGATATTTCCTGTCCAATTTTTACTGCCGCTCGCTGATTGTAATACAGATTTGATATCAACCTTAAATCTCTTTCATCCAAATTTTTGCTTCTGAGAATCTCTATCAGTTTGTCATGTTTGACCCTATCAAAAGCTTTGTTGTAATCTATGAAGAGACATAGAGGTCCTGATTGATACCCAAGCATCTTTGAATAAGCACATTAAAAGCAAATAATGCTTCTCTTGTACCCACCCCGTTCCGAAAGCCAAACTGTGTGTCACCAATATCCAGCTCCAATTTGGAATGTATTCTAGCGTGTACAATTTTTAAAAGGGTTTTCAAAGTATGGGACATGAGACTGATTGTTCGATAGTTCCTGCATTCTTTTGAATTTGCTTTCTTTGGTAAACATATGAATATTGATGTTATCATTTCTCGGGGGATGGTTCCTGTCGTATAAATTGTATTAAATAATCGCACCAATAAATCCAAATTCTTGTCATTGATCAGCTTCAACAACTCACCTGGCATTTCATCTGGGCCAACAGCTTTATTAGTTTTTATCGATCTTAATGCATAAATGACCTCTGCTTGGGTAATTTGAGGCCCCATGTCACCGCTCAGACTGTTTATAGAAGAATTTTTGTGTCTTTGATCTTCAAATAGTTTTTCTATGTATTCTTTCCACCTGCATAATTTTTGTTGTGTTTCCATAATAATGTTTCCCTCTTTGTCTAGCAATACGTTTGAGGTTTTTCTCTGTTCTATTCCAGCTAGTTCTTTGACTTTTTTATACAAGTTGAAGTTGTCGTAGGTACTTGTTTTGCAACTCCTCTATTTCTTTGCATTTTCCAGAAATGTACTCTTTTATTGCTGCTCTTATTTTTCTTCTTATTTGAATTTGCAACTGTTGATATCGGGTCTTGTTGGTCTTGTGTTTCCTTCTTTCATCCATCAACTCCAAAATATCATCTGTCATCCAATCTTCTTTCTTGTATCTTGATGTTGTAAGTACTTTCTTGCTTGGTTCCATAATTGACGTTTTGAATAACTGCCACTGTTTTTCAACGTTGTCATCGTTTAACCCAAGCTTGCCTTGTCTTCTTTCTAAGTTTGTGTTGATGTCTTGTTTCAGATTTTCTTTCGTTTCTTCTGACTTTAATTTGTGTATATTTAGTTTTTTGATGTTATGATTTGTTTGTATCCTTTTTAATTTAAGTTGGAATTTAGCGATAAGGAGATTCCAACTTAAATTAAAAAGCATACAAACAAATCATAACATCAAAAAACTAAATATACACATATTAAAGTCACAAGAAACGAAAGAAAAGCTGAGACAAGACACATGGCCTTAGTTGAGCCTTTTTTAGTTGACTTTGTCAAGAAGATTCACAGCCGAAGATGTCACTTGCTGTATCGCCCAGAAACCTATCACTGAATTATATAAGATCTCTTATCACATTTGTCAAGGTGACTCTCCTTAGACTCACATGAGGTTTTACCAACTGCAAAGCATACAGAGCAATACAATGACATACAATGGCAATGGCTCACTTTTCCTTGTCGACGAGGACCTTCCCATAAGACATAATAATCTCTGCCGGTTCTCAAAATTGCACAAAAGATTATAATTAGCTCACATAATTTTGATTTAATAACCTCTTTGTGCTATTGAAAAAGTTTGTGATCTATGATTTCGAAGTATTTTCACTGACTTTGTTATTGTGATGCACCGAAGGCAACAACAAAATACTCAAAATGCCATATTATTTTGAAAACCATGACAACATTGATTGATTCGTGTAGGGCAAAAAAAAACATTCCATTTAATCATTCCCTATATCTACATGTATCAATTCGTATCCAAGATTCTTCGGGATCTTTCTAATTAAGTCAGTTTTCTCTTGCAAAACTTTTTGCAGGGTAAAAGTGTACCCTAGCGCTTGTATGCAGCCACCCTCCTCCGGCAAGCATCGGCCGCTACTGAAAATACATGGAAGGAAGTCAAAATAGCTTGTGCCGCTTTGGATAGATTTGTCAAAATATTAGTGGTAGGTGTGAGTAGTATAGCTGAGGCGTTCTTGCGACATGTCATCCAGTTCTTCAGCGATGCCATCGAGTTCTCTATCGATAACCTTGAAAGAATCAGTGATAACGTTACTTCTTCGGCAATAACCGTGAACGACATTTCCAAGAAGAAGTGGGCGTGACCCATGTCTTCAGATCGACAATGACGTCGTACGAAGTAATATCTATATACGGGTGCTCTCGCTAAGTATTGTACTCCGCCAGTATAGCTAAGAGTTAATATCAGATACGGATTTAGAATTGTCAGATTTGATTCGAAGAGAGATTTCTAATTAATTATTAGTTAAAGCAGAAAAATTTCTAAGAGATAATATTAACGCGGAAAATAATAAGTAACTTTTGATATTTTAGGTCGCACAGTATTACTTACAACCCACTTCATGGATGAAGCTGACTTGTTAGGAGACAGAATTGCTATAATGGCCGGTGGAGAATTACAATGTTGTGGTTCTAGTTTCTTCTTAAAGAAGAAATATGGCGCCGGTTACCATCTTATTATGGACAAAACCACTAGATGTGATCCAGAAGAAGTTACGGCACTTTTAAGACGGCATATTCCTAATATTGAAGTGAGTTGAGATTTGAGTTTTTTATGGATTGTCACTTAAATCATAACTTATTCTCTTTAGGTTCATGGTAATGTTGGTTCCGAACTCACCTATCTTTTGGCAGAGAGTCAGTCTTATATATTTGAGCCGATGTTACGGGATCTGGAATTACATAGTTCGGAATTAGGTGTCAACAGTTATGGTATCTCTTTGACTACACTAGAAGAAGTTTTCATGAAGTAAGTTTGTGAAACATATTAGAAAGAAATCATATTTATATGAGCACATATTTTAGTTTTTTTTTATCGTTAAAAATTCAAAACAGGGAAAATACAGGATGTTTGGAAAAACATCAGGAAACTTGAGGAAGTGATTTATTATTATAAAATAAAGGGGTTTTGCGAATTAAAAATATGACGGAATCTCAGTGTTTTCTAGATTTCTATTTTTTTTTGTGAGATTTATTACAAAACTAAAGCTTCCAATAAATATTAGTACAACAATTAAAATAATTTTCTATAACAAGTGATGTAAAACAGCATGGGCAACATAGAGGAAGCTTATAACGAAACAAAACAACAGGCATATCAACTGTGGCTAATACACAGAGAAGAACTAGAACAAATGTCATAAATAAAAATGGTATTTGAGAACGAAAGCATCAGGAAGTAGATTTCTTTACTGGGTCCTAAATCAACTGAAGTTTGGGAATTTTTAAGAAATGTGAAGTCAAACAATAACACTGGCAAGTTAATTTCGTCCAGTTAAAGAAAAGTTTAACTCTGCAAGGCATTATTAATAGAAAATAGGTCACAGTATAAAGAAGAAGTAGATGAAGGAGTGGAAAGAGATACGAAATGGACAAAACTGGACATAACAATGGAAAATGTTGAAGTAAATGAAGAATGAATGAACCAGACAGAAGAAATACTCACTGAAATTGTTAAGTATGATGGAAAAGCAGCTAAAAGCATTAATCAATCTAAATTATAAAAGGATGCACAAAATAAGTGAAGTGGATTTAAAACAGGACGGCTATGTGTTGATTATTTGTTTGTCAACAACTATTAGAATTATTGACTTAAAAATACATATAATCTTCACAGACTTTGAAAAAGCCAATGTAATTCGGTACTACAAATACAACTCTAAAAGTGCTACCAAAATACCAAATTAGCAATTCACTAATAGATGCGATAAAGAAGCTATTTATTTACTTACTCCGTGGCGTTACAACCCTGGGTGGGTTTTAGCCGACTTTACGACATGCCTCCATTCATTTTGATCTCTCGCAACCTCCATCCAGTGTTCGATGCCCATAGTTTTGAGATATTTTGTTATGTTATCTCTCCACTGGAGTCGGGGTCGTCCCAGTGGCCTTCTCCCAGTCGGTGCTTCCTCCCAAGCTAGTCTTATTATTCTGTCGTTAGGAATCCTTCTGATATGTCCTGCCCACTGGAGTCTTCTGGCTTTTATTTATTTTACTACATCTGTATCTGGGAATAGTTCTTCTAGTTCCTTGTTAGTTCTTGTTCTACATTGTCCTGTCGTTTGATCTATCGTAGGTCCCGAGATTTTCCTCAAGATTTTTCTTTCAAAGACTCGTAGTCTCTCTTCGTTCGCTATCGTTAGCGTCCATGTTTCGCAAGGTAAAAGTGTTCCCTAGCGCTTGTATGCAGCCACCCTCGTCCGGCAAACATCGGCCGCTACTGAAAACACACGGAAGGAAGACAAAATAGCTTGTGCCGCTTTGGATAGATTTGAAAAAATATTAGTGGTCGGTGTGAGTAGTGTAGCTGAGGCGTTCTCGCGACATGTCATCTAGTTCTTCAGCGATGCCATCGAGTTCTCTATCGATAACCTTGAAAGAATCTGTGATGACGTTACTTCTTCGGCAATAACCGTGAACGACATTTCCAAGAAGAAGTGGGCGTGACCCGTGTCTTGAGATCGACAATGACGTCGTACGACGTAATATCTATATACGGGTGCTCTCGCTAAGTATTGTACGCCGCCAGTATAGCTAAGAGTAAAAATCAGATGTTTTAAGGAACGGATTTAGAATTGTCAGATTTGATACGAAGAGAGATTTCTAATTAATAATTAGTTAAAATAGAAAAATTTCTAAGAGATAATATTAACGCGGAAAATAATAAGTACATATAATCTTCACAGACTTTGAAAAAGCCAATGTAATTCGGTACTACCAATATAACTCTAAAAGTGCTACCAAAATACCAAATTAACAATTCACTAATAGATGCGATTAAGAAACTACTTACTTTACTTACTTACTACGTGGCGTTACAACCCTGGGTGGGTTTTAACCGACTTTACGACATGCCTCCATTCATTTTGATCTCTCACAACCTTCATCCAGTGTTCGATGCCTATAGTTTTGAGATATTTTGTTATATTATCTCCCCACTGGAGTCGGGGTCGTCCCAGTGGCCTTCTCCGAGTCGGTGCTTCCTCCCAAGCTAGTCTTGTTATTCTGTCGTTAGGAAGCCTTCTGATATGTCCTGCCCACTGGAGTTTTCTGGTCTTTATTTCTTTTACTACATCTGTATCTGGGAATAGTTCTTCTAGTTCCTTGTTAGTTCTTGTTCTACATTGTCCTGTCGTTTCATCTATCGTTGGTCCCGAGATTTTCCTCAAGATTTTTCTTTCAAAGACTCGTAGTCTCTCTTCGTTCGCTACCGTTTGCGTCCATGTTTCGCAACCATATATAACTATCGATCTTATAACTATTTTGTATAGGTCCATCTTTGTTCGTCTTGTGAGGTGCTTCGATTTCATCTGATCTTGCAGTGCGTACAGGCATCTATTTCCTGCTTGTATTCTATTGTTCATTTCCTGTGATCCGTTGTTATCTTCGCATATTGTTGTTCCTAGGTATTTAAATTCTTTGACTCGTTCAAAGTTATATTCATCGATGGTGATGTTTTGACCTATTCTGTCTATGTTTCGGCCATTCCGACTCATGAACATGTATTTAGTTTTGTCTTCGTTGATTTGAAGTCCCATCTCCTTTGCTTCCCTTTCGAACCGTATTAGAGTTTCTTTCATTTTTATTCTACTACTACCAATCATATTGACATCATCTGCAAATGCCAAGAGTAGATTTGGTCCATCTTGATGGAATATAGATGTCGGTGCTTCAATTTTCGAATTTCTGATTATATATTCCAGCGCTATGTTAAAAAGTTGTGGTGAGAACGCATCTCCCTGCTTAAGACCGTTGTTTATTTCAAACATTTCAGAGTAGTACTGCCCCACTTTCATTTTGCACTTCAACCCCTTCATAGACATCTTTATTAGGCTGACCAGTTTTTTGGGAAAGCCAAGCTCCTGCATTGATGGCCATAGTCTCGTTCTGCAGACTCTATCAAATGCCTGTTTAAAATCGATAAATATCTGATGTAGTTCACAATCGAATTCCCAGTTTTTGTCCATTATCTGTTTTATTGCAAATATCTGATCAACAGTTGAGCGACTAGGTCTAAATCCGCATTGGTAATGCCCTACGATTTCTTCTGTATATGTTTTGATTCCTTCCAGCAGAATGTTCGAAAGGACTTTATAGGTTGTGTTCAGTAGGGTTATTCCCCGGTAATTGCTGCATTGTTTCTTGTCGCCTTTCTTGTGGATTGGCACAATGACTCCCTCCTTCCATTCATCTGGAAGAATTTCTTCCTGTCAGACTCTTTGTATCAGTTTATGGATGGATCTATGGAGTGCATCCCCTCCGTGCTTTAGACATTCCGCTGGTATATTATGACTGCCTGCGGCTTTATTGTTTCTCAGTTTCTTGATAGTTCGCATCACCTCTTCGTATGAAGGGCATCTGTCTTCTATTTCGACTGTATGGATCTCTGTGTTTGGCAGAGTATTGTCAGATTTTTCGTTCAACAGTTGGATAAAGTATTTTTTCCAGGTTTCTAGTATTTCCTTCTCATTGGCGAAGTCTCCGTTCTCTCGTTCTAAGAAGTTTCCTGTCATGGGCTGGTATCCTGCCTATTTGGGAAAGATAAATCACATATAAACCTAGGAATGCACTTGTTAAAATAAATAACGATGACATTAATGTAGTCTTTCTCCTGTTCTGTTTAATCTGGAGGGAGTTGAGGTGTCAGGACAGTAAATTTATTCGTATATTATACATTTGATATAAAGTTCATGCTTGAGTCGACAAAAACAAAATTGGGTCGTCACACATAGGGAGCTTTGTAATTGCTTTGAAGGACCTCTGTCAATGTTGTGGTTATTTTCTTTTGACATTTGATATGTCATATTTAGGTTACTTACGCATCTCACGCGCAATAAATCTTTTTTAAAGAAAATCATCACTGGTGATGAAAAATTAATATTCAAAAAACCAAATATATTGTAGTGTACTACGGCAACCTTTCTAAACGCACTAGCAAAGAATCAGACCGCGAAACACGTTGAAAAATTATAAATAGCTAACGCGTCCTCTGATGGCAAATTAGGAAAAATCTTTAAGCCAACTATATAATTGATTCGTCCAAAAATAAATTCAATTTGGATTAGAGACAATATAAAAAATAACATTATCTCTAACTAGGAAACTATTTAGATTTTGACGTATTTTTAAATAATTCACTACCTTTATTTTTTCATATTGAATCAAATTTCCGATCCTGTTTGGAGAAACTCAAAAATCAAAAAATTACTTTACAATATCAAGCAATTCTAAAGCAATAAAACGCTAATATTTTTTAGGGTTGGAGCTGATCATGGTCAAGAAGAAATGTATAATGGTAAACCACAAATTAAGGAAACTAATGGTCATTCTCAAGTTCCTCCTCCAGGTAAAATTCGGAAAAAAAAACATGAAATCTATCTTTATTAATTCCATGTTGTTATTTTAGCTCACTTCACTGCAGGATCTCTCTCTTCTAACCAATTATTATTGAACCAAATTCTAGCTATGTCAATGAAGAAAGTTTTGTCTACATTAAGGTCTTGGATATTACTGCTCATCCAGATTTTTATGCCGGTTATATTTCTTATAATTGTTATTCTGGTATCAAAGAATCAAAACCAAATTGGTAATCTTCCTGCGATGCCGCTGGATCTTAGCAAATTTAGCAGTCCTGTACTTTTGGCCGATGGAATTAGTGAGAGTGGTGGTTACGGAGCAACATACAAAAGCGTAGTAGGAAGTGCTTATAAAGAAGTAGATTCTATTAATGACACTCTCATGGAAATGGTAAGTTTATACAAAATAAGATGTTACCCACGGCTTCACACAAAATGAATTCGATTTTGTAACTATTCACTTATATTCTCTTGTTTTTTTTTTTATTTTCACATTTAGCCATTCTATCTTTAGACATATAAATTCTATAAAAAAAAGGACTCTCTTTTTATCTCTCTCTCTCTCTCTCTCTCTCTCTCTCTAATACAATACTAGAAGTCGTATTTATTTTATTATCAAAGGGTGTGTGTCAATTTTAAGGCCTCCAATTTTAGAGGTAAAAATCACAAATCCCCTCAAGTAGAATTTCGCGTAATGCTGCTTTCTTATTAATGTTTATTTTGAGATAGTAATGATGTCGTTAAAGCTATAAAAAAACTATAAAATGGAATATCACGTGGACATCTATACAGAATTACTAAATAGTGGAACAACCAAGATTTTTAACATGCTTACATGGATATTTAATAAATGTCTCAGTGGTCAAGAACCCCCTACACAAAGGAAAGAAGGTCATATTATCTCAATTCGTAAAAAAGGAAACATGGAACATTTCCAGAATTACAGAGATATAACGATAACAAGCACAATCAGGTGATTCTACGGAAAAATACTCAGAAACCTCATTGAAAAAGAATATAATGAAGAAGAACAAGGCGGATTTCGTGGTGGTAGATCCTGTTATGATATTATTTTTTGTGTGAAACAAATAATTGAAAAAAAAGCCGATACAAATGAAGATACCCATATGTTATTTATAGATTTAACTAATGCCTACGATAACATCCCTATAACTAAACTGTGGGAAACGATGACGAACACAAATAAAAAAAAACCATACATTTATTAGAACTGTACAAAATCTATATAAAGATTCTATTTCAATAATCAAAATGGGAACCAAGCTATAGAAATCCTTTAAAATCACTAAAGGTTTAAGACAGGGTTACTGCATCTCACACACATTATTCAAGATATACGTGAAGAAAGTTTTATCTAAATGGAAGCACCGACACAACTAAATATACATTACAATTTCCGATGATCAAGCAGGCGAAAAAGAAGATTTTGGATACATGGCAAGAAAACTACACGAAACGTATGAGGAATGGGGTCTGACAATAAACATTGAGAAAACCAAATACTTATGCATAGGAGATAATAAGAGTAACCTACAAATTGGTGATAATATAAAACGATTACAAATATTTAGGAGTCATCTTTGATAGAACAGACGATAAAGAAATTCGTGCCAGAATATCCAAGCTAAAAGACTGACAGGATGTCTAAATGGGATACTCTGGAACAAAAATATTAACAAAAAACGAAAATATAACATATACAACATAATGATAAAAGGTTGTTTAATTTATGGGGCTGAGACTTTTAGAGAGAAATAAAAAAAGAGTAGAAGCTGTAGAAATGGATGCTTTGAGGATGTCAACAGGAATATCACGGACACAGAGAATAAAAAAGAGGAGAAATTACGACAAATGGGAATAGAAGATATGATTGTGAAAGATATAGAAAGAAAACAATTAATCTGGTAAGGTCATATACAACGAATGGCTGAGTCATGACTGCCCAATCAAACCATAATTTAGTATCCAGAGTATCGTAGAAAAAGAGGAGGACCTAGGAGAAATTGGACGGAAAGAATAAAGAAAGCTATAATTGCCCCTAACCCTTCAAGATGGCAGTGGCACAATAGGAAAAGATGGAGTAAAGAAATCGGACAACGTCGCCAAATATAAACACAAATATATATATATATATATATATATATATATATATATATATATATATATATGTATATATATATATATATATATATATATATATATATATATATATATATCATCATCATCATCATTTTCAGCTATTATCTACCATTTCCAAATTATGGTGCAGCCTCCCTTATTAAGTTGTTATTATGATGTTCCTTTATAGTTATTTATTATTACTATTTTTCTTGTTTTGTTGTTATTACTATTACGTGTTCTTATAATCATTACTCATTTGTGCCCAACTCTTTCTATCGATGGTTAATCGGGACCAAGTTGTTCCTGCCACTTTCCTGATGTCATAGTCCCATCTAATGTTAGGGCGTCTCTGTGGCCTCTTCGCGTTTCTGGGATACCACATAGTTGTTCTTGTGGTCCATCTGTTGTCAGTTCTTCTTGCTACATGACCTGCCCATTGCCATTTAAGGAATTTTATTCTTTGGACGACATCTGTCACCTGGGTCATTCGTCGTATCCAATCTATTCGTTTGCGATCCCTTTTTGTTATCCCTAGCATACATCTTTCCATGGATCTTTGAGCTACTTGGAGTTTCGTAATTATTTCGCTCTTCAATGTCCAAGTTTCGCAACCATATGTCATGATCGGTAATATGCATTGATCAAACGCTCTTTTCTTAAGGTAAAGTGGCATTCTGGATTTGAAGATGATGGAGTTTCGTCCGAATGCTGACCACGCCAGTTTGATTCTTCTGTTAATTTCTGGAAGTAGTGAACCCGACTTGTGTATAAGTTGACCCAGGTATACATATTCATCTACTACTTCCAGCGTGGTTTCGTTTATCCTTATTTCAATGTCTCTTATTAGATCGTTGCACATTACTTTTGTTTTTGCTAGGTTCATCTTTAAGCCAACTCTGTTACTGGCAATGTTCAGATCATTAATTTGTTCCTGCAGTTCTTCAGGATTTTTAGCAATCAGAACGATGTCATCAGCGAATCTTAAGTGGTTTAGATATTCACCGTCTATACATAGACCTTTATTTTCCCAGTCTATTTTGCGGAAGATACTTTCTAGAGTTGCTGTAAATAGCTTGGGGGATATTGCGTCACCTTGTCGGACTCCTTTCTGAGTTGGAAATTCTGGGGTATCTTTGTATACATTTACTCTAGCTGTGGCCTCTCTATATATGTTGGCTAGCATTTCTACGTAAGGCTTATCCACTCCCTGGTCGACTAGAGCTTCTATAACTGCTCTTGGGTATATTGAGTCGAATGCCTTTTCAAAGTCTACGAAAGCTAATGTCAGTGGCAGATCATATTCTTTTGTTCGACTCATAATTTCTCGTAGTGTTTGAATATGATCCATTGTGCTGAAGCCACTTCTAAAGCCTGCTTGTTCTCGAGGTTGAGCAACATCAAGTGTGTTCTGTATTCTGTTGTTAATTATTTTTGTGAATATTTTGTATATTACTGGTAGCAAGCTAATTGGTCTGTAATTTTTAAGGTCCTCTTTGCTACCTTTCTTGTGGATTAGGATTATATTAGCGCTATTCCACTGTCTCGGAATGCGTCTTGCTTTTAGGCAGTTTGTGTATATGTTGGCTAAGATTTTCCAAGTTGAGTTTCCGGCGTATTTTATGAGTTCAGATGTGACACCGTCATTCCCAGCTGCCTTGCCGTTCTTCATGCTCCTAAGAGCTGCTTCTACTTCCTCCACAAGAACTTCTGGAACATCTTCTTGTGCTGTAGTTGTCTCTTCCTCTACTTCCTGATGTGCCGGTATTTTGTATAAGTCCTCATAGAATTTGGTTATGATTTTTATTATTTCATCCCTGTTTGTTATTCTTTCATTTCCGTTCACCAGTGCTATTACTTGTTTCTTACCGATGGTTAATGCGCTTTTTGTCTTTTTATAGCTCTTATGATTTTCTATTGCATCTTCCACAAGCCTCTCGTTATAGGATTTTATATCTTCTGCAATCTTCTTTCTTATCGTTTTGCACAGCTCCCTGTATTCTATTCGGTTTATGTTCGAGCTGATTTTCATTTGTCTTCGTTGTTTCAGAAGAGCTCTCGTTTCATCGGAGAGTTTTCTATTGTGGTTACGTGGTTGTGGTCCTCCAATTTCCTTGGCGCAGTTTAGGATCGTTTCCATCAAGTGTGAGCCATCTGTTGCGTCTTGTAGTTTTTCATTAATTAGGTCTTGATATTGTTCTGAGTTGTTTCGTAAGTTAGCGATATTTATTCCAGATGTTGGTTTTCGTATTAATTTTATTCTTTCTAATCTTGTATTGAGAACTACTCGAGCTCTGATTAGTCTGTGATCACTACCTGTTCGAAACTTGTTAAGAACGCTTACATCTTGTAGGGTTGTTATGTTGTTGGTTAGGATGAAATCAATTTCATTTTTAGTTTTTCCGTCAGGACTTATCCACGTCCATTTTCTATTTGGATTTTTCTTGAAGTAGGTGTTGCCTATTGATAGGTTCTGGAAATGTGCGTATTGAACCAGTCTTTCACCTCTTTCGTTTCTATCCCCAAATCCGAAATTTCCTATACATTGTTCTAAATTGGCCCTTTTCCCCACTCTAGCATTGAAGTCTCCTATTATATACTTAAATTGACTTTTGTTCTTATTTAGCACCTCCGTTATTTCATTGTAGAGTTCCTCTATACTTTCATCTGGGTATGAGATTGTTGGTGCGTATACTTGTACAATTTGAATGGTGTATCTTTTTGATAGTCGGAGAGTTAGCTACTCTATCTGAGGTGTTGGTGATATCGACTATCCTATTTTTCCATTTCTTATTGATTAGGAATCCTACACCACTCGTTCGGCCATATATATATATATATATATATATATATATATATATATATATATATATATATATATATATATATATATATATATATTATTATCGACCGTACCTTAATAATTTTAGAAAGAGTTTATCCGGTTGCGGTCTGTAGGATAAATAATTAACTCAATTTCTTTTTAATACTCAATATTTCGACATTTATTTCATGTCTTCTTCTGGAGTAAAAAACTAAAAATTAAACAAACACAGGTAGTTAACAAACGGTTAAACAAAACTAATATGTAATTAAAATACTTACAAATTAGAGTTTCTTTCTACGAAGTCAACCATCATCAGCATTTAAATATCAAAATGACTACAATATTAAAGACACGTTTACGTTCGTTAATAACATTAACGGACTCATACGACCTCCAAACTGTGTACTAACTTCGTTAGATCTTGTTTCACTGTTTACAAACATTCCTGTTGACTCAATAACAAGCATCTTAAATTCAATTATCGAACAACAAACCACTTTATCTAAAGATAATTTTCTAAAACTAATCAATTTGATATTTAACAATACATATTTTATTTTTAACCAAACATTTTATAGGCATATTTATGGCACACGTATGGGTTCTCCAATAAGTCCAATTCTGGCAACGATTGTTTTGGATCATTTACTAGACAATGTAATATCGACTTTGCCGTTTCAGTTACCTTTTATACCGGGTGTCAACAAATCTATTAGACAAGTCATAATTTCTAGAGTATTATGTGTATCAAAATGAGAATTGGTACAGGTAAATGTTATATGAAGAGGAGAGTTTTCGCATATTTTCCACTTTCCGTTCACTTTCGGTTTTACCGGAAATGGCCCCGGTTTTGAATTCTTAAATAGAACACCCTATATATTTTAACATCTTTGGATTTCTGAGACAATTCTAGATCAGAATGTGACATTTTAAAAACTTTTTACGTCTACTTCATTTTTTTAGAGCCACTTTTAAAATTGCATCTAGGTGGACATGATCAGATGCAAACTAATCTAACGGCCTTAGGTGATATCAAAAAAATATAATCGCAAAGTTTTAGTGACTAGTATGAAAGACAGGAATTGGATTAAAAATTTAACAAAATTAACAAAAAACTAACAAAATAAACTAATAACTTAGACGACGCACTTAAAATATTTGAAAGTACAGTAGCTGAATTTGTTAAAAAGTTTAGTGTAGTAAATGTTCAAAGTGCATTCCTTCTTTTTCACGACACATTTCAGCTCGTTCAATTGTTTCTCTCAACACGTTTTGTAGCATTTGGGGCGTTATACTTCTAAATGCCCGTAAAATTCTTTCTTCTAATATTTCAAGAGTAGCTGGGGCTGCTCCATAGTAAACCCTTTCTTTAACATATCCCCAGACAAAGAAATCGAGCACAGTAAGATCCGGTGAGCGGGCTGGCCACCGTACCGGACCATTGGTTGCAATAATTCGATTATTAAAATGCTCTATTAAATAATTAAGAACTTCTCTAGTATTGTGAGGCGGTACTCCATCTTGTTGAAAGTAAATTCGCCGTAAAACTGCTAAAGGTATATCATTGAGATGATTTTCGATTTCATTTTGAAGAAAACCTAAGTATCTAACCCCTGTTAACTGACCTTGAAACAACATTGGCCCAATTATTCTGTTTCCAACGATACCAGCCCAGACATTGACGCCAAATCTTTCTTGAAAATTGCCCTCTCTCATTTTATGTTGATTTTGTTGGGCCCAGTACCGAGTATTTTGCTTATTGAACATACCATTATTTGTAAATCGGGATTCGTCGGAAAATAGAATAAAATCGATAAAATTTGGGTTAACTCTATGATTTTGAAGTAGCCAATCACAAAACACTACCCGTCTATCGCCATCCTCAGTATACAAATGTTGATGTAACTGAAATTTAAATGCTCGATATCCATGCTTTTTCAGTATTTTTCTTGCTGATTCATAACTTATCTGCAGTTCTTGACTAATTTTCCTTAACGAAACTGTTTTATCAACCTCAACCATATCAAGTACATTAATCTCAGTTTCTTCATTTATGATAAACCTCTGTTCCGCCTCTTGATTTCCTATTTGCCTAAAACGAGTCTCGACATACGGAAAATACTGATGGACTGGATGTTGCCGATTCGGATATCTATGAGCATACAACTCGGCAGCATTCCTTGAATTTCTATGACACTCTCCAAATATTAATAACATATCTACTTTTTCACTTTGAGTATACATTATTTTAACGAAAATATAAACTAAACTTAACGAAAATTAGGAAACTTTTACGTCTGTTCTTAGAGTGTATGTCACTGTCATTATCTACTTAAGTGAGTGCTTTATTTTCCAAAGAAGAATTGATAAAAACAGTTGCAAATTATTATGCATCATGGCTGTCCATGGCGCACTTGTCATAAGTAAATAAATTATCCAGTATTTTGCTTAATAATATTTAATTTCTGTTCTTATGTCTAATCCAATCGCAAATAAATTAGTACCGTTAGTTTCGTCAAAGAATGCTTTTTTCGAAAAGTAGTTGTCAAAAAGGGATCGCCATTTGAAAATTAACAGTTAGAAATGAAAACGTAATTTTGTCAACTTGTCTTATTCTTGTCTTTCATATTAGTAACTAAAACTTTGCGATTGTATTTTTTTGACATCACCTAAGGCCCTTAGATTAGTTTGCGTCCGATCATGGCCACCTAGATGCAATTTTAAAAGTGGCTCTAAAAAAGTGAAGTAGACGTTAAAAGTTTTTAAAATGTCACATTCTGATTTAGAATTGTCTCAGAAATCCAAAAATGTTAAAATATACAGGGTGTTCTATTTAAAAATTCAAAACCGGGGCCATTTCCGGTGAAACCGGAAGTGGCTGGAAAGTGGAAAATATGCGAAAACTCTCCCCTTCACATACCATTTACCTGTACCAATTCTCATTTTGATATACTTAATACTCTAGAAATTATGACTTGTCTAATAGATTCGTTGACACCCGGTATACAAATATGTTGACGATTTGATTTGCGCGGTTCCTTCCGACAAGAGTCATACTCTTTTGGATACATTTAACTCATTCCATGACAGACTCCAATTTACCATAGAATTGGAAAAAGAAAAGAGTGTCCCATTTTTATACACAAAAGTAATTCGAACGTCGGGCAATAGGATAATTCTTGATTGGTATATGAAACCGACTGTATCCGGTAGATTTTTGAATTATTTCTCAAATCATCCAAAAACTCAAAAATTTAACACCGTTATTGCCATGAAAAAGAGGATTGTCCATATTAACGATGAAACTTTTATAAAGGATAAATTGAGGAAGCTTTTTAACATCTTAAATAATGGTTATTCCAGACACATCCTCAACAAACTCATATACAACTCCAACATATACCAGGGCCCAATTGAAGATTCGCCAATAGAATATAAATATAAAAAGTTGCCATACTTAGACAGACTCACACAATCCATTACGTCACTGTTTAAAAATTTTCTCTTATTCTCTAAAGTTAAAGACAGAACACCGCTGTTAATGAACAGTACTGTAATTTATAAGATGTCTTGTTTGGGTTGCCAGGGTTGGTTGATACGTGGGTCAAACTGGACAGTGGCTCAGACAGCGGGTTACCCAACACAAAAGCGATTGCCGATTGGGAAAAAAACACGTGTGCTATGGTTGAACACTACTTAAATACAGGTCATCACTCTGACTATAACAACATAAAAATTTTAGAACATCAAAACAATTATAAAAGTCGTCTATTCCTAGAAATGTGTCATATTAAAAAAACAAAAAACACCATAAACTACAAATCTGATACTTACCAACTCAGCAACATCTACTGTAATATTTTAAATTTAATCTAATCTGTATATACTATTTTAAAAGAACAAATTTTTTGTTATCAGAAAGAACCCTTTTTCGTCTAATGATGTATCACTGTATAAAAATACAAACCTAAATGTTTATTGGTTGTTTACACTTCGTACGATGTTAAGTATGTTAGAGTTGATTTTGTAGAAGAAAACTCTAATTTGTAAGTATTTTAATTACATATTAGTTTTGTTTAACCTTTTGTTAACTATCTGTGTGTGTTTGATTTTTAGCTTTTTACTCCAGAGGAAGACATGAAATAAATGTCGAAATATTGAGTATTAAAAAGAAAATGAGTTAATTATTTATCCTACAGACCGCAACCCGATAAACTCCTTCCAAAATTATATATATATATATATATATATATATATATATATATATATATATATATATATAAGGTAAAATTGCAAAAATGCATGGCCTGCAAGTCTGTGTGAGTGTTTAGATAGTTTTCGATGATACCGCACCAAATGTTCATCGAAAACTTTTACAAAAATTACCATTCTATCGGTAACTATAAATTTTCAAAAGCATAATGATTGCTTCTCCAATTAAGGTTTCATTTCTGGTAAACGTCGCCTCATCAATACATAATATAATTTTCTGGAACCAAGTTTTTAAATTGTTCCATTTTACCAACGACAAAATCTTTGGTATACCATTGGATAATTTGAATTTGTTGTTTATCTCTTTTTAGACCGACAAAACACCCTCAACTGTCAGACGAACTTATATAGGAGGTGCATCATTTGGTCCGTTGTTAAATGACACTTTGAAAATGTTCTTTGACGTTAATTTCACTGCCTACTTTAACAATGATCCATATCACACACCAGCCGTGGCTTTAGGCGCAGCTGTCAACGCAATGTACAGAAAAATTGTCGGATGTGACAACTGTGGTATTGAATTTACTAATCATCCTTTTAAGTACAATGCTGAAACACAGGTAAGCTTAATAACAGGTGTTTTTCCTAAAATCATACCAAATAAAATGCACACGAAGTATTTCACACACCCAAAATACACTTTTTGGTGCGTAGTGTGTGTAACTAAATGACACCAGTCAAGGTCACAACAATTCTAGAAAATTTGTGAAAGAACTTTACTTGTTTTTGTTTTGATTGTTCTGTCTGGTTATACAGTGTGTCTCACACACAAATTCAACGTTTTTTTCAAGTTAATATTTAATAAATCTCGGATTTATTTGGACCAGATCAATAAAACAACTGATGGAACAGGACAGGAAATATTTATAAAATAAGGAATCTCTTCTAGTTGTATTCGAATTACATACAATTTCCATATAAAATACAAAATATACACTTTAATTTAGTGATGCATTATTCTTTTTAAAATATATTAATTGTAATATTTTTTTATATTTTTTATATATATATATATATATATATATATATATATATATATATATATATATATATATTTAGATTGGGATGGCATTGAGATTCTGGAAAGAGTTTCTGCTTATCACAAAAAGCTCTTCATAGAAATGGTGCACATTAACCAAGAAAGTAACACCATGAATAAAAAAAGTGACACCAAGAATCTGAGTGTCATTTGCAGTTATATTTTAATGTTGGAAAAAGAAAAGTCTTTGAGCCTTCTGGACAGTCCATCTCCAGATGAATACTATTAAATTCTCTTATATTATGTGAAAAATGTCAAACAAGTAATTTCTTAACTTTATTTTTGCTAAATCTCTTGCTTGACTATGCCACTGTTTACGGATCCGTATTTCCCCCCACTACTTACACCACCCACTACACTTCCCGGTTGACACATGACAGGTGTCACTATAAAATGGTGGAGTAGTTAAGTAGGACGTTTGGCTATTTTCAAACTTTCTATTCCATCAAAATATGCCACTAAATACAGTTAAAAAGTGCTAATGTTGGATTTTTTCCCCTGTTTTTCAAACATGTACTTATTTAATATTCAATCCACATTGGTGAGTTACTTAATAATTATAAGTTAGGTTTATACTCTAACTGTTTAATTAATAATTATAGAGATGCCCTGAAGAAGAGATAATTAAATTCTCGAAAGCTTGACAGATTCAAAAAAGGGTTTTTCTCCTTACCAAGGCCTACAAATTTAAATAGACTACGTTCCCAATAATCCTAATTTGAAATATATATATATATATATATATATATATATATATATATATATATCTCAAACCATCCTCTATAAAGTTGCAATGTTGTATCTTATACATTTTTTAAATTTTAACCATGTCTGCGATAAGCTTTTTAAAATACATTTGTTTTCAAAATACTAATAATGAACGACCAGTTAACAAATACATATTAAGAAATATTTTGCACATTGTTTTTTTTTCTCAGATTACTCAATTGACAAATGGTAATAACTTAGGATTCCAACTTGCATTTTTTATTAGCTTCAGTATGGCTTTTGTCTCTTCCTTCTACGTTATTTTTATAGTACGTGAAAGAATGACCAAGTCGAAGCATCTCCAATTCGTATCCGGTGTCAAAGTGTATATCTTCTGGTTAACGACTTGGTTCTGGGATTTTCTAACTTTTATAGTTATAATTGTAGTTCTCATAATAACTTTGATCTGTTTCCAAGAAGATGGTTACAAAACGCCTGGTGATATAGGTAAGTATTTTTATGTTGCTAATTGACTTAATATAACACAGACAGTGTTGGATTGTCACTATCTATTAGTTTGCGGGGCTGTCATGCTTCAAATGATTTGTCTTTTTACGGTTTTCGCGAGTTCATATATATCTGTAATTAATACTACTGACTCTGTACTTTATCAACTCAGCAGACTATTTGTAGGATTTCGTGGTAATAATCCAGTATATAGAACCAAAGTTGCTAAACTGATAACAGATAAGAAAACAAATACCCTTATAACAGCTTTAAACCTAGTTATTGTTCACTTTGTAGAAGACGAACATAACACATTGTAAAAACTCCACACTTTGATCTACTGTGGAACAGTATCAGTATTTCGCAGCTAAAAAGACGTGAGCCAATCTAAATGATTTAAAATAAGATTAAATGGATTTTTAACAAAAAATGGCACTTATAGGACTTATTCTGATTATCATCAATATATTAGAAGCTGAATCAAAGGGTATTAGAAGATATATCACCTATACTAAAAGAAAGAAACAGCTATTTAACACCAACCAAAGGCAATGTTTCAAAAAGATAAATAACAGCTAGCTCATATAATATCGAAAACGAACTGTTTGAAACAGAACAGTTAACTGAGTATTGCGTTTAGACTGAATCCAAGGAAATTAATAGGATTGCTTACAGAACAGATACAATTATATTCCAGATATGCAATTTGATTACTTCAACAAAGTACATTACAGACGTAACTACATCCACTAACAACTGGAAGTCCCCAGTCTAAAATTTCCAGTACAAGCAATTTCACTCATTGCACGAACTTTTCTCTCAACAGTTAACGCATATCGCTAATCACTCTCAAGTCAACCCAGAGTTACTAATACTTGGTTCAACCCCCGAGTGTTCAAACAGATTACACTTCACAATATAGGTCGATAACATATTTGCCTACTTTATATATTAAGAGTCTATATTACTAATAAAAACAAAGACGTTTATAGTAAAAATATATTGGCAGAACAGCAGAAGAGGAACAGAAAGCAGCATCAGGGATGCAAGAAACTACTGATCATCAATTCTGTGATACTCATTCAAGGTAGAAAAGGACAACGTAATATCCGTACAGCATTCGTAGACTACTGAAAGCAATAGCTACTCGAAATATTGCAGATGTACAATACATAAAACGCATAATAGAGTCAAGCCTGTGTACCTGATAGCGGTTGTTGTGCCCAACAATAACAACTTGTTAGAAAAATATTAGGAAAATAAGTATGGTTATAGAGAATCAACAGATGTGGCAGGTCGACCAAATGTAAGTGATGGCGATTATCGTGTCACTGACAGTCCTAATACCAAAGAGCTTGGAGGGCAGTCTTAGTAAGCTGGTTTTTTATAGAAATACCTTCTGTGACATCCGGAAGACAGCCATTCTGAATACATTTCACTTGATCAGAAAATTTTTACATCAGACACTTTAGATTAGGCCCTCAGTTGAGTACCTTGACCTTGATTCACTTACCCCTTCTAATAATGTACATCTGGAAGAGATGTACACCTCCAATATTTGTTAAGCAAAGTAAAGTAATAATAATGCTAATAATTTGTTCAGTCTATTGTCAGAAAGCAGACAGTCACTACTAATCCTAAACAGGCCTTGCATTTCCTCTAGCATAGGGTTGGAATGCCGCGAGGCCTTTGCCTTGGCTGCAGCTGAAAATAAGGCTACCTTGAGCTGGCTCAAGGGACACGATTCGTTCGATGAAAACCACATTACTGATTTGTTAAAAAAAACGGGCGGATGAGATGAAGATGCTGGAGCTAGACCCATTAGTAGCCGTAACTAAATTAGCAGTAACAAAACTAAGCTAAGTTTTTTCTCATCACCTCTTTAAAACACGAAGGGATACCACCATAATTTCTCCAGGCAGTTATTAAAATACTTGGAGCTGAAAACAAATAAAATATATCTGAAGAAAACTGCTACTAGTAACAAGGATTTTCATAGGGCACTGTCAACTAAGAAAACATTTATTAAATGTGAAAATATACTACAATCCCGTATGTCGGGGTTGTGAAATAAAAGATGAGACTGAGACTAAAAAGAAGATCCATCCTGGGTGAGTATTGGCTGCTTAAAACTACTTTATTCTGTAGGCTGGGCGACGAGATGAGCCAGGAAGACCTCTTTAAGAGGATGCACTACAGGTCTAAAAGGTTGCTGTAGAACTTACCTCACCCTCCTTACGTCTCAGATTCAAAGTATAATGTTTCTTGTGAGTTTTATGACCATTTTCATCCATAAGCTTTTACAAGGGGCATTAAACATTTGATAGACTGTGAATCGAATGCGGTACTTGACTGAAAAAATTGTTTATCGCCGATTGTCTCTCGTTGTCAGTAAACTTTAAAAATACAATAATCATTTCCAAAAAAATCTTATTTCCTCCCGGTTTTTTTTTACCACACTTTACTAAAGTAGCAATATATCAAAAAATAATGTATAATATGTTCATTTTAGGGAGGTTGTTTTTGATATTCATATACTTTGGATGGTCGATGTTACCAATGGCATACATTGCTGGATTTTTCTTTACTGTACCATCTTCTGGATATACCATAATGACTTTGATTAGCATATTTACAGGTAAGTTCGGGTAATGCTTAAGAAAGGATAGCCGTCGACTGGTTTATTTCTATTTCTTTTAGTTTTTATAGATCCAAAGTTCTTGAAGTTTTTTATAATCTTTTTAACGGTTGGTAGTGTTGGTTTCTGTTTCTTCGGATATCGGATCGCGAATGTATCGCATGTTCTTGAAATAACTCTATTACATTCTTCATAAATAATAAATAAGTTTAAATAATCGTCGTGTATGTAATTCAATCGCCCCGGCAGGATTATTATTAATTAATATCAAATGGCAAGAAATGGTGACAATTCTGTACGGTTCGATTGTTTTATTTTCGCCACGCCTCGCCGTCATGGCCAACTAATTACAAAATTTAAAAGCCGTATATCATTTTTACAATAAAAAAATGTTGAATTGCCAATATTTTAAAAACTACAGATTTTTGGAATAGACAACCTTATAAAAAGTTATCCTTATTTTTAATGCTTAATATGATAAAATTATAAAAATAGGTGCTTTCCATTTGAAAAAATTTACTATTGAGGGTTTTTTGAATATAATTTTTATTCTTCTTTTGTGATCACTCTCTACTAATAATTTTCAAAATATCATAAAAAGACTACTAAAATCGATTTTCACCTACAAGAACACAAGCCCAAATTAAATAATAAAGACTTTCTTATAGGATAAATTTATAGGTAAGTTGTGGTCCGCAAATGTCATTATTGACAGAAAAATTTAAGTAAGTCGAAAACGGTGAGACTTAAATATAGAATATAATACGTGAAATACATCTAGAATTGTGTGTAGAAATCAAAAATATAATAATATATAGGGTGTTCTATTTAAAATAAGCAAGTTGACATCTACTTCTGGATAACCAAAAGTGCCGCCATCTTGAAAATATTTTAGCCGGCTGTCCCTCATGCACGTTGGAACACTATCAAATTTTCAGATTGTTCCTAATTATAGTTTTCCCACAATCGATCGATAAATTTCCCGGAGAATCACACTCTATAGTCTTGGAATCAAAGTTTTTGACTCGCTGATTGTAAATATCCGAAAAGTTTTCCTGATAAATGTTCAGGAAATTTATTATTAACAATTTAACAGCCATATTCATTAAGAAGGGTTAAAACTTAGATGCGATCTAGTTGTCATGAAAGCTAAATCTTCTAGTCTGCTAGTTTTGTTGTGCTCATGATATTGTCATAATTTATATTACATATGTCAGCAAATAAAAGCTTATTTAGGGATATTAAGGATAAAAACCTTACGATAAAGCCTTCAAATATGTAAGAGAAATAATTGTATCCCAAAAATAAATAACACTCTCAATTTTTGCCTATTCAGCGTACTTATAGTCGTTGACTCGATCTATCAATTGCTAGCCGCAGAATTTGAAAATCTTTATGTATATTTTTGTATATAACAATTTGGCTGACCATCGTCAATATTTGTAATCAAGGGGTGAAAACACATATGAAAAACTTTGCTCGAGCCATGACTGTTCATCGGCTTCAAAAATTCACTGGACTCCAGGACTATTACGTATTGTAAACTCTAGAATAAATAAGAGGATACATTATATGGGCTTTATAAATTATTTAAGTTGATTTTTTTATTAATCATCAATTTTTTTTTAATATATTGCTTCTTTCAGGTAATGCAGCTTTCCTAATAATCCAGGTGCTCACTTCACCAGGTATTAACCTTGAACACATCGGGAATGCACTTCACTGGGTATTTTTAGCTGTACCCCATTATTCTCTGTCAACTGGAATTCGTGATGTGTACACCACATACTTCTACAACGACATGTGTAATAACTTTTTTGATATATGCCAGCAGACATTTCCGCAATATACTAAAAATGATTGCTTTAATATTTCAAGTTACATAAGGCAATATTGTGAAGGTAAGAATAAAAAATAATATATGTAAGTTTCCTTCTAACAAGCCGTCCCGTCAACAATTAGAAACTCGTTTTGTAACTTGTAATATACGTAGATTTTGCAATCATTGTTTAAAACTATCTTTTTGCATAAGATTTTACACTGGACTATAATTCAAACAAAAGCAACATAAAAAACAATTCAGTTCAAATCTTTTAAAAATTTATTAATTTTTTGGTAAACTTTAATATCAAATAAATATTAAATGTGATTTCCGTCACAGATTATTTCGATTTATGAAAAAATCCGTTTTCATTATTGATGTTGATTCAAGAAAAGTGAAAATAAACCTTCATTTGGAAGTTTTGAGGCAAAAGCGAGGCTCCAGACTGTATGTAAAGTCTAATGAGGGAGGGAAGGAAGAATCTTATTGTATAACGCTTTGTAGGCGAAAAGAGAAAAGTTTTCCTTATAATTAGACCTTGAAAAATAATTAAAAAGGGACGGGAAGCTGTCTCTGTATTCTGCAGTCTCGTGCATTTCATTTAGTATATTTAACGACAAAAAGAGTAAAGTTGGAACTGTCATACTACTACTACTACTACTACTACTACTACTACTACTACTACTATAGTAGAGAACAATGAATTTAGACCTCTTTATCGAATATTTTTTTTTCTCTTTGGTCCGTTTCGAAGCCGGATCCACTGCAACCAGTACAGGCTATTGTGCCCACTCTTAACTTACAACCACTCTCTTAACTTAGCCTCCTAAATCAGTTTGTATACTAAGGAGTAAGTGCATATTTTACTCGATTCCATGTTTAATAACCTGAAGGTTCGTTGTCTCCATAGTATAGATACATTTTATTGAGATGAACTTTGAAGGCCATGTGGCCCGTCATTATGTCTGTAAATGTTCTTAATTGGTTCCTACTGATTTGGAGTAGTTTCATTGCTAATTTTGGGTCAAGGTTCCCAATAAAAAGCCCGCTGTGGTTCAATCCCTACCTAGCTGTTCAGTGATTTTTGTGCTCTTTTTTGATAGGTTGTTTGACAGCTTCTGAACCAATATATTGAGATGATGAGCCAGCTCTCGCCAATCTCATCAACTTTTTCATTACTATATATGCCCTAGTGTCCTGATACCTACTGTAACACAATCCTGTTGTCCTTTGACAAAGTTTTAAGTTCATTTTGGCATTCCTAAACCAATCTAGATGATACCTTCTGGCTTCTTGAGGGCCTTCAAATTTACTTGGCTGTCGGGATAAATGTAGATTTACTTCCCTTTGTAAGTTCTCCTTTTTATGTTATCTGCACATTGTAAAACTGTATATATTTTTGTCGGAAATACTGTTGAATATTTTCCCAAGGGAAAAGTTATTTCTTTCTTTGGTTGTAAACCATATATCCCAACTCCTCATTAGTTTTTGAACCGTGAGTATACCAGATAAGTGTATCAAAGGATGTTTCCGGTTTTACTTGTTTACTTACCATTCGAATCTCTACTGTGACCTCAAATGGCATATTGCCCGAGGTCATATAGTTTATGTCCATTTCTAACGAAGGACCCCTAATTTTATGACATATACATTCAGCATTGTGTGGTATGTCTCTCCTTGACTACCACTAAATATAGTGGAGGGAAGTTCAAAATGCACTCCTTTGCGGAGGTCGAGGTCGATTTCATAGCCCGCGTAATGCTTAAACAGTCAACCCTCTGTATGCCGCCTAGCTTGGTCATAATGGTCTTTTGTACTACCTTGAGCCACCAAACTAAGGCATCACATGTAATGGCTGGTTTCACCACACTGGTGTATAACTATTGCACCATCTTGGGTAAGAGACCCCATGTTTTCCCACACAATTTCCTAACAGTCATAAGGGTTGCTTCCAATTTTCTTGTTATGTCTTCCATGTGCTTGTTACAGGTCAGTCTAGAGTCCAAGATTACTTCCAAATTTTTTATTTCCTGGAAAGTGGTAGGATAATAGGATCGAGGTCCTCTAGTTTTCTTCGTTTTGTAAAGGGAATTAGGATAGTCTTTTGGGAGGTAATATTAAGCCTTTTCTGTCCTATCCATCTTTCTACAACCCTGAGAGCCTGTTGTTGCATGCTTTCTCTCACAGTTGTATTGAATTTACCTTGAGTTAAGTTTACTGAGTCATCAGTCATCATCCTAGTACCAAGTATATCTCCCTGCTCAAAACAAATTTACTTAAATTAGCATTTAAAACCATTAGAATCTGAGCAATTCTGGCCGTTAGGGAGTGGGCTCTATGACGGAATATCGCTATTGTTCAGACATCAGATAAAATTTTAATTAAAAACCCGCTCAAAAACCAATAAATTAACAAAATTGTTGATTTATAGCGTTAAATCTCTCACCACCAGAGTCACAACTGTCAGATTTTGAGACCTTATTTGGAAACTAATTTTCCTCAAAGATGGACTGGTATCAACGGGCATGTTACTTGGCCTCCGAGATCTTCTGATCTATCGGTTTTGGCTTTTACAAAACATGATTTATAGGAATTGGCATCCTTGGATATGCCAAATGCCACCTAGCAACGCCAGTGTTTGCAGTTGTTTTTATTGTAAGTTGTTCAGTAGTATTAGTACGGTCTTCCACTTAGATAATAAAATATTCCCTTGATTAGTATTAACCTTTATTACTTGTCGAATATGACCTATTGATTATTATTTTGAACATTTTCAGATCTTAGTGACGACTATTTCAAATGGGAATCCCCAGGAATCGGAAGAAATCTCCTTTATTCTTTCATGGTAGGGGCAGTTCTACTTACAGCCCTACTCATATCAGAATACAGACTATTCTCCAAAATCAGCTACAAAATAAGACAAAAATATTTCTCAATGCTTCCCGTAGACGTCCCTGATGAGGACGGTGACGTTCAAGCGGAAAGACATAAAATAAGAAATATTCCCGAACCGGAACTTATACAAAATTACGCCCTAGTTTTAAAGGACTTAACCAAATACTATAAGAAATTCTTAGCTGTAAATGGTCTTTCTCTTGGTGTCAAAAACTATGAATGTTTCGGACTTTTAGGTATAAATGGAGCCGGTAAAACAACTACTTTCAAAATGCTTACCGGCGATGTTTCAATTTCGCATGGTGATGCTTGGGTGAATGCAAAGAGTATTAAACACGAGATAAAAGAAGTCCAGAAAGCCATTGGTTATTGTCCTCAATTCGATGCCCTTTTGGACGATCTTACTGCAAGAGAGACTCTGACTATGTTTGCGTTATTAAGAGGAATTCCCAGACAATATTGTGATAGAATCGCTACAAATTTGGCTTCCAATTTTGATTATCAACGACATTTGGATAAGAAAGTTAAAGAGCTTAGTGGGGGAAATAAGAGAAAATTGAGTACTTCTTTGGCCTTAATTGGAGATCCACCCGTGATTTATTTGGATGAGCCAACAACAGGTATGTTTTCTTTAAAAGATGCTCCAGCAAATTTACTAATTAATACATTTTTTAAAGGTATGGATCCTGCAACGAAACGTTACCTCTGGAATGCTCTTTGTCAAGTGCGTGATAACGGTAAAACTATAATCCTAACATCTCATAGCATGGAAGAATGTGAAGCTCTCTGCACTCGGCTAGCCATCATGGTAAATGGAAATTTCAAATGTTTAGGATCGACGCAACATCTCAAAAATAAGTTCGCCGAAGGTTACACAATAACCATCAAAGTTAAAAAGCCGGAAAATAGTTCAGCAACTCATCATTCTGATACTGATAAGATTGAGAAATTCATGCATGATCACTTCCCTGGATCAGCGCTGCGAGAGAAACACGAAGAATTGTTAACTTATTATGTGACTGATAAAACTGTGCCTTGGTCGAAAATGTTTGGTACTTTGGAGGAGGGGAAAAGGAGAGATTTGAATATTGAAGACTATTCGCTAGGACAGAGTAGTTTAGAACAGGTGAGATCTATAAAAATACATATATATATTTATTGTTTCCCCATTTATATTATCTACTAAATAGACACCAAACTCTAATTTTCGAATCTTCAATCATTTGTTATATGAAGCCACATTTTCCTACTATTTTCCGACCATGGAACGTGAATAAATAACTTTTCAGGTGTTTTAATTGTAGTACTTGTACACTGAGGCACCGTACAACACTTAAAATAACTTAGAACTCATGTTATATCACAAAAATTACGAAAAAAATTTATATAT
Organism: Diaprepes abbreviatus; assembly: GCA_034092305.1. Lineage (NCBI taxonomy): Eukaryota > Metazoa > Arthropoda > Insecta > Coleoptera > Curculionidae > Diaprepes > Diaprepes abbreviatus. The sequence goes on along the minus strand of JASJET010000235.1, from coordinate 1,214,093 downwards.
CCTTGTCAGTTTACCATTGTGACGTCACATCGGTCAAGTGACAAGTATTAGCGTTTTGGTGGGAAATTTGAAACGGAATTTAAAATAACTCCCAGAAATAGTCAACATCCCAATTACCTTCGTGTTTCACTTATTGTAAGTTTTTAGGATAAATCTCATATTTTTAATTCAAGTAAAATGTTCAGTTTCATTATATACGCCAATTATTGTGTTTTTTAATTGGTCGTCAAATAAAAACATGATTTACTTACATTGTACATTTTACGATACAATCAAAATGAACTATGGCTGGTAGACCTGGTGATGTTCGCTGGCCGTTGTTTGCTCTTGGGCCATAGTTTGGAGACCCCTGATCTAATGCGATAGTTTATTCAAGAAAATATGCAAACTTTTAAAAAAACATTAAGAATTTTATTAAGAACACGGAATACCTAGATTTGTGACCAATAATCCAGCTGACAATGTCAGTTAAAGAGTTATGATTGATGTTAATACCACAGGGAGGAAGGAGCCTTCTGGTGGACAGCCTGCTGAGTGAATTAAATAAGGCTGATTTGTTTACACAGGCCTATGCTGACAACCTGGCCATTTTGTGCTGTGGTCGCGATATCGGGGACCTGGAGGGACCAATAGTGCGGATCCTCTGAATTACAGAGCGACGGTACCACAGAGAAGGGCTCGGAATAAACCCGGACAAGGCTACAAAATAGAGGAATATGGAGAGACTTCTCACAATTACATTGATGGGAACGATCCTTCTATACTTGGGGAGTAATTCTGGACTCACGACTGAACTGGAACGATCATATTGAGACTCGAACCAAGAAAGCCATATGTGCTTTATGCTTGTAAACGATTCTTTAGAAACACATGAGGACTGACATCGATAATGCTATTTTGGATCTACACTGTGATATCCGCCCTGTGATCACGTACACCGCTATTGTATGGTGGTCTAGTACAACAAAGCGCAAACAGCTTGTTCAACTTGACAAAATTCAAAGAAGGGGTATTGAAATAATGAGGGTGATGAGAGCTGCCTGACTAGGGCTCTGGAGGTTCTGATAAACCTACCTCCTCTCCGCTTATACCTAGAGAACAGGATCTTGAAGGCTGCTTTTCGTTTCAGCTACCTAGAGCATCTTGGAATTGAAACTGGCAACTACTCAGGTGTCTCGGGAATCGTTGTGAAGAGATGTCCATCACTCACAATTATTCGAGATACTTTTGTCAATTAGAGAGGATTGGGAGAAGTAAAATCTTCCGAGAAATAGAACGGAATCGTGGTTTTCAGATGGATCTCAATAAAATGAAGTGTTCGGCAAGAGCACGGTAGTCGGATGGTTCTATTCTCTCGGACAACATGCGGCGATTTTTACAGTGAAAATTTATGCTATTCTACAATATGGCCATCTCTGTGATAGGGACATAAATAGGAACAGGATAATAAACACAGGCTCACACAGTAGAGCTGCGACAATGACATTGAAGTCTAGTGTCATAACTTCACAATTGGTGTCAAAGTGCAAGGATATACTGAACAACCTGACAAGAAACGGCTGCATAGACCTGTGTATATCCCTGGTCACTAGAGTATAGACGGGAATGAGGAAGCGGACTGTCTGGCAAAAATGGGATCCACGGTTGAATCATATGAACCTCAACCAATTCTACCTGTCCCAATTGCAGCTGGTAAAAAGAAAATAACATTGTTGCTGGTAAGCAAATTTATCGAATCCTAGGGAGGAGCTTCTGGAATAACGTGTGCCAAGTAACCCATAACTAGATCCAGCGCGCGGCTTACAAGGAAGCTTCTCTTCTTAGAAAGAAAACAACTGCGAATTGTGATGGGATTGTTGACAGGACAATGTCACCTGAAAGGCCATCTACCTAAGATTAATGTCGTAGATGATCCAACATGTAAGTGGTGCCTGGAGGAAGATGAAACTGTTGACCATGTCCTCAGAGAGTGTCTAGCACTCAACAGACTGGAGCAGAGATATTTCGAAAATACAATTTGGTTACCGGAAGCCGTTAGACAAGTTCAATCAATTAAAGTGTTTGGATTCTGTCGTATTAACGGAGTATGACTGTTTTTTCTTAAAATTTAATTTTGAACTTACCGATTTTTTGTTAATTTTTTCCAAGGGTCTCTTTCAATCATCTTTCGCATTTTTTTTTCGCTTTTGGCGAGACGTCAACGCACTTTGCCTTTATCCAGTATTTTTGTACTCATCTTCGAGAATATGGACCTATTTACGCATTCGCCGGGTTTATTGGATTAATTTTATCCTTCAGGAAACGTGGAAGTTCGTTTCCGTCGGGACTAATTTATTTTAAGAATTTTATGCATTATCTATTATTTGTGTAAAACCTAAGTTTTAACACAAATCAGGGATTTTTGGTGAACTTCCGCCAAACCTCCCGACTAGAATGAAAACTCTAGCCGCCTCACCTTTCTTCTCGTTTACCGGGATAGAAGGGGAATGAGTAAAGCTCAGAGTTAACGAAATTTTATTTTATCAAGATAACATTTCTAAGGAATGAGCTAATTAGGAAGAGGTTATCAAGTAACACTCGCCCTTGACTCTTAGTTAACTTTTTATTCATTTTTTTTAGTACTGTTTTCCGCATGCCGGGATTGTTTTACTCTCCACTGTCACGTTCGGGATTTATTTGTCAAGATTCATAACTTTATAGCCAACACGAAACTGACTATTAGTCTCAATGTCAATATCAGATTATCTCCACTTGGTCCCATTCTGGTAATCATGTTTAAGTCAGGATGCGTCGGTTAAGTAACTCATGCATGCCTCTGACCTCTTCTTTTTTATCGACGGTGTCAATTTTAGGAATTAAGATACGTGAACGATCTTTATTTTCTGTAGAATATTATGTTGTCAAAGACAACCTACTTTTAGAACTACGAGCTGCCTAAAAAATAGAACAGTCAACGTCGCCCCCGAGAGCTTAGCTCAATCGGAAAAAGGACAAGTTGCTGCTGCTGCTGCGTTTCCACTTTTATAGCAGTGATGACGTCGCACTCTGAATTCGGGGAAGCACCGAGTCAAAATGCCGCCACCGTGCCGTTTAATGTCTGGGTTTTCCCGCAATCGAAGAATTGTAGTTTTAGCACTGTATGCCGTATTATTTAATTTATTTTATTTATGGACTTTTGGGGCAATATTAAATCTGAAATTTATTATTTTATCGTAAAATAAGCGTGTATTTACAACAATTCACAAAACCGATCGGCCTCAAATGGTCATCTTTTATTTACTCATTCATTTATTCAATTATAGTATTATTTGGTACTTTTTTCTCTATTTTCAAAATGGCATTCTTATTTTGATATCTGTCAAAATAAAAAAGTGTATTCTGGTAACAAGTTCGAGAAGAGGCTTTTCTTGTTAATAAGATTATTTATTAGTCTTGATCCATTTAAAAATAAATTAATTAAATATGGAGATAATTAGTACCTGTAACGAGTAAATCATTGATATTTTAAAACTTAAAATAATTTACTGCCCTTATTTTATCAAATAGAATCACCTGCCTAAGTCTCGTGTTATTGTCTTCGGACGCTCTGTATATAGAATGTTTTTTTTAGTTTTCACTTTTATTAATACATCCTGTTTTGTTTCAGGTATTCCTCACATTCACAAAGCACCAGATGATAACAGAGTAGCCTAAATTTACAAATAAAAACCAAATATAAATTTAAAGTATTTGTGTGCCTTTGCCCATTTTGTGATAGAGGTACTGAAACCTCTGAAACGCCTATTTTATTGTATGTAACTTACCAAATAAGTAATAGAAAAATTTTTACTTACTTACGTAATAATTTAAGTGACAAAGATAAACTTAATAGCTAGGTTTAAAAATATTAGTTAAAATGAAGAATGTATTTCCTATTTATTTCTGTGATGTTGAATAGATGTTATTTTAAAAATAAATATTTTATTTTTTGTCTAGTTGGTTGTGTTTTATTTAATAATTCTATTTTGTCTTTCGAAATAAGTTAAGACATTCAATGACCTTATTCTAAAAGTTAATGGTTTCTAAAATACAGAGTGTCAAAGGTATAATTTTTGAAAACTTTTTGTAAATATTGATCTTAATAATAGCTTGATTTGCAATAAATTTGGCACTTTACGTTTTTTAAGATGAGAAATGAAGATCTGATTAGAGTTTTGATGTAGATTGCATGGTGTATATTAAATTTCTAATTAAAAATTCTAATTTCTTGACATCTTTTATCCACTCATGCACAGAATTTTTACTTCGCCTTTAAAAATGTCAATAATATCTTGTCAGGGCTGGATCCAGCCTCTCTCTTTGGGGGAAGGGGGGTGGTGATATCACAAAAGTACAGTAATGGCAAGCGAAAGCAAGTTGTCGACGAGGGGGAGAGACGCCAGTAACATAGCCATTTCTAATGTAAAAGTCTGGGTCGGATCTATTTTTCTGAATTCGGAGCTTTTTTTTTTGGGGGGGGGGGTGATCGCAAGAAAAAACAAGTTGTTGACGGTGGAAACCAGCAACATACACATTCCTAGTTTAAGAGCCAGAATAGGGTCTATTTTCCTAAACTCAAAGGTCTTAGGAGGGGCGATTGCAAGAAAAAAACAAGTTGTCGACGGGGAAGGGGGATAGAAACTAGCAGCATACCCATTCCTAGTATAAGAGCCAGAATCTGGTATATTTTCCTAAACTCCAAGCTCTTTGGGGGGGGGGGCGATCGCAAAAAAAAACAAATTGTCAACGGGAGGGGGGTGGAAGCCAACAGCATACACATTCCTAGTGTAAAAGGCATAATCGGGTGTATTTTCCTGAACTCTAAGCTCTTGGAGGGGGGATTGCCCCCCTTGGATCCGCTCCTCTATCTTGTTACATGAATATTTGTGTTCTCTCTCTTTTTTCTCCTGTGGATAGTGTTGATGATATACTAAATATTTTTTACAATGAATTATATTCTTCTATGGAGGCATTTCTGCTTGTAAAGAGAGTTTCTACAAGAAAATTTCCTAGATTGTTTTCTAACGAGCTCGTTCAGTTACAAAAAAAAATGTCATAAACAGTTTATGCGAGTGGTTCTCGGAACGACTATAAAATGTTTACAGGTTTGCGTAACGTTATGCCATCTGAATTGTTTTTGGAGATCGAGAGCGCGGTCATGGGTCCTGAGGTTGCTGAACTTTTGCTAAATATTTTAGCAAAGTGTACACTGATGTAACAGTGAAGTGTCCGGTGGCTCTATCAGCTGATATAAATGGTTGATGGCGTTCATACAATGCTACTGAAAGACAGTTAGTTCCTTCTGGCTCGCCCACTTCATCCCATTTTCAACGAATCTCTTCGGCGGGGAATTTTCCCTCAATTTGGGAAAACGACTTTTGTGGTTCCTATGCACAAGGCCGACAGCAGGGCTGACATTCGGAACTATAGACCTATCAACATAATTAATATTATTCCTAAAATCTTCGAAAAGCTGGTTAATGCCTTTCTCACCTCTATTTTTAAGTCTGCCATCATTGAGGAGCAGTTTGGTTTTTGTACTGGCAGGAACACTGTAGTGCACCTGGTCAATATATATATATATATATATATATATATATATATATATATATATATATATATATATATATATATATATATATACAGGGTGAGACATTTATCTTGAAACAACGGAATATCTCGGTGAGATCACATTTTTTCGAAAAATGTTTTATACAAAATTTGTAAAGTGACAGGGGGGTTAATTGGTAACCACCTTAAAAACTAATTTTGGCCCTGTCAAGGTTATTTTAAAAAGTAATACATAATTAGAGTACCGCGATTGAAAAGTACAACATATTCAAACATCATGTTGCCAACTGATGAACAACCTAGTGAAGCAGCCAAAACATACAGTCATATACCAAAAGCTTTTTATTTAACTTGTCATCATTGTAAAAGACTAAGTATCTGCTGGCGAAATGATCTTACGTACGACTTCAACTACATTGACCTTTTCAGGGTTAAATTTGTACAATGCGGCTTTTGTGGACTAGTTTACTACCAGTTCAAGGACATTAATGAACGTGCCATCCAGAGAAGAAATTGGGTCATAGAAGAAGCTTACCTGTACAGAAGAAATTAACATGTATTTTATTTCTTAATTTTTAATTTTTTTGTTTGTTATATTTTTTATTTTTTTTTTAATAAAAAGTAAACTCAATCTTTTGTTATATTTTAATTTTTTTTTCAATAAAACAATAGTAAAATGAATCTGTACGTGTATTTATTAAACATCACCTAAAATACGTTTTGCAATCCATATTTTTCTGCAGAGTCCGTTTATTAATGAAATAGAACCATATATTAGGGTGAAATCTAATGGTTTCAAATCAGTCTCACATAACAATGTCAGAAGTAAACACTATTGATAAGTTCGGTCGCAAAAGAAAATTTAAGGATTTTAACTTTATGCGAGGTCCTTCAGGAATAGGTTTTAAACTTACACCTAATGGAGATTACGACATGGGAAGCAAAAGATTGTGCTATTTAGCAGAACCTCTTGAAGGAGACGATGCGACCACACGAAATTATGTTGATAATAACCTTGCTCAGTATGTGCAAGATACGCAGAAAGCTTTACATGACTCAACAATTGTTATTAAAGATATATTCAGAAACCAACTTGAAGGTTATGTACGCAAGAAATTAATTGAAACCGGTCAAGAACTTAGAGGATACATTGATGATACTGTTATTGTAATATATGAACTTAGGCAAGACGAACTGCGTGATGAACTTAACTCAAGAATGTTGAAAATTGAAAAGACTATGGAGGATCTTGTCAGCAAACCTGTTTCACATTAAACATTTACTCGTAGACCTGTGCGTTTAATTTACTATTAGACAAATTTTTCAACAATAACTTTTACAGTTTGTTATTTGTCGACACTTCATTATATTTATAATTTTAAAATAAAGGTTCAATAAAAAAGCAATCAAGTAATGAATACATGTTTTTTATTTAAAAAAAAAAAATTACAATACTATCGTTACATATTAATGTTGTATGTTTAATAGAAATAATAAAAACAATACAAATAATGAAATATGGATTTTCTAGATTACGTGCTGTCCTGACTTAGAAATGATTCCAACACGGTGACTAAATTTGCTAAGTTTTCTTCCGGGTCTGTTTTGTAAAAATCTATGTCTGCATGCCCCCAAGGTAGAGTTTTGGTTGAACTGGGAATTACATAACGTTTATCATCGCTATGTGACAATGCTACTTTATTTATTATGTTGGTATAAATGTTATGTAATTCACTTCTAAATGTCTTCATCTTTCTTAATATCAAACCACCCCGTTCAACAATTCTTTGGTAGTCTTCCTGATGAAGGTCTTTTTCGATAACACATTTTTTGATACCTTTGGCTTTTTTTAATTCATTATTAATGGACTTTACATAATAAGCCTTCGCGCCGATACCATAAAAACTTATTATCGGATCACCAGGAAACTCATCTTTCATTCTACCAACTACAGAATTAGTTTTAATTATGTTGAAATTATTAATTTCGGGGTAATTTGATGTATCAAATTTTTCGGGGTTTTCTGATATAGTTTGACAAAAGTTTTCCATATACACTTTTAATATAAGCGAGTCAGTATCGGTGTAAAGTAACGAAGCATCATCGCCAAACTTGGATTTAATAAAATTATAATAAAAATCGTATATTACAGTCTTTGATATATCTAATATGGAAAAACCGATATAAATTGGTTTATTGTACAATATTTTAACTTTATTCATATGTATAGCAACAAAGTTCTCGGTAAATATCGAGCTACTATTGAAATTGGGGCGGGATATTAGTGCTCTAGCTCCATTTCTGCCTACACTGTTATCCCAATGTGTTACTAATTTTATATCCTTTCGATTTTCCACATTTTCCATAATTTTACCAAATATCGCGTTATTTTTTAATTTAAAAGTGTCCTTCGCAAATTTTGTGGTGGCCTTGTTACGTAAATTGGTATTAAAATCAATATACGATTTTAGCCATTTTGATTGCTTAAACTGTAATACTCGATGGGTTTGCATTACCACTAAGCCGTTGGCGATGGCTTGTTTTAAAGTTCTATAGTGTACAATGTATTTTTTTTTATCTTGTAAATTAGGAATTAATTTCGGTAATTTAGCGTTCTCTGTTGGCGGTATGATATTTTCTACTAGAAATGGAAGATCAGAATGTGCATCATGCAACTCAGTCGGATAATGCACATCCACTTCCAAAACGTAGCCATGTAAACTATCATCACCAACAGCTATAATATTTAAATCTAGAATTTCGCGCTCGCTTAACCACCGAAAACCACCATATGGTAATGCTTGTGACATACTATGGCCATATAGATTTGTAGCATCAAGGTATGTTATAAATGAAGAAGGTTTTGTTGGGTCATAGTCTGATAAAAAAATATTATTAGCGATGTGCTTCCTTTCTGTACACTGGCTTATGCCGCCGCGTATACCTTTCTTAAAAAAATGTATCATGTCTATATCAGTTAAGAGCTCTAACTCTACCTTAGTCATACGTAGCATACAATCAAATGATAAACTTGGAAGGGTATAGTAATGTGCTGGATCAAGTATATCGAATCTTAAACAATTATTCCGAAATTGCTCAAAAACATCACACAATAGCAACACATCTGATTTTAAATACACGTCCGAATAGTCCCCCAAAGTTTTACACCCAAACAAGCGCCATACTTCTTTTGCTCTTCTATAGCTTTCATCGCTAATATGTTCTTCCCGTAAATTATCATAAAATTCATCTTTACTTGGAAGACATGTATTTTCCATTTTTTCTATAGAGTCAATAAAGCTATAGGGAAAAACACCCTTTTGACGCATCAAATTAAATTGGTTGATATTTGAAAAATGTTTCCGCGTTTCAATAAAATCGTCGTCGTTTAAACCGCTGCCTAAATTTTCCAAAGACGTTGACAGAAATTTAAAACTATCAATAAATCGCAACTTTAAATATTTCCTCTTGACTTTTCCACATTTACTATCAAAATAATCGTGCACATAAATACTTTTGGTAAATGATATGTACTTTTCCTTACTTTGAGCCAAAACACCAATTTTATCCCCATATTTACATAACTCTTTTATAAATAAATGGCTGTCGTAGCCGCTTAAGTTATGAAATATGATAGGGATAAAAGAGGGTAATTTATAATTTAAATTACAAACGGAATGTGCAGCACCAAATCTTTTTGCACCAGTTATGTGACAGTGGTCTCGTACTTTAATCTCACCCTCTTTAAAAGGGCCTTCACATATACCACATATTTTAGCATCATTAAACTCCCTTTTTTCTTCAGGCGTTAACGGTTTCATAGGCTTAATGTCTTTTAAATATGTGTTGTATAGAGCCCTTAAATCACACTCGATACGATCCACAAAGACTTGAGCTGCATTATTCCCCCGAAATAGCTCAAATTTCGAAAGTGAGTCGTCAAAAGAGCATTTAATTAAATAAGCAAAAGAATATGGTTCATGTTTAAAACTTTTTACAGTGTAAGAATTTTGTGGGTTTGGTTGTATCGTTTCAACGGGTTTTAAAACAGATTCGAAATCTGCATAAACCACGAATGGAACGCGCATTTGCTTTTCTATACCCTCGAATTTTAAAATATTTTCCGGCACACTCTTTCCAAATTTATCGATTTTTAAATCCACTGAGGGTGTTTGCGTGAAAATGTGGTTACAATCGTAGCTTTGATGTAAAGTTAAAGCTGACGGTGTACTAAAATAAATGAGGCAACCATCACAGAAATATATTTTATGTTGTTGACAACTAATTTGACTTGAAACTAAACGTGATAAATCCCGAATCCAACAATAATGACTCTTTGAACAAGTCGTATCACAAAAATGTTCACCGCCATCTTTACTACTACAGTCTTTTGTAATTAACAATAAATTTACATGCCTATCCAACTTTTTTGACACATACCTCAGTGGACCAATAACTTCATGTATTACTTCATTATTTTCATATTTAGATTCCAGACCGTAAACGTTAATTGTTATGTTGTTCATTTCCTCAAATTTTTTAATGTCACGTAATTTTACTGGAAAATCCATACCTGTTACATTTAGCACTCTAGAAAAATGGGGGTAGGATGTCTTCTGTGAAGGCTCTGCTGTTGGAGGAAACAATGCTGATGTTACAGCCCACGCAAAGCAAAATTCGTCCTGGTTAATCACATTGACGACAGCTCCTTTCTTTTCAATAGAACACGGCAACTTGATGTATGATGAGCCACCCATAGGCATATACTTGTTGATACCAACTTCCAAGTATAAAATTCGCACAAGAGCCCATCCTATAACAAGAAAAATAATATATAAAAATCAGTTTAGTATATCGGGTTTTGATTTTTCCATACCTGAATCTTTCTCCTGGAACTCTGTCGCCTGCGTTTTTATTAATTCGGTGAAAAAATGGTAAACGGCATCCAAATCACTTTCTACACTAATTATTTGATTAGCAGTGTTGAAGGATTTTTCACTGAATATTTCTTGTGATGGAAGCATGTACTCGCCAACAGCTGTCATGTTAACTTTTAAAGCATGATGCACACGCAATAAATTATTAACAAGTTCCACCACCTTGGATTTAATGTCTGCAAAGAACATTACGTAATCGGAATGCTCCATATCACTGCTAACCCTATAGGTTGCAATTCTCCTTTTGAAGGCACATTCAACGAGTTGCACACCATGACATACCGGCAAACATGAATTATTTTTATGTTGTTGTGTTCGTTTATGCGCTGACATATGATTTATTGGAACATCTACATTACATGTAGCGCAATTAATTACCGGAATCGTCGATGTATACTCTTCAATTCGGAGCCGTTTTCCTCCAGGCACTTCATTAAATCTCGCCGCACACGATTCTCTTTGATGACGTCTCATATTATAACTATTAGTAAACTTAGAACCGCAATTTTCACAAACATATGCCATGATTTGTCAAATATTAACACATGTACTACCTATACAAGTCAGAGCCAACTGATGAATGAAACTGCCCCATACCCTATATAAAACCATTCAAGGTCACCCCCAACCACGTAACATACCTTCAAGGTCACACACCCAAGATGACCTTCAACAAAGTCAAGGTCGTCTCGACCAAGGTCAAGGTCAAGATCACACACATAACCTTGAACACAAGGTCAAGGCCAAAGCACACGTGCACTTTCAAGGTCAATGACAAGGACATGTGGGCGGGGCCAAAGAGGGGTGAGGCAAGGTCAAGGTCAAGGTCGAGGAGTGGGGGGATAGAGAGGATCGGGTTATGTTCACTACTTCTGTTTTCGTCAGTATTAGTCTATTGGACCGAATCTTAATCTTAATGTTTTCAACAATACTAGTAAGAGTTTTGTGTTCAATGCATTTACTTACCTTACCATCTCTTAGGGTTTTCCTCAACATTTGATAGACTTGTAGTTTGAGGGATGTTCTAGAATCAATGTTGACTGTCAAGAAATCAATCAACGCATCAATTTTGGTAGAGTAGTTTTCCAGTCATATTCTGCTTGGCGAGTTCTCCAAAAAGAAGCCCAAACTCAAGCCCAATAGGTTCAGCTCATCCTCAGGGAACTGACAATCAAACAAATTAGCAACATCTTATTTTAGTAGCATTATTAGCGCGTATATCGCGGCTTGTTCGGCCCGCGAATACGACATGGCGACCGCGACAGCTTAGGGTTGCTGGCACCATGGCAACTAATGCAGCGCCAGGATCTGGGAACCACTGGAGATGTCCGTTCCTACATTTACTATCAGTCACCTGTTTTCTATATCGAGACTGTGGAGTCTCAATAAGCGAGAGCGACCGCCTTAGCGAGGGGGGGGGGCATGTTGTAGAAACGGACATATCGGTATATCTTACCGATGTGTTCCGACCAAAATTGAGTACTAATATTAGTTCCAACTATATGGAAAGTAGACACATGGGTGTCGAGGGTGTCTGAGTAAGGCGTTGACGGACCCACTGATGAGTCCAACCGTCGGCGTCAGGACGAAACATCCTATTTTAGTGGCATTATTAGCCCGTATATCGCGGTTGGTTCGGCCCGCGAATACGACATGCTCGAGCTTAAGTAGTAGGCCTGAGCTTCCACTACGCTGACGACTGACGATGTGCGGTGATCGCAAATACAATACTACTGTATACGGTGCGCGATTACTATGGTCGGACGCTCTGAAAATCATCGGAAAATTGTATTTCCCGGCATGGCGCGATAAATCGAATTATATGTCGGCAATATTGCAACTTTAAGCATTCTTTTTCCGCAAAAACCAGATTTTTCGGAGGTTAAATAAATAGATTAAATCCCGGCGAACATACTCTTGCCCAAAAATATGTGTAACTTCGTTACATCTTCTATAAGAAAACCAACCCCCAGTATTGGTATAAGATTTGGTGTGTTATTCAATAAAAGAATTTTATTTGCTAATGTTCTGGTCATTATATTGAGTTTTTTCAGAAGAATCAATTTTTTATGGTTTCACATCGATCAACAATTTAAAAAATATACATAAAAACATATTTTTACAAATATAATACAATAACAATTACATATAATATTTAAACGAATAAAAAGTAAAATATTTAAAAACTTAAAAATTTTACAATGTAATCAACATCACAATACTCACCTCGAGAATAATTACAGTCTATTTCGCCGTACATATATATATATATATATATATATATATATATATATATATATATATATATATATATATATATATATATATATATTCTTGATTCTTAAACCATAGATTATATCATTTTTCTTTATTCTGTCTTTTCTTGGGTTTAGGTTCTATATTTAATAAATACACAAAACGATTGACGTTTCGCCCTTTATTCAAGGCATTTTCAAAATTCTTTCCTCCTTGAGATTTTGCTGTTCTGTTACTAATTTAGTAATTTTTTTTCATATAATATTATTTTCGGTTTCTAATTGTCTTTATATTTTTTATATAGTATTTAAAAAATCTTTTATATTATAATTTTTATTTTATATAGAGTAAAAGTGAAATGATGCTTGACATTATTTTAATAATTCCGCTCACAATTTTTGATCTTACATAACAATTTAAAGGTATTTAGAAACCGAAAATATATATTCCAAAAATTTAAATAAAATTCTTTTGATATGAGTATTTCAACAAAAAAAATATGCTTATCTTTGATACATTCAATACAAACTTACTTTAACAGCAATGCCACTTCTACGGCGAAATAAGCAGTAATTATTCTCGAGATGAGCATTGTGATATTGATTACATTGTACAATTTTTAAGTTTTTAAATATTTTACTTTTAATTTGTTTAAATATTATATGTAATTGTTATATGTAATATATTTGTAAAAATATGTTTTATTTCTATTTTTTAAACTCTAACCGACTTCTAAAAGCGCGCTAAAAAGAGAAAAATAACTATAACTTTTTATATTAAATTGAACTTTTTGAAGTCGGCGCCGAACTAATACCTGACAAAATGTGATTTGCATAAACAGATTAAAAATACTTTATTTCTAGTTGCTTTCTTACCATAATTTGTATATATTAGTAGTTATTTATTTTATTTACAAATAATTTGGCGCCGATTTTAAAAATTGCAATTTCATATAATTTTTATTATATTTTATCCAAAGTTGTATCGGTGTGCATACATAAAAAAAAAAACACATACTTGACGAATTGAGAACCTCCTTTTTAGAAGTTGATTAAAAAATATATTCTTCTGAAGAAGCTCAGTATAATGAGCAAGATGTTGAGAAAAAAAAAATGTTTTATTGAATAACACCAAAACTTATATCCAAGAAAATAAAAAAAATATTATATATATATATATATATATATATATATATATATATATATATATATATCACTTTAGAAGTTGCAAATAATTTTAGAAGCAATAATAATAAGGGAATTATTGTATTAGTCAGCGCTTAATCATTTGTTTTTCGAGAAATGTTATCTGTCATATTTGTAGAGAACTGTAGCTAAGATACAAGATGGTCGAGAACAACGTGAAACTACAAGAATTGTTGGTAAGGGTCTTTGTGCTGTACTAAATGTGTAGCAGCGCTATGGGAAGACTGACGTGACAATCAGAAGACCAGGATCCGGACGAAACAGAGTAACCTCCCAAGGAGATGATCGTTTTTTGGTGTCGGCAAGTTTGCGGAATAGAACAGCTTCTGCAGTTTTGCTGCGAAATCAACTCCAGGGAGTTAGAAATGTAAATATTAGTGAATGAACGGTTAGAAAAAAAAGGCTTCACACTGCTGGATTGTCTTGTAGAAGTATGGCTACAGGTCCACTATTGCAACGCCGGCATCCAATTGCAAGATTAGCATTTGCCCAAAATCACTTAGTATGGAATAATGATAACTGGAGCAAAGTATTGTTTTCAGATGAGTCACGTTTTTGCCTCGGGTCAAACGGGCGTAGACATATGTAGGATGAGTTGGACCGCCATATCTGAAGGTATACACCATCTCCAAGAACTGCCCAGGAGCTAAGGGAGTTACTATTGCAGGAGTGAAATTCCATCGATCAGAATGTGACCCTTAATTTGATTGAAAGTATGCCTCGTCGTCTTCAAGCAGTTATTAACGCAAGAGAAAAGAAATAATGACGTTATTAATGATTAATTTTTTTTTTCATTTATGTTGTTTTGATAACGATAAGTCGAACTTCATTTTAAATGTAAATATTTTTCTTTTTCAGAATAAATCATAAAAATCAAAAGAGATGTTTACCGATTTAACATTGTATATTAAATTTCGATTAAAAAATACAGCGCAATGATTTACAATTTGCCAATATATGCTTAAAACAGAAAATTCCAAAAAGACTCCACAATTTCAATGTGACCTAAACTAATATATATATATATATATATATATATATATATATAATAAGTGGTTCGGCCGTAAGACTATTATTCTGCTACAAAGGCTCAATTGTAAGTTAATAACTTTAACTTTGATTTTTTAATAAAAAAGTGTATTACATAAAGGGTGTTTTTTATAGAGGTATAGAACTTTTAAATGGAATAAAACAAAGATGATTTTTTTTTAAATTGATATGAAATTTACTTTATTCGAAAGATAACCTTCTGGCATTATAATTTAAAAATGACTTCTGGCATATGACCGCCACGGCTGGCTCGGACGTAGTCTAATCTGGAGGTCCAATTTTCGATGACTTTTTCTAACATTTGTGGCCGTATATCGGCAATAACGCAGCGAATGTTGTCTTCCAAGTGATCAATCGTTTCGGGCTTATCGGCGTAGACTAGCGACTTCACATATCCCCACAGAAAATAGTCTAGCGGCGTTAAGTCGCACGATCTTGGAGGCCAATTCACGGGTCCGAAACGTGAAACTGTGCGGTTATCAAACGTTTCCTTCAATAAATCAATTGTGGCACGAGCTGTGTGACATGTTGCGCCGTCTTGTCGAAACCATAGCTCCTGCACATCATGGTTGTTCAATTGATGAACGAAAAAGTCAGTAATCATGGCTCTATAGCGGTCACCATTGACTGTAACGTTCTGACCAGCATCGTTTTTAAAGAAGTATGGACCAATGATTCCACCAGCCCATAAAGCACACCCAACAGTCAGTTTTTCTGGATGTAACGGTGTCTCAACATACTCTTGAGGATTATCATCACTCCAAATAAGGCAGTTTTGTTTATTGACGTATCCATTCAAACAAAAGTAAGCTTCATCGCTAAACAAAATTCGCTTATGAAAATCGGGATCAACGGCAATCTTGTCTTGGGCCCATTCACCGAATGTACGCCTTGCTAGGTGATCGTGTTGTTTCAATTCTTGCACGAGTTGGATTTTGTAAGCACACAAACCAAGATCTTTCCGCAAAATCTTCCATAAAGTGAATGGACACATATCCAATTCCTGTGGACGATGGCGGATAGACTGATTCTGGTCTTCCTCTATGCTACGCTCTACAGCAGCAATGACTTCTTCTGTACGCACTGTACGACGTCTCTGTGGATGCGCATTATCATTTAGAGTAAACGTGGTGCGAAAACGTTCCATAGTTAATCGAATTAATTGCTCTGATGGACGATTATGTTGATCGGAAAATGGACGTAGTGCGCGATATGTATTTCGAACAGAACCATGATTTTCAAAATAAATTTGCACAATTTGGAAGCGTTATTCAGGCGTCAGTCTATTCATGTTGAAATGCCAAACCAAACTAAACATAAATCACTTGACAGCTGACAAAATGGCCTCCAGTTAAAAAAGTGTAGCCAACTTAAAGTTCTATACCTCTATAAACAACACCCTTTATAAGTTTATTGTATGATTAATAATATATCTTTCTCTCAAATCCTAAATAAATAATTTAGTGACTAAAAAAATAAGGAAAGGGATCTTTTTCATCTTTTTAAAATGGTATGTCCCTTAAAGGGAAAAAGTTCTGGGAATGCAACATAGCCTTCGGGATGGTACCGGTTTCTTCCTCAACTTCGCTAATACATTATTCTGTGTGTGTGTGTTATTTGCCAAATGTGAGGATGCAAATGAAACGTTCCAATTCTTTTCATAGAATCGATTAGGCAAATATCATTTTCATTTAAAAATTTCGTATCCTATTAAGCAGCGATAAATATTTTTCAGAACATCTATGATTCAAAATCATAAAATAATCTGTTAATTTACAGATTTACAGGTTGTTAGTTTTCCATGAACTCAAAAACAATGCATTAGGTTAATACCTCACTAAGAAATTACAGGGTGCTTGTAATTATTAAAATTTTTACATTCTTGAAATATCGTTATATGTGAATGGAATGAAAGATTTCGACTTCCTCTAATTATGGCGCTTACAGCACTATTTTGACTATGCCACATTGAAACGTTATTTTTTTATTATCACCTGAGCATCTAAGAGAGTTGTTTTATGTTGTTCCTATTTTGTGAGTTTATAAAATTTTCAAGCTTTTTGCTTTTCCAAGTGAAGAAAACGGAAATGAAAATGGGGATTATTTTTTTTCTCAAAGGCTTATATCTAGAGAAAGCAATCTGGAGCCGAGATCGCAAGTTCGAGATCTCGCGGGACTGAAAATGACGATCTCGCAAGATCACGGATACTTTTTGAAAAAATTCTATTGTTTTTATTTGGAAAACTAAAACGCAATGAAAACTGCTTAACGTGGCATGTGATGAAAAAGACACAACAACATTAATTTAAAAAAATACTTATCCTTTATAATCATTTTCTTATTATTATAAATGAACATACCCGCTTTTTTTTTGGAAATTAACCAAAATAAAATTTTTTCAACATTTGTAACATTTCTGCGAAATATTGTTGCGTCGTTAAATCACGTAAAAATTATACACCGTTATCAACAGGTCATCGCGATGCGTGTGTTCAGTCATAACAATTTCTCAAAAAAATATAACAGGTTCAAGCGCAGCTCGAACTTAAACTTAGTATTCACATTAACAGGCACATTTTTTTAATTCAGATTTCAACATTGAATGAATGAAAGAATGAATAAAAGTGGTGATTCTAGATTATTGATGCTTAGGCGTCGTTGGACCCTTTACATCAATCAAGGCAGCCTCAAACACTGAACTTGCTTAATGACTTCAAGTGAAAACATTATTTGTCCGACATGTCTCTACTTAAGTCCGTTGACGGCTGAACACTTTTTGAGGACATACTCAAAAGTTTTACCTTCTTTTAGACACCATCTGTACATCGATTATTCATGATGCCATTGTTATGAAGATGGACTCTTAGGTAATAATATCTTGTCAGTAATCCCATTCGCAATTCTTTCCTCTCCAGGTAAGATAGTTATATGTTCTTTGGGGACTTTCCTCCAAGATTTAATAAATGTCCTTTCCAGCAACAGTTTTAGTTTCTTTTTGCCGAAGATAATTGGAAGCGGTAGAATTGATTAGGGTCGGGTCCGAATGGTTCAATTGCAAACCCCATTTTTGGTGACCCGGGACCCACACAAATCTAATGGAGCAGCCTTTTCTGTTGGATTATGCAGTACATCCTTGCATACAGAGACCAGTTGTAAACCTACGATATTAGACTTCCGAGCCAGTATAGCAGCCCTACTGTTTAAGCATAATTTATTATCTTATTCCTATTTACGCTCATCTTACAGACATGATCATATTTCTGCCGAAAAGACCGTTGTATGTTGTACGATAGGAAAAAAACTCTCTGACTCTCGTGCTCCTACCGAACATCCCAGCTCTTTTATCTGTAAACGATCACAATTTATTTCTCAAAAGAGTTTGCTCCTCCTCCTTACCCTCTCTGCTTGGCAAAAGCATCTTAAGAGAGTGGCAATTTATTTACATGAGGACTAATAAACATCCCTCCACCGCCTTCTTTTCAGTAAGGAAGCCGCCAGTTTCAGATGCAAAATCTCCCAGACATCTGAGACGATGGACAAGCTCGTTCTCCATATATAAATAGAAAGAAGGTAGATTCATTAAGATTTTCAGTGTCTTGGTGAGGACAGTTCCTGTAACATTCATTTTTTTCACACAAGCCATTCTTTGAACTTTGTCAAGTTGAAGACTGTATCTGCGCTTGGTTCAACTACACCTTCATACTAAAATATCTTCGGTGTCAGCCCACTTATACACCAAAGATTGAATGACAAGGCCAGAAAATACATTTGACCTTCTTGGATAGAACGTCTATATGACCATTTCAGCCTAGTCAGGAGTCCCGAATTATTTCCCAGTATTTCATTGTTCCCCTGTATTATGTAATTGTAGGCAGTTTCTTAATTTTTCTCTTTTTGAACATAGCAGTATCTCAGCTTTGTCAGGGTGGATTTATTACAAGCCCGTCTTTATCGCACAATTTTTCCGCGATCCGGAGGGTTCGCTTCATCATACAACTCAAGTTATGTAGTAACCTACGCACATACTGGTATATGAACAATCTAAGCGGCTAAAATTATTTTATACTCAAATAGGTTTTCAACTACGAAATAAAATGAAACAAACGTATTTATTTTTATAAATTATATTGTAAAACACATAAGTCACAAAATTACATATTGAAAAATCACAAATTAGGAGCATTTTTTTCTTCGCTATCTGATGAGTTCATAATTGTGTTCGACGCCGCAGACACGAGCATTTTAATAGTTTCAGGCAAAAAAGAATCCAATTTTCTTGATTTTACGCACCTCTTGCTGTTCAGTAGAGGATCTGAAGTCCAAAGTAACATCTTGAAAATTTCCTATCAAAATCTAGTGCATACGACCGAAAATGCTTGTTACGTGCCTCTGCTGCCTCCTCGGACAGCTGGCTAATTGGTAATAAAGCGTATTTAATTATTACTGCACCGTAAATTAAAATTTTGTGCATCGTAGGCGTCATAGGATGCCAAGGATACAATTCCACATATAAACAAGCTGTTTCAGATGTATATTTTTCCGGATCGACTATATGTTCGCTTGAAATTGTTTCTAGCATAACTTTCAGTCTGTATATAAGTTCGTAGCTGATACCTGCTATTTCGGAAGCTAATCTGGTATAGTCAAAAAATCTCCTGCTTGTGTTGCCTTGATTGGTGTTGCCAAAGTTAACCTTTGGTATATCAACTAATAAATCTATTTCATTGCGACACCGAATCTGGATATCTATTTTTGTAGTTTTTTTCCAATTGTTTTTCCTCTTCCGTTTTTCTTTCTTTATATTTCTTTACAGGTAGCTTATAAGCCAAATGAACAATACTCTCAAATAGTCATATCCTGGCATGTAGCCCCACTCTTTTTCACAAAACGGAAACTTATTGGTCGACAGAATCATGGGGAAGAGGAAGTTGGATTTTTCCTTAATGCATTTTCATTTTTCACACCACATATTAGTTTTAAAAGCACGAAGGAGCTCAGAAATAAGTTGGCATCGGAATCGGCATCACTTTCAAGTTCTTGTTTATATTGTGTTTATTGAGAACCATCGCAACTCTATTTGAATATTATCTTCTGTTTCCCGCTCTTGTTCTTCTACTCTTAACAGTACCTCTTTCAGGTATTCGGATAAGCGCTGAACGGTTGTGTCTATTAAAGGCTGTAATTGCACCTCGGCACCGTTACTCGTTATCTTGTTGATCCCGGTGCTAGATAACACTTTTTTTGGCCTTTTGCAAAAGACTGTAACACGGAAAAAAGTTCTCATTCACCTTTCTAATGATTCGGTACTGTCCTTTCGTTAAATTGGTATCTATGAACATTTGTAGAGCTTTCACTGGTGTCTGAAGTAATTTCTTTCTTTTACTTGATTTTCTTTGATAATATAACTTCTTATATTTGGTTGCACGTGTTGGTGTACTGGTTATTTCTGTGAGAATATTGGATGCATTTCGTTTTCCTGTTTTTCCTAACTTTACTTGCACTGCATGTATTAATAAATCCTCTTCAAAAATTGCACAGACGTCTTCGGTTGCTCTTAATTCTTTCACTCGATTATCTAAACGGCTTGCTTGATCTACCTGCACGCGTTTGAGTACCGGCAACAGGAATTGCGAAGGCTCCTTCTAGCCAGGATTGATTGTATTTAAAAATACATCTTCTTCATTATGTCCTTTAGCCTGTGTTTTATTTCCGATTTAAAATGTGCAAAATTGCGTTTCAAGGTCTCAGTTTTGTCTTCAGCGTATTCCTTGCAAGATAAAAGCTGATCTTTTAAATAATTTAGTTTTTCTTTCAAACAAATAAGTATTTTTTTGTCACGATCCTTATTCCCTAGGAACCCGATGTACCTAAAACAAACACATATTATAAAGAAAACATATTTTTAAAAAATTGATTTTTTTGTCATTTTCATGTAAACATTTGAAAGTACTAAAATTTAGCTTAACCGGCTTATCCGGATCCAATTTTTTATTAACTTTTATCAGAAACAAAGAACTTTAAAAAACAGTTAAAATTATAACCGGATCTATCCCGAAAGCATAACAAAAACCTTAATAATCGAAGATAGTCTATGAAAGGATATACTTTTGTAATGCCAAAAAAATACTTTTGAGTAATGAGTTGACCAAAATTTTAGAATAGTATATAAGTTTATTACCTGTAGTATGAAGATCCATCATTTTGAAATCCTGGGATGAACTTGAAGACATAAATATTTCAGTTGGCAACTTAAGTTCACAAAAGAGCGTCGAGAATGAAAACGTACACTTGATGACAATATTGAATTCCAACTGAAGGTACACGCAAGAGGAGCACGGGAAAGGGGCCGAAGAAGCTGGATATTGTTCTTGGAAGGGTTCCTTATCACAGACAGGCGCGGAACCAAGGGGCGGGGGGAGGGGGCGGTCGCCCTCCCCCCCAAGAGCTTTAAGTTCAGGAAAATAGACCCGATTTTGCCTAATACTATAATTCATTCAAGAACTAGAGAGAGTAATAAATCATTTCTTACTCTTTTTTTTTTCTGTTGGACACATATATTTTTCATTGGAATGGGTTAGAAATTTTATAATCAAAAATACCAGTCTATAATAATGGACTATTTGGGTTGGATAACAATAGATATTTTGGATGTGTGAAGCGTTAAAAAGGATTTTAATCCTTGTCATAGGCGTCGGAAAGAGGTTTATTATCACTATGTATTTATGGCATAGAGTATTATTTCGGTAATAAACTTAAATAAAAAGTTTTTATAATATTATTTTATTTCTTACGATATCTTAATAATTCACATACATTAGAAAATAAAGAAAATTTTGACATATTTAACACAAATCACAATTGTATTTTTATTATTTTAATTTTGGTATAGAAACCGTTTTAGGCACATTCAGACTAAAACGTAGCCTTTTTCTCTCAAAAAATTCAAAAGTTATAATTTAAATAGTTACAAAATACCCATGGTTACACATATATAAGAAAATGAATTCGTTTATATAATATTAAAATTTTTTTGGAGATATCGGTAATTTTATTATGAATTAAAAACATCTTTAGGATATTTGACGTTTCAGTTTATTTATTTCTTAAACCATCAGCAGAATTATAGTTCAACACTAAAAAGGGATTCAAATGTAATTAGTTTTTATAAGTTACAGAAAATTTAAATAATAAATTGTGTTTATGCTGGTAAAGAATGCGTATCTAATTTGTAATCAAAGTCAGTGGAGCTATCTTCGCTCAAATTAATTATAATTAGTTCCTCTATCTCACCAATCCTGAGATCGAATTTCCACATTTTCTTTTATTCTTTTATTATATGGATTCTTCCCAATTTTCTGCAGTAACTAAAAATCTTTCAAAAGTTCAGTTAAATTACTAATTTTGTATGTTGTGTTATTTCTAGCAACTCTACCTTTTGCTTGAGAGAGATATTTCCTTCTCCAACGGACATTTTCCGGACGATCTATAAAAACAGATTTCCTATCTGAATTTTTCCAGCAAAAATTAAGTTCTCTGAGCAATTTCCAGAGCTCAATTCATTTAATTTCAGGTAAATCCCGATCTTCATTGATTTTAGTGAGAATTTTGTCGACGGTTGGGATCTCTCCTTTTATTGCAGTTTACATCTCTTCTTTCAACGAAGTTTTTGTGGCTCGGGAGTACCAACAATTCCAGACGTTTTTTCTCCTTCAGTATTCGGTACATAGTAGATTTTCCAACTCCTGTCATATTGAAACACACCTCAACAGAGCTTTTAACATTAATATCTTAATATTGATATCTTAAGGCATCATAAACATTCATCGTAATAAGTTTTTCTTTGAGGAAAAAAAGCCCTAGTTTAACGATTTTGGAATAAATATAGATATGGAAGCTATATCTTTTGGGTATCTCACTAATCTCAAATAATATATAAAAACAAGCACAAACAAGATAAATCACTAAGGACACGCTGTAAGGTGTACTTTGCTCACTGACAGAAATTAAATTGAATTATCAGCAGTTTTGTTATTGCAGTAAATTCATAAAAGCTTATAATATTTAAATATAATTAAATATAATTAGATTCACGGCAGTCCTCAGTTACCTGCGAAACTGGAGCAGGGACGTTAGAGGTTTCAATAACAGTTTTATTACTCTCTCTAGTTCTTGAATAGAGTATAGGAATGTGTATGCTTGCGATCGCCCCTCCTCTACCCAAGAGCTTTGAGTTTAGGAAAATAGAACCGATTCCGCCTTTTATATTAGGAATGTGTATGCTGCTGGCACTCCCTCTCGTTGACAATTTATTTTTTTCGCGATAGCCCCCCCCCAAGAGCTTTTTGTTCAGGAAAATAGACCCGATTCTGGCTCTTATACTAGGAATCTGTGTATGGTGCTCGCATCCTCCCCCCTATTGGCAACTTGTTTTTTCTTATGATCGCCCCCAACATCTCCGAGAGCTTCAAATTCAGAAAAATAAACCCGACCCTGCCTTTTACACTAGAAATAGGAATGTTGGTGGGGTCCCCCCCCCCCGTCGATAACTTGCTTGTCATGCTGTATTTTTGTGATATCACCGCCCCCCCCCCCCAAAGAGAGAGGCTGGATTCGCCCCTGATTACAGGTAGACCTTTGTATTCATTATACAGC
This sequence comes from Diaprepes abbreviatus, assembly GCA_034092305.1. Classification (NCBI taxonomy): domain Eukaryota; kingdom Metazoa; phylum Arthropoda; class Insecta; order Coleoptera; family Curculionidae; genus Diaprepes; species Diaprepes abbreviatus. The sequence goes on along the minus strand of JASJET010000235.1, from coordinate 1,190,404 downwards.
ATTTTGAAAAAAAAACTCTTTTGATCGCGTAGATTGTTCAAATATCTGTATATGTTACGTATTAAGTATTTTGCTTCCTGGCCAAATTAGTAAAAAACCTCTAATCTTTCCAGATTTACGTTTTTAATGAAATTTAAAATTAATTTGAATAATTACTCTACGTAAATCTCTTCAAGTAATTTTCTATGACGCTTGCAATAAAAAAAAAGATCCATTCGCCCTGTATTATAACAATAGATTTCCATATCTAATCGCACATATTTCATAAATCTACGCAAAAAATGATCGATCTCCAATATTTCAACAAAACCCTTGAAAAATAAAGTAACAAAAAGTTTTTCGTGCACCAGTGTAACGATTTCCACCATCCAGATCAAACCGATATTTTCCAGGCAGGCGCACGCGATTTTCTGGCAAGGTGAAGTTCAAGCTCTAATTTATATTTTTCAGTTCTAACCTTTAAATTCTGTTGCAGGAAAAACGCAAACACCTGGATACTTTTTATTTTCTTTTTTTGGATTTTTTTTTAAATTGTTTTGTTTATGACGTAACAACAGCACAACACAGGTAAGTAATAAATTATGATTTTCTGGTTTTATAAACTCTTTTCTTTATTTACTTTCAAGTGTCTTTAATGACTTAGAATATTTATAAAAATATTTCATGAAATTTAATTGTTATTAGTAATTACCCGAAAATTTTTCATAGATGGAAGTCAATATAATTATTAATAATGGAAACTAAAATCTAAATATATATTTTAAATTATTGATATTAAGTTCTCAGTAAAACTATTACGTACACTTTACGATCAACGCCAGTGTTAAGTAGTAAAGAATATTACTCTAAATTCCAATATTTTGATCGTTTTTTATAAAATTGTTGACATATACATAAAGGCTATTTTTAAAAGGAATTTATAGATCTGAGCCCGATACATTTTTTACGACAGAGTTTCGATTCGAGTTTTGAATAAGAAAAGGATTATTTTACTAAGAGTTTTTGCAATTAACAAGCTGTTTAATTCTTAAAAATGGTGTTTATCGCATCACTCGGATAACTAGTAAATAAAAATGTGATTGTGATGAATTTTATGACGAGAACATTTTTGGGCCGAGATTCTGTAATAAGCGTGAGGATAGAATCGTTTTATTTGAATCACCTGTTAATTAACTCTTACCTAAGCCAGATTGACTGCCTTCGATTTAATGGGGTAATTTCCGAACTTAAAGGTGATAGGGCATTTTACTAATCATTTTGCTTTTTATAGAGACATTTTGTTTACTTTAGCATTTTTTTACATATAACCTTGAAATCAAGCTTTCTTGAAGCAGTTTTTATAAAAATTTATGATTATCTTATAAACTTATAAAGCACATTGATAACGAAGGAAAAAATAAGTGAAAAACTAGGGATAGTCAGTGGGAAGTTCTAATGAACTTTAACGAGGCGCGTTCCTAGTTCGTCACACATTATTTTGAATCATTATATACGAGGCATACTAGAATATACAGTGTGCGACAAAACATATGCACGAACTTGTGGATTTTAAAATATGCCTTAATAACAAGACAAAAACACATTGCTTTTCAAATTGTTTTATTTATTTACAAAGTTAACAACCTAAATTTACTAAAACAAAACAAAAATTTCCCACATTTGTTATGAAAATAAACAAAAACCATATTTCATAATTAACAATACTTTCTTTATGCGACAAAACAATAGCACATTTTTAGGTTATTCCATTTAAATAAAAATTTAACTAATATTTAGTTGAGTAGCCCTTATTTTTTAAAACCTCCTCGCATCTGCGTGGCATGGACTCTATAAGGTTAGATAAAATTTCATCGGAAATTCCATTCCATGCAATTTCCGCTTGTCGGAAAAGGCCATCCGCATTTTTGCAATTATCGCGATTTATTTTGCGATCTACAATATCCCATAGATTTTCTATGGGATTGAGATCAGGCGATTGCGCTGGCCATTTCAAAACGTCAATCTTGTTGTTTACGAACTACTCTTTCACACATTTAGCAGTGTGTTCTGGGTCGTTATCATGTTGATACCTCCACTTAAGTGGCATTTCTTCCTCTGCGTGTGGCAACATAACATTATTTAGGATATCCTTATACACAAAACGATCCACTATACCATTAATTTTGTGAATTGGTCCGATTTCATGTCCGGAAAAGCATCCCCAGATCAAAACATTTCCTCCTCGTGCTTAACGTTGCCCTCTAGGTCTGTATACAAGCCAAAATCCATCCGAATTTTTCAGGTTGAACTTCGACTCGACAGAAAAGAGTACGGTGTTCCATTGGGTTGTACTCCAATTTAAGTGTTCCTTTGCAAATAGAATTCTAGCTAGTCTATTTTTGGCGGAAATAAATGGTTTTTTGGCACTTCGATATGATTTCAATCCACCTTCAACAGCTCGTCTTTGGATGGATCTTTCAGAAATATATAGTGGTAATCGATTTACAATTGACCTTGCTGATATGAACGGATCTTCTTTTATTAATTTAATTATTGTCTGGTCTTCCCGTTTACTGGTTTTTCGTGGACGACCTCCTTTGTTGATAGTGGTCAACGAGCTTGAAGAACGAAAGCGGCTTATAATTCGCGAAATTACGCAATGATGAATTCCAAATTTCATAGAAACTGATGTCACTGATTCACCACTATTATAATATTTAATTATTTTTTCGTTTATTTGCACTGAGTACTTATTATTAGCCATTTTTTTCATTAAAAACTTGTGCCATATGACCGATGACTTTGAAAGACCAGGAACGACTATATAAACACGTGGAAATTTTCTATAAATATTCTTACAATGTTCAAAAGAGGGTTATTAGTTATTTAACGGTACTTGTTGTCGATAATTTTTTATAATTCATAAAGAATGTAAGTTGATGTTATTTCGTGCATATGTTTTGTCATAAACAAAAAGTGAAGTTGTAAACAAAACAAATTTTTTTCTGATACAAAAAAAAAATAGTTTTGTTTGTGTCTTTTTTTTAGCAGAAGAGTCCATCGCGATCATAAATAAGTAAAAAGAATTTAAATTTAAGTGCATTTGACTATGTTATTTAGCCATATATTAGCGAGTAGAAGTTCGTGCATTTGTTTTGTCGTACACTGTATATACCTCGTAATTTCTTGGGAGCATACAGGGAAGGTCAAAATAACTCTATTTTGTCATAGAAAAAAATTCCTAAAGTACCCCTTAAAGGAGATACAGAGAGGGGTACTCAGCGATTTACCTTATCGGCTCTAAGTTTTAAACCGACTTGTATAATGTAATGAAATTTTAATATTTTATTGAGGCCATAAAGACTCATTAAACCATACTACAGTAGATGTTTTAGATTATCAAAGAAGTCAGGAACGGACTTGCAGCCACACTCGTTGGGTGTAATTTTTCACAGGTGTCATTTTACAGAGCTGAAAACTGATATTTTAAATATTTTGGTCATTTCTCTTCAAAAAAGGCACTCGTAATTTATTTCTATAAAACTGACGATTTTCAAAATAAATCGGTTTTTATACGAAAAACTAAAAAGTTACTAATGCTAAACATAAACAGGTGAAAATAAAATACACGGTGTGTGCTGATGTGCTTTAATTTATGTGGAAGCGCTGTCTCACTCTTCGAAGTCAAGAAGATGTTATACTGAAAGATTTCCGGTCTAGACATTGTCAAGTCCAAAAACCTTTCAAAGATTGATCGGGGCTCAATTAATTTACAATATTATTAAAATGCAAAAATAGTAAAAACATTTAAATATTATTTTGGCAACTGTTCAATATGTGCTCCACTTAATTGAATAAATTTTCTTATTCTTCTAATATTTCCCCGCTTCACTGCAAATAATATTGTCATGGTTTAATTTTTTGCTTAAGTTCACTATGGCTAATTTAGTTAATTTAACCTTATTTTGCAAATACTCTCATTATGGGCAACAAAGTATCATTTTCCTTAAGTATTTCCCAGGGATTGTTTAAAAAAAGCATTTTATTAAGTACACTGTGCTTAAATATTTTCTTATCGATGTTGAACTTACTGTTCCTTTTTTTATTTTAGATATATCTTGTTTTTTCCCTGCCATTTAGATTTACATTTGAACGAAATGGTATGTATGTTGGGTTGCAGGAGATCCCTATTAATATATTAATACATATTTCTCGAATTTGAAAATGGTTACTGGGATACTTATTAGATTTATTTTTGTTTTGAGTGGAAAATGCTAATGATTAACGAATTGGCTTAAATAACAAATGCATTGTAGCAGACTGTTGGTGCTCAGCGTCATTCTTTTTGAGCTGTATTTTCTTTCACACGTGACAATTGAACGCGCTTAACGGAAGTCGATTAGTGTGCAAGCTGGGCCATTTGGCCTTGATTTTTTACTTTTTCCTGGGTTTTTGACAAATTTTTGGGATTTTCAGATGGAAAGTCGAAAATTATCCTGGTAATTTTGTTGAGTACCGTATCTTTTGCCAGGTTGGCAGTTATGGTTTTTTTTTACCGGGATAGACCAGGATACAGGGATTTTGGGTAGTTTCTACGTGTCAATAAAGGAATCAATCTAGATCTCAAAAACATCGCCATCACCGCCATCCATCCTCAGTGTATTTGTTACGCTGCAGAAAAACCTTTTGGTATAAAGATTATTTATTTTCTTCAATAATTTTAATTTTTTTAAAGTTATTTAGAACTAGTCAATACGAATTTTATTTTGACCCAAAGGCTCCTTGCATTTGGTATTTCGTTTGATTTTTTAAATTTTTTTTTTATTGAACAAAATAAGGTTAGGGAAATTTAGATTTAGGTTATATTGCTATATAAACCAGTTGGAGTATTGAAATCTCGCGGGAAAATCATCCGGAGACCTAGCGTGTACTTTTTCAACGTGGTACGGGTGAAGTAACTGTTCTGTTAGAGTTTCATATGCAATCCATTTTGTAACACTCTTTGAACGGTTGTCAGCAATATCTTGCAAAATTTGTTCCTCTACATGAGGGTCACGTGCTCTTCTGGGAGGACCCTCACAGTCACGTTGCGGCAAAAATGACCATGACTAAAACATGTAAAAAATTAATTCTTTAACTCTAATAATTATTTTCTAATCATCTTTTACCTATTTCTCTTAGACTTCGATCAACCCTTTGAAAGGTTTTTGGACTTGGCAATGTTTGAGTTGGGAATCTTTCAGCATAATGTCTTCTTGCCTTCGAAGAATTTGATAGAGCTTCACTATAAATTAAATTCCTATGCGTAAAATATTCTTCTATTCTTTTTAAATTATTGTTACTTGAAGGCGGTTTTGACAAGTTCCATCAATAGTAATTCATTATGAAGGTATTAACAATAACAACCTGACTTTTATCTGTTTGTGTTTGGCATTAGTAACTTTTGAGTGTTTCGCACTAAAAAATTCGTTTTCAGCTCTGATGATCTAAAACATCTACTGTAATATGGTTAAATGAGTCACGGTGAACAAGTTTGATAACAGACTCTTGACGTCAAATAGACCGATTTAAGCCAGCTTAGTTATATCCGATACTGCTTTGTTTAGAAGTCAAAGTTTAAAGAAAATATTAATTTTGCCAAATTTCTTGAAAACGTGGTAAAAGAATTTAATGATTTTTTGATGTGTGGTCTAACACTATAATCACTAAGAAGTCGACTAAAGTAAGATCAACATTTTAAGTTTCTAAGCCTATCTTACTATTAAACATGGACGACTATACGCGCTCCGAGGAGATTGACATATTCCTGGTGTATGGGTTTTGTGAAGAAAATAGGCATCGAAGTGTTAGGGTTTAGATGGATAGATTTGCTAACCGCCGAATACCAAGCCATCAAGCAAATGCCAATAATGAGCGTCATCTCCGAGAAACAGACAGCTTCGAGAAAAAATTTGATGGTAGGGGTCGTATTCTAATAACTCGATCAGTCGAAAAAGGAGAGGAAATATTGAAAAGAGTTGAAGAACAACCAAGTGTTAGTACCCGTTGCTTAGAACGTAAGTTGGATCTCCCGAAAACTATTAAAACATATTTTAAAAGAACATTTGTTACATCCATATCACGTCCAAAAGGTTCAAGAACTTTTACCAGTTGATCTCCTCATGCACCTTAAATTTTGTGAATTTATTCGAAACAAAAGAATTCGTGATCCAATCCATTCTAAAATCCGTTTTTCTGGTGAAAATATTTACATTATTACTAGAAACACAATAGGAAAACGTATAAAGGGAGTTATAAGTGACATATCGTTCTCTTTTGAGACATTTGTTTTTAATGATTCATAACAATAATCTCAAGAAAATACTGCTGTAGAATTACGCATTTATTATCGAGAGTTTTAACTCAGTAATAAACACGGTACAAAAAAAACTTAATTTGAAGCATTTCCATTTTTAGAAATTTGGAATAATCTGGCAATATCGCTTCGCAATAAGAGTTGTTTTCTCAGAGCTCTTACAAGATCAAAGGAAATCTAAATCCAAGATTCAAAGAGTTGTTATAATTCGAATAATTTATAACTATATTTTTAAATGTTTTATATAACATTTTTGTTATTGAGAGAGTATTATCTATAGTTGTATACTTAGAATTAATATCTAATTAATTTTTTCTGCTTAAGATAAAGTAAACTTTAATTAATCAAAATACATGTTTCCAAGAGTAAGATTATTCTAAGGAAATAGATTAATATTTGATAGGTTTATTTGTGGAATTTTAAGTCAATACTTTGCCGTATTTTATTTCACTTTACTTTATTTATCGCAAAATTTACGGTCTTTATATAAAATACAGAGTTAATAACGTTGTTGTAGTTGAACATTGACGATATTTATACTGTATTCATAAAGTAATGCAAAAATTCATTATCTCACCAGTTTTCCTCTTTTTGGAAAAAAAATGTCATATACAGGAACGGGAAACTTTTTAAATTTAGCTTTAATGTTAATTGATATTAATGCCTTTAAGGCATCGATAAGATTTTTAAAATTGAACACTCTGCATATTTTTTTTTATTTTTGAGTTCTACATCATAAGCTAAAAACAAATAACTATGCTCAGTACAAATAACTTGATATATTTGATCTAAAAAAGTTATAAATATGTGTTGCTTCAAGTTGCCGTACAGGCAAAGGACTGGTCCAACGAATTTGAAGCGTATTTAAGGGTCAATAGGTTTACAACAATAAAAAATTACATAATAATTATCTAACAATAGTAAAATCGTCTTTTACTTTATTACTAACATAGGAAAATGGAAAATATTTTTGTTTATTTTTGATAATTTGAAAATTCTTTCACTCTCTAAATATCCAACTATAAATATGGTGTGGTTATCTTTTATCCAAATAACTGACATTTTAATCATCCTTTAATTTAATAATAAATACCCAGACCTAGCCATAAGTCAATCAACGGTAAGCAGAATTGAAAGTAAATTTCGAGAAATTGGTTATGTTGTTGAATTGCAAAAAGTGGGCTTCGCACTAACGAGCATTTGGTCTTAAAAACCGGACAAAATTAATAACGTCGTTGTTTTAGACTCTAGACGTGTCAAAATCAATATCCGGGGATTTTTGAAGGCGGGTAAGGGGGGGCTGACTTAGGGTGGGGAGGGGAAGGGAAGTAATATCAAAAAAACGTAATGGGTATCGTTTTATATCTTGACTTAAGGTAATTGTACGTTATCCCATAAAAAGTCTTTTACAAAGTTTGACATTCTAAAGGGTTTCTACCGTTACGTCTCCGTAACTCGGATTGACTCTGGTTTTGGATAGCAGAGTTTCCTTGCTTCTCTAATTAGAGTATAGCAAGGAAACACAGCCTTATTGGAATCGTGTAACAACTCCGACTGCCTCCTTGTAAAGTCACCTTCAACAAAGATTTTGCAAAGCTTGCTCAGGTGTGTAATTTTTTACTTTCGGTTTCGGAGCAGTATTTATTACCTTGCTGTAACGTTTGGCTCGTGTTGGTACTGAAGTTGCATCTATTATAAGTTTAGAGGCGGCGGCATTTCCAGACATTCGTTGATTTACGCTGGCTGCATAGGTAAGCTCCTCAACAGGTACCTGTTCGCGGAGTTCTTTTGTATTTCGTCGTTTACTATGATCATGTAATTCTTGGAAATGCTTCCTTGGGCGTGCCGTAGATTTCATGGCCCAGTTATGTACTGGTATTGATACATTAAGCCACTTATCGTTTTTTTTTTCAAAAATATTTCTTCAGTATAGTTAGATGATATCCATCTCTTCTTCAAATCACTATTAAAATGTTTTAAATCGTGACTTAAGGTATGGCACTCGTTTTGGGGACATTTCATCATTTCGCGGAGCTTATGTTCCATAAATGGTACCTTATATTGAAGTGTTCTGAATGTGCTTTGTTTAAAAAGCATGTATTGCGTTTTCCGATGTACCTCTATAACATTTGATGTCAAATCTGTACCTATAGGAAAAAAAATATGCATGTAAATAAAAAATAACCAAAATTATTTCCAAAAAAAACCGTGCAACTCAAAGCGGTGCTTTTAAGAGGTGGAAATATGTGGAAAATGTTTTGACTGGTATGATATAGCTAATGTCTATAGTTTATTATAAAAAAAGAATTGTAGCCCGACCTAGCTCGGAACATTTTTAAAAACACTAATTAGTTAAAAAGAAAAATAGAAAATTTTCTTGCATATTGTTGTAAGTCCATAAGAATACTAAACATTCATTATATTTATGAATAATATATATTAAAATTAAATACATACCTTGTTTTTCAGATTCCATCACAAAAATTTGTTTTTTTAATATTCACTTTCCAAAATACCAAACATCAAACACAAGTCTAAAAAAAAAATCTATCAAGAACGAATGCGTCGTATTGAACGAAGCTTAGATTGCAATTAACTGTGCGGGACGTAGCTGCGGGGAGGGGTCACTTTATCATAATTTTATGATAGTACGGTTACTCAGGTATACAAAAAAAATAATTTCGATGTTTACTTGTATATTTTGCATTTCTCCTTTTTGTCCAGTTTTTGAGGCCAAATGCTCGTTTGTGCGTCGTTCCATTCAGAAGGAGGTGAGTAAAAACCAGAAAAATGGCATCCATTCAAGATACATTGATTACAGAAGTTATTTGATAATCCAAGAAAACATTCATTTTTTTGTAAACATTACAGATAAAAATATAAATTTATACCTAATTTCTAAACATAAAATACGCAAAAATGAAGTTTATTGTTAATCTTGAAATTAATCTAGTACAAATACAAAAAAAATGCCAGAATTTATTAAAACTAATCTCATTTTGGATACATACAAAACAATACACAAACATGACGGTAAGAAATCAGAAATTATTTAATATTATCACATCAATCTAATCCAAGTGCATGATATGAGAAAAAATGTCTATAAAATCACAATATTTTGGTTAATTTTTATTAATTTGAGAATTCTTTCATTCTCTAAATCATCATCCAGCCTGCTGAGTCCACTGCTGAACATAGGCCTTCCCTAAACGTATCCATTCATCTCTATCTTGGGCAGTTCTGATCCAGTGCCCTGATACTCGTTTGATGTCGTCACTCCAGCGTGTTGGTGGTCTACCTCTGCTTCGCGTGTCTGCACGAGGTCTCCAGTTTAGCAACCTGATTGTCCATCTATCGTCTCTGAATCTCGCAACGTGACCTGCCCATTTCCATTTGAGTGTTGTGATCCGCTGAATTATATCTTCAACTTTAGTTCTTCGTCGGATTTCTGTATTTCTCACACGATCTCGCAAACCAATACCAAGCATAGCTCTTTCCATTTTTCGTTGTGCGACTCTTAGTTTGAGCGTAGTGTTCTTGGTCAATGTAAGTGTTTCTGCTCCATACGTCATGACTGGCAGTACGCATTGATCGTAGACCTGACTTTTCAAACTTACTGGAAGGTTTGTGTTAAAAATATCTCTCAACCTTCCATATGCCGCCCATCCCAAACCGATTCTTCGTTGAAGCTCGTGTGTCTGGTTGTCTCGATTGATTCGTATTTCGTGGCCCAGATACTTATATACGCTGACTTCCTCTATGACGTTATTGTCCAACTTTATGGATCCTCCAAGCACTAAGTTTGTCATAAGTTTTGTTTTCTGTTTGTTTATATGGAGGCCAACTTTTTCAGTTGCCTCTCTTAGTTGTTGCGTCATCAGTGCAGCATCTGTTAGATTGTCTGTTATAAGGACTATATCATCAGCAAATCGCAGGTTGTTCAACCGTTTTCCGTCAATATCAACACCCATGTTGTCCCAATCCAGTATTTTAAAGGCATATTCCAAAGTGGTAGTGAATAATTTGGGAGACATCGTATCGCCCTGTCTAACCCCTCTCTCGATGGAAAATTTGTTACTGTTCTTATGAAGCCTTACGCTTGCTGTTGAGTTGCTGTAAATATTGTGAATTAGACGGGTGTATCTGTAGTCAATTCGGCACTGACTAAGAGTTGCTAGTATGGAGTTCATTTGGATCATATCGAACGCTTTCTGAAAGTCAATGAAAACAAGCACCAGGGGTCTATTGTATTCGATTGTCTTTTCGATGAGTGTTTTTATAGCGAGGAGATGGTCGTTGTTTCCGTATCCCGATCTAAACCCTGCTTGCTCTACAGGTTGGTAGAAGTCTAGTTTAGCCTCTAACCGTCTATTAATGATCTTGGTAAAAAGTTTGTACAATTGTGAGAGCAAGCTTATGGGTCTATAATTTTCCAAATCTGTCGGGTCGCCACCTTTGAAAATTAATACCATCAGGATATTATTCCAGTCTGCCGGAATCGAGCTGTCAAGCAGACAGAGGTTAAAAAGTTGTTTGATTTTTTCCAGTAAGGTTCTTCCACCCATTTTTACTGCTTCTATTACTATCTGATCCTCTCCTGGCGCTTTGTTATTTTTCATTTGTTTTAATGATATTTCTATTTCCTGTATTGTGATTTCAGGTAGGTCTTCGGATCCTTGATTCAAAACTCCGGTACGTCTGTCTATTTCCTTCGGTTGTTCTGGTATCGGTTGTCTACTCTTATAAAGTTCAGTGTAGAACTTTTCTACAACACGGAGCAACTCTTCCCTGTCTGTTGCTATCTCTCCGTCCTCATTTTTTAGTTTTATGATTTCGTTTTTACCCGTGTTCAGCTTTCTTTTCAGGATTCTGAGACTCCGATTTTCTTCTATAGTGGACTTAATTTGTTTGGTATTATAATTTCTTATGTCTCGTCTGATGCTCTTAGAGATTTGTTTATTTAGTTCTCTTATTTCTGTTATGTCCACGTTTTCCTGTTTTTGTATTTCTCTTCTGTTAGACATTAGGGTTTTTGTATGTTGGGTGAGTTTGTTGTCTTTCTGTTGTCTCGGACAACATTTTTTAGTCGCTTCCAGGATGGAGTTCGTGATTTGCTTGGTCCGTTCCTCGATATTTGTGCTTTGTGAGGTTGTTTTTGTTAAAGTGCTGGTTATGTTCTGTTCGAACTCTTCAAGATTCTCGGGATTTTGCCACTTGTTAGTTGTTTTTCTTTTAACCAGTCTGTATCTTTCCTGTCCCAAGTTAATCCTCACTGAAGCCCTGACCATTCGGTGGTCGCTTCCCACGGAGATCTGGTTAAGTACTGTCACATCTTGTATTATAGACTTCTTATCTGTAATGATGTAGTCTATCTCATTCTTGGTTTTTCCATCTGGACTCACCCATGTCCACCGTCTACTGATTTTTTTGTAATAGAAGCTGTTCATTAAAAATAAGTTGTTTTCCAGTAGAAAATGTAAGAGTGACTCTCCTCGATGGTTTCTTGTGCCACTACCAAAGTTTCCCAGAGAAATCTCGGCTTCGTCCGATTTAGGCCCATTTTGGCATTGAAATCTCCACACACGATGGTGAAATGTGTATGTATGTCCTCTAATGCTTTCTTGAGATCACCATAGAAAGTCTCCACTTCTTGGTCGGTATGGGTTGACGTAGGAGCATAGGCCTGAACAATCTTTAAGTTGTGTCTTGGATTGAGCTTCAAAACCAAGTAGGCCACTCGTGTTGATATACTTCTAACGTTTAACGTCTCTAAATATTAAACTATAAATATGGTGTAGTTATTTTTTATTCAAAGAATTGAAATTCTAATGATAATTTAATTTTATAATAAATTCCCAGACTTGGCCATAAATCAACCAAAAGTAAGCAGAATTGAATGTAAATTTCGAAAAATTGGTTATGTTGCTGAACTGCCAAAGAATTCTGTTAACAAGGCGGTGAAACTTAAAAATAGAAAAATGGCATCAATCAAGCTACAGTTAGTACAGGAGTTATACGATAATAATTTCTAAACATAATTAATATTTTTTAGTATAAAATATCACATTTTATCTCTCAAATATTATTAATTTCTCTGATTTTATGAATATTATCTGTCCAGTTTATGGGAATATCTAATCTAAATATGTTAAAATGAATGTAATTATGAATCTTAAAAACTAATCTAGTAAAAATACAAAAAAAATATATATAATTCATTAAAAACCAATCTCATTTTGGATACATACAAAGCAATACACAAACATGTAGGTAAGAAAACAGCAATTATATTACTATCACATCAGTCTAATCGGAACAGCATGATATGGAAAGAAGCGTCTATCAAGTTATATTTTTAATAGAATTTCGGAAAAAAAAAACATAAATTTACCACATTTACCTTTAAAACTGAGTTAATTTTGCAATCAAAGATTTAAATTGACAGAAAAATAAAACGCCAACCAAGTTTTGATAGTGGAAAGAAAAGAAAAAAATCGTTTTATATTTTATGACTAAACCCGGAAAATGGAAAATAGTATGGTTAATTTTTGATAATTTGAGAATTCTCTCACTCTCTAAATATTAAATTATAAATATTGCGTAAATATATTCTATCCAAAAAATTTAAATTCTAATATTAATTCAATTTAATAATAAATACCCAGGTCAATCCATGAATCAGTCAACAGTAAGCAAAACTGAAAATAAATTTCGAGAAATTGATTATGTTGATGTGCTAAAAAGTTGGCTGCTTTCTATTAACTTGGAGATGAAACTTACAACTAGAAAAAGAGCTTCTATTTAAGAAACATTTAATATCTGGTGATGATAAAAAAAAACATTAATCTTTTTTAAAAATTAGAGATAATAATATTAATTTAAACGTAATTTCTAAACATAGTTCTATTTTTTAATGTAAAATTTTACATTTTAGTTCCCAAATTATATTAATTTCTTTGGATTTATAAATATTACCTGTCTTTATCTGTTTATGGGAATATCTAATCTAAATATGTATAAATGAAGGTTAGTGTTAATCTTGAAAATTAATCTAGGGAAAATACAAAAGAATGCTATAATTCGATTAAAACCAATCTAATTTTGGATTCATACAAAACAAAAAGCATGACGGCAAGAAAATAGAAATGATTTAATATTATCACAACAATCTAAATCAAGCTGTACGATAAAAGAAGAAACGTCCATAAAATTTTATTCTTAATAGAAATCTGGAAAAAAATTATTCTCGATTTCGCCAACGTGTAATCTCACTTTAAAACTAACTTAAGTTGTGACATCATTTGATCAGAGTCTCCTGCAAACGGAATATTTTGAGTAGCGTTGGATGTTCCGCCTATAATCATACTGCTGTCCCATATTAATTTGTAGCTATTCTAAAAACCTTTTAATACTTATCACAAAGACAAAGGCTCCTTGGAAGCCCGGACGCTCATCTTCGCTTTTGCAGTTTTAGTTCCAAACAACTACAAGTTATTTAAGCTTACCACAAACATAACTCAAGACTTCAGAACTCAGGCAAGGCTGCTAATTAGCTGGACCAAAAAGTCCCTCTTGCTTTGAGGTTCTCACAACGATGCCACTGCGAGGTTAGTCGCATAAAGGTTTTTAATTAAATTAAACAAAACAAGTTTCTCAAAACACTTAAATCTATTAACAAAAATAAATAGGAAACGAAAATATTTACAATGAGAAACTTTAAATTAGTAATAAATAACAATATCAATATACTAAAATCATTGCTCCCGTAGGCTGTTCTATTAATTAAAATATAAAATCAAATTTAGAAGATAAAACTTATAAATAGCTTTCTAAAATATTAAATAGAAAAAATAATAAAAATGTGGAAAAACTGCTATTAATATTACTTAACAAACAGTATTAAAGTCGCTCGTTTTACCCAGTGAAATAAATATAGGATATTCCCTTAAATTCCCAAAAAGAAATAAAAAACAAAACAAAGAAAACCTTCATTCCCGGCGAATATACACGTCACGTAATTTTTTGCAAGACACTGTTCTTAAAGGTCGAACCGACCACCCCCCTAAACGAATTCCAGATTGTAACTAACGATAATTAATTTCTGAAAATCAAACCCAACTTTTCAACCCTCGAAACCTCTCCAGTTTAGTCGCGCTGGTTCTGATCTGCGTTCTTTCCACAAATAGAACGTACTTTCACGATGCACCCCCGCCTTCGTTTCCGAGCGTCTGTAAGTTTTTGGTCCCCTGGTTTATAAATGGCATAAATCATCCATGCGTTGAATTTTTAATATTAAGTCAGACCTGAGCTCAGACTAATAATTATTTTATACAACTAAAATTGTAAGTATTCTACGCTTATAATAAAAATTCGTGTTTGTATCCACAAAAAAAAACCTATTCGCTTTAGCCTTTTCCACATTCCACACGGGCAACAGACGCGAGCTTTGTACATAATAACAAATAACAATATTGCATTTTAGTGATTTTAATTAAATATTCTCTTGTTTTCTTATGATGGAAAAATTTGCTCAGTTTAATTAAAAGAAAGCTCTCCCACGGGTCGGCGACATGTTGGATATATCTATAACGCTTAACCTTAGACCCGTAACGAAGTGTATGATAAAACTATTAAGTTACTTTGACAGATTTATAATAAAATCTTCAAGAGGGTAGAACCGTTTTAATATTGTGTCACATAAATTGACTGTGTTTACTTTGTTTTTTTTTTTAAAAGTTAACTAACCCAAAAGTACTAAAACTAACTTTAAGTTTAAGTATGTTAACCGATTTATATTTCCCTGATATAAAACTATTTTTAGATAGACATAAGATATACATTACAAGGGTTCAAATACTTAATCAGAGTGGCTTAAGTAAATTCCTCCATTTAGTAGAATTTATTTAAAGATAAATAAATGTTAAATAATTAAAAATCATAATGAACTTTATTTCCTTACAAAGTTAATAATCAAGAATTTAAGTTGACAGAAGAACAAAACTCAAACCAAGTTTTGATAGCGGGAAAAAAATAATAAAAAAACCGTCTTTTATTTTACTACCAAACCTAGAAAATGGAAAATATTTTTATTAGTTTTTGATAATTTGAGAATTCTTTCACTCCCTAAATTTTAAACTCTAAATATGGTGTAATTATCTTTTATCTAAAGAATTGAAATTTTAATGATAATTTAATTTAATAGTAAATACTCGCATCTAGAAATAAATCAATCAAAAGTAAACAGAATTGAAAGTAAGGTTCAATGATGAAACTTAAATCTAGGAAAATGACAATTATCCAAGGTGCATTTAGTACAGCAGTTATCTGATGATAATCCAAAAAAAAAACATTTACATGAGAGATAAAAATATAATAATACGTCAATCCTATATACGTTTGTATTTTTTTATGTAAAATATCACATTTCAGCTCTCAAATAATATTAATTTCCTTGGGTTTATAAATATTACCTGTCAAGTTTATGGGAATGTTATTTCTAAATATATATAAATAAAAGTTATTGTTAATCTTGAAAATTAATCTAATGAAAATGGTATAATTCCTTTAAAAGCCAATCCCATTTTTGAAACATACAAACAATAAAAAAGCATGAGAGTAACAAAATAGAAATTATTTCATATCATCACATCAATCTAATCCAAATAAAAAAAAATACAAAGTTGCATGGTTTACGATGAAACGTATATTAAAAGTATATTCTTAATAGAAATCCACAATAAAGCTTACCCCTCAAATTAGCAACGAGTTGTTTAACTTTAAAACCGGTTTAAGTTGGCAATCAAGGCCTAAAAATGATAGAAGACCAACACGTCAACCAAGTTTTAACATTAGAAAAAATAAATAAATAATCGTTTTTTTACCAAACCTGGAAAAATGGAAAATATTGTTTAGTTTTTAGCTTTCTGTAATTCGCTAGGATTTTTGTGACCTTAATTAACACTACAATGAATGGATTTCAGCGAAAATCGTTTAAGCCTTGTTGAATAATATGAAGTACATATATAAAATAAATAATTTTTTCGGAAAAGATGTCATTGCAATTTTTCCACATGTTAACATATATACGCCATACGGCGGGAAGTCGGCGAAGCCGCGTTCAGTGTTGCATGCTTTCTTTCGATCTGTCCTTTGCACCAACAGGTGCATATCGGTACTCTGATGAGTCTAGTAAGAGACGAAATATGTGCCACTACATCTACATCTACATCGCTCTGGTGGGGAGGGTAAGTTTTGGACTTTCTTCTCGGTATGGTGGTTCAGGTGGGCTATCATCTTGATGGTGGTGGAATAGGATGAATTGTGTTTGTGTAGCAATTTCTTCAAACTGTGCAACCACTAAAACGGAAAGGATATGATGAAGTGAATCTTGCATTTACTGTTCGCTTTTTATTTCATGTATATATATATATATATATATATATATATATATATATATATATATATATATATATATATATATATATATATATATATATATATATTATTGTTTCATGAAAGAAATTTGATGTAATGTACTTCTAAAAGTTATTTTCAATCTTTTTTGTATAATTTATCATGCATACAACCCTTTAAAACTGAATTAAATATAAAAAAGAGATAAATGAGATTTTTTTTAATAAAAAAAATAATAAAAAAAGTTATTTAAAAATTAGGAGTTGGTATTTCATTGCATAAAAACCAGAAAAAGCATATTATCTTTTTTGTTTCCAGAAAATTAAAAAATCTTAAAACAGAAAAATCGACAAATAATAAAATATACGAATATGTTCTGAAACAATTTAAGGTCATTCAACATGCAAAAACACATATTTTTTTATTTGAAATTTTTCTCTATTTTTTGTTGTTTATCGAGCATTGAACCAAGAGTCATTTTTTTTAAATAAAGGAGGTCTTAGTCAAAAATGCACTTAGAACAAATAAGAAAGCATTTTGAAGTTCTCGGAAAACCCCAAAAACTATCTAATCAGAATTTTCTTTTTTTTTCATTTCTTTCAACGATCAATATCTTTAAAAAATTAAAAATTTCACACGCATTTAACACTATCTGAATACTTGGGAAGGACTGTCAAATGCCTTCCTTAAGCATTATTTTATGATCATTCCTTATTGAAATATAAAACTTTAAAACTCTATTGGTTTTCATATATATATATATATATATATATATATATATATATATATATATATATATATATGTATATATATATATATATATATATATATATATATATATATACATATATATACATATATATATAAAGGGTGTTTTTTATAGAGGTATAGAACTTTTAGATGGAATAAAACAAAGATGAATTTTTTAAATTGACATGAAATTTACTTTATTGAAAAGATAACCTTCTGGCATTATAATTTAAATATGACTTCTGGCATATGACCGCCATGGCTGGCTCGGACGTAGTCTAATCTGGAGGTCCAATTTTCGATGACTTTTTCCAACATTTGACCGTATATCGGCAATAACGCGGCGAATGTTGTCCTCCAAGTGATCAATCGTTTCGGGCTTATCGGCGTAGACTAGCGACTTCACATATCCTCACAGAAAATAGTCTAGCGGCGTTAAGTCGCACGATCTTGGAGGCCAATTCACGAGTCCGAACGTGAAACTATGCGGTTACCAAACGTTTCCTTCAATAAATCAATTGTGGCACGAGCTGTGTGACATGTTGCGCCGTCTTGTTGAAACCACAGCTCCTGCACATCATGGTTGTTCACTTGATGAACGAAAAAGTCAGTAATCATGGCTCTATAGCGGTCACCTTTGACTGTAACGTTCTGACCAGCATCGTTTTTAAAGAAGTACGGACCAATGATTTCACCAGCCCATAAAGCACACCAAACAGTCAGTTTTCCTGGATGTAACGGTGTCTCAACATACACTTGAGGATTATCATCACTCCAAATACGGCAGTTTTGTTTATTGACCTATCCATTCAAACAAAAGTGAGCTTCATCGCTAAACAAAATTCGCTTATGAAAATCGGGATCAACGGCAATCTTGTTTTGGTCCCATTCACCGAATCTACGCCTTGCTAGGTGATCGTTTGGCTTCAATTCTTGCACGAGTTGGATTTTGTAAGCACGCAAGCCAAGATCTTTCGGCAAAATCTTCCATAAAGTGAATGGACACAATCCAATTCCTGTGCACGATGACGGATAGACTGATTCGGGTCATCCTCTACGCTACGCTCTACAGCAGCAATTACTTCTTCTGTATGCACCGTACGTCTCTGTGGATGCGTATTATCATTTAAAGTAAACGTGGTGCGAAAACGTTCCATAGTTAATCGAATTAATTGCTCTGATGAACGATTATGTTGACCGTAAAATGGACGTAGTGCGCGATACGTATTTCGAACAGAACCATGATTTTCAAAATAAATTTGCACAATTTGGAAGTGTTGTTCAGGCGTCAGTCGATTCATGTTGAAATGCCAAACCAAACTAAACACAAATCACTTGACAGCTGACAAAATGGCCGCCAGTTAAAAAAGTGTTGCCAACTTAAAGTTCTATACCTCTATAAAAAAACACCCTTTATATATATATATATATATATATATACATATATATATTAATAAGAATTTTGTTTGATACTTGAGTTTCACCAAAATATGTTTCCCGTATATGGAAATTTAACGTTTAAGAAATTACGCTAATACTCCACAACTTGTTTTTTTAGCAAGTAGAGTTCTTACTAAAAGATTAATAAATCAGATTTGGGAAATGTTTTTTAAACTAAATTAGGTCGTTGTCTTACTAAGTATTCCTTTTGTGACTTGAAGTTATTAAAAATTAATAACTATGTGTATAAGATTCTTAAATATTCTAACAGATTATTTTATGGATAAATAATATAAGGGCTAGGAAATTTCTATTAAAATATTCCATTATCCTTTTATTGAAAAACAAAGAAAAATCCCAAGAACTACTTAATCAATCGTCGCCAGATTTGTAGCTTTACTATATATTTCAAAGTATTATAGGCCAAGGATCCCAAAGTGTGCACTGGAGCGCCGGGAAGAGTTCCTCTTTTACGGAATCTAAATTTACTTATATTCGCCGGTACAAAATAAACAATTTTAATTACGTACACCACATAAATCGTTCGTTGCTTACGTAACGTCGACCGTCATTCACTCAATATTGTTACGAGGGACCAGTTTAGAGTTTGGGTTAAGTTTGGCAATGGCGAATTCGCTGCTAGCCGGGCGCGAGAGAGAGCGAAGTATGTTTCAGAAGCCCGCATTCGACCATCGACGGGAATTTTTGCGAGCGCTCATTGGTAGTATATAAGCCGCCGTATGCCAGTAAGGTGCATTATCAAGTTAATTCAGGTTAGTAATAATAAAGTGAATATGGATATCGTTTGACTGGCGATATTTTTCGGTCTGACATCGATGTCGACAGGTTTTTAATATCCTACCGACATGTTTCGGAATTTATATTGTATATAGCAGTTTTTTCCACCGAATTTTGCTTTCGATTCGATACAGCTCTACTGACGAGACAATGAGTTGGTCGAAACACGTGTGGATGGAGAGAGGACCAGAGTTGTATTCGCAGAAAATAAACTGTTTTTATATATTCTTTAATTTATCTGCTTGAAAAAAATAGTGCTTTATCAATTATATTATGTACACGCCGTAGTTTATGAAGAGAAGTAGAAGTCTACTTACAGACGCTCACCTAGTGCACATAATCCATTCTAGCTTTCTCTTGTCGTTACTTTAGTACTTTTATATATATATATATATATATATATATATATATATATATATATATATATATATATGTATGTGTTGATGCGCTACTTTAATTTTTTAATTTTAATACTTTCGTATATTTTCTTTCATACGTTATTGAGCGTGATACTAAATTTTCAATGTTAATTAACTTCATGTTGAAAAAATTAACGCAGTTTAGTCGTAATTGTTATTTCTAAATAATCGGGAACCTGTACACAATTTTTCACACGTGCTCATCGTTTCATCTGATGTAGTTGAGAATTTCTTTTGTACGGAGTTTCTTGCAAATAATATATTTGTTAGTATCTATCACATAATCATTAGAGTGCCTCGTTAATAAATGCGTTTATATTGATTCTTGACTAGGCTTAATTTTTTTACATTCCTCAATATATCCTCTCTTTAGATTTTCATTTTTAGGTTTTAAACTATCTAAGGTTTTTTATAGCTCACATTGGTTATGTGATACTTGAACAAATCTAAAAATTACATCAATAGCATTCAATAATCACATCTTAAATTGTATTAATGTTTATTTAAAGTTGTTTGAAACTAAATAAAATGTTTGAAGACAAGAATTACATGCATAAAGTTTGTTATAAAGTAATGTAACCTTCTTTGGCTATTATATGCAAATCTTGAAAAATATTTTTTATTTTACAAAAAAGCAATTATTTAATTATTTTGTTTATAACAAAATACCTGATCATTATTCGGCAATCCACCCTCGACAATCGTAATCAGGGGGTCAAGATACATGTAAAAATCTTTAGCGGAGCCATGTCTCTTCATTGGCTACGACAACTCACTGGGGCTCCCAGACTGATAAAAATCATATATTACTTATTGAAACGTGTAAATAAGCAGATAATATGCTCCAGCTATGCACTAGTTGGAAAGCCGCTCAGTTCACATAGTCCTTCTCCATGGCAAGCTGTTCCCGGAGTTGAGTTCTCTTCTATATACCTTAAATATTGGTTAATCATTTTTGTCAGCATAACTCTGATATTTCTTAAACGGACAATTATATGTTGAGCTTTTAAAAACAAAAAAAAAACAATTCATATTCTTACTTCATCATAAAGAGATTACAAAGAATGATATTCTGAAGTTCTTTAAAGATATTGCTATTGAGAAACATAGTGCAGGCCTGTTCCACCAATATCCCAAGTGCCTTCTCCTTTGCGGAGGTTGGCAATCATAATAGCTATTTTAATTTTTGAGGCAGTTGCTCTAAATAGTTGTTTTGAACTGCATCCAAACCATTCCCTTAGGTTTTTTAGCCACGAAATTCGTCGTCGTCCCACGCCTCTTCTGCCACTTATTTTGCCCTGGATTATGAACCGTAAGATGCTGTACCTTTCTCCCCGCATAATGTGTCCGAAATATTGCAGTTTTCTCTGTTTTACTGTTATCTCGACTTCCTTTTCTTTCCCCATTCTTCTCAACACTTCGGCGTTCGTAACTCGATCCACCCACGAAATCCTCTGAATTCTTCTATAGGTCCACACCTCAAAAGAGTTAAGTCTTCTCATTGCCTTTCGATTCAGTGTCCATGCTTCCATTCCATATTATAGAACACTATATACGTAACATTTAGTCAGTCGTATTTTCAGGGCTAACGTTAGATCTTTGCTGCAGATAACCTTTTTCATTCTAATAAAGTTGGCACGTGCTTTCTCGATTCTGGTTTTTATTTCGACGGTATAGTCATTATTTTCTGTTATTAGGGTTCCTAAGTAAGTGTATTTCTTAACTCTTTCTATGTGCTGGCCTCCTACCATTAGGGTTTCATTATTATTGGTGTTGTTTTTACTAATTATCATGAACTTGGTCTTTTTCGTGTTAAGAGAGAGTCCATATTCTCCACTGACTTTCAATATCTTATTCATTATCTTTTCTAGGTCTTTCAAACTATCAGCTATTATTACGGTGTCATCTGCATACCTAATATTGTTGATTAAAACTCCGTTTACTTTTATCCCTGCTGTTTCAGATTCAAGACTTTCCAATATGACCTCTTCAGAATAAGCGTTAAATAGTAAAGGTGAAAATATACAACCTTGTCTGACTCCCCTTTGTATTTCCACATCTCTGGATATTTCCTGTCCAAATCTTATTGCCGCTCGCTGATTGTAATACAGATTTGATATCAACCTTAAATCCCTTTCATCCAAATTTTTGCTTCTGAGAATCTCTATTAGTTTGTCATGCTTGACCCTATCAATATCCCATACTTTACAAAAAATAAAGTATTTCCTAACTGATTACATAAATAACTATTATTTTTACCATCACTGTGACAACAATGAATCAATAATTATTATTATTTGCCTTGTATTATCGGTTTTATATTTTCCAAGAATGAAAGAAAATTATAACAAAAAGTATAGAAAAAATTTCCTTTTTTTTTAAGGAACACCTAGCTAACGATTATCTAAAAACGCCAAAATAATAATTACAAGGAAGTGCTTAAAAATTTAATATAAACCTTCATCGTTTTTTCGATTTATTAACATACTGCTATAAATGGTGAATTTGTCCTTGTCCTAGCAAAAATGTACTTGACACTTACATCGAAAGTTCTGTATTTTTCTCTTGGAATTTTACATAATTATAATGTCATTTCATTTAATTACAAGCAGATCGTGATTAGCAGCTAAATTTTTAAATAAAGGGTTTTCCAATAAGAGGTGTTATTTTGATATTCAAAGAAAAATGCCATTTTTTAAGATAAATGATCGGATATTTATTACATTATAAAGAGGAAGGTATGCCGTTAATGATGGAAAATAACATCAGCCAAATGACCACCACGACCATGCCTACAGGACCATATCCTTTTCATGAAATTTTCCATAACCAAATCGCAAAGTGGCTGCCCTATGTCCTCGATAGCCTCACGAATTCCATCTTTGAGGTCTTGAATCGACGCTGGGCTGTTGGCGTAGACCTTGTCTTTCACGTAGCCCCAAAGGAAGAAATCGCAAGGTGTCACATCACAAGATCTCGGTGGCCAATTGTGATCACCTCTTCGAGAGATAACACGGCCCGGGAACTTTTCCCGTAAAAGATCAATGGTTTCGTTGCTTGTGTGGCACGTAGCGCCGTCTTGTTGAAAATAAACGTGGTCCAGATAAATACCATCCAATTCCGGCCATAAAAAATCATTAATCATCTCTCGATAGCGCAATCCATTCACCGTAACTGTTGCTCCAGCCTCATTTTCGAAAAAGTAAGGTCCAATGACCCCGCCGGACCATAAACCGCACCAAACAGTCACACGTTCAGGATAGAGAGGCTTTTCAACAATAACTCTTGGGTTTTCCGAGCCCCAGATGCGACAATTTTGTTTGTTGACGAAGCCACCGAGGTGGAAATGGGCCTCATCACTGAAGATGATTTTTCGATGGAATTCCGGATCATTTTCATGCATTTCAAGAACCCAATCAGCAAAGGCACGACGTTGTTGATGATCGGCCGGCTTGAGTTCTTGCGTTAACTGAACTTTATAAGCCTTAAGACCCAAATCTTTATGCAAAATACGGTGTAATGACGTTTGTGGAATCCCTAATTCCAAAGAACGACGAGGAATGGACAAACCTGGGTTTTCTTCAACACTTTCGGCTACAGCAGCAATATTCTCGGCTGTTCTTGAGCGACGTGCACGGGTTTTCTTCTTCACATAACTAACTTGTCCCAACAGCTCGAATTTTTTCACCAATTTCTTTATTGCGCTCCGACAAGGTGCTTCATGACGACCCAAAAATGTTCGAGTTTTACGAACCGTCTCTGCCAAATTTTCACCATTTTTATAGTGAATTTTAATAATTTCAATGCGTTGTTGAAGCGTGTATCGTTCCATCTTTATTTATGGCGTAGTTTCTACTTGTCAAACGTCAAAAACTTACAGCTTCAAAAGTGACATCTACCGAAATAGCGGGCTTTTCAAAATGACACCTCTTATTGGAAAACCCTTTACTTATTGGGATGTAATGATTGTGTCGATTTCAAAGAATGCTAATGTTCAATTTAATGGCTTTACAATCTTAATTAGTAGGAATGTT
Organism: Diaprepes abbreviatus; assembly: GCA_034092305.1. Lineage (NCBI taxonomy): Eukaryota > Metazoa > Arthropoda > Insecta > Coleoptera > Curculionidae > Diaprepes > Diaprepes abbreviatus. The sequence goes on along the minus strand of JASJET010000235.1, from coordinate 1,166,213 downwards.
TGAACCGAGAGGGGAGTTATTTTCTCTTATTTTGCTAGGCTAATCACTCCCACAACCTCCATAAAAAAATAAAAGAAGCAACAGGAAGTTACCGTAAACGGAGTCCTGGAATAATATTGGACTCGGACAACAACATCACCGAAACTGATAAAAAACTTGTAAGATGGAAGCAATACATGGAGGAATTGTTTGGAGATGAAAACAACAGTACTGTGAATACAGTCGTTGGCGGGGAGGGGCCTACCATCACACAGGCGGAAGTGAAATCGGCGATAAATAGACTCAAAAATAACAAAACCCCCGTGTCAGACCAGATACACGGAGAAGTTCTCAAATTAATTGACTCAGAACAAATAAAACTACTGACCACCCTCTTTAACAAAATTTACATGAACGGTCAAATACCAAAAGACTGGCTACTGTCGACATTCATCCCGATTCCCAAAAAAACGAACGCAACTAAGTGCTCCGATCATAGAATAATCAGCTTGATGAGCCACGCTTTAAAAGCTTTTCTTAACATCATTCAAGCACGAATATATAGAAAACTCGATAAAAACGTAAGTGACACGCAGTTTGGCTTCAGACAGGGACTTGGCACTAGAGAGGCCTTGTTTTCCATGCAGGTTCTGATTCAAAGAGCACGTGACATCAATGCCGACGTCTTTGCATGCTTCATAGATTTTGAAAAGGCATTTGACAAAGTGCAGCACAGTAAACTGATTTCAATCCTACAAGAGACAGGAATCGACGACAGAGACAGAGAGATAATATCAAAGCTATATTCACAACAAAAGGCTATTGTACGAGTTGAGAATGAGACAATAGAAGAATTTAATATAAAGAGAGGAGTACGCCAGGGCTGTATACTGTCGCCACTTCTATTCAACGTATACTCAGAATATCTCTTTAAAGAAGCACTGGGCAACATAGAAGATGGAATTATTGTAAATGGAGAAGTAATAAACAACCTAAGATACGCGGATGATACTGTTCTTATAGCCGATACTGCGGAGGGACTTCAAAGAATTATCGACCGAATAGTGACAGCTTGCAACAGATATGGTATGAAGATAAACTGCAAGAAGACGCAAACGATTATTGTCAGTAAAAACGACGTCGGCAATATATAGTTTACTGCCAACAACGTAACTCTCACAATGGCCGAGACGATCACATATCTAGGCTGCACGTTGAATAAGGACTGGGACCACTCTCGAGAAATAAGAAGCCGAATCGAGAAAGCAAGAGGTACTTTTAATAAGCTGCGCAACATAATCTGCAACCTATCCCTCAATATACATACGCGGATCAGGATTTTGAAATGCTATGTACTCTCAACTCTCTTATACGGAGCAGAAGCCTGGACCCTTACCGTTGCTTCATGTAAACGTATAGATGCATTTGAGATGTGGTACTACCGCCGCATGCTTAGGGTTCCTTGGATACACCACGTATCAAACGAAAACATTTTACAACGTATCGGTGGAGAACTGGAATACCTTACAAATATCAAACGCAGAAAATTGGAGTACTTTGGACATATCATGCGGAATGAGAAATATCACCTGCTCCAGCTTATCCTACAGGGGAAAATAGAAGGCCAGAGATCAGCTGGACGAAGAAGAATATCATGGCTGCGCAACCTACGAACATGGACTGGAATGACATCAACAGGTCTGTTCAGAGCAGCAGTGAATAAAGTAATATGGACCAATGTGATAGCCAACATCCAAAGAGGATAGGCACTTTAAGAAGAAGAATCACTCCCTCACTTTCTTCAGTTGCCTTATGCCTCGACATTCAACATTGCTGTGTTGTCTTCGGCAATTTTTTTAGAGATTATTTGAAGTTTAAACTCGCGAATGTTTGATTCGAATTTTTAACGCTGCATGATTTTTTTTCTCCTTCATGGGTCCATCCTGATGCCGGATACACTGCGGTCAATAGAGGCCTATTGCCCTTGATTTACAGCCACTCGGTTAACTTAGCCTCCTGAACCAATCTGTATAAGTCTGCTCAGAAGTTAGTTAGTACTTCATTCAATTCAAAATTTGTTCACCTGATCTAGTGACTCGCAATTACATATGGTGGTGCTTTAACGTTTTCTCGGCTTGACCATATAGTCTGCAGACCAGGTCACCGATATGCAGGTGAACTTTGACGGCCATATGTCCCGTCATTATGCTTGTGATTGCCCTTAATTGGTTCCTTCTACTTTGCCGTAGTTTCTTTGCTAATTTCAGGCCAGTGTTCCCAATAAATAGCTTACTATGATTCAATCCCTGTCTGGCTGTCCAGTGACACCATGACACCTTAAGAACCGATTCTAGACTAATACCTTGAGATGATGAGCCAGCTCATTAGCTTTCATATTTCTATATAAGCCTTCGTGTCTTGGTTCCCAGTTTAACAAAATTCTGTTGTTCTACACAATACCTTTTAACCCTCAAGTTCTTTCAGGGCCACTTGGCTATCGAAATGAATGTAGATTTGCTTCCCTTTATCAGTTCCCGTTTTTATTCCATCTGAACATTTTAAAATTATTTTTTTTCTAAGGGAAAAGTAATTTCCCATCTTGATTATAGCCCATATATCCCAGCGCCGGTACTTTCTTGGGTTTTTGCACGGTCAGTGTACCAAACAAGTGTCCCAGAAGATGGCTCCGGCTAACTTATTTGCTTACCCTTCGACCCTCTATAGTATAGTAATAAAAAGTGACCGTTGGATATAGAATAATTGATATTCAAAAAATAAATAAATAAAGAAACTATCAAAATTTAAGATTTATTACACACATTAACTATTGTGACGCGTTTTTACGTAGGCGGGGAGCGGGAGCAGGTCGTGCTCTTCGGCTCTTCTTCGTTCACGGCAGCGGAACATCGGTCAGTGGATATTTCTCGTGCAGACAGTCATCGGTCAAATGCTCAGCGCAGGGGTATCGGGTCAGCGGCATCTACGTATATTCGGGCTATCCCTGCTCTCTCAACTGATCAACGGTTTGACTGCCTGAAGGTCAAAACACCCACTCGGTGGTCGGTTCTCGGGCGCCACCCTCGGGATTTAATGTGGTCGAGGGCCCACTTTATGCACCGGGCAGCTTGTTACAGTGGAGAAACGGCAAGCCAGGGGTCAATTGTGTGTATTAGTGCTGGCTGCCGGCTGCCAATTGTTGCATGTAAAAATGGGACTAGGTAATAAAACAAACGGTTATAAAACATCCTGTATCCTGTATTCCATTCTTTTATACAAAGACTGGGCCTAAAACTAACTTACAATCTAAGATGGACAATAATGTAAACAAATAAAACGGTCTGGAGGACAAGAGCATGTTTTGAGAACTGTTCACGGTAGCTCATACTGTTCGGTTGCGCTGAAGACGGTAACCCGGCGGTATCATTCACGACGCTATTCACGTACCTCGTACTACACAGTTGCGACGCTATCCACGACGGCTTGTATGAAATTATCGCGCCTCGTTTCTAAAATCCGCGTTCACGGTTCACGGCGCTTCGTATTAAGATTCGACCGACGGCGGTATACGCGGAATGTAACAATAACACGGCATCGATCGGCGATAGGCGGCGTCTCTACACGGCGACGGTCTTTACACGCGGCGGCGGTGGCGATAAGCGTTGGGGCGGCAGCTGTTTAGCGCCCTTGTCAACGGACATCGGAGGGCACCTGGCGGTAAACACATTCCTGGTCATTACGGAAACAATAACAAACTTACGGCATCAGTGCGTGTGTGTATCGGTGACGGTAGGAAGGAAAGAAAGGAACTGACGCTGCCCGTTCTTATAAGGGTCCTCGACAGCGTCAGCAGGATGGAACGACATTGCCCGTTCTTATAAGGGTCCTCGACAATGCCGACCAATAGCGGTAGGAAATTAGGAAAGGAACCGTCACTGTCCGTTCTTATAAGGGTCCTCGACAGTGACGGTAGGATGACACAACATTGCCCGTTCTTATAAGGGTCCTCGGCAATGCTGGCCATTAGAGGGGTAGGACGTAAGGAAGGAAGTGTATGGTAAACACCATATTACTAGCCTCACCTACATTACTAGACCAGGAAGGCGCGGTCCAGCAGGCGACCCAGTCCAGTCCGTTTGGACTGTTGACCCGAGTGGAGAACGTGTAGTTCTCAGCGAAATAATGGTCTGCTCGGACTTAAATAGACGGCTCGAGCTCCCACTACGCTGACGTGTGACGGTGTGCGGTGATCGCGCATACGATACTGCTGTATGCGGCGCGCGATTGCTATACTCGGACGCTCTGAAAATCTCGGAAAATTATATTTTCCGGCATAGCGCGGTGAATTTAATTATATTCCGGTAATATTTAAACTTTAAGCAATCTTTTCCCGCAAGAATCAGATTTTTCGGATGTAAAATAAATGAATTAAATCCCGGCGAACATACACTTGCCCAAAAATTTAGTAACTTTGTTACACTATACAAAATAAAAAATAGTGACAAACATATATACTTTCTTGTTAAGTTTGATTTGTTGATTAAGTTTTAGTTTCTATGTTTTTCTCTGAACTGGTGCAAGACTGCCTCAGAAATGATTATATTTTTCACTATTTGATGCCATTGCATGCCAAATATAGTGTTAAATAGGGATTTAAGCATAATATAGGATTATGAATGCCAGCCATAGAGACCGGGGAGACCCGTGCGGTGACGGACGGGGTGGATGAAGCGGGAGACGGTATTGTTCGAGTACATTTGGTTCTATCTGCACAAGTTATGGATAATTGTCGACGCCTATTGAAAGATAAATCGTTTCAATATACAATTGAACATAATAGCATAAATAGTTCAAAATAAAAAATTTGGTTTGAAATCCAAATTGTCCTTAATAACTGGTCAAAATCTCCAAACGATTAAATTATTTTTCAGCTCTCTGGCACGGTTATTGAGTAAATTAAGCAAAAATTTCAATTATCGATTAATAATGAACTTTGTATTGGAAAGGGATGTTCAAAAAAATAATTGTAATTTTTTGTAGCTTTTCTATTGATCGATTATTTATAAACAAATCAAGAGAGCCCAATAGTTTTCACTGGAATCTAATATCTGGTCGGGTATCGGTATTTCGAATAAAAATTTTTCCCATCAGTATCCAGTATCCAGTAAAATCAGTGAAATAGCCTAATTTTACCAGGCTATTAGACAATTCTATTGTATGCGAAATATGTAAATTTTTTAATTTTACACTATTCAGATTTACAAGCCAAAGGGCTTCGTACTCCCTCCAGGGATTATTCACTCATACCAGGTATGCATAGACACCAAAAATATGAAGCTCTATGGGAACCCTTTCCATGTTATCGGGTCCTAGGTGGCGTGGTCTTCTGTACTTCCTACAAACTTTCGGACGGGCCACGAGGTTGCAAGGAGAACTGCTTTCTAAATCGGTTTATACAGATGCTCACTAAAGCCCAGTCCTTTGATGTTTTGCAAGAGGTTCTTTAGTATCACTCCAGTTGTTGAAAAATTATGGGAATCGTGTGAACGCTGTTCATTGCCCACTATCTGGCCTATTATGAGCAACTGTTTGATCTGTTTGAACCGTTCGGTCCCAATATAACTTGGATTCATTATTTTCAAGAATAGGCTCCGAATTGTATTTGTAGTAAGGCACTTTTCCTACCTGCAATAGTTTTAACTTATTTGCTAACTCTTGGTGGAGTATCTTAGCGGCTGAGTCGTGTCTTTCCTTATACTCGGTTACGATAAACGCTTGGCATCATCCAGTTATATGCTGGATTGTCTCTGATGTTCGACAGCCATATCTACATTGGTTATTTTCTATTGAGGAATCTCTGATGATGAACTTTCGATAGTTCTTCCTCGGAATAACCTGGTCTTGGATAGCTAACAAGAAGCCCTCCGTTTCTGGAAAAATCTATCCTGAAATCAGCCAATAGTTCGACGCTGAGTTGTCGACATTGTCTTGGATGACCTCATTTGGATGCCGTCCATAAAGTGGGTTCTGTAGCCAGACTTGTAACTTCTCTTGGTCTGTTTGGTGGTGAGAAGTAATATCTCGTTCCCTCAGCTGTAGCGGCATTGAATCGTCTGCATCACATATTGCTTGATGTAGTGTGAAAGAGTCCGCTAACCTGTGGAAATAAGAACGTAAGTTTATTATTTGTTGATCGAGCTGTTTACCAATATCGACCAATCTTCTTCCTTCTTGGTGTCTTGGAAGCATTGTACGTTCAATAGCACTCCGGGGGTGGTGTTTGTTAAGAGTGTTCTTATTTTCCTTTGCAGGTTTTCGATATTCATCCTGCTCTATTTTACAATTTCAAAAGAGTAGATAAGCGCAGAGCACGTATATGTGTTGAGGGCCTTAAACAAATTTCTACCATTTAGACTAGCTCGTAACACCCGTCTTATCCTCCTGACAAATTCGCTTGTCAATTCGGCCTTCATAGAGCGATGGTCAATTCGTCTAGCAGTTTTCATATCGTTCTGCATCTCAAATAGTCCTGGTTGTATCTTACCTATAACGATGTTCAAAATACGGCACTAGTCAAGTCCAAATTGCATTCCGATATCCCCGTAGAATTCCTTTACAATTTTAAGCATTTGTTCCAACTGGTTTCTGGTATCAGCCATCAGTGTAAGATCATCCATGCATAGAAGATGATTCAATCTACCTACCTCTTCGTTTTTATTTCTAATACTAAAGCCGTTTCTGGTGGAGTTCAAACGGCATGACAGTTGGTTCATTGCAAGGCAGAACCACAATGGGCTCAGTGAATCACCTTGAATATTCCCCTTCGTATTGGGTAAAAGTAAATATAATTATCATTTTCATATTTGTAAAAATGTCTGATTAATTGTTTATTACTAAATTGATATTAAATTATATTTATTGAAAAATATTACATTCCCATTTAAGTATCTTCTTTTCGATTACTTCTATTTTTTACAGCTTTGATAATTTTGATACATACAATGAGTGAAACGCTTTATTTTTATCGGGTATCCCACGACACCTCACTTTCTAGGTAAAAGGGAGTTTTCGGTCATGTTGAAATAATTTTACGAGGAATGAGTTTGAACCTTTATCTCAAGATAAAAACAATGAGAACAGTACGTATAATTTTTCAATATTGTCGATTTTTTTAGGGTGGGCAATGAGTTTTGTAGGGTGGGTGGTGCCTACCCTTGCTCCCCCCTAACTGCGTCCATGGTGACCTTTCTGACAGATGCAACCAGCGTTTTTTTTTTAAACATTTTGGTTATTTCTCTTGATTCTTCCGATTAATAATGCAAAGTTTTGAAATTTTGTATAATATAAAAGCTGGAAGTAACAAAATTTTAATGATTTAGTGTAAAAAATGTAACCAAAAGGGGAAAGTATTTTTCTGGCGTTTTTGGGAAAACTAAGAAAAAATGTGGGATATCTAGACCAAAATCGTATTCTACGATCTCAAAATAAGGAAATGTAAAACAATTTTCCAAAAGTTTCACTTAATCTAAATAATTACCAAGAATTTTTATCTTGCCATGTTGGATCTGCTATTTTTAGTTTTAAAAGTATAATTATTAATTCGCAATACACAATCTCGAGCAAAATGAACCATCAATTTCAGCAAAAATCCATTACAATAATATTTTGGATCCATCATTTTGAATTGCTTTCTTTCGAACAATAAGTAATAAGATAATATGGGATTAACAAACCATAACAATAAAAACATATAAATATTTATATAGGATATAATACAACACAAAATATAATGACAGGAAAGATCGCAGAAATTTTTTTGAATTCATCGTATTTATCAAATTTTTAACTTTTGAGTGCTACAGGCATTTTTAAAATATCAAAATATATTAATTTTTGACTCATTCTGCTCATATAATATCAAGAATATATCAGTTAAAATAGATACTAGGCTGACTTTTTTTTAAGCTATTCTCTATATTCCAATATATGTATACTACAATTTGTCATTTTCATTATGTTTATTAATTAGTTTTTACTTTTTTGGGTTTCGGTCATATTATATGACCGAAACCCAAAAAAGTAAAAACTAATTAATAACTGCACGGTCAACAAATAGAAACAAAATTATGTTTATTATAAAGGTGCTATTTTATAAACGTTCATAATGAGAATGCGAAAATTTTATAATCGAATCACTTATGAGTATATGTTATTTCGAGAACCGCAGATTTAATCTTTTTGGATCAAATGCTTAACGTATCTATCAGAAACAAACAAAGAAGTCTAATTTTATTAATCCTGATTTCTTTTTCGATAAAATTTTTGAACTTATAGGCCTGGGAAATTGGCAAAGAAAAGTATTCTTTTTGGGACAGCACAGGTGTTATAGACAGTATGAGAGTATATACATTAAAAAATGATTCTTGCGGTTTTTCCTCATAAGTGAAAGGCACTGGATTCAATCGAAAATATTAGTAAAAATATCTTTTAGGCCTTTCAAAACCCTTTTATTAGGTGGTTCGAAATGTTCCGAGACTGGCACATAAATAGCGAATCTAATTACATATTTATACAATTTTTAGTCGGTACCAATTTTCAAACGATGCGAGTAAAAATTTCATGACATTTCAATCGTTAGTCATCAAAATATTGAAGTTTTAGTATCGCACCTGTTTTTCAGGCAGAGAATATGAAAAATATATATACAAACAGTTTATTTCCTGCAAATATTGCTCTGATCCTCTCTCCATACGCGTTTCGATCACCTCATAATCTCGTCAGTGGAGCTGTATCGGACCTTTCATATCCTCTACCTCAAATGAGAATTACATATATAACAAACTATTTAAATACGGTAAAAAGATTTCTTTATTTCCTACTGAAATTTTGATTTTTTAAAAATATGTATAAGGAACTATTGAAGTTTTAGTATCGCACCTGTTTTTCAGGCAGAGAATATGAAATATATATATATATATATATATATATATATATATATATATATATATATATATATATATATATATATATATATATATATATATATATATATATATACAAACAGTTTATTTCCTGCAAATATCGCTCTGATCCTCTAGCCATACGCGTTTCGATCACCTCATAATCTCGTCAGTGGAGCTGTATCGGACCTTTCATATCCTCTACCTCAAATGAGAATTACATATATAACAAACTCTTCAAATACGGCATAAACATTTCTTTATTTCTTAGTGAAATTTTGATTTTTAAAAATTTCACGTTACTCCAAAGATTCATAGATGTCGTTCGACTGGCGATATTTTTCAGTCTGACATCGAAGTAGGTAGATGGCAGGTGCAATATCCTGCGGACCTACCTTGAAATTTATGGTTCATATATCAGTTATTTCCTGCTAATATTGCTCTCGGTCCGATACAGCTCCACTGACGAGATCATGAGGTGATCGAAACGCGTATGAAGAGAGGATCAGAACGATATTTGTAGGAAATAAATTGTTTGTATATATATTTTTCATATTCTCTGCTTGAAAGGCGAATTACAAATATAACAAACTACTTAAATACGGCAGAAAGATTTCTTTATTTCTTACTGAAATTTTGGTTTTTTAAAAATTTCACGTTACTCCAATGATTCATAAATGTCGTTCCACTGGCGATATTTTTTAGTCTGACATCGAAGTTGGTAGATGGCAGGTGCAATATCCTGCCGGCATACCTTGAAATTTATGGTTCATATATCAGTTGTTTCCTGCTAATGGTGATCTCGGTCCGATACAGCTCCACTGACGAGATCCTGAGGTGATCGAAACGCGTATGAAGAGAGAATCAGAACGATATTTGTAGGAAATAAATTGTTTGTATATATATTTTTCATATTCTCTGCTTGAAAGGCGAATTACAAATATAACAAACTACTTAAATACGGCAGAAAGATTTCTTTATTTCTTACTGAAATTTTGATTTTTTAAAAATTTCACGTTTCTCCAATGATTCATAAATGTCGTTCCACTGGCGATATTTTTTAGTCTGACATCGAAGTTGGTAGATGACAGGTGCAATATCCTGCCGACATACCGTAAAATTTATGGTTCATATATCAGTTATTTCCTGCTAATGTTGCTCTCGGTCCGATACAGCTCCACTGACGAGATCATGCGGTGATCGAAACGCGTATGGAGAGAGGATCAGAGCGATATTTGCAGGAAATAAACAGTTTGTATATATATATTTTTCATATTCTCTGCCTGAAATGAGAATTACATATATAACAAACTATTTAAATACGGTAGAAACATTTCTTTATTTCTTACTAAAATTTTGATTTTTAAAAAATTTCACATTACTCCAATGATTCATAGGTGTCGTTGGACTGGCAATATTTTTCAGTCTGACATCGAAGTCGGTAGATGGCAGGTGCAATATCCTGCTGACATACCTTGAAATTTATGGTTCCTATATGAGTTACTTCCTACTAATGTTGCTCTCGGTCCGATACAGCTCCACTGACGAGATCATGAGGTGATCGAAACGCGTATGGCGAGAGGATCAAAGCGATATTTGCAGGAAATGAACTGTTTGTATATATATTTTTCATATTCTCTGCCTGAAAGGAGAATTACATATATAACAAACTAAAGAAATTTTAGATTAAAACAGAGACTGGCATTTGACATTTTTTCTTTTTCTTTCACTAGTGATTTTATTTCGATTTTAATTGATTTTCATTTCTATCCGCATCTGTTTTTGTAAAACATCGTAAACAATGGTAAAGTACTGAATAATTTGCAATATTAAATAAATGTATGGAGTACACGCTGTATGTGAGGTTGTAAACAAATCTCTTGGTTTGGTCATGAATTATATTAGGATTGCTTTCAAAATCTTAATATGACCATAATATTTACTATAATAATGAAACTTACAATTGCTCTCTGGATACTCCCCATATCGAATCCACCATTTTAACAGGTCAATTTACTTTCATAATTTGTGACTCTTCTAAAACCACCAAAATTCCAATTTAAAAAAAAATCGACCTAAACAAATTTTTATCCGTCATTTTGAATCCGTGATTTAAAATTTTTGAACTAAAATCTTAAATTTACAATGTATGATACTAAAAACTCCCAAATATAAATTTTGGTCAATATCAAACATAAAAGATTTAAACCCTGCCAAATTGGATATACTATTTTTAGTTTTAAAAGTATAATTACCAAATTCGTAATGCACGATTTCGAACAACGCGAAACAACAGTGTCAGCAAAAATCCACCAAAATAATATTTTGGATTCGTTATTATGAAATGCGTTATTTGAAACAATCAGTGATTAGATAAAACAGAATCAACAAACAACAACAAAATGAGAACGTATAAATATTTTAATCATCTACTGTACACAGAGTATAAAATATAAGGTCAGGAAATACTGCAGAAATTCTTTTTAAATTCACCATGTTTACCTTATTTTTAATTTTTAGATGCTACGGGCATTTTTCAGATATCGGATATTTCAAAAGATATTGATTTTAGAGTCCCACTGATCATATCATATCCACAGTGTATCATTAAAAAATTAATGTTAAGATTTTTTTTAAGCTACTCTATATATTGCAATATATGTATTTTATCTTTCGATATATTATATAATTTGTCAGTTTCATTATATTTTCTATAAACGTACTAATTTATAGAAGTTCATTATGAGAATGCAATTTTTTTTAATCTAATCATTTGTGCGTACATGTTATCTCGAGGACCACATATTTGGAATAAATGTTTTACGTAACATTCAGAAATGTACAGGGTGTCCCATTTTAGACACTTTTAGGGGGTATTGGAGTTATTATTAAAGATAGTCTATTGCGGTTTTCACTTTAGTTTTTAAACTACAGAGTGATTTTAAAAATCTTCGTTTTTTAGGCACATCTACTTTTTTCAATTTCTTATTTTAAATAAACAAAGACGTTAAAATAATACGGCATACAGTGCTAAAACTACAATTCTTCAATTGCGGGGAAACCCAGACATTAAACGGCACGGTGGCGGCGCTTTGACTCGGTGCTTCTTCGATTTCAAAGCCCGACATCACCACTGCTATAAAAGCGGAAAGGCAGCGGCGTAATTAAGGACATTACGAGTTGCTCTTTTGGCGTCAACTTGTCCTTTTTCCGATCGAGATTAGCTCTCGGGGGCCACGTTGATTGTTCTGTTTTTTAGGCAGCTGGTGGTTCTTAAAGTAGGTTGTCTTTGACAACATAATATTCTACAGATAATAAAGATCGTGTACGTATCTCAATTCCTGAAATTGACACCGTTGATAAAAAGACGAGGTCAGCGGCGCGGACGAGTTACTAAACCGACGCGTTCTCAGTTAAACATATTTACCATAACGTGACCAAGTGCAGAAAACCTGATATTGACCTTTCGACTAATAGTTAACTTCGTGTTGGCTATAAAGTTATGAATACCGATCTTGAAAAATAAATCCCGAACGTGACAGTGGAGAGAAAATAATCCCGAACTTGACTTGCGGAAAATAGTACTGAATTACAAAAAAAAAAGTGAAAAAAAAAGTTAACTAAAAGTCAAGGACGAGTGTTACTTGATAACTTCTTCCCAAATGGCTCATTCCTTAGAAGTATTCCCAAAGAAAAATAAAACTTAATTAATCTTCCTTAACTCTGAGCTTCACTCATTCTTCTTCTATTCCGGTGAGCGAGAAGAAAGGTGAGGCAGCTAGAGTTTTCGTTCTAGTCGGGATGTTTAGCGGGACTTCACCAACAACCCGGTAAATACGTAAATAGGTCCATATTCTCGGAGATGAATACATCAATACCGAATAATTGCAAAAGGTAGTTAAAAGAGACCCTTGGAAAAAATTATTTAAAATTCGGTAAATTCAAAATTAAATTAAAAAATCATCATCCGTTAATACGACATATATATTCAGTGCCTTCATTTCAAAACGAACCATCCTTAATAACTTTGTTAAATAGAAAAATTTAAAAAAAAGAAAAAACACGTCAATTTAGATATACAGGGGGAAGTTTAATTTTGCATTTGTTAAAAGTCTGTCAATCACCTCCTCACCTCCAGCTAACCTCACTTTGATATGTCAAATGGGAACCCCCACCTTGTGACACATCATTGTAAGCAGCATAAAATTGTCTATCCAACCGTATAAAAAAAAATTAAATCGGTTGACGTACAAGCGAACAGTGTGCAAAAATGTCTTGTAATAATGCATAATATATCGGCCTCGAACTTTAGTATGTCAAATGATTACCCTATAGTGTGATACATCATTTTAAAGGGCATACTATCTCCTATTTAGCCAGTAAAAAAAAACAAAATCTGTTGATGTACAAGCGAATAGTAAGAAAAGATGTGTGGTAATAATAGACACCTTATCACATTAAACTTTATTATGTCAAATGGCTACTTCATAGAGTAAAATATTATTTTAAATTTAAAATAAATATTTTTTTAAAATAATAAACAGTTAAAATATTTGCGAGAAAAAAACTAAGCCTGTTTTAAAATTCATCGCAAAATTCATTGCAGTCTAATCAATCTAGTGTATTTATTTCAATGATATTTTTTGCGGTACCTGATAGGTACAAAAAATCACTGCAATAAATAAAATTTTTAAGATCTTTAAACACCAGTTGTTTATTATTGTTAAAATTGTCATTGTGACGCCTAGTTGAAACGTGAATATAAATGGTGTATACGCTAGCCGAAAGAATAGAAATAATTTTTCTCTATGGAGCTGAAGATCGGTGCGCTCGTAGAACCGCCAGAGCATTTAACGAGAGGCATCAAGACAAAAACGTGGGCCATAAATATGTACTCGAATTGGTACGAAAGTTTGAAGAAACGGGATCCGTTTGTAATAAAAAATCTATTGAGAAAAGGGTTGTAGATGAAGCATGCCAAATCGAGGTACTAGGACAGTTTGCAATAGATCCAACTTTATCCATCTCAAAGGTCGCAGATTTAACCAACATTTCTGCTGGCTCTGTGCATAAAGTTTTAAAACAAAATAAGTTTTTTCCCTACAAAATTCAAATTCTTCAAGAACTCGGAGAAGACGATTTTGATAGGAGAATTCAATTTTGCGAATTAATGTGCCAACGAATTGACGAGGACCCCCATTTACCTAAGAATATCTGCTTTAGTGATGAATCAACTTTTTTTCTAAATGGACTGGTTAACAGACATAACTGCAGATACTGGGATAATGAAAATCCGCACCTTTTCCGAGAAGGGCATACTCAATATCCCGAAAAAATTAACGTGTGGGCAGGAATTTATGGCAATGAAATCATCGGGCCAATTTTTTTGGAAGATAATTTAACTGGGCAAATTTATTTAAACCTTTTAGAAAACACAATATACCCTGCCATTGTGCAATCTTTAGAAAATCAAGTGGATGAAAATGCTGTTATGGTACTAAATGAAAATAATTTGCATTTCCAGCAAGATGGAGCTCCCCCGCACTACGCTTTGGCAATTCGAGAGTGGCTTGATGAACATTTTCCAGGGACGTGGATTGGCAGACGTGGTGCAATTGAATGGCCAGCACGGTCTCCAGACCTAACCCTTCTAGACTTTTTTCTTTGGGGGTATTTAAAAAGCAAGGTTTATAAAACCCCACCTGAAAATATTGACGATTTAAAAGATCGAATTGTTCGGGAATGTAGAGGAATTAGCAGAGAAACCCTTGCCAATGTTCGTGGGGAATTTCAAAATAGGCTTTTTTATTGTCTCGCTAATAACGGCGCACATTTTGAACATTTAATAAAATAATTTTCTTCAACTGAATAAAACTGAATAAACTGCTTATATTTAACACACATTTTTGCATCCTAATTGCCTATAACGTCTATTAACTTAATTTTTTTTACATCGTTGGATAGCAGATCGTACGTCCTTTAAAATGATGTATCACACTATAAGTTATTAAGGATGGTTCGTTTTGAAATGAAGGCACTGTATATATATATATATATATATATATATATATATATATATATATATATATATATATATATATGAAGCTGGAACTATCTTAATAAAAAATGTACCATTCATAAAATATTTGGGTATAATAATCGACAAAAATCTAAAATGGGATCAGCACATTTTAAAATTAACAAACAACATCAGAAAATTAATTCATAAATTTTATATACTGAGAAACATTTTCACTAGGCAACTTTTAATAAATATTTATGAAACATTTGTAGAATCCTTAATTAGATATGGAATAATGGTTTGGGGTGGCCTGTATCAAAGCTCGTTACAACAACTCGACGTAGTACAAAATTACATTTTAAAGGTAATTTTTTGGAAGAAAAAAAGATATTCTACTAGGTTTTCTTACTCAGAACAAATTTTTGATGTCCGTTCATTGTATATATTGTTTTCTTGTATTTCTGTACATAAGTCTGCGAAATTAAAAAATTATGTAAGTCACTCTTATGAAACGAGATGTAGAATAAATAGACATCTAAGGATACCAAATAGTAATAAAAATATTAGTCATAGATTTGTTAATTGTCTGGCGCCCAAGTTCTCCAATATTATCCCGATTAGTATAAGAACAATCTTCAATGTGAAAAAATTTAGTAAGCTTTGTAGAACATATATTTTCCATAACATTTATCAATTTAAACTTTTGCTTTGACAAAATCTTCATAGGTTACTTAGTGTGTAGGTTTGTTTAGTGTGTAGGTTTGTTTAGTATGTATGTATTCCATTAATTAGTATTATTTTCATTCAATATGTTTCCTTTTTATGGTTGTTTTTTGAAATTAATATAATATTATTGATTTTGTGCACATACAGGTATTATGTTACCTAGGTGCATAAGTATTTAATATTGAGATCTTAAATATGTTTAGATTAGATCATGATCTGTTTGAAGAATTGTACTAAAACGGCTTCGCACTCCCTCCAGGGAATATTCACTCATACCAGGTACACAAAGATACCAAAAGTATGAAGCTCTGTGGGAACCCTTTCCATGTTATCGGGTCCTAGGTGACGTTGTCTGCTGTATTTCCTACGAACTTTCGGACGGTTCTCGCAGTTGCAAGGAGAACTGCTTTCTGCATAGATTTATATAGATGCTCACTAAGGCCCAGTCCTTTGATGTTCTGCAGGAGGTTCTTTGGTATCACTCCAGTTGTTGACAGTATTATGGGAATCGTTTGGACGCTGTTCATTGCCCATTGTCTTCGGATTTGAACCTCCAGATCTCTGTATTTGGCGATCTTCTCGTTGCATTTTGACCTTAGATTGTTGTTGGTAGGTACAGCAATGTCGATCAGTGTAGTTCGCCTAGAAATTTTATCTATTAGTATAATGTCTGGTCTATTATGAGCTACTGTCTGATCCATCAGAATCGTTCGGTCCCAATATAACTTGAACTGGTTGTTCTCAAGAATAAGCTACGGATTGTACTTGTAATAAGGCACTTTTTCTACCTGTAATAGGTTTAACTTTTCTGCTAACTCTTAGTGGAGTATCTTAGCGGCTGAGTCGTGTCTTTCCTTATACTCGGTTGCGGCAAACGCTTGACATCCCCCAGTTATGTGCTGAATTGTCTCCGATGTTCGACAGCCATATCTGCATTGGTCATTTTCTATTGAGGGATCTCTAATGATGAACTTCCGATAATTCTTCATCGGAATAACCTGGTCTTGGATAGCTAACAAGAAGCTCTCCGTTTCCGGAAACATCTCTCCCGAAATCAACCAGTAGTTCGACGCTGAGTTGTCGACATTGTCCTGATTGACCTCATTTGAATGCCGCCCATGAAGTGGCTTCTGAAGCCAGGTTTGTAACTTCTCTTGGTCTGTTTTGTGGTGAAAAGTAATATATTGTTCCCTCAACTGTAGCGGCGTTGAAAGGTCTGCCTCGCATATTGCTCGATGTAGTATGGAAGAGTCCGCTAACAGGTGGAAATATGAACGTAAATTTATTATTTGTTGGTCGAGCTGCTTACCAATATCCACCAATCCTCTTCCTCCTTGGTGTCTTGGAAGCATTGTACGTTCAATAGCACTCCGAGGGTGATGTTTTTGTGCTTTTGTTAGGAGTGTCCTTATTTTCCTTTGCAGGTTTTGGATGTCCGTCCTGCTTATTATTATATATATATATATATATATATATATATATATATATATATATATATATATATATATATATATATATATATATGTTGGTGTTTTTCCGGTTTTCAGCCCGTTCGTCAATGGAAAAGTCTTCACGACGTTTCGCCAACATCTCAGCGGGCGTTTTCTAGTGATGCTTCGGCGAGGGCTGCTTGGCTTGGCAAGGATATATGATCTAAAATTCAACTTCAAAATATTTTATTATGAGAATATAATGTTTATAGCAAAATTAAAGTAAAAGTAACAATATATTGCAAAATTTTACTACTTACGTTGTAAATAAATTTTGGTTTATAAAACAAGTTAATTTTCCGGCGTTTCCCTATTTTCTACGCTAATAAAATTAGCCAGTTGCTCATATTTCGTCGAGTTACCCTAGTTTAAAAAAAAAATGGAGGTCCTACGTTGATTACAATCCAAGATATTGTTAAATTTTGCAACGCGCTTCAATTTGAAGTTCCGAAATGCTCTCCCACCAATAGCCACAGCTCATTTGTGCAAGTACGTTAACTTTCAAGGGCTATTACTTCATGCGCTATGCATAAATTGTATACTTATTCATTGCCTCATAAAAAATGGGTCCTTGTTTAAAATTTGTGCAAATTTAGACTTTTAATGTTTATAAACAACAGCGATATGATTTTAAAAAATATGTATCTTGGTTCCTGTTGGTCGTAGAGTGGCTTTTTTTCTAAAGCCTGGGGGTTTCAACCGCCTTTACAGTCCACGTAATAACAAGTCTATAGCATGAAAAATAACAAAGTTATTCTAATTGTTTATAGTCAAAAAAAATTTTAACCCACTATTTTAACAACAATTTTGGAATAAATATATTTTTTAACTTTCCTTGTTGTTTGACCTTTTAAGAATCAATTTCAGTTTTAAAAATTCAGAAGCATTATCTTCTGAGAAACAATTGTTTAGACTTTTTAATAAACATTTCACATTACTCATAAACTATTCAACCAATCTGGCTAAACTTTTGCATACTTATAAAGACCCATAATGGCACCATCATCAAGATAAAATACGTCACTTCGACCATTATTGTAAAACTTATTAACATTTATAAAATTTTGCAAAAAAGGGGTCTTTTCGCCATTATTTCGATAAACTGGTAATCGATTTTGGCGTATAAAATATGGAATTAAAGGTCTTTTCAATACAAAATAACTTTTCTCTTAAACGTTCTTTACGAGCAGAAAAACGAATTTTCCGACTTTGGTCGTTGTTTATAAAAAAACAGAGCCGATCTGACAGTACCTCTTTACGTATTTATCATTTACTAGCCACTTCCCCCCCCCCCCCCTATGATTTAAAACCTTCAGATATCTGTAATAAATTTTTCCGTGAAATCGATCTTTTTTCGTTACACAGACTAAATTAATTGTAAATTGATTACTTTGCTTATTATAACAATGCCAAAAAAATATTCCCTGGGAATATAAATTGCAATTTTGCAAAAACTATTTGAAGTGTCAAACTGAAATTTTTATTACTTATTAAATAGTCGATAGCCCATATTATTTCGCTGTATCTAAATCTTAAATTCATTTTTGCAAAAGTTACTGCTTAGTTAACCATTAGTAAATTTTTATTTCTTTTTGATATTTTCTCAGCTACAAATAATCCAATCTATTCGTGCATAAGCTTGTTTTGTAGGTTTTTAAAAGGCCTTCAAGATGTTTTATGCGTATTTTCCAAACAGTCTAATGCGTTTCACTAATAAGGGAAAACGGCAAAGTTCTTCATTTTTTCATCTTTAATTGTTAACCATTATTTTAGATTAATGAAATCTTGGCAGAAAACATATACATTTTATTCTTAAACCATCATATCACCTCAAAAACTATCGCCGAAAGTAATACGACAATAAGCTATTTATCTAGGCCTATTAAATTTAGGTAATTTTCATCCAATGTGTAAATCTATGTAATGTTAAAATATATTGTTCAAGTCGAAGACTATCCCTATGGTCGAAAGTACTTCTAATTATTTGTATATACCGCAGTAAAGCGCATTAGTCAAATCATTAAAAAATGTATTACTTTGCTAGGATAAAACGAATTAAAAGGCCTTGGGTCACGTCCCTTGGCTATAGTTAGTGGTAAGGCGTAGAGCTGTCGCATTACTTTGAAAAAGTAGCTCTGTTACAATTATTAATTACTAAAAGTAGTAAAAAAGTGAATTAATAATGACTTGCCTTTAGAGAAAAGTTCCATTTCAACTACTAATCGAAAGTAATCCATTCTAACAACAATTACATATTTCAATTAAATTCGTAAGTAGTATAATTATATATATATATATATATATATATATATATATATATATATATATATATATATATATATATATATATATATATAAATATTAAATATTTAGGAAAAGAGGTAACCAATTTGCTAACGTATGTATAGGTTATGAATAAATTAATAAATAAAAGCTTCGCTCTTGAGCCTCGTCAGGCCCATTATATTACTTCATGATCACAAGTCATTTGAGGCTGGTCGCCTTTGTGAATTCAAGCAGCCTCGTAACCAAGATATCTCTACCTTGGTCTATTGAGTGCTAGACACCCTTTGAAAATATCGGTAGTTTTATCTGCTTACTGGGTCATCTATGAAGCCAATTCTATAAAGATGGCCTCGCAGGTGACATTCTTCCGTCAGCAATCCCACTACAATTAGCAGCTCTTTCCTCTTGATGAAAGGAAGCTCCCTAGTAGGAGAGCACGGGGGACTCAAAGCCACAGAGTAATGAGTTTAGAAGTAACTGAACAGGTTAGATCGTGTGTTGACATAGTGCAGAGGAACGCGAGAGAGGAACGTGTGTCCTTTCGCATTGCTTCTTAGGTGACTTTACGCACTCAAATAGTCCGCACGTTGGTTTTTCGAGAGATTGTTCTAATTTTTTACAATCTTGACGAACACAGTGTAAGTATTAATGCATTATATTATAAGTTTTGTTTCTTATACCTGTAAAAACTAGCCATTAGAAAATCGGAAAGAAAGGTTATTTTATATACATAATCAACTGTATTGTGACAATCGTTTGGAAACTTAAAAAATTCTCTTTGGAGTAATGTGAAAATCATAAAATATTACTTGTTTTAAATAATCATAACATCCACTCCACCATGAGTTTTTTAAAATTAACCACATTACAATGTTGTCTGTACCACTATAAACCTCACACCGTCTACAGCCAATAGATGTCACGTTTTTAGCCCTCTAAAGAAAGCATACAATTGTAAATTTGACCTATATCTCAAACCAAAAATTTGATAAAAATTACTCCGTATGATAGCCGATCTATTTCATAAAGTATTTAGCAAAATAGCTTCAATTGACAAAGCCATAAGTGGCTTCCGTGGTACTGGTATAAGCATAATTAGTAGAAACCTATTCAGCGATGATGACTGTTATATCGTAAATACTGCTGCTTCCAACATAGTAAACAGCTCTACAGATAATCAAGGAAATAATAAAAGGAATTAAAACCATCACGCTTTACCTGATCAGACCACTGTAATACTAGATGCTGAAGAAACTCCATTGCATGATATATTTTTTACTGTTACTCTATAGTCCGACTATCTCAAAAACAAAGTGGATGTCTGTTGGAAAGATTAATGTAGATAAATGTCAACTTTGGCTCGATGAAGAGAGGATAGAGCGTGTAAACCATTTCAGATACCTTGGCAGTTGGTTGAATGTGAATGGGGACTCAGATGAAGAGATAATAGCTAGGATCGAAATATCGCGTAAGGCCTTTATGACATGGAAACCAGTTCTATGCAACAGGAACCTGTCAATGCATATTCGTAAGAGGGTCCTGAGATGCTATGTATGGTCTATTCTGTTATACGGTTGCGAGACATGGACACTAAAAACCACAACGCTAAACAAACTGGAAGCTTTCGAATTGTGGTGCTATAGTCGAATCCTAAAGATATCATGGGTTTCGCACACTTCCAATGAGGATGTTCTCAGAATGATGGATACAGGTCGACTGCTCTTGAACATTATAAAGAGGCGGAAAACAGAATACTTCGACCACATAATTAGATGACCTAAATACCATTCACTTTGCCTTATAATACAAGGAAAAGTGGAAGGAAAAAGATGGATAGGCCGAAAGAAGCTTTCATGAATACGTAACATCAGGCAGTGGTGTGATTGCACGGTGAAGGAACTATTTCGCGCTGCAGCCGATAGAGAAAGATTTCAGGAAATTGTAAACATGATGACCACCAACGTCTGAATACGGACATGGCACCTAAAGAAGAAGAAGAAGAAGTCCGACTATACAGGGTGTTCTCAAAGTTGAGTCATTTATTTTAACAGCTTGTAGAACTTGTAGAGAGAAATCGATTTAGCAAAAATACTTTATATAAAACTTGGACAATAAAAAATTAATAACTACTGCATTGTAAAAACTATATTTACTACACTGAACAGATTACATCTTGTTCTACAAAAAGTGCTTAAAATGGTCACCATTTGTTTGGTTAAAGCAAAGTCTTGCTCGACGTATCCAAGAGTGACTACACGCGTCAAAAATAAAATCCTGGTCTTCATGGATAACATCACAAGTATTTTCAATTCTTCCACCGTGTTCACTTCCCCATCGTGATAAATCAACTGTTTTAAGTAACCCTACAAAAAAATGGCAGGGATTTAAATCTAGGGAACGTGCAGACCAAGAAATGGGTCCATTTTGCCCTATCTATCTATTAGGAAATACATTATTTAAATGTTCGTCAACTTCTCGTCTGAAATATGGCAGAGCCTAATTATGAAGAAGCCACATATTTTGTTTCACATTTAAAGGAACATTTTCTAATAATTGTGGAAGATTCTTTTGAAGAAAGCCTAAATAATTTTCACCTGTCAGTCGATTTGGAAAAAAGTAAGGCCCTATAAGCATGCCATTTACTCAGTCAGCCCGAACATTTATTGCAAACCTGTGCTGAAAATGACTTCTTTTCATTGCATGCGGATTTTCTACTGCACAAACATAGTTATTGTGGCAATTGTGTACGTCATTTCCTGACAGTGACAAAATTCGTTTTTCTAGGATAATCTTCTGGTTGCAACGCTTGTATCCATTGATAATGGAACGGATAAAGTTGTTCTTGTCATAAAGTTTTCCACACTTTACTATGAGCAACTTTTACTTGACCTGCTATGGACCTAGCGCTCGTTGTTGGATCGTTCTCGACAATTTCTAACATTTCTTGCTCGATATCCACCATTTCGAGTGGAGGTCTTCCAGCGTGACTTCTTCATTGTTCCTTTAAATACCCGGTGTCGCGAAGTCTTATAACTAAATTTACAAACATCCGCGGTAACAGATAGGTTTCGTAAAGGAAATCTCTCCGTGTACAAACGACATGTTGCGACTGCATTTTGTTGGCACTCCCCGTAAGTTAATACTACGTTCACTAGTTCATTGTTTTCATAAACGTGTGCCATTTTTATTGCACAAGACACCCACAAGTGAAAAATGATATTACGCACTAGATACGAATTATTTAACACTAGTCAAATCGAAAATCACACTCAAAACCGTGAAACAATTACATACATAAATAGGCGTACCCAATATCAGTAATAAACAAAGTTTTTACAATTCAGTGGTTGAAAATATCATGAAGTAAGGTTTGAATTGCAGTTTTTAAATTTTCTGAATAATTGTTAATAGTTTTTTTGGTCAACTTTTATATATACGGATATTGGTAAATCGATTTCTCTTTACCAGTTCTACAAGCTGTTAAAACAAATGACTCAACTTTGAGAACACCCTTTAGAATAATAGTCGCATTTCTGTTTATATTCCTCTCATAGAGACGGATACATTGCAAAATGATATAAATTTCTGCTTGAAAGAGCGTTACATATTGTTCTAGAAAGTTAAACTCCCTGACTTCTATTTCTCGAAAGATTTTGCTCTTCCCTCGAATTCTCTTTGCTTGGAAAAAATGTCTTAAGAGGGTAGTTAAGTTTCGGAACCGGAGTCACGTAGTCTGTTTGCATGGAGAGTAATGTGTATCTTTTCACCACGCTCACCTAGGCACACTAGTGGTCGTGAATTCCAGCTCTGAGATGATCTGGACAATTGAGACCATAAATATGTTTTTATAATCGGTCATTATTCCAATTAATAGAAGTGCCTTTGACAGATCTTTATTATCTTATTACAAATAATCGATTTTTATTATTGCTTTTTTGTTTACCCAATCGATAGGAAATTTAATTAACTTATATAGAAACAGAAAAAAAAACAATTTATATGGGATTATTAAGTATTTTATTTTACGTCAAATAAGGTATTTCCCAAAGGGTTTTTTAGATGTTCTCGATGCATTTGTAGATATATAAAATGTGTATTGAATTTGGTCAGTAAATTCCTGGAGAGTTTGGGTCTCTGAATCCAGATTTGGTATGAAAATTGACTCATCTCCTCTTATTTTCTCAAAGATCGATGTAAAAGTGGCTAAAATAAGTGCTGCCCGATGTTGTTGGGGACTCACATTTAAAAAAAACTTCAACAAAAGCTTGCGATAATCCCCATTTTGTAGCTATTTACGGTAGGTAAGCATAACTGTCAATATGTAAGTATGCAATAGGTATAAAATACGTTAATTGAAACTTCTTTTAAGCTTTGACTGAAAGGTATAATTTTATTCTTTTTGATATGATAAGCCCCCAGAAATGTTCGAAAACATTCATTTTCGATACGTTGATATCGACTTATTTTAAAAGTAGCAGGATTTGTAATTGTTGTGAAGTCAGGTTTGGATTTAACGATCCAAAATATACAGTAAACCACTGATAAAATTCAATCCACGTATCTATCAGTATATTACTGATTTATTACAAATATAAACCTTAATAACCCAGAGATATTTAGTATATGAATAGCTAATTGTTCAAAAAAAAATTAAAATAAAAAAGTTGTCCATATGGTGCAAACTTGTTCGTGTGCAGATGCCTCATTTTAAAGTTTCCCATGGGAATGTATTTAAGAAAAATCTCTCAGACAAAAGTTGCTATATGGGTTAGAGAGAAACAACTGAAAGCGACTTTGACTTTGACCTTCAAGGCTTTAGTTTTAGAGGTTATTCAATGTCACCTTTTTTTTTTTAATATAAACCCGTAACCCTGAACATAAGAATCATTTAGAGGTAAGGTAAGTTTTCTTTTCCTTTTTCGTGGATTCGTCCTGAACCCGGATGAACTGTGGCAAGTATAGATTTATTGTTCACCTGTACTTACAACTAGTTTGTTAACTTAGCCTCCTGAGCCAATTTGTACAAGTCAGATAAGGAATGAGTATGTGTCTCGTTCGATTCCAAGTGTGTGTGACCCAAAGGTTTACTCTTTTTTCCGATCTGGTAACTCACAAAAAAAGACATAATAAAATGAAAGGACAAAAATGGGCAAATAAAATTTAACACAGAAGAAATGTTAAAAATCGTTAAAGAATTCTACGAGACATTGTACAAAAACCAATTAATACTTGAACCCGACGAACACGAAACACTAAGAATCACAAATCAGGGCTCCGAAGATATGCCCGAAATCTCAATTGAAGAAATTAACTACTCATTGAAGAGAATGAAAAACAACATAGCACCGGGAGAGTACGGAATAGTAATAGAGTCCATAAAATGTGGGAGTCCTGCTCTTATTGAGAAAATTAAAAGATTATTCAATTTATGCCTTGAAAACCAAATTATTCCGGCCCAATTGAATAACTCCATTACGATCCTCATTCACAAAAAGGGCGACGAAACAAGTCTTGAGAACTATAGACCCGTCAGCCTCCTGAACCACCTATATAAAATTTACACTCGTATAATCACCAATAGACTAGAGAATAAACTGGATCTTTACCAGTCTAGAGAACAAGCTGGGTTCCGCTCGGGCTACGGGACAAATGACCATTTGCAATGTATCAAAACACTTATTGAAAAAATTGTAGAATACAACCGACCACTAAATCTTGTCTTTGTTGAGGCTTTCGATACCGAGGAATTGGTGTCAATTTTAAGAGCATTAAAAGAATGCAGGGTAGACCAAAGATATTCCAACATCATCTACAATATTTATAAAAACGCAACAACAACAATTAACTTACACACCATGACGAAGAAAATAAAAATAAGAAGAGGAATTCGACAGGGAGATACAATATCCCCAAAACTGTTTACGACAGTGCTAGAACATGCGTTTAAAGCTTTAGATTGGGAAAAGAAAGGCATTATTATAGATGGGGAAAGATTGAGCTATCTTAGATTGGCTGACGACATGGTCCTAATATCAGACGATCTACAAGAAGTCAGAGAAATGCTAGAAGAACCACAACAGGCAACACAATGAGCAGGTCTGAAGATAAATTATAACAAAACAAAAATGATGACAAATTTAGTAACAAGTGAGCCTATAAAAATACAAAATGAAATCATCGAAATTACCGAGAAGTATAACTACCTTGGTCACGCAGTTCGGATTGGCAGGGACAACCAGA
Source organism: Diaprepes abbreviatus (assembly GCA_034092305.1). NCBI lineage: Eukaryota > Metazoa > Arthropoda > Insecta > Coleoptera > Curculionidae > Diaprepes > Diaprepes abbreviatus. The sequence continues at coordinate 1,140,513 of JASJET010000235.1, read as the reverse complement.
CGTGTGAGCTATCCAGACTAATAGCTTTGGGATGAGCTGCTTATGGAAAACTCAGGGATATATTCAAGATAGATAAAACCTGAAACGGAAAGCCTGTAACCAATGTGTTCTCACAGTCTTAACATATGGAGCGGAGACACTAACATTGACGAAAAGAACTGCTAAGAAACTGCAAATAACACATCGCAGAATGGAGAGATCCATGCTGGGGGTGTTCCTGAGAGATCGGGTCCGAAACGAGGAAGTTAGGAGGAAAACGGGGGTAGATGTGCGCATTGCAAGGTTAAAGTGGTAATGGGCCGGACATGTGGCTAGAATAGGGGGCAACAACTGGACGAAAAGAGTTTTGGAATGGCGACTGAGAGCGGATAAACGCAGTCAGGGACGACCACCGACTAGACAGACAGACGACCTCAAAAGAATAGCAACAAACTGGATCGCAGTGGCTCAAAATAGAGGAAGAAGGAACTCTCTTGAGAAGGCCTATGTTCAGCAGTGGACAGAAATGGACTGATGATGATGATGAACTCACAATCGCATATGATGTGCTCTACCCGTTTCCTCGATCTGACCACACAGCCTAAGCCCTCGTTGTAAAGATTTATTTAATACAACTGAACTTTGACGGCTATGGTCCGACATTATAACTGTGATTCCCTTTAATTGGTTTCTATTGATTTGGAATAGTTTCCTGGCTAATTTTGGTTCAGGATTTTGATGATTTTGTTTAATTTGAATTCGAAGAATTTGACGGCTTTTTGTACCACACACCTTGGAATTCCAAGAATTGATTCTGGACCAAAATATTGAGTTGATGAGCCCAATCTTGGTAGCTCATCATCGTTTTCATTTCTATACATATCTTAATGTCCTGATACCCACTGTAGCACAACTCTGTTATTCTTTGCTAGAGTTGTTAGTTCGCTCTGAAATTCCCAAACTAGTCTAGATGATATCTTTTGCCTCTTGAGAGCCTTTAGAGCATAGATCTGCTTTTCTTTGTAAGCTCTCCTTTTTATTTCGTCGAAACATTCTAGAATCACATATATTTCTTCCTGAAATACTGTTGGTTCTTTTCTTTGTTGTAACCCACATATCCTAGCTCCGGTACCTTCTTTGGTCTGTCAGTGTGCCAGATAAGTACCCAAAAAAATATGTTTCTGGTTTAACTTCTTGACTTAACCTTCGGTCCCCTATAATAACCTCGAACGGTATATTATAACGGTTGTCTAAGGTCATATGGTGTGTCTTCATTTCCAACTCAGGACTCCTGATTTTCTTATATAAAGCTTCATGTTCTATAATAAGCATTTGTGCTGTTGACAGTGAGTGGTATAGCCGGTGAACCATCATCTTGTCTCTTCCTGAACCACTAAATGTAGCGGAGGGAGATCATTGCTGAGGTCGGGGTAGATTTTACAGTACCCGTAATACTCAAACATGTATGTAGTATGCTGCCCAGCTTGATCATAGTTGTCCTTTGCATTACCTTGGGCTACCAAACTAAGGCTGCTAGTATCATCATACTAGTGTATAGCCAATAATCATCTTGGGTAAGAAACCCCATGTTTTCCCTCACAACCGTTTAGCAATTATAAGGGTTGTCTCCGATTTTCTTGTTCCACTTCTCACACTTCTCCACATGCTTGTTCCAGCTCAGCCCACAGTGCAAGATTGACCTTGGATACTTAAGGTTCCTGGGAAAGTGGTATTGTGTTTCCTTGTAGGATAATGAGACCGAGATTTTCTAATTTTCTTCATCTGGTCAAGTAAGTTACAACTACAATTTCTGTTGAGAGCAGTAGCGGCTCGTAGGGTAGTACCACAGCATCATGGCACTACTTAATTTTTTCTAAAAATATTTTTTTATTATTTTTACTTTAAACTTTTGCAAATCCTTTTTCCAGTGGAAAGGTGATGATTGAACAGGGCTTATATGTGAGCGAAGCACAGAACTATGTGTTAATACTTTTCATATACTGCTATGACGAAGTTTGAGCCGGGTCCTCAATAACTGAAATGATATTAAATAAATCTAAAAAAGAACACATTTGGTTACAGGGTCAGAAGTGATATTAGTTTCTTATTTCGGTGTTCGGGTTTATTTTGTTTGCTCTTGACGGTTCTAAAAAAGTCTACATTTTTAAAAATTACTTTTAATTATTTATATCTTACCGAGATATTTATGTTATATTTATTTTATGTTTTGTTCCTAAAAGTCATTTTATTGGCCGCCATGACTACAAATAAAGCAAGTTTTAAAGAATTTTTTTAATGCGCTCTCTTTAAAAAAAAGATTAAAGAAAAAATAAAGATAGCCAATGTGTGATTAAAAAAAATGAAAAACAAAGCGGAAGCAGAGAAAAATCTTATTAAAACAAATTTATAAAGGTATGATAAAAATAGTTGTCTATGTCTGTGTAAGGAAACAGATAAACTGTTTTATTTTGTATATGTATTGGCTGGAGGTGAAGAAACTTGATCGAAAAGGGAGCACGATCATTTTATTCATATATGGGATGAAATAAAACCTCTTAAATTATCTAGGGTTCACATGAATAATGTTTTTAGTTCTTCTATGCTTGGTAAGATAAAAATGAAACTTTATCTTACCGGCACTATAGGTAAAGGAATTATTTATTTTATAATATTGTTGTTTTATGTCTCACTACCTATCTAAGCAGTCACAAGTCGCTGCCGAGAGAGCATGTGAAAAAAATATTCTATACAAAAGTTGTTGTGTTGTTACACCCAAGAGATCTTAGCATTTTTTTCATGTTCTTTATTATGACATCCTATATACAATTTTATATTTTTGGGTATGCCTGGAAAGAGTTTTATGGAGTACGATTTAATTTTTTTTTAATCCGTTATGACTGTATTTATTACTGTCTATACTGATGACATTGAAAAAATTTAAGCTATGTTTAACTGACGTCATTTTCAGTGGTGCGACGAGATTTTTCTACTTGCACAAATATCAAATTTAAATTTATTGTGCTCAGATAATGTTACCCAATACTACAGAGTTATTATATCTCGCAACATATTGATTCAACTTGGTACAAATGGTTCAATAATATATTGGAAAGGGTAAAATATTAATGAAAACAGAAGAACACCTTGGTCTTCGTCTAGCTGTGCTCCTGGAATTTGAAAATGTTTTAATAAATAAAAGAGGTTCATTTTATCTAATGATTTATTTCTGATCAATATTTTTTATTCATTGAATGAATCTATTTATTTTGATAAATTTGTAAAAAAGCAAGTTTTCTGAAGAACTTTTCTATTGTTTTATTAGCACAAATAATGGAAGGGAATTATCTTTATTTGATAATTCTGTTATGTGTATTCGGACATATTTAACAGGAGTGCCTTTTTAGACTTGCCTTGGAGGAAGGGCAAATTCATTTTTCATGTATGACATGCTTTATGTAATATGACACTTACTATTCTATGTTAATGTAATGGTAATTACATACACTCAAAGTTGTAAATTTAGCTTGTTTAGTCAGAAAAAAGATATAGTAATATTTTATAAAAATAAAACCTTTCAAGTAGATATAAAACATAAGCTATTTTTACTAAATGTTTTAGGATAATAGATATTTTGTACAAGGTAATATAAATTGGGATAATAGTTGTATTAATAGTTAAACATACAATGATGACCTAAAATTTGGAATAAATTCATTATTTAAAAAATAATGGCTTTATTGAAAAATCGTTGACATGCCGAATTCGTTTTTTTGGCATGAATTTTTTCACTATATTGAATAATACTGGGCGACTTAAACGAAGTTGCGCTAGAATCAACTTCGATATATTAAATGGTGACCCAAAATTTTTTATACCCTTTTACACACCGTGCAATATTCTGAACATTTTTTTTTCATTGCATATCCTATATTATAAATATAGCTGTTTTTGATTTATCGAAAGTTATAACCCAAAATAAAGTAGTAACAACATTAAGTTTATCATTTTGTTAAATATTGAAAATGCCTCCCATTGGTTACCTTTCTTTCAGATAGATCTCGGTTTTCCTGCCTACTAAAATATTAGAAGAAATATTTTTGGGTTGCTTAAATTTCTGAAGCTTGAATTGTATTTCTTTAATTTAAAAATAACTATTGGGATACTTATTTAATTTTTGAGAGGAAAATGTTAATGATTAATGAATTGGCTTATTTGACAAATTTAATTCAGCCAACTGTTGTTGCCCAGAATCTTTTTTAGACTGATATTTCTTTCAAACATGTTAACTGAACGCGCCTAAAAAAGTAGCCGTGTACGCAAGCCAGGATCTTGGTTATAAATGGAGGCCATTTTGTCTTGACTTTGACCTTTTTCTGGTTTGATTCGAATGAAGCAATTTTCATTTCAATTTATATTTGCTATCCTTTGGGATTTGGGGCTGGAAAATCGTTTAAATTATCCCAGTAATTGTCTTAAGTTACCTTATCTATCTGGCGTTATGTGTTATTTTTACCGGGATAAATCTTTTGGCAATTTAGCACGTTTCGACAAAGGAATTCTGTTAAACTCCAATATCAACATCGGGGTCCTCCTTACTGGTTATCTTATTACTGGAATCCTTCCTAGTGGTTCCTTTTATAACTGATTGTTGTACCTATGATTTCTACCTACAAGGTTCTACCTGTGGGCCCTCGTTTTTTAAGTTTATATTTTGCATGTACCTATTGATGTTATGCTAGTGTCTACGCCGTTAAGCAAAGAGATCAGCTGGCAGTTACACCATTTGACAGGAAAACTTTATTAATATCATTTCATGTTTTAAAAGTAACCTATTCATTTTGTAATATGTTTATTCTTTAATTTAGCAGGGAGTCTAAAAGTGTACAAAAAATTTGTTGGTCACTCTTTAAAAACTCAAAAATGATTATAGTACAGCTTCTTTTGAGTCATCTTGTAAAATTTAATATACTGGAAAAAATTCGTACCAAAAAAAAAAAAAACAAAGTCCGAACGATTTTTCAAAAACCCAACGTTTACATCCTCATTGTATATTATTATTATATTTCTTATACATTATTTTTCTGTATAACTGTAGTAATAATGTTATCAAGGATTAGTCCAGTTTAGAGGTCAAAAACAGAAAAGGTGATGAGTTAGATAGAGTTAGAAGTTAAAAGGTTTTATTATAAAAATATTAAAGATTAGATATGAATTTTTTCGAAAAATTTTTACTCAAAATGACGGTTATAGACGCTAGCAAACTACAACACCTTTTTTCGGAATCAATGCATGGTTCTAGAGTGAATATGACATAACAGAATTTAGGAACACATAAGGAAATTAAAAAATTGTAATGATTGTTTATTTGAGGGCACATAAAAAATAGAATATATGACTGAAAATTTTGTATTAAATTGTTTATAACAAAAAAAATTTCATCAATCGAAAAATCAGTTTCTTTCCTTGAGTAATATTATCTTAGAACTATGCAATAAATTGCAAATCGATTGATTGAAAACTTTTTGAGTTGTTTCCGGCCATTTTATAAAAAGTCGTTTCGAGAAAAACAAGTTTAAAATTTTAGTTATTTTTCAGCATGACAAATTTTTTTCTCTTCCTTTCGATTTGATTTAAACTGGTCTCTTTTGCTGTGTCATTAATCGTTCTGTATCAAGTCACGTGGGCGATCGCCGTTTACCTCGTTCCCCCCCCCCTTAATGACATCACATTCTTCACATCATGAGGCAAAAAAAAAGATTTAAAAGTTCTAGATTGGCGTTATCCCTTTTTGATGAGATGTATTTAATTTTTTTAATGATAAAATGATAAATAATTCAAAAGTACCTTTATGTCCCACTATTAAAAACTTTCACTTGCCAATTTTTTTGTATGTGGAGTTTTAAACTAAAAACCCGCCAAGTGAAAGATTTAATGGTAGGCTGGCGAAATTAGCATCTGGAAAAAAATTATTGTTATTTGAGTTCTGACTACGTAGAAACCTTCAGAATGTAGTAATTATGTAGTATCTTATGTGTCATTTTCTTTTTTAGTGAAAATTTTTTATTTAACAATTAAGAAGTGAAAAAACAGTTTTTCGAGTTCTAGAAAAAGCTTTTGTTTTTCAGTAAAAAAGTTTCAAACAAAAGTTTTGCGTTTCAAAAATATCTACTAAATCGGATAATTTGTTTGTTAGTTATTGCAAAAAATCTGCTAAAATGGCTGTTTATTCAATTCTTAATAAACAATAGAAAAATATATTGCATTAGCTTTATACTACAACATAAGGAGCCTCTTGTTGTATACAATAAGTGTGCAAAATTTAAAATAAAAATATTCAATATTTGTGAATTTGTTTATAACATTTTATGTTTTTTTATTGTTTATTCTTAGCGATATAGAGATCGGACAGTGATCTGTGGGTACGCAAATAAGACATACAACAAAAAGAACCAATTTAAAATCAACAATTGTTGATTTTAAATTGTTGAAACAAATAAACAAAGTTGTTGTTGGCTTTTTCGTTATAAACAAAAAGAATAACTCCTCAACAATTGTTGATATCGATATGCCGATAAGTGGACAAAATAGGTGAGATTTTGGAGCATATTTGGAAAAAAAAAACAAATTTGACCACTAGAAGCTGAGATGGATTTTTCTTTCAAAAAATTGCTGCTACGTTGTTTATTATTAAGGGATTATTTAAGTAGGAACTCATACGGAGATGGTTAAACTATTGAATGAAGCAGTTTTCAACTCAATTATTTCAAAATTTTTGATGTTGCAATAGTTTTAAGTTGCACCTACTGCAAGAGTTAGAAAGTGAGCAGTGGGGGGGGGGGGGGCGTTCTTTCAGCCTGCGGCGCGCAGAAAAAAACCTGACTCCGACGATTCACATTTGTTTCGCCGGAAAAATTTGGATTATCTCGGCGAATATTGATCGTAGAATCATTATTTTTTTTAATTTGTGGTTTCTCGATGAAATATGAACAATGGATAATATGTTTTTGCAATCAGATTATTGTTAAACATAGCAATAAACAAATTGTTGCATGTGCTTTTCAAATTGCGAAAAAATGTTACAGTGGTCAACAGTATACTACTAATTAGAAATATTAAAAATCAGGTTTTTAATGTACAAAAACATATCATATATTGTTCGAATTTGAAGCGTCCAAATCACGTTTTTTTCCGCGCGCTGCAGGCTGAAAGAACGCTTCCCTATACTCTTCACTTTCTGAGTCTCGGAATAGGTACAACTTTAAACTATTGCTATATCAACAATTTTGAAATAATTGAGTTGAAAACTGCTGCATACAATTGTTTAACCATCTCCCTATGTGCTCCTACTTCAATAATCCCTTAATGTTAATAAACAATTCGGAGCGATATTTAAAATAAAACTCCATCTCAGCTTCTAGTGGTCGTACATTTTTTTTTCAAAATGTGCGTCAAAATCTCAGCCATCGCATCTACTTATTGGCATTTCAATATCAACAATTGTCGAAGAGTTATTCTATTTGTTTATAATGAAAAAACGAGCTCCAATTTTGTTTATCTGTTTCAACAATTTAAGATCAACAATTCATTTCGTTCTTTTTTATTATTGTTAGTAAAGGGTGTTTTTTATAGAGGTATAGAACTTTTAAATGGAATAAAACAAAGATGAATTTTTTAAATTGACATGAAATTTACTTTATCGAAAGATAACCTTTTGGCATTATAATTTAAATATGACTTCTGGCATATGACCGCCACGGCTGGCTCGGACGTAGTCTAATCTGGTGGTCCAATTTTCGATGACTTTTTCCTACATTTGTGGCCGTATATCGGCAATAACGCGGCGAATGTTGTCCTCCAAGTGATTAATCGTTTCGGGCTTATCGGCGTAGACTAGCGACTTCACATATCCCCACAGAAAATAGTCTAGCGGCGTTAAGTCGCACGATCTTGGAGGCCAATTCACGGGTCCGAAAGGTGAAACTATGCGGTTACCAAACGTTTCCTTCAATAAATCAATTGTGGCACGAGCTGTGTGACATGGTGCGCCGTCTTGTTGAAACCACAGCTCCTGTACATCATGGTTGTTCAATTGATGAACGAAAAAGTCAGTAATCATGGCTCTATAGCGGTCACCATTGACTGTAACGTTCTGACCAGCATCGTTTTTAAAGAAGTACGGACCAATAATTCCACCAGCCTATAAAGCACACCAAACAGTCAGTTTTTCTGGATATAACGGTGTCTCAACATACACTTGAGGATTATCATCACTCCAAATACGGCAGTTTTGTTGACGTATCCATTCAAACAAAAGTGAGCTTCATCGCTAAACAAAATTCACTTATGAAAATCGGGATCAACGGCAATCTTGTGTTGGGCCCATTCACCGAATCTACGCCTTGCTAGGTGATCGTGTGGCTTCAATTCTTGCACGAGTTGGATTTTGTAAGCACGCAAACCAAGATATTTCCGCAAAATCTTCCATAAAGTGAATGGACACATATTCAATTCCTGTGCACGATGGCGGATAGACTGATTCGGGTCTTCCTCTACGCTACGCTCTACAGCAGCAATGACTTCTTCTGTACGCACTGTACGACGTCTCTGTGGATGCATATTATCATTTAGAGTAAACGTGGTGCGAAAACGTTCCATAGTTAATCGAATTAATTGCTCTGATGGACGATTATGTAGACCGTAAAATGGACGTAGTGCGCGATACGTATTTCGAACAGAACCATGATTTTCAAAATAAATTTGCACAATTTGGGAGCGTTGTTCAGGCGTCAGTCGATTCGTGTTGAAATTCCAAACCAAACTCAACATAAATCACTTGACAGCTGACAAAATGTCAGCCAGTTAAAAAAGTGTTGCCAACTTAAAGTTCTATACCTCTATAAAAAACACCCTTTATAAGTCTGGAACTTTAATTTGCGCACCGCAGACCGCTTTAGGACATCTAAATTGCTGAGAATAAACAATAAAAAAAAACATAAAAAGTTATAAACAAATGCACAGCAAAAACTATTGAATATTTTTACTTGAATGTAACAAGAGGCTCCTTTAGTTACAGTATAAAGTTAATATAACAAATTTTTCTATTGTTTATAGACAATTAAATAAACAGCCATTTTAGCAGGTTTTTTTGCAATAACTAACGAACAAATTATCCGGTTCGGATGAGTCTTAGTTCATTTTGTAGGTATTTTCAATTCGCCTAACTTTTGTTCAAAATTCGAAAAAATTGTTTTTTCAAATGTTAATTGTTCAATAATTACTATTATCATTCTAAAGGTTTCTACGTAGTCAGAAGTCTACTAACAATAAATTTTCAAATCACCTCATATGAGGCTAACTCCGCCGGCCTATAGCGAGTAGCAGAGAAATTGATCTCCTGACATAAACGTTTACACAAATAATTGGCTATGATTATTTAGAAAATGAAACCATAAGGAAGAGGATGATATAATATTAAATAAAATAGATTTTGTTTCAAGGAAAAAAAAGAAATAACATCGCGATCTATACATAAAACAGTTCCTATATGTAAATACCATCTACGTATTACTATTAATGCAAATGCTGTTAAGGTTTGTCTCCAATTAATGGACTATCTAATCTTTTATTATTTGTAAAAAAGTGTATCTCTAAAGTACGATCACACTTAAAACACACATATTTTTTTGATTATTTCATATTTAATAATAATAAAAAGTACTTGTTAATACAAAAAAAAATCTAACTTATATGGTATTACAATACCTGAATTGAAAACGCAAAGAGAAATAGATTAGATAACATATTTATCTAGAATCATTGTTCGTAAAAATAAAGCGGCAAAAAATTCGTTCGTAGAGATTTAATATTAAAAAAAAAAACGAGAACAAATTACGCAAGAGTAAGATAATTTTTCTACCAATATTTTATCAATTTTTAAACGAAAATTGTTTTGGGCCTCCCTTAAAGCCTGGTGTTGCTGACTGTTTTCTTCGTTAACTTGGCTTTCGACACTAATTTTAACACTCCGCATCATATGGGATTTTTTTCTTCTTCTTCTTCTTATTCTTAGTATAGGACTTTGTCCTGTATTGACTGTCAATGCATCTCGTTTATTTTTGTTCCTGTGACACCGATGTCCAGCTCTCTTTCCATCTTTTAGGCGGTCGACCAGGAAGCCTTGAGGAGTTTGGTATTCATTCTTTTGCAATTTTTGCCACTCGGTCGTCGGTCATCCTGTCGACATGATCCCTCCATGCTCTCCTTCTTTCTCTGCCCCATCCTACGATATCCTGTATTTCACATCTTTTTCTGATTTCATCGTTTCTTAGTCTGTCGCGTAATGTATGACCCGTGATACTTCTTAGCGTTCTCATCTCAGTTGTCCGGAGTAGTCTTTTGGTTGCTGATGTGTCTGCTCTTGTTTCGATGGCATAAGTCATTATGGGTCGTATGCAGGACTTATATATTCTGATCTTACTTTGTGTCGTCATATGTTTATTTCTCCATATAATATCACGTAAGTATCCTGACATTACGGCAGCTTTGGTTGTTTGTTCTTGAACTTCTGCTTTTAAGTTTCTATTGCTGGTGATGTTTGCTCCCAGGTATTTAAATGACATGACCTGTTCGATGCTTTGATTGTGTACCGCGAGCTTACATCTTCTTGGTTCTTTACTGATCGTGAGAGATTGGGTTTTTCCTATGGAGATTGTCATGTTAAACTTTTCAGCGGTCTTTTCAAACTTGTACAGGAGCCGTTGTCTTCGTCTTCCGATATCAGTACTGCATCATCGGCATAGCAAATTGTCTTTAGTTCTTCTTTTCCCATTCTATATCCTCTACCGGCCTCTTTCACCTCTCTGATAATTTCGTCCATAATGACATTGAATAGAATTGGACTGAGGCTGTCTCCCTGCCTTATGCCGATAGATATTGGAATTTGGTTCGATGTCTTGTTGCCTACTTTAATTTTCGTTGTATTTCTGCTATTTAAGTCTTTAATTACTTCCAGGATGCTATGACATATGTTTCTGTCCTTAAGTAGTTCGAGAACGTCATGAAGTCTGATCCTGTCGAAGGCTCTTGTGAGGTCGACAAAACACATATATGCCTCTTTGTTGTATTCGATGGCCTTCTCTGTAATTTGGCGAATTATAAATATGGCGTCAGTTGTTGACCAGTTTTGTCTGAAGCCTTGCTGCTCCTCACTGATTCCGCTAGATTCTATTTTTTTTGCTATGATTTTCGTTAGTAGCTTGGCGGTTGAGCTTAGAAGTGTTATTCCCCTGTAGTTGTTCGGGTCAGTTTTGTTGCCTTTCTTGAATATGGGTATGGTCAAGCTTTCCCTCCATTGTTCTGGTGTTTTCTCCTCGTTGAGTATTTTTCTATAGAGGGAATGTAACTCTTCTAGTAGTGCCATTCCACCATATTTGAGCATTTCATTTGTTATGCCATCTGGTCCAGGGGCTTTTCGATTTTTCAATTTGGTGGCTGCTGTTTTTATTTCTTCTTCTGTGATAATCCATTTTGGAGCCTGATTTCTTTCCGCATATTCATCCTGGGTTTCCTGTGTTATTGCGGGTGCAATGCTGTCGTACAGATTGTGAAAGTACTTCTCCCATTGTTCTGTTGTTATTGCAGTGGTTTGAATGTATTCGTTCACGGGTTTTTTGCGGTTTCTTAGCATATTCCAGACTTTTCTCTGCCCTCCATAAAGATCATGCTCCATGTCAGTTGAGAACTTTTCCCAGTAACCTCGCTTAATTAATTGGATGCTATCGTTTACTCTGTTCTTGGTTATTTTGTATTCCCCGTATGTGATTGTTTTGCTTCTATACTTCAAATATGATTTTCTCTTTTCTGCTGCTAAGGATTTCACTTCATTTGTAAACCATGGTTTTTTGTTGTGTTTTTCATTTTTATTCACTTTTCTTTTGCCCAGTGCTTCTTCGGCAGCTTTCATTATGTTTGTGTGTACTTTCATCAGCGCGGCGGCAATGTCATCTTCCTCAGTGATTCTGTTTTCATTAATTTTTTGTATCAATCTGTTTTGGTATAGGTTTCTGATGGTGTCGTCTGCAAAAGATTCTATGTTAAGCTTTTCAGTTATTTCTGGTCTAAGTTTCTCTTTCCTCATTATGGTGGTTCTTATTTTTGACATTACAAGGTTATGATTAGTTCCGGTGTTCGCTGAGGTCAATACTCTCACATCTAATATTTCAGAGGGTTGTACATTTTTGTTTGTTATGATGTAGTCTATCATAGATTTGTGTCCTCTTGTGTTTTCAAAGGTGTATTTGTGCTGGGGTTTGTGAGGGTAAAAGGTATTGTTTATTCTTAGTTCGTTTTCGGCACAGAGATGTATAAGTTGTTGGCCGTTTTCGTTGATGATTTCTTCGTTGAATATATTCTTGATTCCCTGTATGATCTCATTGCCCACTCTTGCATTTAAGTCACCAAGTATGATAATCTTGTCTTTCTTTGATATTCGGTCAAGTGTGTTTTGCAATTCGTAGTAGAAGTTGTCCTTTTCTTCCTGTGATTTACTCATATCGGGGGCATATACGCTTATAATATGTGTTGCTTTCTTTTCCTTAAGAGCGAGTGTTATTTGCAGTATCCTATCATTAATGTATATGATGTCCTTTATATTTCTTTCAAAGCTTTCGTGAATGAATATGCCAACCCCTGATGTTGCTCTTTCGTTTTTGTCTTTACCGCTGTATATCAGAATGTAGTCGGTGAGTTTTGTATTTCCTTTGCCTTTCTTTTTGGTCTCCGACAATGAGCAGATGTCTATTTTATGTTTCCTCAGTTCTATCAGGATTTCCTGGTCTTTATTGTAGAGCGATGTTATGTTCCAGGTTGCGATTCGAAGTTGTTTCTGTTTCCGTTTCCAAGTTCGTTTTTTCCGTTGTCTCGCCAAGTCGTCTTCCTTGTGATCCGTCCTATCCGAGGCTGCATTTGAAGTTCTATGAGCATTGCGGTTCTTTTACCACAGGTAGGTTGCTAGCCTCGCCTGTGAACCCTCCTCTTTTATCCGGGCTTGGGACCGGCAACCTGATCACTGGGCTACTCAATCCACCCAGCAACCATGCAGGCAGAGTTTTTTTATTAATAGCTTTATTCGAAATTTGACTTTGGCATCAATTTATGCTTCGAACGAGATGAAAATTAACCAAAAAAATAGTAGTCGCGTGGTGATCATCATGTGTCAAATTTTAATTTTTTTCAAAAAAAAAATCGAAAGTGGGGTTATATCTCAAAATATCGAAAAAAGTTATAAGAAAAAGTTTTTCTAAATATAATTTTTAACCCATATACAAAATATCACCTGTAAAAGACAATTTAGATATTTTACTCATTTTTTGAAAATTGCACCACTGTTGCAAAATAAAACTCAACGCAACCTACATAAAATTTCTCAGTTTTGACAATGCTTCTTCTCAGACATATTTTCTTTAAAGTAGCGACACATTAAACGTGTGTTTTTCTACAAAATCCAAATAGGGCTATTCAAACTTGGTCACATGTGATGCAAAGTTGATTTTTTTTGACCCTGTATAAGGTAACTTTATAAAATAACTATTTTTGAAAACGTAGTTTGTGTCTAAAAGTAATACAGATTACAATCATGACAAACAAGTACACAAGTGTCATCAATTTGTTATCAATTAAAAATGTGGAATTTTCAATGCGTTTAATTTTTATATTATGATTTCTTTATTAGAAAATTTGAGTCTTTTCATTTAAACTATTTTCTTAATATTAATATGTATTATTTTTAGACACAAACAGTGTCAAAAACAAATAAACTTTGCATCACATGTGACCAAATTTTCATAACCCTATTTGGGTTTTATAGAAAAACACACATTTAATATGGCGCTAGTTTAAACAAAATATATCTGGAATGAAGCACTGTTAAAACTAAGAAGTTTTATGTAGGTTGCGTCGACTCTTATTTTGCAACAGTGGTGCAATTTACAAAAAATGGGCAAAAAATCTAAATTATCTTATGCAATACTAAATTTTGCACATGGACTAAAAATTGCATTTAGAAAAACTTTTTCCGATATTTTTAGAAAAAAAATAAAATTTGACAGATAATGCTAATCACGTGACTACTATTTTTTTTGGTTAATTTTCATCTCGATCGAAGCAGAAATTGTTGTCAAAGTCAAATTTTAATAAAGCTATTAATAAAAAAATCCCATCCGATGTGGACTTTACTGGTCACACTGTGTATATATATATATATATATATATATATATATATATATATATATATATATATATATATATATATATATATATACATATATATATATATATATATATATATATATATATATATATATATATATATATATATATATATATATTAAATTGAACCGACTTCTAAAAGTGCGCTAAAAATTGAAAAATAACTATAAATTTTAATATGAAATGGAAATTTTTGAAGTCGGTACCAAACTAATACCTGACAAAATGTGATTCGCATAAACAGATTCAAAATTTAGTCCACTTCTAAAAATTGGTTTAATTTTTTTTTATAAAAATTTTATTTTTCGATTTTTAGTTTTGAATTAGTTATGTTATACATAAAATATTTCAACTAAATACTAATCGAAATACAGTATCCATTTTATTCAAAGTTGTAAATCACTCTAAAATGAACCACTAAAAATTCTTTGATTCTTAGAATTCTCCAAATACCAGTGAAATTGTGTCAAACAAATATTTCGTCTGTTATAGTAAATCCACTATATTAAATTTTAGTCCGCTGTATTGGATTCGACATATTGAATCCTGAAAAAATACTTTTAAATTCATAATTTACACCCTCAAGAACTCCCTATAACAGTTTTGGAGAAAATCGAAGAATGTAAAATTTTCAGGATTCCATATTGAATCCATCAGATTCAGTTTTTCAAAAAATATTTTAAATTCGTAATTTACAGTAACAAAAATCCCCCAATACTGATTTTAGACAAAATTGAGAGATGTAGAATCTTTAATCCGCCATTTCAGATTTTTATCCGCCATATTGGCTACGCCATATTGAATTTTTTAAAATAATCCAGACTCGTAATGTGCGATCCCAAAAACTCCCACATATCAATTTTGAAAAAAATCGGACAAAATTAATTTTTTTATCGGCCATTTTGGATATTCCATATTGAATTTTTTAAACATAAATGCAGATTGGTTATGTGCAACCCCGAAAACTCCTCCATACGTATACGTTGTATACGATCCAGAAAATCCCCACATACCAATTTTGCAGAAAATCAGACAAAATTAATTTTTTTGGCCGCCATATTGTCAGCGCCATCTTGGATTTTACTACACCAATTTCATCCAAAAAATATGGAACCACCACAGCAACTTCCTGAACATAATGTAAAAAATTTCATTCAAATCGGTGCCGCCGTTCCAAAGTAATCGGTGTACATATATATAAAAAAATACATAGTCAACGAATTGAGAACTTCCTTCTTTTAGAAGTCGGTTAAAAAAGGAAGCATTTCGTTACATTTATTTAAAAACCAGTAACAAAACCGCAGTGTACTTTCCCGATCTCCAGGGTATAGATATTGCATTATAATGACTTTGTAAGGACAATAGTGGTTCGTCTTCAGTATTTTTTTATACCTTGTTTTTTAAACTACTTCTTTTTCTATTTTAGCCATAAACGTCGGCTTGCTAAAAATAAGTTTCAATTCGTGTAATTTTAAAATATTTAATTTTTACACTTTTACCTGTGTAGATAATGAATGACGATAATCTTACCTGATTTTAGGCTTTCACGTATCCAAGAACATTTATTTAATCATTTTGTGGCTTCATGTGGCCCCGGTTTATTAAATCTTTGGAAATTTAAATATCTTTATATGGTTGACGCCTATCTGAAAAACGTTGAAAACATTGATTAAGAGCATTTTCTTGGTTTTTCTCGCTTTCTGTATATGCACATACCATATCATTCTTCTTATAAATCATTTTTAATATTTATAATGGAAGCAGAACTTCACAAAAATAAACATCGCCATTAAATTAAATGGCATATCTTCAAACAATTGTTTTTTTTTTTGTTTTTATGGCAAACTCAAATTATTTGAAAATATATCGTTGAGTTTAAATATAAGTATGATAACACCTTTTGTTTTTTATTCATGGCTTACTATGATTCTTAATGAAAAAATCGCATGATCCAGCTTGCTTTTTCATTTCGACATAGAGTGTTATATTGGTATAAATATAATTAAAAACTCTACCTTACCATCTAAAAATTAAAGGTTGTTCCATTTAAAATAAACAAATTGGGATGAATAACTTTTAAACTACACCTCGTATTAAAGTTGTAATTATACCGCTAGATTACGCTTAAAATAATATAAAAATAAGTCGCCTAAAATGTTGTTTTCAAATAAGGACGTCACAGGGCCTTATAAAAATTTTCCACTTTTGAACTTTACCCTGTATCTTCAAAATAAATATTTAGTTTCCTTAAAAAACAGGTCGGGAATGCTATATTAGTTTTTTGCTAACTTGTTAAGGAAACCCCATAAAAGTGTCGAATTATTTTTGCCCATTGTGCCAGATTACGAAAAATCCTTTTCTTGCACAAATCTAAATCCTGAATTCGAGAGAAAATATATCATCATCATTAATCCAAAATACAGGAAATTACGTATTTAATTATTGCACAATAAATGTAACAACCCATCCAACCGAATCGCGGAATATTCAGATACGATCCTGTAGTAGATCTAACTGCCTAAATAATTGTGTATACGATCAAAAAGATATACATGTCGAATTACTTATCTCCAAGTTGTTCTTATAGTCCTATTCAAAATGAAGGTGACAATTTATATAGTTATGTGCAAGTTACAGGTAAGAAATTTTTATAAGTAAAATAGATATCTTTAATTGGTTTTCTTCTAAAACTGACATTATTTATTATCATAACCTCACTTATTTAGAATATTTTGTTGATTGTTAATCGATGACACATTGTGTATATGCGTCAGAGAATGTCTGCTAATGTACGAGTATACTTGTGATTTGCCAATGAAGGTCATATGAGCAGAAGCGGATTTAATAATAATAATCGTTTACAAGTTGTTACTGATAAACGTTTTATCGATTTCATTGTTAATACTATCGGTGTACTTGTTTTTGCAATAGGAATATTCAATTATATTTTGGTGTAATAAAAACAATAAATAATTTTTTTTTTACAAAAATTTTAACAGAAACTAGCAAAATTATTGATTACAAGGGTGGATGTTTATATTTTGGGAATATCCAGAGGCGGACTAAGCCCGTTAAAGAACCGAGGCGGCGAAAGTAAATGAGGCCAGTCTGCTTAGAAATTGATGCATTTGTAGTGTACATTTCGCAAAAAATGAATAAAATTGATGTAATGACTAACAAAAAAATTAAGTATTTATAATATGTATATTATACGTTCTGAAAGTTGTAATATACATACATATAGATATAGGCGTGAAAGAAAATACAAATCAACATTCAGCGCAGAAAATAACAGGTAAAATGCAAAGAAATAATGAAGATTAGAATAAGAAAATAACTTTTAATTTGCAAGTCAGAAAATAAAGCTTGTACAATTATAATATCAGTTTGTTTTATAACCTTAGATAAGAAATAGTAGTTATTATTGAGAGATTTACAAGTCAAACGGCTTCGCACTCCATCCAGGAAATATTGACTCATACCAGGTATACAAAGATACCAAAAGTATGAAGCTCCGTGGGAACCCTTTATATGTTGTCGTGATCTGATGTATTTCCTACAAACTTTCGGACGCACCTCCAGATCTCTGTATTTGGCGATCTTCTCGTTGTATTTTGGCTTTAGGTTGTTCTGGTTAGGTACAGCAATGTCGATTACTGTAGTTCCCCTAGAAATTTTATCTGTTAGTATAATATCTGGTCTATTATGAGCCAATGTCTGATCCGTCAGAACTGTTCGGGCCCAATATAACTTGGACTCGTTGTTCTCAAGAATAGGCTCCGGATTGTATTTGTAATAAGGCACCTTTCCTACCTGCAATAGATTTAACTTATCTGCTAACCCTTGGTGGAGGATCTTAGCGGCTGAGTCATTTCTTTCCTTATACTCCGTTGCGGCAGATGTTTAGCATCTTCTAGTTATGTGCTGGATTGTCTCTAATGTTTGACAGCCGTATCTACATCGGTCTTTTCCTATTGAACGATCTTTGATGATGAACTTCCGATAGTTTTTCATCGGAATAACTTGGTCTTAAATAGCAAACAAAAGCCCTCCACTTCCGGAGACATCTGTTCTGAAATCAACCAGTAGTTCGACGCTGAGTTGTTGACATTGTCTTGATTGACCTTATTTGGATGCCGTTCATTAAGTGGCTTTTGTAGCCAGGTTTGTAACTTCTCTTGGTCTGTTTGGTGCTGAAAAGCAATATCTTGTTTCCTCAGCTGTAGCGGCGTTGAATCGTTTGCCTCGCATATTGCTCGATATAGTGTGGAAATATGAACGTAAGTTTATTATTTGTTGGTCGAGCTGCTTATCAATATCCACCAATCCTCTTCCTCCTTGATGTCTTGGAAGCATTGTACGTTCAATAGCACTCTGAGGGTGATGTTTTTGTGCTTTTGATAAAAGTGTTCTTATTTTTCTTTGCAGATTTTGGATGTATGTCCTGCTACATTTTACAATTCTAAAAGAAAGTGCAGAGCAAGCGTACGTGTTGAGCGCCTTAAACAAATTTCTTCTATTTAGGTTAGTTCGTCATACCCACCTTATCCTCCTGACAAATTCGGTTGTGAATTCGGCTTTCATAGTGCGATGGCCAATTCTTTTAGCCTGTTTCATACCTAGGTATTTGTATGTTTGTTCTGCTTTCATTGCAGCTATAGTTCCACCGTTCTGCATTTCAAATGCTTCTGGTTGTATCTTAGCTTCAGCGGTGTTCAAAATACGGCACTTATTCAATCCAAATTGCATTCCGATATCCTCGGGGAACGCCTCTACAATTTTAAGCATTTCTTCCATCTGGTTTCTGGTAGCAGTCATCAGTTTAAGATCACCCATATATAGAAGATGATTCACTCTTATTACCTCTTCGTCGTTATTTCTAATACTAAAGCTGTATCTGGTGAAGTTCAGACGGCGTGATAGTGGGTTCATTGCAGGGCAGAACCACAATGGGCCAAGTGAATCGCCCCGAGATATTCCCCCCTCGTATCGGAATTGTATTAGTTTCATTAATGTGGCGGAATGGCATTTGCAATTGGATCCTGGTTCTCCAGGTAGTCATGATGCGTTCTAAAAAAGAAAAAAAAATTATCGACTTTATCCATTATGAACATAGTTGTGAGCCATTCATGTGGCACTGAGTCGAAGGCCTACTTATAGTCCATGTAGGCAGCAAAGAGATTTCTTCCGTTGGTACAGGCTTGGTTACATATGACAGAGTCAACAACCAGTTACTCCTTGCATCCCATTGTTCCCCTCGTGCATCCCTTCTGTTGAATCGTAATGATGTTATTTTGCTCATAATGTGTATAGATACGCTGGATCAGACAGGAGGTGATCACCTTATACAGTGTGGGAAGGCAGGTGATTGACCTAGCTGGGTCATGTGTGTTGTGTTGATCCTTTGGCAAGAGATATGTAATATCTTCGGTCAAGAACAATGGCATTTTTACTGGGTTAAGGAAAACATCATTAATAAGATTAGCCAGTTGATGGTGCATACACCAGAACTTCTTGGGCCAGTAGTTCTTAATCCCTTCGAGACCTGGAGCTGTTCAGTTATAGAATCCCTTGATTATTCCTGACATTTCCTTGGTCGTATATATGTTTTCGTGCCTTTATTTTACTTTATTAAACTGAACAGATTAACTGTATCGAAGAGCTTTTTGGTAATACTTACGTGAAAATACAAACAGGCGAAATTTGTAGCAAATGGATTCTGGTCATTAAATAAAAATGTATTCAGCGATGTAGGCTTTATTGCAGTGGAACAAAATGCTGTGAAAGATGGTTGTACAAATGTTACTTGAACAAAATCAACAACTCCCTCTAATGAGGAATTATCAACTACTAATCCCAGATCATCTCAGTATCTAGATCTTGGGTTTTGCCACTTGATGGTAATAATTTGACTCAAACATCAGTCTTTGGATCTAGATCTGAAACAGAACGAGATCCTTTATCTGGACCTTCAAGTTCCGCATATCAACATAGCAGTTTCACTTCAACTAGTTTTCGGATTTAGACATGAAACAGCAGGTGATACTGAACCTTCAACTTCCAGACTTGATCGGAGCAACCTAGATTTAGTATCTCTTTATTAGATAAATCCAGTACCAATTAAAAACTGGAAGATATCTAATAGTGGCAGAAAAACTGCTGTGGCATCAGTAATAATGTCTTCGCCTTATAAAAATGATCTGATAGATAAAACTAAGAAGAAAATAGAAAAGAAATTGACCAACAGACAGAACAAGAAAAAAAAACAAAAAGGAAAGAGACCTAGAAAAGAAGAAAAGTAAGACTGATGATCTTGCAGATTCTGAGGATGGACGAAATCCAGTTTGTAACAGATATTGAACCTGATGTAATGGAGGCAAGAAACTCCTGACTTTGCAAATACAAAGTGTATATTTTGTCTACAATTTTTTTTAAAGATAATCAAGAAGAAATGTGAATCAAATGTCTAAGGTGTGGACTTTGGGGGCATAATGACTGCGCTGGTCCCGATTTTACTAGTTCGATTTGTGATTTTTGCAAGTAGATTAAGTTTTTTCTTATTTTTGACGAAAGTATCCAGATCTCTTCAAAGATAAACACTAGTTTTGTTATTTCTTAAGAAAAACTTTGTACCCTAATTCTAATATTCCATATTGAGATATATATTCCATTTCAAGTCGAACAATTTCTGAAATGAGTCTATTTTCTGTTAAAAAATATATTGATTTGTCTCAATCTCACGATATGTTCATAATGATATTGCATTTACGTATAGTATCGATATTTTCTTGTACTGCAACCGATTTTGGATAACTTCCTCACGGTACGTCCCTGAGCGATCGACGACCACGATTCAATTAACTAAACTATCAATTTACAGTTATTTCTGTAAGTGCTCCATCGCCATTCAAATAATTAAGTTCATCATTGCACACATGTAACTCGTTTAGTTCCAATATCAAATAAGAAAAATCATATTCGGAATTCAATGGTTGACAAAAACTTTAAGTTTAAAATATCCTTGATTATATTCAGTAATACATATTGAGGTATTTAACTATTATTTAACAAAGTGCTTCCCTCTCCGTGGAGTGCAAAGGAGGTTGGAAAGGTTACAAATTCAAACCTCTAAACAAAGCACCTGGGTAAAATTTCTTAAAAATAATTTTTCTGGAAATTAATTAATCTTACAAATGAAATATTACCTGAATTATTAATAAATACATTGTCAAAACAAATTTTCGTAATGTATTTTTTTTATCCGAAATCAATAATTCCTAGGTATAAATATTATCTATACCTAACAATACGTACTTTAATATATATTGGTTCTCTACATTGTTGCGACGTAAAATCACAAGTAGGTAAAATATAACTTTTGTGTACCTCTCATAAAAATTTGACGTTTATTTATGGTTTTCTTAATAGAAAAACAAAATCTTTTTTGACATGGTTTAACTATTTTGACTAGTAATTAAAAAAAAAGGTAATCTACACGTGAATGATGATAATGAATTATCTGTGACGCATTATCAAATGAAGGCTAAGTTAACAATTTTTTTTTGTATTTATCAACACTTATTTAGTGTTTTCTATTATTACAATATAGCCAGTAAACCAATTAACTATTTAAATCTAACCAAAATTTATTAAAATTTCAAACATAGTTTAAAGGTTTTGCCCACTAGTACCCACTTCTTCTTCTTCAAGTGCTTTCTCCATTGCGGAGGTTGGCAATCATAATAGCTATTTTAATTTTTGAGGCCCTTGCTCTAAATAGTTGCTTTGAACTGCATCCAAACCATTCCCTTAGCTTTTTTAGCCATGAAATTCGTAGTCGTCCTACGCCTCTTCTGCCACTTATTTTGCCTTGGATTATGAGCCGTAAGATGCTGTACTTTTCTCCCCGCATAATGTGTCCGAAATATTGCAGTTTTCTCTCTTTTACTGTTATCTCGACTTCCCTTTCTTTCCCCATTTTTCTCAACACTTCGGCGTTTGTAACTCGATCCACCCACGAAATCCTCTGAATTCTTCTATAGGTCCACATTTCAAAAGAGTTAAGTCTTCTCATTGCCTCTCGATTCAGTGTCCTTGCTTCCATTCCATAATATAGAACACTGTATACGTAACATTTAGTCAGTCGTATTTTCAGGGCTAACGTTAGATCTTTGCTGCAGATAACCTTTTTCATTCTAATAAAGTTGGCACGTGCTTTCTCGATTCTGGTGTTTATTTCGACGGTATAGTCATTATTTTCTGTTATTAGGGTTCCCAAGTAAGTGTACTTCTTAACTCTTTCTATGTACTGGCCTCCTACCATTAGGGTTTCATTATTATTGGTGTTGTTTTTACTAATTATCATGAGCTTGGTCTTTTTCGTGTTAAGAGAGAGTCCATATTCTCCACTAACTCTTAATATTTTATTCATTATTTTTTCTAGATCTTGCAAACTATCAGCTATTATTACGGTGTCATCTGCATACCTAATATTGTTGATTAAAACTCCGTTTACTTTTATCCCTGCTGTTTCAGATTCAAGACTCTCCAATATGACCTCTTCAGAATAAGCGTTAAATAGTAAAGGTGACAATATATATATATATATATATATATATATATATATATATATATATATATATATATATATATATATATATATAGTACCCACTAGATTTAGGTAATTTGATTTTACTAAACAGCATACCTCTAATACTTGCACTAACTCTGTGTTTGCAGTGGCTTAATTTAGGAAACCAAGATTGTGTGGAGATGCTGGATAGTCTCTTAGTTTACATATTTAAGATGACAAGATTTACAACTACTTGTAAATTTATTGGTTACCGCAGTTTCAACCTGTTTCTAATGTACCAAGAAATGTCCACAATGTTTCTCGTTACTCTATTTTAGAACCTTTGTATGATAACTTTTTCTGCTTGGCACTATTACAAAGCCGATCACAATAGCGCTCTAAAATATTTTGACAAATATGATTTTGAAATTGAAAATAAGTACAAAAATACTTGAATCAGCGATATTATTTATTTAAAGAAATAAGTTTTTTCCAGATAGAAACCTTTTGAGTACACTCTAAAAAGGAAGTGCATTAAATTTAGGGTAAATGTGCTAAAACAAATTTCATAAACCGTTTCTTAAATTCAATTAATGTAATGCATTTAATAATTTTTACATTCTTCTTCTTCTTCGGGTGCCATGTGCTATGCCACACGTCGGCGATTATTTATCTATCTCATGGTCACATTATAACTAGAGTGCCCTCCTCAGCTTGGCTAAATATGGTTGCTGCGTCTGATATACCACAGCCTTCAATTTTTCCCTGTAGTATTAACCTTGGTATGGAGTAGCCAGTTCCTCGTAGAACGTTATCATTCGTTATGTGAGCAGTCCAGGGGATACGCAATAGTCGACGAAGTGTCCACAATTCAAAAGCTTCTATCCGATTCAGCGTCCCAGTCTTAAGTGACCAAGTTGTAGCACCATATTGTAGAATAGGCCATACATAACAGTGAACCACCCTAGCGAATATTGCTTATTGGGATGCCATTGACTTTGATTCTTTGCTTTTCATTTTCTAATGCTAACTGAAATATTTTCTCAACGTAAATATTAAACAGAACAGGCGACAGTACACATCCCTTCCGGACTCCCTTCAGTATATTAAAGGTCTCTGTTGACAGATCGCCATCAATACGGATCTCAGCTAACTGTGCCAATAAAGTTCTCTTATTATTCTAATATCTTTATCATCTATACCGATCTCCTGTAATCTTTCCAATAGCGACTCGTGCTTTACGTTGTCAAAAGCTTATTGATAGTTAATAAAGCAGATGAAAACATCTTGCCTTTGGTCAAGTAATTTTATTAAGAAGAGAGGTTCTCTTGTGCCAAGTCCCTTGATAAAGCCAAACTTTGTATCGCCACTCATATCCTCACACTTTTCTTTCTTGAATGGATTACTCGAAGGAACGTTTTAAGAGTGTGGCTCATCTATCTTATGAGTCTGTAGTCTTCGCAGTTCTTAAGGTTTGTTTTCTTTGGAATAGCAATAAACGTAAACTTTAACCAATCCACTGGGATTTGCCCAGAGTCATATATCACGGTAAAGAGATATGTAAGTTGTTTAATATCGACTTGCTTTAAAACTTGTGCATATATATCGTCATGACCTGCACTTTTACCATTCTTCATACAATTCATTGCGTACCTGACTTCAGATTCAAGAATTTTTGGAACACTCATGTTTTCAATGTCATTCGTCGGGGCATCTGTTCGTTGATCACTGAACAAAGTCTCCGCAGAGTTCTTCCAAATTTCGTTTAATTCGTTGGTATCCAATATCGGTCTTCCTTGTCTATTTCTTATTGACGGCAGCGCCGTTGTTCTATTTGTTCCAGTTATTTCCTTGATTTTTCTATGGAAATTAAAGGAGTCGTGCAGCTGATGAAGTCTTTCCGCCTCCACACTATTCTTGAGTCCATTTCCCCTTAGCTTCCTTTATCTTTCTTTTAATAGTGCGATTCAGTTCCTTATATTTATCATGCTAGTTTTTTAGAATCCGACGTTCAGCCATCAACTTCAATATTACGTCGGTCATCCATGGTTTGTTTTTTTTCTTGTTTCGATCGACCAAAAACAGTTTCAGTAGCTGACTGGATGTTTGTTTTTAGCGTAATCCAGATCTTATCAGCTGCAACTTCTTGACTAGGATTATTTTCTTGGCAAAGCTTGTCCAGTGTAGTCTTCATCCTCCTTTGCACTGCGGGTTGTGTTAATGCCTGAATATCGTATTTTCGGGGTCTACGTCGTTTCGATAGTAGTTTACATCGAAAATAGAAGTACGCAACAAGAGGGTTATGATTTGAGCTAATGTCTGCTCCTGGGTAGGCGACAACACGTGTAATGTTATTCTGATATCTTTTGTTGATCAGAATAAAGTCAATTTGGTTGCGTACAATATTTTCCTGTCCAACTTGAGGAGACTTCCAGGTGTTGAGTCTTCTAGAGTGTAATTTATAGAAAGTCTTCTTGATAATCAATGTTTCATCACGACAAAATTGGATTAGCATTTCACCTCATTCGTTTCTGTCACCTAACCCAAATGCCCCTGTTACACCTTCCTCAGTCCTGCTACTGACCTTTGCGTTGAAGTCGCCCATCACTATATTGATATCTTGAGTGATGAGTACAAAACTTCATGGACTTGCTCATAAAGTTGTTCAGGTTCTAACTTCTAACTTGTCTGCTGTAGGTGCATACACCTGTATTACATTGATGTTAATCGGTGTAACACTGTCTGAGTATGCTACGACATTCCTCACAAACCCATCTATCTTCTTGGACACAATAAAGTCCACTGTGAATTCCATTAAATTTAATGTAATCACACATTAAATTTAAAGTTTGATCATTACTTTTTAAGGTGACTGTGTACATTAAATACACAGCCTGTGTTCACTGAATTTAAGATATGTTATCACATATTTAATTCACCGAGATATTATGAGGTCAAAAAATTCTGCTACCAGGAAAAAGTGGGAGTTTTTCCCGTAGGTAGTGTACCGTCATCTGTCCACCAAAGTTGCCAATCTACCTCGTACGATAAACGGTAGAAACGTTCTTAAAAAACGGTATATTTCGGGGAAAAAACGGTAGATCTGCTAGAAAGACATTAAATTGAACTTTATATGTATTATAAAGTTTAATTTTAGCTTTAAATTAACAAAAGTTGCAATATGAACGTAAGAAAATAGGTTTTTTTTTATTATAAATTAGACATTAAATTACCATAAACTTAAGAAAATCAATATGAATATAAATCGGCTTTATTCATTTTTTAATTAACTTGCCGACTTACATTACTATCACTACTCTCGCTTTTTTTGTTATTGAACAAAAAAGGAGAATTGAAAATATTAATTGCCGAATTTCTACCAACCTTTCTATATACAAAAATCTATTCTATATGTGAAAAATCAGATTTGTATCTGTTCTCTTTTATTGTGGCAGTGCTAAACAGGAATAGAACAACAACGGACTTTCATGGGTGGCGTAGCGCCACCTAGTGAGTTGAAGAAAATTTTTCGTACCTGTTTTATAATTAGTATAATATTAATAAGATGTTTTGTAACTAATTTGAATAAATATGTAATAAATTATATCTCAAACGGTTAATGAAAAAACGGTAGATCTCATTGAAAAACGGTAGATCTACCGTTAAAACGGTAGGATTGACAACATTGCTGTACACCGGTTTCGAACTCATTGGTTTCCGTCAGTTCCAGCATACATGTACAGGGTGAGTCAACGATTGGATGAAGTAAGTTTGTGCCTTTTCGGTGAAATTTACAAAGAAACTATATTTATTGTTTGATACAGTTTATTTTTACGCAGAATTTAAAAATATTTAGGACTCTACAGGGTGAGCCAAAAAACTAGGACAGCATAAAGTTGTATTTTTTTAAATATAACACCCTATATACGAATCGTATTTTCGATTTAGCTTATAATTTTAAATCCTTTTTATTAAGGGTTTACTATAACAAAACTTTATAGTTTCTGAGATAATTAAGTTTAAAGAAAAAAAGTCACATTTTCAAGCATCAATTCAATCCTAAATAACGTTTTCAATTTTGTGACAAATATATTCAAATTTGGAATTTAGCAAGGCCAAGGACAAGTTAACATACTTTTTACCTAATATTTGCAATAAAAGCTACAGGGTGTTGAACACATCGGCTCAAATTTGAACAAGTTTAAATGAATAAATATCTTTTTTTTTTTAATGGTACACCCTGTATATTTTCATGTTATTTAATAGAGTAATAAAAACCCTAAAAGTTTTGTTCAATATATCCTATACCTATTTATAATAGTTTTTGAGATATTTCAGTTTTTCTTATTTTCCATACTTTTTTACAGAAATAGTCTTCATTATCATAGTAGCCATGGCAAAAACAATGTAAAAGAACATTTTTCTGTGTGTCAAATTTATAACCGCAATCGCTTCTTTTGCTTTTTATGTAGTGTAGTTTGATTTTTTTGCATTCATCTTATATTGTAAAATGAATTTTCCAAAGAATGAGTTAATAAATATGATTTATACAATAGGAGAGGCTCAAAAAAATTGCCTTCTTGCTCAAAGAATTTACAAAATGAAGTATCCTGATCGACGCCAGCCTAATACCCATACTTTTCAAAACTTAATGCAAAGATTTGATTCTTCTGGTACTGTTGATTATCCAAAACGTAAAGTGGTCAACAAACCAGTAACTAATGAAGAAAAAGAACTACAAGTATTGTTAAATGTTGAGGAAAATCCTTATATTGGTAGCCGTCAGTTAGCAGCATTATGTGAAACATCACAATTCACCGCTAATCGTACTACCAAGAAATATAGGTATCATCCATATCACATGGAATTACACCAAGAATTGCATGGACAGGATTTTGAAAGTCGTGTAAACTTTTGTCGTACAATAAATGCGGAGATTCAATTAAATCCAAATTTATTATGCAAGGTAATGTTTAGTGATGAAGCTACTTTTAGAAGTAACGGTGCCGTAAATAGACGCAACATGCATTATTATGCCACAGAAAACCCATTTTGGATTAGAGAGGTGCAACATCAAAACCACTGGTCATTAAATGTTTGGTGTGGTATTCATCATAATCGAATTATTGGACCCCACTTTTTTAATGAACCACTAAATGGCCATAGTTATCTGAACTTTCTACAAGAAGAACTACCCCAACTGCTTCAAGGTCTCGATAGGGATGAGCTCGACAGTATGTGGTTCCAGCACGATGGTGCGCCTCCGCATTACCATCGTGAAGTTTGTGCGTTTTTGGACCAACGATATCCACAAAAATGGATTGGACGTGGGGGTTTCATTGAGTGGCCACCAAGGTCTTGCGACATCACCCCATTAGATTTCTTCCTATGGGGTTATATTAAAAATAAGGTGTATGTTAATCCACCAACAACAATGGAAGATATGCGAAACAGGATTAGAGATACCTGTAGAACAATAACGCCACTAATTTTGTCCAGGGTCCGAGAAAATCTGCAAAAAAGACTAAATTTGTGCATTGCACAAGAGGGTCGTTTATTCGAAGACTTATTAAAAAGAAATAATTAATCTCAGTATTTAATAGGTAATTTTTTTGTTTCAATTTAGTATAAAAGTAAATATGTATTTGCCTTGTCGTTATTGTTGTGTTAATTTTTTCACATTATGTTTAATTAAACTATTGCCGTTGTAATATAACGAATAATGTATTTCATCATATTTAACCATATTCTGTTTGTTTCTGTAGTTTCTTTTTATTATTTTACATGGCTACTATGATAATGAAGACTATTTCTGTAAAAAAGTATGGAAAATAAGAAAAACTGAAATATCTCAAAAACTATTATAAATAGGTATAGGATATATTGAACAAAACTTTTAGGGTTTTTATTACTCTATTAAATAACATGAAAATATACCATTTAAAAAAAAGATATTTATTCATTTAAACTTTTTCAAATTAGAGCCGATGTATTCAACACCCTGTAGCTTTTATTGCAAATATTAGGTAAAAATTATGTTAACTTGTCCTTGGCCTTGCTAAATTCCAAATTTGAATATATTTGTCACAAAATTGAAAACGTTATTTAGAATTGAATTGATGCTTGAAAATGTGACTTTTTTTCTTTAAACTTAATTATCTCAGAAACTATAAAGTTTTGTTATAGTAAACCCTTAATAAAAAAAGATTTAAAATTATAAGCTAAATCGAAAATACGATTCGTATATAGGGTGTTCTATTTAAAAAAATACAACTTTATGCTGTCCTAGTTTTTTGGCTCACCCTGTAGAGTCCTAAATATTTTTAAAATCTGCATAAAAATAAACTGTATCAAACAATAAATATAGTTTCTTTGTAAATTTCACCGAAAAGGCACAAACTTACGTCATCCAATCGTTGACTCATCCGGTACATCTCATCATAAGGAAATTAAGTCCTTTAAGCAATTTGTATTATACTAAATAAAAAGTTGAATACAAGTTGCGCCATTTCCCGAAATCTTATGAATATTAATGTAAATTCCCTTAATGTTGTGGTACACATGTAAATTAATTTGAATGTATATTAAATTTGCATTAAATTTAAGGCTATTTTTAACAGTGTACATAGAATATGGAAAAGCTATAATAGCGAAGGATCAAAAGTATTTTGATATTACAAATAATTTTAAAATTGCATATTAAAAGATTTTTTTCTGTTAATATTTTGTTGAATATTCATTGTCCTTGGACACAACTTCACGGCACGCTGGCATCGAATCCACCATCTTTTGTAAACGACTAACAGATATTCTGTTCGATTCGTTTTTCAGAACTTTGTATAAAACTTCCTAGTTGGAATAATTTCGGCATCTTACTCGACGATCTAACTCCTGCCATAAATGCTTTATGGGATTTAAGTCAGAACTTTCACCTGGTCAACCTAGAACTTTGACCTCTTCACGTCTTATGAAGTTACTCACGTTCTTAGATTTGCGCTTTGAATTATTATCAAGTTGAAAAAAAAAAACAAACAGGTGGCATATTTTCTTTAGAAGATGATATCATTTGGTTTTTTAATACATTACCGTACAAAAATTAATCCATATGCCCTTCAATACGAATTAACGGGCTACTCTGTGATGAGAAAAACATCTCCAAACCATGACATTGCCGCCGGCATGTTTGGCGATACGTACTTGAAACCTTTTGTTTCAAAGACGTCAAACGTACTTTATTCTATTAGATGACACTAAATTAAACCTGCTTTCATCACTCCATAGTATTGTACCATTTAAGCTCGTCCATGATCTGTGCTGCTTCTGTATTTTGCAGATATGACAGGCTTTTTGGTTATCTTCCATGAAATCTGAAGTCTTTTAGCTGATATTTTACAGTTGAAACATGAATGTTTATGTTATAATTTTGTTGCAGTTCATTTCAAAGACTTACAGACATCACTAGTAGATAATTTTTTTATTAAGTTCTCTAAAACATGTTTCTTCCGGCAGTCATTTCTAGGCTTATTTTTCGCATATTGACATATATTATAAGCTTTATTCCGCGCACTAACACGCTGCCCAGACATTTTGAAATTCTGGGCGACTTTTACTGTCGCTTTCCTTCTTTTAAGGGCGTTATAATAGTGTCTTTAAAGTCACTTGAATATTCCTTATGCTTAGGCATATCCTTCGATCATACCCTAGATTTAAACAAGAATAGATTTGTTTGAAGGCTGTTTATGATCGGTGGGGGAGACGCTTTTTTGATATTTGACAGACATAAACATATTTACTTATCTTATCTTTCAGTTTAATTGCTTGTCGTGACTTTTTTCGGTGTTTTTAAGTGTTAGAAATAACCATCTACACGTGAATACAATTAATATTAACAAAAAGAGGATTTAAAAACTTATTTTTATCGATAAATATTGTTAGATATTGTTTACATATTGAAAATAACAATAATAATAATTTAGGCAACCATATATTCATATTTTGTTTTCAGAATTGACGTACGAATGATACTCATTTAAATAATGCAATTAGAAAAGGATCGCATAAAATCGGTATGTCTGTACCAAGAAATTAAATATCTACTGTTTATCAACACTTTTTCAAATATAAATAAAAATATTATTACGTTAATCGGCTTTCAAATAACCGGGCCCTAGTTCTGACGTTATGCTACTTCTACAACGAGAAAACACAAAACTCATGCTGTGATGCAAACGTACCTTCTACAAATAGTATTTGAATGATTATCAAAATACATGTATGAACCTTCAGTGCTATACTTAGTTCTTAGAATACCAATAAAGTAATGAGTATGAGTAATGTCGTTACGTCGATAGTTACGATTTATATATATTTTTTTTTTTGAGTAAAGTTAGGTGAGACCAAGATAATGAAAAATTTTTTCCTGTCAGCATACTTTTTAGCGCTTCTTTAATAAGAACTTACAAGGTGCTATCGGATACATCCAATATAAAATTTGATATTTTAGACCTACGCGCTAAGAACTGTATATCGCGGGTTTAGTGATTTCAATTGTGACCGTCATTCACTCACGGACGAGTCGAGTGAAGGTGATCCAAAATCGGTTTTAGTGCAAACATTGATATTGTGTATGAACTGATAATGCAAGATCTCCATGTGTTGTACCGCGAGATCGTGGCATTGTACACTAATAACAATAACGTATATTATCAGTGCGAATGCGATAGTGTTCGTAAAAGACCAAAGTCAATGTGGCTACACAGATATCTAAAAAAATTAGATATATTTTATACATATTATAGTTTAAAATATTTTATTAATATGTTATTTGACTGATTGTAAGTTTCTTTCGCATTTAGTGCCTATATTTATAATATTTTTCTTCTTTTATTAATTTTTTATTAATCTGTTGTTCCGTGTTTACTCTGTTTTTTTTTGTATTTTAACTATAATATTATCTATGGAAATTTTTATTGTTACAAATAGTGACAATAAGAATGTTATTTGTCCATTTTGATAGATAGTCTAAAAGAAGGTTACTTTAATGTTAAATCAATGTTTACGGACAGCGGTGGGTAAAATAAATAACGTTGATGTGTTTGTTGTCTCCTCATTCCAGTAATGTTTTTGACATTTGACTTAGTTATTCATTTCTTCATTGAGGCCGTGTGGGAAGGCGAGGGAGTGACATTGCCTTTTATGTGACTAATAATTTCAAACGTGGAATTAATTTGCCACCCAATGAATTATTTTTGTTCCCGTACATGAAAAATTGTTGTCATCAGACCCCTGGGCGGTTGATGCGTTCAAAAAAATTTATTTTGGGGATTCCATCCTCACAATTGCAAAACTTTTTTCCGATTGGTTCAAATGTATACAAAAGTTTATTGAGCATAGTGTTATCCTCATTATATATAAAGATGGAGTGGATTTTCATCCAGTTAGCTTGTACATTTTAATATATTGTATTCCAAGTTTTTAATTTTTCTTTTTGGCGTAAGCCAAATATTAGACAATATTTAAGTATTGAATCTGGTTGTTATTAACATTAATCGGTATAGGTGGAAAACTTTTATTTGTAAAGTTAACATATACTGGTTTGATTCATGAATTTCGTCATTCCTTTGTGTACTCATTGACTTGGTTTATTGCTGTAGCTTCTCCACTGGGTTTTATAACAGCTAAAACAGCAAAAGTTGAAATAATGACAGGTGCTTTAATTTCTTATATCTATGAATGGGTGTCTTCGTCCCTCACTCTGAAATATCTATTTAAAATGTAGAAGCGTAGATTTGAGAAAAATGTTTTAGCAAGTGTTTTTTTCTTGAATTTTATAGTTTAAATTTTTGTGCGATACTTTGTCGAAAGCCTATGCGACATCTATAAATATTGTCACACAGATTTCTTATTCTTCAAAAGATTTCTTTAACATGCTTGTGATTCTATGGATTTGATGCAACCATTCATCAAGCCAAATTTTCACTTTTTCTTAAAAATGTAAGTGTTGCTCTGAAAGTTCGTGCTGCAATGATCGAAGGGGCTTCTTCTTCAAGTGCCTTCTCCATTGCGGAGGTTGGCAATCATAATAGCTATTTTAATTTTTGAGGTAGTTGCTCTAAATAGTTGTTTTGAACTGCATCCAAACCATTCCCTTAGGTTTTTTAGCCATGAAATTCGTCGTCGTCCCACGCCTCTTCTGTCACTTATTTTGCCCTGGATTATGAGCCGTAAGATGCTGTACCTTTCTCCTCGCATAATGTGTCCGAAATATTGCAGTTTTCTCTGTTTTAGTGTTATCTCGACTTCCTTTTCTTTCCCCATTCTTCTCAACACTTCGGCGTTCGTAACTCGATCCACACACGAAATCCTCTGAATTCTTCTATAGGTCTACATCTCAAAAGAGTTAAGTCTTCCCATTGCCTCTCGATTCAGTGTCCATGCTTCCATTCCATAATATAGAACACTATATACGTAACATTTAGTCAGTCGTATTTTCAGGGCTAACGTTAGATCTTTGCTGCAGATAACCTTTTTCATTCTAATAAAGTTGGCACGTGCTTTCTCGATTCTGGTTTTTATTTCGACGGTATAGTCATTATTTTCTGTTGTTAGGGTTCCCAAGTAAGTGTACTTCTTAACTCTTTCTATGTACTGACCTCCTACCATTAGGGTTTCATAATTATTGGTGTTGTTTTTACTAATTATCATGAACTTGGTCTTTTTCGAGAGAGGGTCTATATTCTCCACTGACTTATGACAATATTTTATTCATTATCTTTTTTAGGTCTTTCAAACTATCAGCTATTATTACGGTGTTATCTGCATACCTAATATTGTTGATTAAAACTCCGTTTACTTTTATCCCTGCTGTTTCAGATTCAAGACTTTCCAGTATGACCTCTTCAGAATAAGCGTTAAATAGTTAAGGTGACAATATACAACCTTGTCTGACTCCTCTTTGTATTTCCACATCTCCGGATATTTCCTGTCCAAATCTTACTGCCGCTCGCTGATTGTAATACAGATTTGATATCAAAGGGGCTAAGTCCGGTGACTAAGGCAAACAGTTTTTTACACATTTTACAACTTGGGACCAAGTGTTATCATGTTGAAAAATTACTTTATCGCGTTTTTCGGCGCATATTGGTCGTTTTTCCTCCAATGCTCAGTGTAATTTTACCAGTTGTTGTCAATATTGATCGCCAATAATTGTCACACCAGATTTTAATAGTTTGTAATACACAGCACAACCTTCTTTCATACTGGAGGTCATACTGAAGGCTGGCTTGGATGAACTTTTGATTTTCTGCGCTTCGAGTTGTCAAAATAGATTCACTTTTCGTCATCTGTCACAATTTGATGCAAAAATCTTTCTCTTTTTTGTTTGGTAAGCAAAATTTCACAAGTGGCTTTTCGCTTTTCAACGTCATACGGAACCCATGAAG
The DNA here is from genome assembly GCA_034092305.1 of Diaprepes abbreviatus. Classification (NCBI taxonomy): domain Eukaryota; kingdom Metazoa; phylum Arthropoda; class Insecta; order Coleoptera; family Curculionidae; genus Diaprepes; species Diaprepes abbreviatus. The sequence goes on along the minus strand of JASJET010000235.1, from coordinate 1,106,256 downwards.
GTTCTTTCTAAATCTTGCCCAAAGCATGTATTCCTTTAGAAATAGTTGACTACAGAAATTCAATGCTGCTGCCAATTGTTTTAACATTTGACTTGTGTCTTCATCCAATATTTCTTGAAAATTTTCACTCCAAACTTCGTCAGCTGATCTGGACACTCCGTGTCTTTTACATCAGAATCACCAGGTTAAAACCATCGTTGACAAGTTTTTTGGATTAAATCAGTTTCATCAGAAGCTTCAACAATCGATAACTTTTAGCAGCTGTTTACTTTTAATAAGGTTATTAAACTTCTGAGCAAAATGTCTTTTCCTGGTATAAAATTCGATATTTTCGAACCTTTAAGGAAATGTGTTTTTTGCGAAATGATAATTGATAACAAACTGGCTTTTAATGGCGTATATTTACCTTCTGAATCACCATAGATGAAATTGGTATATATCAGCAAATGTATTTGTGAGGTCATCTTTTAGTAAAATCGACAATATTACCCAAAAATCTATTATTCATCAAATATGGGACTGTATAGAGGGATTAGGATTATTAAACAGTTTACCAAAAATCTGATCATAATTTAGTCTAGCCTGTTTTATTTCAGTATACCGCCAATAAAATGAATAGCAGATAGATAATAATTTTTTACAAACAATACAAACACAATAATTTACTACTTGTAAATTACTCTTAAAGATATAAATAATTCAAATGCAGATCAAAGGTCAAAAAATATTATTTTAAAGATAATGTGTCTAGATATATATGATGTCTCAAAATTCAACTAACCGGAATTTCTTTTTTTTTTATAGAGCTTTGAGCTTTTAAATAGTGACCCCCAATGTTTTGTACACTTTTATACTAAGTACAAAATTCTGAACATGTCCTATACATGCAAATGTAACTCTTTTGGATTTATCTACAGTTTAAACTTGAAATAAAATAGAACTTTTTTTTTCTGCATTTTGAAATTTTTTGTCGCTCCCCATTTTTGGGTTTTTGTGTTTACTGTAATGTGCTCAATTTAAATATGAGCTCGATTTTACCTATAATCTATGTTTTTAAAGAAGGAAAGAAGAATATAAAATATGAGAAACCCATATCATAAGCATTCTAGTAAATTTTCAAAAATTAAAAAAAAAACTAAATCACTTTTTTCACAAAATGTACTTCACTTTATATTGAAAAAAGTGTAATAAAATGAAATAAATTATTTTGTTGTTTTTTTTTCGATTGTATTTACCGGGATCGGTTTCACCATTCAGGGTCCAACAGTTTGTTTAGGGTTCATTTTCCACTATACCATTTTTCCATTTGAATAATTTGCTGGTGAAATTTTTCCTATATATATATATATATATATATATATATATATATATATATATATATATATAAATTCTCCTTTCAGGCAGAGAATATGAAATATATATATATATATATATATATATATATATATATATATATATATATATATATATATATATATATATACAAACAGTTTATTTCCTGCAAATATCGCTCTGGTCCTCTCTCCATACGCGTTTCGATCACTTCATGATCTCGTCAGTGGAGCTGTATCGGACCGAGAGCAACATTAGCAGGAAATACCTGATATAAGAAATATAAATTTCAAGGTACGTCGGCAGGATATTGCACCTGCCATCTACCGACCTCGATGTCACACTGAAAAATATCGCCAGTCGAACGACATCTATGAATCATTGGTGTAAAGTGAAATTTTTAAAAAATCAAAATTTCAGGAAGAAATAAAGAAATCTTTTGCCGTACTTAAATAGTTTATCCGATACAGCTCCACTGACGAGATTATGAGATGATCGAAACGCGTATGGAGAGAGGACCAGAGCGATATTTGCAGGGAATAAACTGTTTATATATATATTTTTCATATTCTCTGCCTGAAAGGAGAATTTACATATATAACAAACTATTTAAAAACTTTGTAGTTCTCCCATTTCTTGTTATCAAGGAAGTTGCTACACATATTTCTGAAGAAAATTCACGCCCTGTTTTCGTCTTTAAAAAGTTTTCGTATTTTTGGCCCAAAGAACATTTCTTCTTTGCCTCATTTATACGCCCGACTTTCTGCCTCAAATAAAGAAAAACAGTTCCTTTTCTATCTAGGCTTTAACGAATTTTTTATAGGCTCTAGTTTTGTGTTTAGAGGAAGTAAATAAATTTTCTGTTGCTCTACTAAGGGTTCATTAAGGACGTTTTCCAGAAAGGGCGCGTATCGGCCATTCTTTAATGACAGAATGTTTATTTCTGGCTCTGCTGTCCCATTTGAATAAAAAACAACATTATCTGGTGTCGCCATACTGCAGTCCTGTAAGTAGTTCAATAATTTTTAGATTGGCACAGATATTCTATTGATGATCTCCGTATTTCATGCTTTAAAGTAATATACGCATGTTTTCGTAAGTTTCTTCCATATTTACAGACCCATGAGAACAGATGGTTGTTCATTTCCATTTCATCCGTTATATTATTTTCTTCGCATTTTTAATTTAAAAAAAAATATATATTTATGAAATGAAAGTTAATGTTATATTTATTTTATAATATTAAAACATGTTACTTAAATGTAAAACAGAAATGTTGAGTTTTGTGTAAAATCTTTTCATTATTAACACCCAGTGTAGTAATATAAAATGAAAACAAAAGTTTTATGTTCAAGATAATTCATCTCAATTTATTTTATTTCTCCATTCCTTCAAACTATCATACATTGTCAAGAGCAATATCTATTTCTTCATCAACATCTTCAATATCCGCTTCAGAGATCTCGTGATTAGTTGTATTTTCTCAGTAGACTCCTGTGCATTCTTTGCAGAAAATGGAGCATTTAATTCCTTATTTCCTGCAACCATGGTTTGTTTGACAACCTTTTAAACATTTACATCCTATCTGTTCAAGCAAAGACTGTGGTGCAGGTGGCTGGATTGCGGGAATCTGCATCATACTATTTTTCGTCGATTTCCATCCCTATTTAATAGCATTTATTTTGTACTATTTCCATTAATATATTTGGCAATAAGTTCGCAGTCCATGCAATCTTGCAGGATCAGATGTCGGAGGTAATTGTGACAGTTTAAATGTCATATTCTTGGACTTGATTTTAAATGATGTTAAATGACATTTATTTTGCTGCATTACCTATCACTTCTTCATTTGCATTATCTTGTAAAAAACCTTTAAATTTTCTTCTGTATGTACAAAGTTTAAAAAAATGAACTTTTTTCCAATATTGAAAAATGCAAATGTGGTATCAGAAACCACACCAATCACACCAAAAAAATCTCTCATTATAGGGTTAGTAGACAGCGCAGTGAAGTTATCGGATCCTGAATTTAAGGAAGAATCAATAACAAAGGCCAAAGACGAACTAATAAAAAAACCATTGTAGTCCAATCACAAACTTACTTAACACTGCCGTACATAAACATTCCAGTCGCACACAGGGAATACAATTGTTTGAATTCACTGTTCACAAAACTAAAGACAAAGACTAAAAGAGATAAAAAAAACTCATGTTGTATACAAAATCCCATGTACCAACTGCAATGGAGTTTACATAGGGCAAACAAGTCAACATCTCCAAAACCGACTACGGTCACATAAGTATGATAAAAAAAAACCAAACAACCCTTACTAAACATGAAGCCCAACATCATCATAATTTTAATTACAAAAAAAAACAAAAATACTAAAGATTGAGTCTTACAAAAAAAAACTTGAAATCTACGAGGCGATCGAAATAAAAAAAAAACATTCCATAAATTACAAAAAAGAGCGAAACCTACTTAATAAAATGCATTTTAACATATTATATAAAAAACTAATAATCTATTATATAATTTATTCTTAAAAATGAATTAAAAACCATGATATCAAAAAAATGGGAAAAAATTATCCACCAGTAAAAAAATCAAATACCAATTTAATCGCGATGAAACTTCGTTCCATCATATCTTTTCCGTGTTAGAGGTTGCACAGTTTGAATAAATTGCTGCAGAACACATTCATCCTATTCCACCACCATCGAGATGATGGCCTACCTGTACCACCATACCGAGAAGAAACTCAAAACTTACCCTCCCCGCTACAGTGATACGACAGAGGTACATGTTTCGTCTCTACTAGACTCATCGGAAAGAAGTATGCAACACTGAACGCGGCTTCGCCGACCTCCCGCTGCATGACGTATATATGTTTATGCCGCTTTCACGGATTCCTCCGTGTTAGATGCAATAGCAGGGGATATATCCACATTATGCCGTTATAGTGCTGAAATCACATTCAGCAAAGGTATAACTATATGCAACTTCGTGTATAGATGAAGTAAAATGCGAACAATAAATGCAAACTTCATTCCATCATATCCTTTCCGTGTTAGAGGTTGCACAGTTTGAATGAATTGCTGCAGAACACAATTCATCCTATTCCATCACCATCGAGATGATTGCCTACTTGTACCACCATACTGAAAAGAAAGTCCAAACTTACCCTCCCCGCTACAGTGATACAGCAGAGGTACATATTTCGTCTGTGATGAGTCTGAGATTGTTGTTAGTTTAAGTTTATCATTGTAAATAGTTCGTATTTTTTTATTTATTTTTGTTAATCGACTAAGTGTTTTGAGAAACTTGTTTTCTTTAATTGAATTAAAAACTTTCACGCGACTGAACTCGCGGACGTACTGCTGTGTGAGCTGTAAACAAGAAGTGTCATCTGTCCAGCTAATTAGCAGGATTGCCTGAGTTCTGAAGTTCTGAATTATGGTTTTGGTAAGTTTAAATAATCGTAGTTGTTTGGAACTAAAGCTGCAAGAGAGAAGTTGAACGTCCAGACTTCCAGAGTGTCGTTTATACTGTAAAATTTAATTATAGGTTATTAAAATAGCTACTAATTAATATGAGGCAGCAAAATGATCATAGAAGAAATGGCTAACGCTACCGCAATATATCATTTGCAGGAGTCTATGATCAAATTCTGTAACAACTTATAGCATCGACAAGTTGTGGTTCTAATTTTTTGACATTCAAGATTTATATTGTTCTCCTCCTTTTTTTGGAAGTTGGCTAATAAATTACGATAATAAATGTGGAATTAAAATAACTACAATAAATGTATAAATTCATATATTTGGCATGAAACTTATGTTTAGTTAATTTGATTCCCATGCGGTTTTAATGATTTATTTATAGAGTTGAAAGTTCCTACATATGCGAAAATTTTTGAACCCACTCTATATGCATTATGTGCTTTATCTTTTAAACAATATAGGTACATATTCTAAGTAAAATTTAATCAGTAGCGAATTATATCTGATAATATTATTAATTGGTGACATGTTTTTCGCGCTGTTTCCGTTTTTTTCTATTCAGTTTTCATGTACCCAGCTAAATAATATGTAGGTTTATTAGTTCTAGTCGAAGTCATAAAGTTAAAAATAATTTTCAGTGACAATAGTTGTGTAAAATTTTTATTTAAATAGTGATAGCATAATTAGATAAGGTAAATATATTAGTGTAATTATTCTACTAGATTTTTGGCAAAAACTGATCTAGTGTGTATTACGTTTGGATACCATAGCAGTGGTTTTCTATATTGTTTTATTATTCAATCCAAAAGTTTAATTTACCGACGATTTTTTTTTCATCGAGAAAAATATTACAATATTGGAGATCAAATTTTATACAATATTATTAGTATCTTATAACAGTGAACGTAATTTACCCATTCCAATTCTTGTTGAAAGTATTTATTAAAAGATATTATGTCATATAAGGCTTACGGATTGAACAAAATTATACGTAGCTATGAAATCCTAAAAAAAAGGAGTTTAAGCAATAAAATATGCAATACACAATCAGATCATTTATATAAATCAATTTTATATTTCTCTTTCTTGGCTAAATAACACTGGATTTTGAAATTTTTTGTCGCTCCCTGATATTTTTTTAGGTTTTTTGTGTCTCCTGTAATATGGTTAATTCAAATATGAACTCAGTTTTTACCTGTCACCCATAAGTTTTTAGAGAAGGCAAAATAATTATAAAATATGAGAATCCCAAACCATAGTGCATTCTTTTATAAAATAAATTTCATTTTGTATTAAAAAAAATACAATACAATCAAATAAATTATTTTGTTGAATTTTTTCGCTTGTATTCGCCGGGGTAGGTTTCATTTTTAAGGGTCCAACGGCAGTCCGCTAACATGTTTGGGGTCCATTTTCTGGTGAAATCTTTCGCTGTGTTCGTCTAAAACTAAACATAAATTGTCAGAGAAGAATTCCGAATGAGAGTGAAAAACATAGAGCTTAAATGACAAGTTGCAACCAAACTACAAAAATAGGCTAAATGCCCAAAAAATTATCCTAACATGCAGAAAATAAATGTCATAAATTGACATCCAGAGGCACGTGGAGCAAGCACAGAAAGAAATTTAATAGTAAATTTGTTATATGAGGTTGGCAATATGAGAACCAGAAAATCAGAGCAGGATTTGTGAAAGTGGCAATCGGCGTTCCGGCGTATTTTTTGTGTTTAATATGATCATTTATCATCGTCCTCGACACTTAAAATTTTCTTCATTTTTTTATTGTGGCGTGCAGAGACATTAGTTATATTTCGGAATTTATCTTCTTCTTCTTCTTCTTTTTCTTCTTCTTCTTCTTCTTCTTCTTCTTCTTCTAGGTAGAACCAAGTTCTGTTATCTACACAATGTCTCATTGATCAACGTTTGACGTCGAAATCCAGCTGTCTCTCCATCGTTTGGGGGGCCGTCCAGGTGGCCGTTTGGTGTTTGGTTTCTCTCTTATCACGGTTTTTGCTAGTCTGTCATCGTCCATTCGTTCCACGTAATCTCTCCACTGTCTACGACGGTTTCGAACCCCCACTTCGCTGTCCTCGCGTATTTTTGCGTTTCTTATTTTATCTCTTAAACTTGTTCCCGCGATCATTCTCAGCGTTTTCATTTCTGTGGTTCTCATAATTTGTATTGTCTTTGTTGTTTCATTTCTTGTTTCTGCGCCGTAGGTCAGTATCGGTCTTACACAGACCTTGTAAATTCTTGCTTTGCTCTCAACCGTCATATGTTTATTGTTCCAGATTATGTCTCTTAGTTGGCCTGATATCATGGCCGCTTTGTTGGCTTGTGTGCGTACTTCTTCCGTTATTGCCCTGTTACTTGTTATATGTGCTCCCAGGTATTTAAACTTCCCAACCTGTTCGATACGTTTGTCATCAACCATTAGTTTGCATCTTACCGGTTCTTTTGCTATTACCATTGCTTTGGTTTTCTCCACAGATATTTTCATATTATACTGTTTGGCTGTTCGATTGAGATGGAAAAGCATTCTTTGTAAGTTGTCCTCGCTATCTGCTGTCAAGACAACATCGTCTGCAAAGCATGTAATCTGAACGGTGTTGTATCCCATTGGGTACCCAATATTTGTGCTTTTTACCTCATCAGTGATTTCGTCCATGATTACATTGAAAGGTGTTGGACTTAGGCTATCACCCTGTCTTATTCCTATGGATAGAGGTATTTCCTCTGTTAGAGTGTTATTTGTTTTAATTACCATGGTGTTTTTGGAATTCAGTTCGTATATTGTGCGTATGATTGCTTCGTCTACTTGTTTTCTTCGCAGTAGTTCTGTTATGTGTTCCAGTATTCAATAGATTTCTCAACCAGCTGTCTGATAATAAATATACCGTCGATAGTAGAGCGGTTATTCCGGAAGCCCTGCTGTTCTTCGCACGCCCCTAACTTGTCTACGATCCGTTGTGACAGTATTTTGGTTAATAATTTGGCTGAACTGTTCAGTAGGCTGATTCCCCTGTAGTTTTCGGGTTGTTTCCTTGATCCTCTTTTGTGGATCGGAATTGTGATGCTTTTCCGCCATTCGTTGGATACTGACGTTGTGCGGAGTATTTTTTGAAATAGAACAGTGAGCTTAGTGACAAGACTGGTGCCTCCGTACTTTAGCATCTCATTCGTATTCGTTTTTTAATTTTTTAATTGTCAGGTGCATCTCTGCTTCACTGATGTTAACATCTGTTAGTTCTGCGCTTTTTTGTTGGTTTTCGTCTAAGTTGTTTTCTTTAGCTGGTGCCTGGAGTAAATCCTTAAAATGGCTGACCCATTGTTGGCTTCGGGATTTATATTTGTGTATATTATTGAGAGATTTGTGAAAACTTTTTATTTATAACAATGCATCAATGTATGGTATTGTTGTGAAAATCCCGGTAATTCATTATTTTCAGTAAATACATTTTTTATATTTTGGTAATTATTTATTTTATAGTAAATCTAGGAGAATGACGTTTTTTTGGGAAAAATTCTGTACTTTCCCCCTATTTCGAGGTTGTAGATTTTGGCTTTGGTTTTTCACTATTTTTTCTCTGTTTTCAGGAAAATTCCAAAAACGCCAAGCGTCATTTTACCAAGCATATTTAAAGGTGAAGAAAACACCGAACTTACATATCTATTTCCAATAATATAAGTTAAAATATCATATATGTAATATATTTCAACTATTTTTGTACAAATTTTAGTGAATAAATTTAGTAAAAAACATGCAAAAGGGAAAACTATTGACGAACGCAAAAAAAAAACTTTATTTTCATATTCTACGACCCCAAAATATTTTCAATTTCAGTGTAGCGTTTTTTGGATTCAGAATGGATGGATGTGAAAAATGCATAATCATCATTAATTAAAAGGGGATATTATATGGTTAACTAATTAATGGTTATCTAAGCAGAGGATTAGATAGTGATGTCACTTAATACTTAGATCAATAACTCATTGTTTAGTCATCCTATCTCTTGGAAATTCTGAAAAAAAAAACAAATCTTGCCGAATGAGTCATTTTTTACTCGTTTTCATTGAAAGCAAGAACATCTTTTGGTCGCTTTTGTTGATTAAAAATTGACACTCGATTGGATTTTTAATCTTTTTCGGCGTAATGAGACCATAGCAATTTATACACATTAATATCACAAGACAACAAAATAAGTCACGAAATCAAATTCTTTCTTCTAGAGAGTTGATATCGCAAAACACAAATAGCACATTAATTTTCTTTTGTTATAAGCTCTCTATTCTAACACACACACGGATGTTGGTAGTGAATATATGAGAGAACCTAAGTGGAAGAGAAGGATATAAAATTTATAATCGATGCGTATATAATTTAAATCAAATTCCTCCTCTTAGGCTCTTATTATATTTTTAAATTACCTGGTATACGTTACCTTTAGTTTAAAAATTCAATTTTTTTAACTACTAGTTTATAAGGCCACTGTCATTGAAGCAATTTAACCAGATTTTAAAGGTTTATACATTAACCGGGTTTGGGAGGCCGTTTTCTAAGATAAAAACCTAACAGGATGCCTTATTTAAGAGGGCCTGGATACTTCTATCATCCAACTAGAATTATTGTACACCTGTGTGACCGACTATAACAAAAAATACACTTGTCTCATGTGTGACAGGCATTTACATTTTCCGGCCGATTATTTTGTTTGCATTGCCGAATGCAGAGTTAATCGCCTACCACAGATACATCCATTCACTTTCGCTGCACAAAGAAACGATTTATGGGGCGAAAATTGCCCCGCTTTCCATAGAGTACGCAGCCACCTACAAATGTTACCCATAGCACTTTAGGAATCACATCGCAACGAACGTTCCCTCCTTACACCGTGCATTCAGCCCGGAACTTCCTCTTCATTCGTAAACGACCAAGCGCACCGACTACCTGTAGTGCGTAGTTTGAACCTGCAGATTCAGTTTTAGAGCGAGGGCTCCCCATCCCTCTTTTTGGCACTTTTCACGCGCTTGCACGATTTTCTTTTCAAGTTTCGTATTTAAAAATTTTTTCATTTTTTGAAAAAAATTTTGAATTGCCAAATTATTGTGTAAAAATTATGGACCCGATTTTTTGTTTGTTTGCCCAAATATGAAGGTCTTAAGAGAAATGTAAGTGATCGAAAAAAATTTCTATTTTGCAAAAAGAATAATCAATTTTGAGATTTCTAATTAACCCTTTCTTGTAAGATATTTAATTACGAAAAGAATAGCGGTTTTTCGTTGTTTTACACATTTTGAGAGGGAGCATGTCGTAACTATTGTTATGTACATTATTCTGAAGGGTTTAGAGCAAAAGTTAACATGACCTCTCTCACAGCCAACCCCATATTGATCCGCATTACTCTATATATAGTTTAGCGATAAACTTTAAATTTATCATGTTACATAACCCCAAAAATAGCGAAATATCGCGAAAACTTGGAAGCATCAGGTCAATTCTGACTTCAGTTTCGGATTCAGTACGTTGAAAACTTTCGGAAAAGTATAATCTGATTTTTTGTTCTGAGAATCGACAGTTTTGTCGGTCTGTATTATTGTAGATTTACTTATTTGTTTAGTACTTTTTTGAGGTCGGCTCCAAATTTAAAATTTATATAAAACTAGCGACCCGCCCCGGCTTCGCACGGGTGCAATGCTGATACTAAATACACTACAGAAAAACTGTGACTATTTATTTTATTTTTACAACAATTATTACATCGGCCTCCGACGCGCTATTTATAGGCACGCTGCCGCCGCCCCGGTCGGCCAGTACCGCCGCAAGCACTACTTCCCGCAATTTTAAATCTGTAATATCTTCGAAAATATTCATTTAAATCTTGTGCTGTAAAGGACCATATAGATCTATATTAAATCAACAATGTATTTAAGCTATTTAATTGGATAAGGATTAATGCTGTATTGGTTAAAATCGCTTCAAAATTTGCCATTATTTGTCGTAAAAAGTAAATGACAAAAAAATGTTATTGTGGGATATCCATGAGAGATAGACATATACCATCGCGGAGTTTTCTGTAGACCTTTTCAATGTGTACAAATAATTAGTACATTATTTTGATAAATCTCGTAGGGTTCAGCCTGCGTTTGCAATGTAAGCGGAAAAAAATATGATAATTAACGACATCACATTAGAAACCTCAAAAATAACAGTATTTCTCCACTATTTAATGGATGTTATTATACATTTAAACCTTCCTCTTGAATCACTCTATCTATTGAAAAAAACCGCATCAAAATCCGGTGCGTAGTTTTAAAGATTTAAGCATACAAAGGGACATAGGGACAGAGAAAGCGACTTTGTTTTATACTATGTAGTGATATTTGCCAACCCCATAAAGACATCCCTAACTTAAGAAAAATAAATGGAACACAGAGAGAACTATGTATGTAAATAAAACAGTCATAATATAGAATAAAGGCAGTTAAAAATACCCAACTACCTAGAAATAATTTGGAAATGCCTCCTTTAATTATTATGGCACTAATTTTTAAAAACTACTAAGTAAATGGGTAATTCTAAAATTCTAAAAATAGATGCAATATATACCAGTTTCTAATTTTTTTATACCCTCCTTCCTAAGTTTTCTGTTTCTGCGCACCCCGTATAACGTTTTTGACACCCTTTATGAATAACCTAAAACACTGACAAAGCTGTCATTTGTCCTCTTATATTAAGAATCTTATAATTTTTAATACTAAATTATAATACTTGCATAGAATACAAAAACAACAATGGCTAAGCTAACAAAAACTAAAGTATATTATCTTAATCTTCCAGAAACCATGGGCCAAAAATTCAACAAGTTCTACCTGCTTATGTGGAAGAACTGGGTCCTGCAGTACAGAAGACCGATTCAAACCCTCGTCGAAGTCTTAGCACCCGTAATATTTTCCGTTATACTGGTTCTTATGAGAAGTTTGGTAGATCCTGAAGACCATAACGCCATAGTATATAATCCTTTTTGTACTTTGCCCTTGAATCTACCTGGAATATGTGATTTAAGTGTACAAAATAATTCAAACACAAATGCGTTAAGAAAAGTACTTGGCAGTAGGTTTGGTGTATATAATGATGATGACAACAATACTGATCCGATGGAGTATTTTAAGTAAGTATTTAAAGTAAAAATTAAAATTAATTGTGTTTTAAATATACAGGGTGATTCAAAAATCGATCACGAAACTTAAGGGGGTGATTCTACTTGACAAAATAAGGGTAGAGCTTCATATAATTTTTTTTCAAAATGTCATTCGTTTTCGAGTTACAAGCCGTCCAAGTTCAAGTTTTTATTTTTTGTTTTTTGAATTACTCCCTTACAGGAAAACCGATTTGACTAATATTTGAAAGATAGGCTAAGTCTTCTGCGCTTCATCATTTTAGTAACAATTCACATTGATTGTTTGCCGCTAGAGGGCACTTTACCTACATTGAAAATTGTTTTTTTGTCATAATTTTTTAGTGTTGACAGCTACAGTAGTTTTTGGCATAATTTCTGAAAGACTGATGCCAGGCCTTTAAAAAAGGTGCTCTTTATTTACATCGCTAAACCCAACGGTTTAGACGTAAATCACCCTTAAAAATTAAGTGGTAAATTTACTTTTCTCATTTCATTACCACCAGCTACCAGGTAAATAGCTATCAAAGTATACTAGAGCTGTCAGTTTAACATCAAATAAATTCGCTTTTTAAACTATTTAATTTATAATCTTAAAATAACTAATAATGGCTAATCACCAATATTCAAATATCGAATATTGTGATATCCATTTTTGTTATGGAAAAGCAAATGGTAATGCAGAGTTGGCAAGAAGATATTATATGGAGAGTTATCCAGAAAGAAATATCCCTCATGCTCAAACATTTTCCAGTGTGCACAGGAGGCTTGCGGAATGTGGTTCCTTTAAAAGTTATAATGGAAATAGGGGAAGACCTAGAACTGCTAGAAACGTGCAACAAGAAGAAAGAGTGCTTGAAATTATTGAAGATAATCCAGGTATTAGTACTAGAAAAATTGGGAATGAAGTGCGGCTCTGTCAGGCTAGTTCATGGAGGATACTAAGAGAAGAACAACTCTACCCGTTTCATTCAAAAAAGGTGCAGGCTCTTTATGACGATGATCGGCCGGGACGGTTGGAAATGTGCAATCAGATCCTAGCTAAGTATGAACACGATAATCGATTAATTGGCGTCATATTATTCACTGACGAAGCTGGTTTCACTCGTGATGGCATAACAAATCTACACAACATCCACACATATGCTTACGAGAACCCAAACAATGTGGTAGAAACGAAACATCAGCGTAGATTTTCACTAAATGTGTGGGCAGGGATAATAGGAGATTACCTTATTGGTCCTCATTTCTTTGATGGCCCATTAACTGGTGACGTATACTTAGATTTTATCCAAAATCGTCTCCCATTGTATCTGGAAGATGTGCCATTGGAAGTAAGGGCCAACATGTGGATCCTCCAAGACGGAGCTCCGCCCCACTTTAGTATACATGTCCGACAGTATTTGAATGCAACGTATCCTGAGCGATGGATAGGACGAAGTGGACCATTGGCATGGGCAGCGAGGTCACCAGACCTTAATCCTATGGATTTTTTCTTTTGGGGTCATTTGAAACAATTGGTGTACGATATTCCAGTAATCAACGTCGAGGATCTTCGCTTCAGGATAATCGAAAAGTGCCAAATTATTAAAGAAACACCAGAAATTTTTCATCGAGTTAGGCGACATTTTTTGAAGAGTGTTAGGAAATGTATGGAAGAAAATGGGGGACATTTTGAGAATCTTTTTTAGTTTGTTTAGTACTGTTTCATTAATTTTTATCAATTAAATGTATATCGCAATAATCCATAATATGAATATTTACTGATTAGCCATTATTAGTTATTTTAAGATTATAAATTAAATAGTTTAAAAAGCGAATTTATTTGATGTTAAACTGACAGCTCTAGTATACTTTGATAGCTATTTACCTGGTAGCTGGTGGTAATGAAATGAGAAAAGTAAATTTACCACTTAATTTTTAAGGGTGATTTACGTCTAAACCGTTGGGTTTAGCGATGTAAATAAAGAGCACCTTTTTTAAAGGCCTGGCATCAGTCTTTCAGAAATTATGCCAAAAACTACTGTAGCTGTCAACACTAAAAAATTATGACAAAAAAACAATTTTCAATGTAGGTAAAGTGCCCTCTAGCGGCAAACAATCAATGTGAATTGTTACTAAAATGATGAAGCGCAGAAGACTTAGCCTATCTTTCAAATATTAGTCAAATCGGTTTTCCTGTAAGCGAGTAATTCAAAAAACAAAAAATAAAAACTTGAACTTGGACGGCTTGTAACTCGAAAACGAATGACATTTTGAAAAAAAATTATATGAAGCTCTACCCTTATTTTGTCAAGTAGAATCACTCCCTTAAGTTTCGTGATCGATTTTTGAATCACCCTGTATTTAAGTCAGTGTTCACATGTTCTCAATATTTATAATTTTAAATTTAGCGAAAACATCGAGTTTTTGAGATGCTTCTTAAAATAAAGCTTACTTTAGAGACTAAGTAAGAATGATTCTTTCTACGTGATATTTGAGCTTTACGGGTTTCATTGATTCAGCAATAAGAAAAGCATTGCGTAAAATTTACTGTAGTTTCTCTATGCCGAAAAAAAAAGTCGAAAATCCAAATTTTAAATAGTTCTCCGAATATTTTTTTTTCTTCATGACGTTGATATCTGGAAAATAAAATTCTTCAAAATAGTTTTTAAAAATGTTAAAAAATTTTGTATTAAGTAACATTATTTATTGTTTTTTACTTACCAGATCACCGTCTTCAAGGTGAACTTTTCTCATCTGAGATGTACTTCACTCTGAATCAACGTCTAAAGTGAGTCTCCGAATGAGAAACCCTCCTCTTTATTTTATTTTGCTGCAGTGCCTGTATTCTTCCTTACATCATCTTCCTGACAAGGTGTCTGCGTTATTATGCAATCTTCTTTGTCTATATTTGATGTTAAAATTGTACTGTTGCAGTTTTTCCTGGTAATTGCACCTGACAGTCTCAACTCATGTGTCCAGTTCGTCCCATCTATAGCATTTTACCTGATTTCTTAGTTGGATCTGACAATCCCTTCCTATGTGTCCAATTCATCCACATTTGTAGAACTCGATGTGGTTTCTGCTATAACCTGAAGTATCACTTATCCTAAGTTTGATTTTAGAAATGAACTGTTGAAGTGTTTCCTGGTTCTCTTTTTCGCGGTCCCTGTATGGTGAACAAAACCTTAATCGCACCCGACAGTCTCTTCTCATGTGTTCAGTTCATCCACATCTACAGCACTCTGCCTGGTTTCGTCTACAAAGTGAGATATCATTTATTGTGTCTACTTCTTTAAGGATATCAGATAACATTTTCTTCATTGTTTGATTCGATGAATTCTTGTTTTCCCCTATGGTAACAACTCTTATATTTGGCCTTGATTCTATTTCCAAAGCTTCGCTACAATAACTAAACTTGCTTATACGTAACACGCTGTATTTCCTGTTCTCTGATTCCATCAATAAAATATTGGATCGTACGCTCTTCTCGGAATTCTTTCGTAGCTCCTGATGAGTCAGATGAACCAGGTGTCGGACATATTCTTACAAACTTTCTTTATTTCTCTGATCTTGATCTCCAAATCTTCTTTCCAGTGCTGCCTTAAGACTTTCATAGTCTTTTTGTTGGGTTACAGAAATAGTTTACAATAACTCCAGTGCTGGTCCACAAGGTGCAATTACAACTCATTATCCATCTCGTAGCTCCACTAGCGGCACTTTGAAATTGACGTTTGTTCATTGTCCAAGATGTTTGACCTTACTAAGTTAGGGGTTTATTACTTTATCAGAAGGTCCGTATTTGTTTATTTTATTGACTTCTCTCTGAAGGTCTTTCAAGAATCTATAATATCGACTTTTAATTCCATCCCGTCTACTAGTTATTTTACTTATTGGCGTACTTCTCCTGTTTTGTCACACTTCACCTATATCCTTTTTAATCTTCCCCGTTTATCCCAGTATAGATTATTCGAATTTTTGCTGTCCTTGTATAATAGCGTCTTGTATACGTTTGACCACGTTCTTCTTCTTTTTCTTGTTCTTCTTTAAGACGACGTTCTTTTTCTACACGAAGGTCTTCTTCCTGTTTTTCTTTCATATGACATTGTTCTCCTTTTTGTCGGCGGTCTTCTTTTTAGCTAGGTTCTTCTTCTTGTTTGTGTTTAAGGCAACGTTGTTTTATAAGTTCTATAAATATCAGCCAATGTTTTATTTATTTGCTCCATTTCGGCTGTTTGCTGTCTAATATTTACCATAGATTCCTCTAGAATGTTGTTGAAAATTCTGTTCCAAACCTCTTTCTTAATGACCAATTCGATGCTGAGGTCAGGTTTTCGCTATCCCTTTTAGTTTCCAAATAGAATATTCTAGAACTTTGTCAAAAACTCAGTTATGAGCTTCATTATTGATGACAAGTTCGATGGTGAAATCCGTTTTTCGTTATCTCTTCTAATTTTCAAGTAGAATGTTCTAGAACTTTGTCGAAAATTCAGTTCTAGGCTTCTTTCTTAATGACAAATCCGATGACGAAGTCCGTGTTTCGCTAGCTCTTCTAGTATCCAAATAGAATGTTCTTGAACTTTGTCGAAAATTCGATTCTAAGTTCCTTTATTGATAACAAATTCAATGGTGAAGACAGTTTTTTACTATCTCTTTTAATTTCCAAATAGGATGTACTAGAACTTTGACGAAAACTAATCTTATCTTCTTACTTGATAATAAATCCAGGTAAAATCGGTTTTTCGCTATATTTTCTAATTTCCACTAAAATTTTCTAGACACCCTGTGATAATCTTCACTTCTAGCACCAATTGTTACGATTTTCTTTTTTTAATAGCAGCTCACTGGGCCAAAATAAAACAAACTTTCTACTAAATTACTTCCCATACTAAATCACAACTAACTCTTCTTAACCTATTCACTGTTCATATACAACTGACTAAACTACGCTTATTCTATCTCTATTTATATGCCTATAGAAAAAAAATATACGAAGATACAAACCTGGAAATAACAAGAAATATGACTAATTAATAATGACCCATCGATATAATATTTCTTTCATTACATTATAATAAAGATGAGTTATCGCATCAAAATAATATTTTTCCGCAAGGGCGTATCAAAAAGTTCTCCTAGTTCTTCATAATTATATATATATATATATATATATATATATATATATATATATATATATATATATATATATATATTGCACAAAAAAAAATATTCTTTCCTTACTTAATATTTTACAAGTTCATTGAAATTATCGGTAGACCCCTGATCATAGTACATCTCATTTTACAAACTTTGTTAAAATGCCATTAAATACTCAGTGTATGAATGTAATAAACACTTTGTTTTCTTTTAGACAGTTTTCCCTAATATATTCACCTCAAAGTCAAGATTTAAACGAAGTAATGTTTCCATTTACATTGGTATTTGGAAAAATAACAGGAGTTGCAAATGCATCTGAGCTAGAACACTATTATACTTTACATGGCAGTAATAATACATTTGCTGGTCTCCAATTTGATGACAGTTTAGCAAATGCGAGCAATTTAGGACCTGATAATGTAAAATTAAGTATTCGGTAAGTAACTAATAATTTTGTATAGGCATTGTGGCTGCGGTGGGGGCAAAGGGCGATAACCCGCCCCTGTCGATTAACGCCTCCGTTTCCACATAAAGAAAAGTATTTTTTACAACACCTTCTAACATTTATTCTTTGATCTCTTTTGCAATTTTTTTAAAGTTTATATCTTTCCCTTGTTATTCACTTAAAATACATAAAATATAAATTTGACTTTTAATGTATAAAAAAAAACTATAATTATAATTAGTATAATTTTATAAGCATGTCTCCGCCTGGGATTGGTTGTCGGGTGAATTGAGTAGCCTGGTAACTGCCACTGCTGGTCCCAAGCTCGGATAAAGGAGGAGGGTTCCTGGGTCAGACCAGCACTCTACCTAGGGTAAAACAAAATACAACGCTCACAGAACCGGAACTTTGCCTCGGAACAGGACTGAATTAAGGATGACGACCCACACTAGAAAAAGGTTTACGAATTAGAAAAAAATGGACATTTTACGTTGTGCCACCTGGAATATAAGATCCTTTAACAGTAAAGAACAAGAACTAATAATAGAATTGGACCACCACAACATTGACATATGCGCACTTCAGGAAACAAAAATGAAAGGAAAAGGTCATAAACTGTACGGTGAATACATCTTGATATAAAGCGGGGTGGATAAAGATGAACGCGCCAAAGAAGGAGTAGCAGTAGACGTACATAAAAAATACAAGGATTGCATAGAAGGATGCCAATACATATCCTCAAGAATACTGGTCATCAAACTACACACAGGAACCCAAGAACTTTCTATAATATCCGCGTACGCACCCGAAGACAATAAAACAAGACAAGAACAGGAACAGTTCTATGATCAAATTCAAAGCGTTATCGAGTCGATTCCACAATGCAAACCAATGATAATGCTAGGAGATTTCAATGCTCGTATTGGCAACGAAACTTCACCTGGAGTTAAACAACGGTTCAACGAGGATGTATTGAACTGCAATGGAGAACTCCTAATCAACACATGTACAATTAATGAACTCCGAATTAATAACACATTTTTCGACCACAAACCACAATACAAATATACTTTCAGTAACACTCGAGGATAACAATCAATGATCGACTACATAATAACAAACAGATGCTTACAACCACCTCAGATATTGGACATACGAGCCCTTAACTCTCCTAACATCGATAGCGATCACAAACCACTCCTTGGAAAAATCAAAATGAAATTAAAACCCAACAAAGACACAAGATCTGGCACACCGGATAAGAAAATAAACGTAGAATCATTGTGGGACGAATCCACTAAGGAATTATATCAAAAACGACTTAGGGAAAAAATACAAAACAAGTCATTGGACGAAAGGGATGACATTAACAACAGCTGGGAGAAACTAAAACGAAATATCAACGAAGCAGCCACTGACGCACTCGGAGCACGAAAAACAAACCAAGGAAAAGGAGGGCCCAACAAGACCCCTGGTTTTGTAAGGAAGTTAAGGGGCAATGTAAAGAGAAACAGAGAGCCTATTTAAAATACAGGACAACGCAGTCTCCGGAAGATTATCAAGAGTACAAAAGAATTAGAAATAGCACCAATACATTAGTGAGACAAGTTAAAAACAAGCACTGGAAAACCTTTTCAAAAAGGATGGAAAGCGACTTCTATGGACTCCAAAAACAGATATGGCGGCTGATCAGAGCCCAAAGAAATTAAACACATGAGTTAATTAGCAATAACCGCATACCGAAGGGAACTTGGGTGAACTACTTGAAGGAATTATACAAAAAACAACAGACAGAAATCAAACTTAACACACCCGAAATTATAATTAACGACGATATACTTGTAAAAAAGGAAGACGTAGAACTAGCCTTAAAAAAACTAAAAAACAGGAAAAGTGTCGGGACCTGACGGAATTACCAATGAACTACTGAAATACGGAGGAGAGAGCCTAACAGAACAACTGAAAATTCTCATCAATAAAATCATATATCATCACAGAATCCCCGATGAATTGAGGACTAGCACAACAATACTCCTATTCAAAAAAGGCGATAAAAAAGTGCCGGCTAATTATAGAGGAATCAATCTTCTCTCCACCTCGTTAAAACTAACCACAAAAATTCTTACAAGCAAAATTAATGAACACACTTCCTTAGCAGACGAACAGCAGGGATTCCGGTCGGGAAGGTCATGCACGGATGCCATATTTGTTATAAGACAAATAACTGAAAAGTCAATTGAATATAATCGTCCAGCCTTTATGTGTTTCGTCGATCTAAAGAAGGCGTTCGATCGTATATAACTGGAGGATGTAACACAGCTACTTTACGACAGACAAATACCTCAAAACATTATCAAAACGATTGAAAATATATATCAGGCAAATACGATTCAAGCTAATAAGTAAGTAAGTAAATAATGGCATCCGACAAGGTGACTCTTTTAGTCCCCTACTATTTAACATTATCATGGACGAGTTGATAAAGCAGGTGCGTAGATTGAAAGGGTATAAAATGGGAGACAGGGAAATCAAAATACTGTGCTACGCCGACGATGCAGTGTTAATAGCTGAAAACGAAGACGATTTGCAAAGACTACTGCACCAATTTAACATAACAGCGAAAAAGTTTAACATGAATATATCAGCGTCAAAAACTAAAGCCATGACTACATCTAGAACACCACTCAGATGCAAACTAGAAATAGACAACAAAATTATACGGCAGGAAATGAAGTTCAAGTATCTCGGAATAGAAATATCCGGATACGGGGATGTTTAAACGAAGGTGAGGGGACAAGCCATGAAAGCAGCAAGAACAGCCGCATGTCTTAACAGTACCATATGGAGCAATAAACATATAGGAATCGAAGTTAAATCCAGAATTTATAAAACAGCAATAAGACCCATACTAACATACACTGCAGAAACCAGACCAAAAACCTCGAAAACAAATCAAATACTGGAAACAACAGAGATGAGAGTGGTGCGCAGGATAGCTGGCAGAACACTTATGGATCGGAATAGGAGCGAGGATATAAGAAGAGTGTGTAAAGTCGATAACATCAATGACTGAGTATTACAAAGAAAAAGGGAATAGAACGAACACATCAACCGCATGGCCGACGATAGAATGGTGAAGATCACAAGGGACAAATCACCAATAGAACGTAGGAGTACCGGAAAACCCCGTAAACGATGGAGTGATAACCTCGCAGTAGACTGAAACCAGGCAAAGAGACGAAGAATAACAAGCAAATTGCTTATATATAAGAAGGAAGATGTCTCTGTTTAACTCCTTAAATAGACGATCAATATCTGGTACCGTGTCTCTTAAAAATACCAGCACTTGTAAAACTGCAAATACTATTTCAAACCTAATTATATTTTGACCTGTCAAATTGTGATGGAAATTATATATATATATATATATATATATATATATATATATATATATATATATATATATATATATATATATATATATATATATATATGTATATTTATATTTATATTTATATTCCAAATGACCTATGATTTTCTCTTTTTTTAGTTTTCCTGGTGAATTACGGTTTGGAGGTGACTCGACAACGATGTCAAGCAACTGGCTAACAAATTTAATATTTCCTCAGTTTCAAACAGCAGGACCGAGAGAACCGGAAAAGGCAACCGGTGCAAATCCAAGTAAGTTAGAATTAATCATGGTGGCTATGCTCGAGTCTGTGTGAAAGTACACGACACTGCCGACTGAATCCCTGAACAAGTATGTTAAAGAAATGTCGCAACAGTTTATTTGAATTCACACACAAGGCCATCCCTTGGCGAACTGGACAATGTAACTCGCAGAAGTGTGTAGAAATTGCCTAATATAACACCTAATATAGAACACTGTTTTATCGTATTGGATAATAACGCCTTCTCTTGCCAACTAGGATAACTAACTATTTAAAACTCATCATTAATTTAAATATTTTCAACAGCTTCCGAACAAAAAAAATTGTGTGTGCGCTTCAGACCACACGATAGAAGTGAAAACTTCAACAAGGCGAGGTTGTGACGCGTTGACTATATTTTTCTCGCTTTCTTAGTCGACTCCAACCGACTTTACCCGAGCAAGCGTTGCATAGCGCGCCTAAAGAAGTTTTCACTTCAAAAAACATTTAAAAAGAATATGTTATCAAAAAACGTTTACCTAAAAAATCGTATACATAAAAACCGTAATTTTTCTTAACAAATGTTTTATGTTTAGTTTCCATTTTTTAAAGAAATTTTCTTATCTTCCCTGCCACAGTGACGACACTAAAGTGAGTAAATGAAATAAATGGTCTTGTGTTGTGTCTTTAACTGTTTGTTTTAGAACAGCGTTTCCCAAGCGGTTATTCGTGAACTACACGGGGTTCACGGGCTTTATAACGAGGGTTCGCGAAAAAATATTATAACAGGTACCAATCTATAACGTGAGAAGGCGCTACGCCGCTACCAGTGAGAGTACATTCTCGAACGAACCGGCAACTACTGCTTCGGCGATTCAAGACTTTTCCCGAACGTGCACGAAACAACGAGAATAGCGTCTGGCGATATAAAAACGCCGCAGTCACATATAAGGAAGAGTAGAATCGAACTCAATAGTACGATGAGCTTAAGAAGGTTTAATGGTTTCAAAAAGATAAATGTTAGTAGTTAATGCGCAGTGTGTACATAAATATTAGTACAGCAATTGAAGAGAAATGCTAGTATTCGATATAAGAGATACCATTTCGATTTTTGGCACTTTCTTATACTGATATAAACCATATAATTATGCCAAGTTTTGAACGTTCATTTTTTATTAACAAATTGTTATTTCAGGTTATTTTAAAGAAGGATTTTTGGCAATTCAACATCTAGTATCCATATTTATCTCATGGAAAAAAGCAGGTCTTACTATACCAACCACTATCGCAGAATTATACAATGTACTTACGACTCACCCTTTGCCATTCATTAACATGAGAAGATTTCCCTATGCAGCTTACAAATCGGATATTCTATTGACGCCATTAAAAGCCTTCGTCAGTATTATAATAATGTTAAGTTTTGTTTATACCTGTATTAACACTGTCAAAGCTATCACTCAGGAAAAAGAGAAACAATTGAAGGTAAGAACATTTTTGTGACGATTATTACAATTTTTTATTATTTTGAATGCGGTTTTAAGGATTTCGTAAGAATGATTTAGAATTAATAATATTATTTAATGTTAAAATTTTCTACGTCAGTTGGTTTAGTTTGGAAAACTTTACCTTTAAGCTGATCCCACACAAAAAAGTCACACAAAATTTAAATCTTGAGACCTCGGCGGCCACTTAATACCTATTTTCGAAAACATCATTAAGAAAAACATGAACTTCTGCTGAGTAATGTGGCGGGCACCGTATTGTTAAAACCAGATATCTTGATGGGGTAAATCTGGATTTTATTCTTCAGGAAACAGCGTGGAATAAGATCTTCTTGTAGAAATTATAAATATGTTTGTCTGAAAATCATAGACAACGATGTTTCTTTCGAAATAGTAGATATCTGTTGGACTTCCATTGTTTTTATTTTTGTTGAATATCACGACGTTTCGGTTATTAATTATCTCTAGATGTTTTCAAGAGAAATTGAACAAATTCCTAAGCTATACAACTATTTATACTAAAAGTGAATGCAGTAGGGTGTGACCGAGATGCAGTTTTAATCTACAATTACTAAGAAGTGATTTCTACACTTCTCTTATATCTAAAGACGGTTTACTAAAGCAATTAGGGTTCTAATGTATAACCGCCGCTTCTTTGAATTTTCGTTTTCGTTCAGTGTTGTTCTCGGTGTAAGATTTTAGTTTTGGATCACTTTATGTGATGTCCATGAATTCGGGCATGGTTGGCGACACCAGATTTTTCTATTTCTCCATGAGATGTGTTCTCCTGGTATTCTTTGATCCTTACTTCAAGGGGTCTCTTTGTTTCGCCAACGTAAGAGATGGTATCTGATCGACACAGTTCTTCATGTTCCTTTGAATTGTTATATATATATATATATATATATATATATATATATATATATATATATATATATAAAATCCTATTCCACCATCACCGAGATGATGGCCTACCTGTACCACCATACCGAGAACAAAGTCAGAACTTACCCTCCCCGCCACAGTGATACAGTAGAGGTACATGTTTCATCTCTATTAGACTTATCAGGGTGCCGACATGCACCTGGCTGTGCAAAGGATAGATCGGAAGGAAGCATGCAAATACTGAACGTGGCTTCGCCGACCTCCCGCCGGATGGCGTATATATGTTTATGCAGCTTTCACGGATTCCTCCGTCTGAGATGCAACAGTAGTGGATATATCCACATTATGCCGTTGTAGTGCTGAAATCACATTCAGCAAACGTACAACTATATACAGCTCCGATACGAATGAAGTAAAATGCGAACAGTAAATTTAAACTTCTCTCCATCATATCCTTTCTGTGTTAGAGGTGGCACAGTCAGAACAAATTGTTATAGATCGCAATTTATCCTATTCCACCACCATCGAGATGATGGCCTACCTGTACCACCATACCGAGAACAAAGTCAAAACTTACCCTCCCCGCCACAGTGATACGGCAGAGGTACATGTTTCGTCTCTATTAGACTATATATATATATATATATATATATATATATATATATATATATATATATATATATATATATATATATATTTAAAAAGAGGTAATCTCGTGACTGGACTAGTTACGAAAAAGCCAACTAAACCGAGAGGTTTAAGACATTTTTGTGGGGCTGCACTCAAAAGGATGGTTGGCCAGAAAAGAAAACTCTTTTTTGTTAGTCTAGCTTTCGAGAAATTTCATTCCCTTCTTCAGGACTTCTACAAAAGAGAAAATAATCTTCCTTCATTGTATTCTTATGAAATAAAGATAAAGACCTACAAAAGTGAGTATGTTCAACAGATACAGTCATTATCACTTAACAATAAGATCACATAACATTAAAAGATTACTTTAAAACGCAAAACTTATTTTATTCAGAAAATAATGACTCAGAGTCAGTTCGCTCGTAGACGCCATACAGTGAGCTTTGAAAATGGTGAATGAGATTTCACTGAAACGTCAGCTGCCTTACAGTCCTGAGAGGGACTCAGCACATACACGGGATGCCCGAAAACCTTCGATTACATATATATATATATATATATATATATATATATATATATATATATATATATATATATATATAAATGCTAGTGTATTGACAGTCAAGTCAAGGCAGTTATAGGATTAAAAATGTAGTGTCCACTCTCCTAGCTAGGCTTTTAAAAATACTTGTGAAAAGTTAATATATAATAGAGTGTGTGATTATAATTGGTTGTGTTGTAATTAATCTTTTATTTAAAACAAAAATCTCTCTTCTTAATGAATCCTCCGATACGCTTAGTTGAAAAAGATTCGAAAGAATACTTTATATATGTAGTTTTAATATAAAAATGAACCATATACCCAAAAAAATAACCAACTATATATATATATATATATATATATATATATATATATATATATATATATATATATATATATATTACTTATTAAGGTATATTTCTTATTTTGTAGGAAGCAATGAAAATAATGGGTCTTCCGAACTGGTTGCACTGGACAGCATGGTTTCTAAAAACATTGAGCTACCTCATGATTTCCATCATTTTGGTGGTAGTTTTGCTAAAAGTGAGATGGTACACCAATACAGAATTTACAGTTTTTACTTATGCTAATCCATTTGTTCTTCTAATTTTCTTATTCTTTTATGTATGTGCTACAATAACATTTTGCTTTGCAATCAGCGTCTTTTTCTCCAAAGGTATGTAAAAAGATGTACAAAATACATATAAAATTATTACACTATTGACATACTACTAAAAAAACAGTATGACTTTAAAGCTTTAGAGCTGATTTAAATGGACTTGTAGAATCCTTGTTAGAAAACTGGAAAATTTAGGTGAAAATTGGTACAGATTTACTAACTTACAAAATAGAAAAATACGCAATAGTGTGTGTAACTATTCCGCTTACTACTTGTACTATTTTGAAATGATCTAAAAATAAATCTTGAACTATACAATTTCTCTACAAGTGTGTTATACGCAGATGACACTTCTATAGTTCTGTGTAAGCCATAACTTGATATTATTACTATTCGTTTTAAAAAAATCATTAAGATGCCTGCTATGCATCATTTTACACAATTAATGAATAGTAAACTGTATAATATTAAGCTATCACAACCATTGGCGGCTCATAACTGTTCAAACAGGTAATGTCAATACCTGTGAAGAATATAGAACAATTGTAAAACATGTAAAACAACAATTTCCGGTAAAAAGAATTTAACTCTATTTTATGTTTATCTTACCAAGCTTAGAATAGCTTTTATTTTATATTTTTGAATCGACAAATGCAAAGCATTTCAGTCATTTAGCGCCTGAAACAAATTTCAGTATAACAGCATTCGGAAAATATTAAAACATGGTCCCATTTTTCTCGTTCTCATAAAGCCCATTAGATCTTCGTCTCTGAATTGTGTCATATCAACAAATGGCACCATCCTATGTTGCCATTTTAGAAAATACGCACGTATTAAACTGTTGCGCTATTGCCAGACGTTCAAATAATTAATATAGAAAGAGAAAATTTTCGGAAAAGTATAAAGTAAAAAAATAAAAAAATATTTGGAAGAAACTATGAAGTGCTATGGCACTACGAACCACCACTGTTTACAACTGTTTTTTCTTTAAATTTTTCATATGTTTATGTGTGGTTTACTTTATTTTTTATATTGTTTAACACATATTTAAATCTACTGATACTTTTTAAAAAATCGATAAATAAATACAAGCATCGTTTTCGAAATCAAGGCGTACAATTTCAAGGAAATTTTAAACCTATAGACTATAATTTATTTACACTTTCCAAATGCATTGTCTATCAATATTATTAATGAAATATATACATTTATGTATGTAGTAAGGCTAGATCATTTGACGTAAACAATTTTTCTTAATTGCATTCTTATAGCTGTAATTAACTCACGTTATCATCTTATTTCTGTCTTTCGAAATATTTGAAAGCGTTTTTCAGGGTTTGAAAAGCGTCCACTTGCATTGGGCCTGCAACATCTTCATAGTGCGGGGGTTGAGCAGGAATTTGCAGAGACACCCAAACGTGACATTTTATTTATTTATTTATCTCAAACAGTACATCACAGAATAAAATCCAAATAGTACATTCTTTGTAGTATGTTACACAAACAAAATAAAATAACTTATGCTAACGGTGATACAAACCTTTAACAAAGAATACACACTCAGAAAGAAAAAAAAAAACAAAACAAAAATATTTCCGCAGTAATGCACTCTACTCTATATACCAAATGAAACGAACCGTCGAAGTTTTAACACACAAATATTCAAGTATTATATAAGAGTGATTTTAGTTTCTTTTTGAACGTCGGCAGGGAGGATTCAAGATCGAAATTAAGGGGAATATATGTGTTGAAATGTTGCATAATACAATTCATTATATTATTTCAACCAACATAAGTTCGGCTTCTCTAAACCGAGAACATGTGGAATAGGCGAGTGTCGCGTGAAGGAACGCGGAAGTTCAAGAAGACCAGAACAGTCAATGCTATTCCTAATTATATTAAATCCAAAAAGAATGGTTAAATAAATTTTACGCAATTCCAGGCTTTTCATACCTATTAGCTGCATTCTCTGAGAATGGGAAAGAAGATTTCTGTCGAAGCCGAGCTTAGAGAGTATAAAATTCACAAACTTCAACTGTATGCGTTCAATCCGCTTAATATGCGGTATATAATAAGGGCTCCAGCTAACAACGACCGTTATCGGTTTCGTTTCACCGGCAGATCGTACCTAGACCATCCGGGAATGACTATTTGGATTATCGCAAATTTTTATAACAGAGATCCGTTATGACGGATACTTCGCTTGTTCATTATAGTGTTTCTAATTAGTAAAAATAGAATTGATACATTAAAAGTACAAAATATCTCCTCGAAGTACTTGAATTATCCGTAGCTTACGCTAGCATCGCTTTTGCATCTCCTTCCATGACTTCGCACTGAGCAAATACCAATCCAACACAAAGAACGGAATGAGCGAAGATGATATGCCACGAAAGATCCAAGAAGCAATCTTGGAGGAGATATCATCGATAAGCAAAAATAAGATCGGACCGGCCATTAGAACGTTCGAAAATGAGAAGGTTCGCGAAGATAGAGTATTGATAAAAATGATGAAACATGGAGGTGAAACGTTAATTCATATGACTTGAAACCCTATTCAATATATTCAATAGTTTGGAAAAATGTTCTAGTTATTTTAATTTATATAAAAAGATATTCTGAAGATTTACAAAATTACAGGCCTCTAAATCTATTATCTTAATAACATAAAATCTTGGAATATCATACCCTCTCAAGTCACATTGCGGGCCACAGGCATAGTAAAATATTGCTGAGCAAACCATCCTGCAAAGTAAAGGCTCCTCAAACCTAGCCTGCAATATCATTCAATCAATCAATCAAATAACTCCTTATCCAACTCCAAAGCTTGACATTTTCCAACCTATAGGACATGCGTTATTTTGAGCTGGGTGTAGTCACTAGTCAGCATTTACGAATTGAAAAATGCCATTAATTCGAAGAAACGAGCTCTGAGAGACAAACATAGAAATATAAATACGATTAGCATTTACAAATATGAAACACTTTAAATTCAGGTGCCGAAACATTCAAAAAAATTACTGTAAAAAGAGGTTTTGTAGAATATTGATTGAATAAAATCATAATAATCTAAATTTGTAACTGTTTCTATGCTAAAATGATTAATACTTCTAATTTAAATAATCTCTGTAGTTGTTATAAATAAAGGTTTTTAACTTTTTTAGCTAACACTGCCTCAACTATAGCCGGTTTGGCCTGGTTCTTATCGTACTCACCATATAGTATTCTGCAAACAAGTTACGATTCCATGTCATTAGCTGCCAAATTAGCCATAAGTTTGGGGTCAAATTCAGCCATGGGTTTTGGTTTCCAAATTATTCTTATGTATGAGGGAAGTGGAGAAGGTAATAATTAATTAATTGATTATAAGTTAATCACGACATAATCAAACTGTTTTAGTTTAATAAGTTATTTTTTTTATATTCGGAGCGTTAAAGAAAAAGACAATTTTTTTTTCCTGCAAATTCCACTGTGGTTCTCTCTATGTACGCGTTTCGATCACCTAATGGCCTCATCAGTGGAACCATAAGGAATCAAGAGCAAAATTTACAGAACGCAACTGTCTTTATAAAATCTATATACATATATATATATATATATATATATATATATATATATATATATATATATATATATATATATATATATATGAATAGTTTGGTTATTCCGGTTTTCAATATCTAGTAAGTATCATGCAACCAAGAGTCGAACTGGCCGATTCCTTCGTGAAAAACTCCGAACATCTGACTAAAATGATCAAAAACATTCACCTCGAAGAAAATGACATCTTAGCAAGCCTCAACATAAAATCACTATATCCAAGCATACCACTGGATGAGACTTTGTACAAAATCGCCATAAACTAAGATTTTCCAGCCTACACAATTGAACTTGCAGAACACTACCTAAAGAACACATACTTCATGTTCAATAACCAAATATACAAACAAACAGATGGCGCACCTATGGGGTCCTCGCTTTCACCAGTCATAGCCAACCTTTTTATGATGTATTTCGAACAAGAGGCACTGCAAAAGGCACCTTTAAAACCGAAACTTTGGAAACGCTATGTTGATGATATTTTTATAATATGGCCACATGGAAAAGAACACCTGGACGATTTCCTCATATACCTGAACAATATCCAACACAGAATCCAATTCACACTAGAAATCGAACAAGAAAAGAAACTTCCTTTTTTGGACCTGCTATTAACTAGGAAACTTAACAACACCTTGAGCTTTAGCGTATATCGGAAACCTACACATACTGACCGATATCTCAATGCAGCGTCACATCATCATCCCTCTCAAAAGCAGGCAGTAGTCAACATACTAGCATCAAGATCTCTCCGCCTAACAGAACTTGACACAAAACAAGACGAAATAAGACACATTTCAACAGCTCTAAAACAGAATGGTTTCTCACAATCAGATATAAAGAAAGCCATAAAAAGGCAAGAGAAGACTACAACAAAAACCAACACCAAGATCAAACAAGGAACAAAGCCATAATACCGTACATAAAAGGAATAACAGACAGAATCGGAAGAATCTTAAGAAAACACAACATACAGCCCATATTTAAACCACAAAAAATAATAGCCAACATCCTGGGAAATCCCAAAGACAAGACCAACCTTGAAAATCATGGCGTTTACAGCATTCCATGTGCAGATTGTCATCAAACTTATATAGGACAAAAAAACAGGCGCATATCAGCAAGAATCCAAGAACATAAAAATAGCCTCGAAAACAAACAGACAACCTCAGCCCTATTTCAACATCACCAAACAACCGGACTAACCATCGACTTCGAAAAAACAAAAGAAATAGTACAAGGTACGCGTCATAAGAGAGGCCCTAGAAATCGAAAAAGCGGGACAGCTAAATAAACGAAACGATGTTATAAATTTTTCAACTACATGGAAAACATTAATAAAAAATCAAGAAAGAAAACAACAAAAATCAACTAGTACACGAGAGACCTGCATACAAGAACAAAATATATCGCACTCGGCAGAGGGGAGAAGCCTGCGAAGCCGTTCATCCAATCAGGAAGCGACCAAGCTAAACAAAACTCGAAATTCATCAGAGGCCACCATTAGTTCTCAGCGAGTAACGAGACGAACCGCACTTGAAAATGCTAAATGAGATTTTGGCGAAACGTCGTGAAAACGATTTTTTGAACGAACGGATTGAAACCCGGAATAACCAAACTATTCATTCTACCAAATCAAATGTCGAATATTTTCACGGGTGTGATGTGTTTGTATATATATATATATATATATATATATATATATATATATATATATATATATATATATACAATAACTTTTAAACAAACACTTCCTTATTTCGACAGACAACATAACAGAACTCTGTCGCGCAAGTGTAAGGTCAATCACTATATGATAGTAAGACACTAAAATACACATATTGTGTCATATTTGTTACGGGTATATTCGTCAAACTTTGCGAAATTCCAGGCAACTTTACTAACACTGCCTTTTACTCAAATTTGTAAAATTATTTTAATAATTATCATGAGTTTAATATATGTTTTTTACAGGAGTACAGTTCGACAATATCTGGAGAGCTAATTCAGTTGATGACAATCTTAATTTAGGAATTGTAATGGTTATGTTGGTGGTCGATTGTATTCTCTATCTTCTCATAGCTTTATACGTTGAAGCAGTTTTTCCTGGAGAATTTGGAGTACCTCAAAAGTGGTATTTCCCATTTACAAAGGCTTTTTGGTGTGGACCACCTAAATATACAGGTAAAACAAAGATTTTTCTGGCACTTCAGCTTTGTTGATATTATATTTAAGAGAATTTAAATAATATGTACATAATGATGTGAGAATACATATTAAAATAACCCCACAATCCGAATAGTAAAATAATACGTATTAATCCGAATATTTCTTTAGTATACGGAATTCGGAATATGATGGGTTTGGATTCAATAAAAATAAAAGGAAATGAATGTCAGAATATGTATATTTTATCTTTGTTCCGTTTGTAGGTAACGCATAAGAATGTAATTGTCTTCATAGCGACAAGGAAACGAACGAGGAATGCCACAGACGATGCCTGTTGCATTCGTAGTAGTTCGTACTATTTCGCCACCATCTACATTCCTTATTGTGCATTTTAAACCGAGTATCCTTGGCATTCCGTAAGAGTAGTATACGGATTGTCAATTAATCCGAATATAATATCCGAATTATCCGAATATTTACAACACTATGTGAACATCTTATGAACTGATTTAAGTAATATTGAAAACGATCTGGCATGCCTGCCCTTATTTTTTTGAGATTTATGCCGTCATGCGTGTAATCTTAACCCATCTTTTGGCATAAAATGATATTAATACAAATACACCAGTTCGTAGGAATCTGCCCTAGTCGCAAATTACAACTTAACTTAATTTCAACAGTTTGTTAGATACGTTTCTTTAAGAGATGTGGACTGATAAGAACTCACTGTACAAAAGACCATTAAAACGATGACCCCAGATCGTAATATGTAGCCATTTCTTACATTTTTACTTTTAGACTTGCTTTTTTATAATTGCAAGTTGATTTGCAGCAAATTTTTTGATCCTTTAATATTGTAGAGATTACCAATTTAAGTGACAACAGTATTAACGAAGGAGAATTCTTTGAAAGTGAACCTAAAAATCTCGACGTGGGAATTAAAATCAGGGATCTTAGAAAAAACTTTGGAAGCAAAGCGGCTGTACGAGATCTCTCCTTAAATATGTATCAGGGTCAAATCACAGTTCTTCTTGGACATAATGGAGCTGGAAAAACTACTACAATGTCCATGTTAACAGGAATGTTTCCCCCTACGAGTGGGACAGCAATTGTCAGTGGGTAAGATAAACTGATGATAAGAATTATTTAATTTTACTAAAGCAAGTGAAATTTTTAATTTTCTCTTTTATTAAGGAAGTTCACTCGTGAAACGGCTTTTCTTAGGAATGTGATCGAATTTGGATATATAGTTTACAAAAGTGTCTTTTATTTATTAAAAAAAAAAACGAAATTTTTTAATCGTCTGTGAGACGAAATATTAACAATTAAAATATGCATAATTAACATGCACTATAGAGTATCTCAAAAACGGTTTTTACGGTATTTTTTAAAAACTAATGCAACGTAGATCCAAAAATTATGAATTTTTTAGAAAAAAATTTTTTTGACCGTTTTGTTTAGAAAATACAGATTTTTTTTAAATAAAAATAATTTGAAAATATCTGAGGCGTAGTGGGGTACAGTGATCACAACTTGGCAACGCGCGATAATTTAAACTTAAGTTAGTTAGGTTAGTTCTTCAGAATGTGACATTTTTTTAAATATATTTCTCGATATTTTTATTTATTTTCTCAATGTGTTGGGATGTCAACATAACAAACTATATAGGTATGAAACTCACACTATATGATCGTTACTATACCCACGTTTACTCTATAGACCATTCAATATAGACATTTGCGGCGCTGCCAGATTTATTATATTTAAAGTTATTACTGTATAAGAATGTGTCTGTATATTAAAAGTTAACGTGTGTTGGGTACAGTCTCGTACAAAAACAAAATTATTTAGGCCTGAAAATCTTTAACTTTTGGTACTTACTTAGAGACTATACTTTTGTCTACGACTGTCACGAGTGAACTACCTTAAGGTTCTAGGATCTTTAATTATAATTGTTAAATACAATCCTAATTAAAAAAAAAAAATTAACGCTCAATACAAATCTGGTCTTGGAATTGCTCTAGAACTACGATATCTTTTAATCTAAAAACTTCAACAATGCCATTCTCAGTAGACTTCAAAATACCATTATACTAAGGTACTGTCTGTGTAAGCATTTCGACCAGCCTTATCATAAAGTATGAACATCCACCAACTAGACCCATTTTTAATTACTCGAATCCGCTTTTGGAGATGCTAGATTTAGAATTATAGAAAACGTAATATAACGATATTAATTACCTTCCCTGTTAACTTTGCAACCCGCTAACCGGGTTTATGAGACCATTTCCTAAGATTAAAAAAAATCAGAAGGATGCCTCATCTAAGAAAGCCTGGATATTTTCATTACCCAGCCAGGATTGTTGGTCACATGACAGACCTACTATAACAACTCATGTATGACTGACATTTACATATTTCAGACCGATTCTTTTGCTTGAACTGCCGAAAGCAGAGTTTACCATCCCCAATAGGTATATCAGTTCACTTCCACTATATAAAGGAACGATTTGTGGGGTGAAAGTCGTCCCGCCTTCCATAGAGCGCACAACGACGCACAAACTTTCCCCTAAGCACTTAAGGACTTACCCGACAACGAGCGTTCCCTCCTTACACCGTTCATTCACCCACGCCTTCGTTTTCAAATAACCAAATCACGCTTTTTTCTTACTTTATGCAAGAGCGCATCGTCATAATTGTTGACAGTTCAGCGACCAAAACGGAAGTCCAGCTTTGAAGTTAAAATATCGAAATTCTGACCATGGCCATTCGCTTGTTTACTGTTTTCAAGACCATGTGACAGTATTTGATCGTGAGCTACTGCAAACGGATTATTTTGGTAGCGTGTCGCCATTTCGCCCACGATTTACTGCTGTCCCATATTTTTTAGTAGCTATCCTACAAACCTTAAAAAATATATAATCTATTGGGATAAAGGCTCTATCGTAGTCTGGTCCTTTTTCTTGGACTCTTGAAGTTTTAATACTAAAAGACTACAGGTTAGCTTACCAATACTAGGAACAGCTGCAGGTTTCAGGAAAACTGCCATCTAGCTGGCTAAGGCAGAATTCTTCTGGTACTACTTGGTACGCAAGCGCACCCTCTATTTAACAAGTTAAAAAATAGAACGGTATTTACAATTGAGAAACTAAAAAGATTATGTTAAACCCGTTAATGAAATAAACCCAATCTTGATCTGGTAGTGTTTATATAGCTTTTGATAACACTGAACAAAAAAATAATAAAAATAAAAGGGAACAGCTATTTAAATTGTTTATTTGAAAAGAAAAGAACTTAGAACGCCCTTCCCCAATTAAACATAAATATAGAATGGTTGTACTAACCAATTGTTTTTATGGTAGTTGCTAATAACGATAACAACCCTTTATAATTGTAACTTCATAAGTTGAAATAAATAATGTGGTGAGTAAAACACTTTTGATTTAATCTTCTTCTTCAAGTGCCATATCAGGTCCCCCTGACGTTGGCAATTACATTAGCAAGTCTTTCACGGTCCTGCGCCAGCTGGAACAGTTCCCCCGCGCTACGTATACCTGTCCATTCACGAATATTCCTCAACCAGGAAGCGTGTCTCCTTCCTACCCCTCTACGTCCCTTTACTTTACCCATCATGATTAGCTGAAGAATTCTATATCGCTCCCCTCTGAATATATGTCCGAGATATGAGATTTTTCTACACTTCACAGTGTTTAATAGTAGACGAGTTGTGTCGGCCCTGTTGAGTACCATTTCGTTGGTCTGCCTAGCTGTCCAAGGTATTCTCGGCATTCGCCGGTGTAACCACATTTCAAGAGCGTCCAACCGATTAATCGTGACAGCTTTAATTCTCCAGATCTATGCCCCATATAGTAACACTGGCCAGACGTATGATCTTATCATTCTCTGTCGTAGTTTTAGGTTGAGGTTATCATTGCAGAAAAGTGGTTTCATTTTTTGAAAAGTTGTTCTAGCAGTCTATTCTACACCTTATCTCTTTATCTGGGTTTAGATTTTCGGTGATATAACATCCAAGATATTTAAAATGAGTCACCCTGTCTATACTTTTTCCTTCTATTTGTATTGAAGCGTTAAGATGAGCTTGTCTACTAAAGACCATAAATTTTGTCTTTTTGATATTTATGTTGAGCCCCATTTCTTGACCCTCAGTGTTAACACAGTTTAATAGATGTTGCAGGTCTTATAGTTTGTCGCTTAGGATAACAGTGTCGTCAGCATATCGTATTGTATTTATATATTCTCCATTGATTTGTACTCCCATTTGTTGTCCTTGAGTAGCCCGTTTAAAGATTTTATCTGAATATATATTAAAAAGCAGTGGAGATAGTATGCAGCCCTGTCTGACGCCTCGCAGAATTTTACTTTCTTCTGTGAGTTTTCCATTTAGCCTTACTGTTGCTTTCTGCCGCCAATATAGATTTTTAATAATTCTTACGTCTCTGCTGTCTACCCCTACGTTATTTAAAAAGTCTATGAGTTTTCTGTGCTGTACTTTGTCGAAGGCCTTCTCGTAATCGACAAAACATACGAATACATCCTTGTGTTGGTCCCGGCATTTTTGCAGAAGTATATTTAGAGCCAATAAAGCCTCTCTAGTACCTAGGGCGTTTCTAAATCCGAATTGGGTTTCATCTAAATCTGCTTCGCATTTAGATCTTATCCTGCTATGGATGATTCTGAGAAACACCTTCAAAGTGTGGCTCATTAGACTTATTAGTCTGTACTCACTGCATCGATAATTTTACCATCAGGGTTCACAAGGGTATTAGTGGTATTCTTATTATATAGACCTGCTATTTCTCTGACCTTTTTGTACATGTTGAATGTGTCATGTTTCCTTTCTAGATCTTCCATTTCGATACACTTGTCTCTCATCCAGTTCTCTTTGGCTATCCGAATTTTCTGTTTAATTTCTCTTTGTCTTCTTTTATATTCCACTCGATTTGTTTTCGACTGTCTCCTTTGTTCCATGAGGTCCAATATTTCTGCTGTCATCCATTTCTGTTTTTTCGGTTTGTTCTTCCGTACAGTATTTTCAGTCATTAGTTTGTTGGTTAGTTCCTTAAACGATTTCCAAATTTCTTCTACGGTGTCGTCAGTTCTTGTATTCTTTATGTAGTTGTTCAGATCCTTTGTAAGCAGTTCTTTATCGGTTTCCGCTATCTCAAATTTACTGTATTGACTATTACTTTTTATTATTTTAGGTTTGATTTTAATATTAGCAATCACGGGATTATGATCAGATCCAATGTCTGCTCCAGGATAGGTTGTGACTCTGTTCATACAGTTCCTAAATCTTTTGTTTGTTAATATATAATCAATCTGGTTCCTTACAATGTGTGCGGGATTATCTCCTGGCGCTCTCCACGTAAATAGTCTTCGTTTGTGTAATTTGAACCATGTGTTTGTTATTACCATGTTGTGTTCTTGGCAAAATTCGAAGAGTCTGTCACCCCGCTCGTTACTTTGACCTAAACCATATTCTCCTATTAGGTCTCCTCTGCTACCCTTACCTATCTTTGCATTAAAATCGCCCATGATGTAAGTGATTTCATTGTTTTTAAGAGTTTTCAATATTGTGTCTGTCTATCTAGGGATTCGACTTCGTCGTCATATTTTCTTTCTGCGGTCGGTGCATATATTTGAAGTATATTAATGTTAAATAGACTAGCTTCCAGATTTAATACTGATTTATTATCGCAGAATTATAGTGTTAAATCTCTAACTCATTTTCCTAACGTAATAATATTTACAATAATATTGTCAGCTGAATGAAACAATTAATATGATTATTTTAGCAATTATTGACCCAGTTTATCAACGTGCCGATTTGTGTTGGAATACTGGATAGTAATATTTTTGTATTTTATGTAAGCTTAAAAAATATGTATAATCCTATATTAGACACCACTCGAAAATGCAATTAATTTCCCTTTTACTTTTAATGCTGTCTGAAAGGTAAGAAAAAAAAATTAGACAAAAATAGCAGGAAATACAGCTAAGAAAAACCTTCTTGCTCTAATTAAACACTAAAACACATGCCAAACTGATTTAGACGAATTCTAAATCGTAACTGCCGTTAATTAATTTTTGAAGACAAAACCTAACTTTACAACCCTCGGAACCTTCCCCGGTTCAGTCGCGTTAGTATCGTCTCTCGTTCTCTCCACTAATAGAACGTTCTTTCGCAATACATCCCCGCTCCTACAGGGTCGCTTCGGTCCTCTCGTTCGTAGAGTACAATAATCATCCATGTGTTGAATTTTTAATGTTTGCTCAAACATGGGCATAATCTAATATTTTTTTTTACAAAATTAATTGTAACTTTCTACGTTCTATAATAAAAGTGCGTGTCGTGCCACTATGGTAGAAAATCTTACTTGCTTTTAGCTATTTTCCATTTTTTTTTGTTCTTATTTCCTTCGAATAGGTAAAAAAAAGGTCCACCATGAATGATAAAAAAATTGGGTTTTTTGACAGATTTATTTTAAAATATTAACGAGGGTAGGACCTTTTAGATAATATATCACATAAATTGTCTGTGTTTATATATTTTCTAGAAAACAAATTAACTATCCGAAAAGTCATAAAACTGACTTTAGGCTTAAGTATGATGATTGATTTATATTTCCTTGATGCAGGCGCGGATACAAGGGGGGGGGGGCGGTGGGGGGCAATCGCCCCCCCCCCCCAAGAGCTTGAAGTTCAGGAAAATAAACCCGATTTTGCCTCTTATACTATAGTTTATTCAAGAACTAGGGAGAGTTCTTCATTTTTTACCTTTTTTTTTCTTCGCAAACTACCTGTGTTCTTTAGTCCGGTGTCTTTGGCAAAATCTGTTAGACACATATATTTTTCATAGGAATGGGTTAGAAATTTTATAATCATAAATACTAGTCTATAATAATGGACTATTAGGGTTGGATAGAAATAGATAATTGGATGTGTGAAGTGTTAAAAAGGATTTTAATCCTTGTCATAGACATCGGAAGGCGTCAAAAAGAGGTCTATTTTATCACTAAATATTTATGGCATAGAGTATTATTTCAGTAATAAACTTAAAATAAAAAGTTTTTATAACATTATTTTATTTCTTATGATTTTTAATAATTCACATTTATTAGAAAATATAGATAATTTTGACATATTTAACACAAATCACAACTGTAGTTTTATTATTTTTAATTTTGGCATAGAAACCGTTTTAGGCACATTCAGACTAAAACGTAGCCTTTTTCTCTCAAAAAATTCTAAGTTATAATTTAAATACTTACAAAATACCCATTATCAAAAATACAAGAAGTTAAACATATATAAAAAAAAATTCGTCAATATAATATTAAAAATTTTTTGGGGCTATTGGTCATTTTATTATTAATTAAAAACATTTTTGGGATATTTGAGGTTCCAGTTTATTTATTTCTTAAACCATCTGCAGAATTACAATTAAACACTAAAAAGGGATTCAAATGTCATTAATTTTTATATGTTACAGAAAATTTAAATAATAAATTGTGTTAACGCTGGTAAACATTACGTATCTTATGTGTCATCAAAGTCAGTGAAGCTATCTTCGCTCAAATTAATTATAATTGATTCCTCTCTCGCCGATCATGAGATCGAGTTTCCACATTTTCTTTTATTCTTTTATTATATGGATTCTTCGCAATTATCTGCAGTAACTTTATTCAAAAAAATCTTTCAAAAGTCCAGTTATATTATTAATTTTGTAAGTTGTGTTATTTCCAGCAAATCTACCTTTTATTTGATAGAGATATTTCATTCTCCAACGGACTTTTTCCGGACGATCTATAAGAAAATAAACAACAAAAATTAAGTTTTCTGAGCAATTTCCACAGCTCGGTTCTTTTAATTTCAGGAAAATCTTCACTGATTTTAGTTGGAATTTTGTCGATGGTTGAGATCTGCTTCTCATAATAAAATGTATGTACAACTCCTTTTATTACAGTTTACATCTCTTCTTCCAACGAGGCTTTTCGTCTACCTGTGATCGAATTTAGCTTGGAATTACTAACAATTCCAGTCGTTTTTTCTCCGTCAGTGTTCGGTACATGATAGATTTTCGACCTCCTGTTATATTGGAACACATCTCAACAGAGTTTTTAACATGATTATCTAGATATTAATATCTTAAGTCATCATAAACATTCATCGTAATAAGTTTTTCGTTGAGGAAAAAATGCCCTCAATCTTTTGGGTATCTCAATAATCTCAAATATATATAAATACAAGCACAAACAAAATAAATCACTAAGGACGCACTGTAAGGTGTACTTTGCTGACTGACAGAAATTAAATTGAATTATCAGAAATTTTATTGTTGCAGTAAATTTATAAAAGCTTATAATATTTAAATATAATTAGATTTACGGCAGTTCTCAGTTACCGGGGGCACTAAAGCAGGTACGTTGGAGGTTTCGGTAACAGTTTTATTACTCTCTCTAGTTCTTGAATAGAGTATAGGAATGTGTATACTTGCGATCGCCCCTCCTCTTCCCAAGGGCTTTGAGTTCAGGAACATAGAACCGATTCTGCCTTTTATATTAGGAATGTGTATGCTGCTGGCAATCCCCCCCCCCCCCGTTGACAACTTGTTTTTTTTTTGCGATAGCACCCTCCCAGGAGCTTTGAACTCAGGAAAATAGACTCGATTCTGCCTCTTATACGAAGAATGTGTATGTTGATCGCATCTTCCCACCCCCTGCCGGAAACTTGTTTTTTCTTGTAATCGCCCCCCCCCCCTTCTCCAAAAGCTTCAAATTCAAAAAAATAGCCCCGTCCCTGCCTTTTACACTAGAAATGGGAATGTTGCTGGTGTCCCCCCCCCCCGGGGACAACTTGCTTTCGCTTGCCATACTGTACTTTTGTAATATCACCGCCCCCCCCCCCCAAGGAGAGAGGCTGGATCCGCCCCTGCCTTGATGTGTAATGATTTTTGGGTAGACATAAGATATACCAAATCCATATACAAAGTAGTTCAAATGCATTGCTCTATTTAGTAGAATTTACTTTAAGTTAATCAACATAAAACGAATAAAAATTTTAATGAACTTTTGTTCCCTTACATCCGTTAATCTCCGAAACTTGTATAGTTTATCACATAGTTTATCAATTCTTATGTCTTACTATTTATATTTTTAAGGTATGATATTCGTACGGATATGACTGGTGTAAGAGATAGTTTGGGTCTTTGTCCTCAACACAACATTATTTTTGATGATCTCACTGTAGCAGAACATT
This sequence comes from Diaprepes abbreviatus, assembly GCA_034092305.1. Classification (NCBI taxonomy): domain Eukaryota; kingdom Metazoa; phylum Arthropoda; class Insecta; order Coleoptera; family Curculionidae; genus Diaprepes; species Diaprepes abbreviatus. Next base: position 1,065,785 of record JASJET010000235.1, on the reverse strand, counting down.
TGTACTTCTTTAGTAGACTGAAAGGTTTAAGAGGAAAAGACATCGATGCGGAAATCACCAAATACGTCAATCTATTAGAATTAGACGATAAGGTAGGTGAATTATGTTTTATGTATTCCAAATCCAAGAATTTTGTAAATGATATTTTGAACTTCTTTTTATAGCCCTACTTGCAAAATTCTAAGGTTGAATTGAAAATAATTGTAAAATATTTTAATATCTCTGGTATCTTAAAAATACATTTTTACCAAAAAATTCAGCAAAAATTGTTCTGAAATTTTTAAATCTTTTTAAAATATTTTCCATAAACATCATAAAATTTTATCAGACTGACTAGAAATCTTTAAGTTTTAAAGCCTTACTAGTTACCAGAGATTTGCTAGCTGGCTATTTGTTTTACTTCGATATTATTAAAATTTATGTTATATATGACAACAAATACACTATAAACATTTTTTTTAGAGAGATGCCAAATCTAGCACATTATCAGGAGGTATGAAAAGAAAATTGTGTGTTGGGGTAGCTTTATGTGGAAACTCTAAAGTTGTAATGTTGGACGAACCTACAGCTGGTATGGACCCCTCGGCACGTAGAGCTCTTTGGGATCTTTTACTGAGACAAAAAACAGGTAAAGAATATTTCTTGCTTCTTAATGATAATATCAAAATTATAATTTTTAAGACCTTCATATTTTATTCGTAAAATCCAATAATCCGAGACCAGACAATACTTTTAACCTTCGGGACTCCATACGCGGAGTATACCTATATATTTTAGTGTATCACAAGTATCACAAATTTTTTATTAATAAACCGGGTTGTAAACGTGAAAGTTCCATTGTCTATTTTTTCGATCAAGCCTTTTAGTTCATGTCACATGGCCTTAGTTGAGCCTTTTTTAGTTGACTTTGTCAAGAAGATTCACAGCCGAAGATGTCACTTGCTGTATCGCCCAGAAACCTATCAATGAATTATATAAGATCTCTTATCACATTTGTCAAGGTGACCCTCCTTAGACTCACATGAGGTTTTACCAACTGCAAAGCATACAGAGCAATACAATGGCAATGGCTCACTTTTCCTTGTCGGCGAGGACCTTCCCATAAGACGTAATAATTTCTGCCGGTGCTCAAAATTGCACAAAAGATTATAATTAGCTCACATAATTTTGATTTAATAACCTCTTTGTGCTATTGAAAAAGTCTGTGATCTATGATTTCGAAGTATTTTCACTGACTTTGTAATTGTGATGCACCGAAGGCAACAACAAAATACTCAAAATGCCTTATTATTTTGAAAACCATGACAACATTGATTGATTCGTGTAGGGCAAAAAATAACATTCCATTTAATCATTCCCTATATCTACATGTATCAATTCGTATCCAAGATTCTTCGGGATCTTTCTAATTAAGTCAGTTTTCTCTTGCAAAACTTTCTGCAGGGTAAAAGTGTACCCTAGCGCTTGTATGCAGCCACCCTCCTCCGGCAAGCATCGGCCGCTACTGAAAATACACGGAAGGAAGTCAAAATAGCTTGTGCCGCTTTGGATAGATTTGTCAAAATATTAGTGGTAGGTGTGAGTAGTATAGCTGAGGCGTTCTTGCGACATGTCATCCAGTTCTTCAGCGATGCCATCGAGTTCTCTATCGATAACCTTGAAAGAATCAGTGATGACGTTACTTCTTCGGCAATAACCGTGAACGACATTTCCAAGAAGAAGTGGGCGTGACCCATGTCTTCACATCGACAATGACGTCGTACGACGTAATATCTATATACGGGTGCTCTCGCTAAGTATTGTACTCCGCCAGTATAGCTAAGAGTTAATATCAGATACGGATTTAAAATTGTCAGATTTGATTCGAAGAGAGATTTCTAATTAATTATTAGTTAAAACAGAAAAATTTCTAAGAGATAATATTAACGCGGAAAATAATAAGTAACTTTTGATATTTTAGGTCGCACGGTATTACTTACAACCCACTTCATGGATGAAGCTGACTTGTTAGGAGACAGAATTGCTATAATGGCCGGTGGAGAATTACAATGTTGTGGTTCTAGTTTCTTCTTAAAGAAGAAATATGGCGCCGGTTACCATCTCATTATGGACAAAACCACTAGATGTGTTCCAGAAGAAGTTACGGCACTTTTAAGACGGCATATTCCTAATATTGAAGTGAGTTGAGATTTGAGTTGTTTATGGATTGTCACTTAAATCATAACTTATTCTCTTTAGGTTCATGGTAATGTTGGTTCCGAACTCACCTATCTTTTGGCAGAGAGTCAGTCTTATATATTTGAGCCGATGTTACGGGATCTGGAATTACATAGTTCGGAATTAGGTGTCAACAGTTATGGTATCTCTTTGACTACACTAGAAGAAGTTTTCATGAAGTAAGTTTGTGAAACATATTAGGAAGAAATCATATTTATATGAGCACATATTTTAGTTTTTTTATCGTTAAAAATTCAAAACAGGGAAAATACAGGATGTTTGAAAAAACATCGGGAAACTTTAGGAAGTGATTTATTATTATAAAATAAAGGGGTTTTACGATTTATAAATATGGCGGAATCTCAACGTTTCCTAGATTTCTATTTTTTTTGTGAGATTGATTACAATATTAGAGCTTTCAATAAATATTAGTACAACAATTACAAGAATTTTCTATAACAAGTGATGTAAGACAGCATGGGCAACATAGAGGAAGCTTATAACGAAACAAAACAACAGGCATATCAACTGTGGCTAATACACAGAGAAGAACTAGAACAAATGTCATAAATAAAAATGGTATTTGAGAACGAAAACATCAGGAAGTAGATTTCTTTACTGGGTCCTAAATCAACTGAAGTTTGGGAATTTTTAAGAAATATAAAGTCAAACAATAACACTAGCAAGTCAATTTGGTCCGGTTAAAGAAAAGTTTAACTCTGCAAGGCATTATTAATAGAAAATAGGTCACAGTATAAAGAAGAAATAGATGAAGGAGTGGGAAGAGATACGAATTGGACAAAACTGGATGTAACAATGGAAAATATTGAAGTGAATGAAGAATGAATGATCCAGACAGAAGAAATACTCGCTGAAATTGTTAAGTATGATGGAAAAGCAGCTAAAAGCTTTAATCAATCTAAATTATAAAAGGATGCACAAAATAAGTGAAATGGATTTAAAACAGGACGGCTATATAGTTGATTATTTGTTTGTCAATAACTATTAGAATTATTGGCTTAAAAATACATATAATCTTCACAGACTTTGAAAAGGCTAATGTAATTCGGTACTACCAATACAACTCTAAAAGTGCTACCAAAATACCAAATTAACAATTCACTAATAGATGCGATTAAGAAACTATTTACTTACTTACTTACTCCGTGACGTTACAGCCCTGGGTGACTTTACGACATTCCTCCATTCGTTTTGATCTCTCACAACCTCCATCCAGTGTTCGATGCTCATAGTTTTGAGATATTTTGTTATATTATCTCTCCACTGGAGTCGGGGTCGTCCCAGTGGCCTTCTCCCAGTCGGTGCTTCCTCCCAAGCTAGTCTTATTATTCTGTCGTTAGGAAGCCTTCTGATATGTCCTACCCACTGGAGTCTTCTCGCCTTTATTTCTTTTACTACATCTGTATCTGGGAATAGTTCTTCTAGTTCCTTATTAGTTCTTGTTCTGCATTGTCCTGTCGTTTCATCTATCGTAGGTCCCGAGATTTTCCTCAAGATTTTTCTTTCAAAGACTCGTAGTCTCTCTTCGTTCGCTACCGTTTGCGTCCATGTTTCGCAACCATATATAACTATCGATCTTATAACTATTTTGTATAAGTCCATCTTTGTTCGTCTTGTGAGGTGTTTCGATTTCATCAGATCTTGCAGTGCGTACAGGCATCTATTTCCTGCTTGTATTCTATTGTTTATTTCCTGTGATCCGTTGTTATCTTCGCATATTGTTGCTCCTAGATATTTAAATTCTTCGACTCGTTCAAAGTTATATTTATCGATGGTGATGTTTTGACCTATTCTGTCTCTGTTTCGGCCATTCCGACTCATGAACATGTATTTAGTTTTGTCTTCGTTGATTTGAAGTCCCATCTTCTTTGTTTCCCTTTCGAACCGTATTAGAGTTTCTTTCATTTTTATTCTACTACTACGAATCATATCGACATCATCTGCAAATGCCAACAGTAGATTTGGCTCATCTTGATGGAATATAGATGTCGGTGCTTCAATTTTCGAATTTCTGATTATATATTCCAGCGCTATGTTAAAAAGTTGTGGTGAGAGCGCATCTCCCTGCTTAAGACCGTTGTTTATTTCAAACATTTCAGAGTAGTACTGTCCCACTTTCACTTTGCACTTCAACCCCTCCATACACATTCTTATTAGGCTGACCTGTGTTTTGGGAAAGCCAAGCACCTGCATTGCTATCCATAGTCTCGTTCTACAAACTCTATCAAATGCCTGTTTAAAATCGATAAATATCTGATGTAGTTCACGATCGAATTCCCAACTTTTCTCCATTATCTGTTTTATGGCAAATATTTGGTCAACAATTGAGTGATTAGGTCTAAATCCGCATTGGTAATCCCCTACGATTTCTTCTGTATATGTTTTGGTTCTTTCCAGCAGAATGTTCGAAAGGACTTTATAGGTTGTGTTCAGTAGGATTATTCCCCGGTAATTGCTGCATTGTTTCTTGTCGCCTTTCTTGTGGATTGGCACAATGACTCCCTCCTTCCATTAATCTGGAAGAATTTCTTCCTGTCAGACTCTTTGTATTAGTTTATGGATGGATCTGTGGAGTACATCCCCTCCGTGCTTTAGACATTCCGCTGGTATATTATCACTGCCTGCGGCTTTATCGTTTCTCAGTTTCTTGATAGCGCGCATCACCTCTTCGTATGAAGGGCGTCTGTCTTCTATTTCGGCTGTATGGATCTCTGTGTTTGGCAGAGTGCTGTCAGATTTTTCGTTCAACAGTTGGCTAAAGTATTTTTTCCAGGTTTCCAGTATTTCCTTCTCATTGGCGATAAGGTCTCCGTTCTCTCGTTCTAAGAAATTTCCTGTCCTGGGCTGGTATCCTGCCTATTTGGGAAAGATAAATCACATATAAACATAGGAATGCACTTGTCAAAATAAATAACGATGACATTAATGTAGTTTTTCTCCTGTTCTGTTTAATCCGGAGGGAGTTGTGGTGTCAGGACAGTAAATTTAGCTAACGACCTGGAGATATTCGCATATGATACATTTGATATAAAGTTCATGCTTGAGTCGGCAGAAAAAAATTTTGGTTGTCACACATAGGGAGCATTGTAATTGCTTTGAAGGACTTCTGTCAATGTTGTGGTTATTTTTTTTTGACATTTGTTATGTCATATTTAGGTTACTTACGCATCTCACGCGCAATGAAACCTATTCTTTTTTAAAGAAAATCATCATTGGTGATGAAAAATTAATATTCAAAAAACCAAATATATAGTAGTGTACTACGGCAACCTGTCTAATCACACTAGCAGAGGATCAGACCGCGAAACACGTTGAAAAATTATAAATAGCTAACGCGTCCTCTGATGGCAAATTAGGAAAAATCTTTAAGCCAACTATAAAATTGATTCGTCCAAAAATAAATTCAATTTGGATTAGAGACAATAGAAAAAATAACATTTTCTCTAACTAGGAAACTATTTAGATTTTGACGTATTTTTAAATAATTCACTACCTTTATTTTTTCATATTGAATCAAATTTCCGATCCTGTCTCGAGAATCTCAAAAATCAAAAAATTACGTTACAATATCAAGCAATTCAAAACCAATAAAACGCTAATATTTTTTAGGGTTGGAGCTGATCATGGTCAAGAAGAAATGTATAATGGTAAACCACAAATTAAGGAAACTAATGGTCATTCTCAAGTTCCTCCTCCAGGTAAAATTCGGAAAAAAAAAACATGAAATCTATCTTTATTAATTCCATGTTGTTATTTTAGCTCACTTCACTGCAGGATCACTCTCTTCTACCCAATTATTATTGAACCAAATTCTAGCTATGTCAATGAAGAAAGTTTTGTCTACATTAAGGTCTTGGATATTACTGCTCGTCCAGATTTTTATGCCGGTTATATTTCTTATAATTGTTATTCTGGTATCAAAGAATCAAAACCAAATTGGTAATCTTCCTGCGATGCCGCTGGATCTTAGCAAATTTAGCAGTCCTGTACTTTTGGCCGATGGAATTAGTGAAAGTGGTGGTTACGGAGCAACATACAAAAGCGTAGTAGGAAGTGCTTATAAAGAAGTAGATTCTATTAATGACACTCTCATGGAAATGGTAAGTTTATACAAAACAAGATGTTACCCACGGCTTCACACAAAATGAATTCGATTTTGTAACTATTCACTTATATTCTCGTTTTTTTTTCACCTTTAGCCATTTTTTCTTTAGACATATAAATTCTATAAAAAAAGGGACTCTCTTTTTATCTCTCTCTAATACAATACTAGAAGTCGTATTTATTTTATTATCAAAGGGTATGTGTCAATTTTAAGGCTTCCAATTTTAGAGGTAAAAATTAAAATTATGAAAAACAAATCCCCTCAAGTAAAATTTCGAATAATGCTGTTTTCTTATTAATGTTTATGATGTCGTGGAAAAAGTGGTACTTTCTGGTATATTAAAAAATTTGAAACAACCGGTTGTCTAAAAATTTATAAAAAATGCACTGATAATAATGAGGAGCAATCGGTTCCTCAAATTACTGAAGAACGAGCAAATCGAGAGACTGACGTTTGTAGTTAAGCAGAAATTAATTTTCCTTGCAATAGTACTGTAATTGCTAAAGAACTTGATATGAACGCTTGAACAGTTCGGAATATTTTAAAGCGGAGCAAATATCGCTGTTACAAATTGCGAATAACTCAAGAAATTTTTCCGAAAGACCAGGAAACCCGCATGGTGTTTTGTAAGGACATGATAGAAAGGGCTGATAGGGATATAACGGCAAATACGCAAACTGTATTTTACAATAGACGGGGTTATTGTCTCGCTCAAAGTGGAGGCCTGTTTGAACATCTCCTGTAGACTTTTAGGTGTTTTTGTTGATTTAAATTGAATTTAATTATTTGTTTATTTATTTACAATTACTGAACGTGTTACTTTTATTTTTTACCAGAATAACAGTTTATTTTTGAGAATGATTTTTAATTTTCAAGTGGTCTATTAGCTTATTTACTTAGAAATTACCGTTGCGTTTCAGTAGTATTTTTATTAGAATAAATGTTTGTTTTGTAACAGAAATATCAATTTTCTTTACGCTCAACAGTCAACAAAAACTAATTTTTTTGTGTTTCGACTATCTGATGTATTTAAAACAATCAATGTATCGAATAGTCATTAAATATTCCAAATTCCGTCGAATACGTTATAAGTTTAGACGAAAAGTAACTACACGTTCTCATTCGTTTCAAGGTACTGCTCATCTTCGTGTTGCACGGAAGTTAGCGGGGGTAATATTGGGCGTAGGCGTTCCCTACGATCTTCTCTCCCGAACTAACCTGAAAGAAGTTAGACGGGCTTAATGAGTCAGAATTTGGAAAAACGGCCAAAATAATTTAGAAATTATTTTGGCCTTTAAGAAATTTAAAATAGAAGGTAACGTTTCTATTAAACCTCGGTAATATGAATGGCCAGTCTTTTCTTTCTAAAGTTTCGTCTCAGGTCAAAGGCAACAGTGTTGTGGTTGCGTCGCGCCCAGATACATATGTGCTCCGCTCTTCTATTTGACATTGGATTGTCGAGAAACAAATATCAACGATTACAAAATTGGGCTAAACAGAAAGGCAGTAATATATTTTCGCCGTACTCTGGTGTGTAAAATACAAAAAAAAAGCATGTTAACCACATGACGAGTATCTAACTTTTACTAAATCAAAAGCCGAGGTTAAATTCCAAGGCTTACTGGATCATACAGTGGATCGAATTATATTGCTTCAATTAGAAGCCCTTGAACAAATCGATAAATTAGATTTGTAGATATGAGTTTCATTTGCAAATGGAGCTTCGATGGAACGTCAGGTCAGCCAGTACAAAATGAAATTCACTGATCCGAATATTTCTGATACAAACTTATTCCTAGCCTCTATTATTCCACTTCTATTAGCAAGTATTAACACGCAAACTCGACAAAAACAGATTGTGTTGTACAATTCCAAACCCTCCTCATACTATGAATTGCGGGCCTCTGAAATTTGATTTACTAAGAAAACCGAACAAAAGTCTTTAAATAAAATAGAAAATTATGAACTTGAACCAGATAACTTGCACCATATAAAACAGTTCTCTTTGCCACCCGAGCTTCAGTACAGTACAACTTACATTAGACTGCAATAGAGAAAATTTGGAAATACAAACTTCAAACAGCAAGATTATTCTTCAAAGGATATTCTTGGTACAACATTCCAATAGGAATCCGCAAATTACTTACTCCATTGACCAGGCATTTGCAATATTACCGATAGGTAAACTATCGAAAGATGCACAAAAATCAACGGACAAATTGATAAGAAACTATCGCCTAGACTTTTCCCGAAAATCTTCTCGAGAAAAAATATGGAGAATGTGTTCCAAAACTTTTCGCGTCAATGGATCCTTACACTGTTTTTGACATAGTGAGGATTCGGATAATAATTCATACGTATTGGAGAATGAGAAAAGAGCAGAGATTAAAAAGTTCTTTTTATTATTTTTATTACAGTCGTATTATTTATTCATTTATGTGAATCAATAAATATTATATTACTTATAAATTATTTGCATTGGTATTTATTAAGAAGACTTAAGCATAAAGGAAAAAGTACTTTCGCCTTTTTAACGATTATCGATATCCATATATTTATTATTGTAGTATTATATTTAAAATGTACCTTGAAGTCAAGCGCAATATTTTATTCATGAAAATACAATTATTTTTTTTTATTTAATTTTTAAAGCGCTGAACCACATTAAATGTTTTTCGAACTTATTTTCATGATTTTAAAGTTTCAGTCTGCTATGTTGGATCCGATTTTCATTTTTAATATCAAATCCGTGCTTTCGACCCACTTGTTTTGACGACCCGAAACCAGTGAAAAGTCCTTGTCCGACACCATTTTTGCTGGAAGCCAGGAAGCAAGCTACGATACAACAGTATGCTTTATTTCACTTCTTCAACATGGCTAAACGGGTTGTCCGTCGCTTTCTGTTACATTCCCTTTTTTTAGAGGTTCTGTGTTGGATTTTCCACACCTGTATATATATATATATATATATATATATATATATATATATATATATATATATATCATGCCCTATATTTAAGGTAAAATTGCAAATATGCGTGGCCTGTAAGTCTTTGTGATTGTTTAGATAATTGTCGATGATACCGCACCAAATGTTCAGCGAAGACTTTTACTAAAATTACCATTCTATGGGCAACCATAAATTTTCAAAAGCCTAAAGACGATTGCTTCTCCAATTAAAGTTTCACTTCTGGTGAACGTGGCCTAATCAGTACATAATATAATTTTTCAGAACCAAGTTTTTAAATTTTTCATTTTACCAATGACAAAATCTTAGTTAGACCATTGTATAGTTTGTATTGTTTATAAATATTTTAGATGTATTTGTTGTTTATCTCTTTTTAGACCGACAAAACACCCGCAACTGTCAGACGAACTTATATAGGAGGAGCATCATTTGGTCCGTTGTTAAATGACACTTTGAAAATGTTCTTTGACGTTAATTTCACTGCCTATTTTAACAATGATCCATATCACACACCAGCCGTGGCTTTAGGTGCAGCTGTCAATGCAATGTACAGAAAAATTGTCGGATGTGACAACTGTGGTATTGAATTTACTAATCATCCTTTGAAGTACAGTGCTGAAACACAGGTAAGCTTAATAACATATGTTTTTCCTAAGATCATACCAAATAAAATGCACACGAAGTATTTCACACACCCAAAATACACTTTTTGGTGCGTAGTGTGTGTAACTAAATGACACCAGTTAGGTTTATACTCTAACTGTTTAATTAATAATTATAGAGATGCCCTGAAGAAGAGATAACTAAATTCTTGAAAGCTTGACAGAATCAAAAAAGGGTTTTTCTCCTTACCAAGGCCTACAAATTTAAATAGACTGCGTTCCCAATAATCCTAGTTTGGAATATATATATATATATATATATATATATATATATATATATATATATATATATATATATATATATATATATATAAATATATCAAACCATCCTCTATAAAGTTGCAATGTTATATCTTATACATTTTTTAAATTTTAACCATGTCTACAATAAGCTTTTTAAAATACATTTGTTTTCAAAATACTAATAATGAACGACCAATTAACAAATACATATTAAAAAATATTTTGCACATTGTTTTTTTTTTTCAGATTACTCAACTGACAAATGGTAATAACTTAGGATTCCAACTTGCATTTAATATTGGCTTCAGTATGGCTTTTGTCTCTTCCTTCTACGTTATTTTTATAGTACGTGAAAGAATGACCAAATCGAAGCATCTCCAATTCGTATCCGGTGTCAAAGTGTATATCTTCTGGTTAACGACTTGGTTCTGGGATTTTCTAACTTTTTTAGTTATAATTGTAGTTCTCATAATAACTTTGATCTGTTTCCAAGAAGATGGTTACAAAACGCCTGGAGATATAGGTAAGTATTTTTATGTTGCTAATTGACATAATATAACACAGACAGTGTTGGATTGTCACTATCTATTAGTTTGCGGGGCTGTCATGCTTCAAATGATTTGTCTTTTTACGGTTTTCGCGAGTTCATATATATCTAATAACTGTAATTAATACTACTGACTCTGTACTTTATAAACTCAGCAGATCATTGGCAGGGTTTCTTGATAATAATCCAGTAATTAGACCCAAATTTCCTTAACTGATATCATATAATAAAATAAATGTCATTATAACAGCTTCAAACCTAGCTATTGTTCAGTTTATAGAACACGAACATAACACATTGGAAAAACTCAACACTTTGATCTACTGTGGAACAGTATCAGTATTTCGCAGCTAAAAAAGACGTGAACCAATCTAAATGACTTAAAATAAGATTAAATGGATTTTTAACAAAAAATGGCACTTATAGGACTTATTCTGATTATCATCAATATATTAGAAGCTGAATCAAAGTGTATTAGAAGATATATCACCTATACTAAAAGAAAGAAACAGAATCAGCTATTTAACACCAACCAAAGGCAATGTTACAAAAAGATAAATAACAGCTCATATAATATCGAAAACAAACTGTCTGAAACAGAACAGTTAACTGAATATTACGTTTAGACTGAATCCAAGGAAATTAATAGGATTGCTCACAGAGAGGATACAATTATATTCCAGATATGCAATTTGATTACTTTAACAAAGTACGTTACAGACGTAACTACATCCACTAACAACTGGAAGTCCTCAGTCGCTATCGTGTCACCGATGGTCCTAATACCAAAGAGCTTGGAGGGCAGTCTTAATAAGCTGGTCTTTCATAGAAATACCTTCTGTGACATCAAGAAGACAACCATTCTGAATATATTTCACTTGATCAGAAAATTTTTACATCAGACACTTTAGATTAGGCCTTCAGTTGAGTACCTTGACCTTGATTCACTTACCCCTTTTAATAAAGTACATTTGGAAGAGATGTACACCTCCAATATTTGTTAAGCAAAGTAAAGTAATAATAATGCTAATAATTTGTTCAGTCTATTGTCAGAAAGCAGACAGTCACTACTAATCCTAAACAGGCCTTGCATTTCCTCTAGCATAGGATTGGAATGCCATGAGGCCTTTGCCTTGGCTGCAGCTGAAAATAAGGCCATCTTGAGCTGGCTCAAGGGACACGATTCTTTCGATGAAAACCACATTGCTGATTCGTTAAAAAAAAACGGGCGGATGAGATGAAGATACTGGAGCTAGACCCACTAACAGCCGTAACTAAATTAGCAGTAACAAAACTAAGCTAAGTTTTTTTTTATCGCCTCTTTAAAACACGAAGGGATACCACCATAATTTCTCCAGGCAGTTATTAAATTACTTGGAGCTGAAAACAAATAAAATATATCTGAAGAAAACTACGACTAATAACAACGATTTTCATAGGGCACTGTCAGCTAAGAAAACACTTTTTAAATGTGAAAATATACTACATTGTGTTGTGAAATAAAAGATGAGACTGAGACTAAAAAGAAGATCTATCCCAGGTGAGTATTGGCTGCTTAACAACGTTGTCCTACTTTATTCTGTAGGCTGGGCGACGAGATGAGCCAGGAAGACTTCTATAAGAGGATGCACCACAGGTCTAAAAGGTTGCTGTAGAACTTACCTCACCCTCCTCAGATTCAAAGTATAATGTTTCTTGTGAGTTATATGACCATTTTCATCCATAAGCTTTTACAAGGGGCATTAAACATTTGATAGACTGTGAATCGAATGCGGTACTTGACTGAAAAAATTGTTTATCGCCGATTGTTTCTCGTTGTCAGTAAACTTTAAAAATACAATAATCATTACCAAAAAAATCTTATATCCTCCCGCTTTTTTTACCACACTTTACTAAAGTAGAAATATATCAAAAAATAATGTATAATATGTTCATTTTAGGGAGGTTGTTTTTGATATTCATATACTTTGGATGGTCGATGTTACCAATGGCATACATTGCTGGATTTTTCTTTACTGTACCATCTTCCGGATATACCATAATGACTTTGATTAGCATATTTACAGGTAAGTTCGGGTAATGCTTAAGAAAGGATAGCCGTCAACTGGTTTATTTCAGTTCCTTTTAGTTTTTATAGATCCAAAGTTCTTGAAGTTTTTTATAATCTTTTTAACGGTTGATAATGTTGGTTTCTGTTTCTTCGGATATCGGATCGCGAATGTATCGCATGTTCTTGAAATAACTCTATTACATTCTTCATAAATAATAAATAAGTTTAAATAATCGTCGTGCGTGTAATTCAATCGCCCCGGCAAGATTATTATTAATGAATGCCAAATGGCAAGAAATGGTGACAATTCTGTACGGTTCGATTGTTTTATTTTCGCCACGCCTCGCCGTCATAGCCAACTAATTACAAAATTTAAAAGCCGTATATCATTTTTACAATAAAAAAATGTTGAATTGCCAATATTTTAAAAACTACAAATTTTTGGAATAGAGAACCATATACAAAATTATCCTATTTTTAATGCTTAATGTGAAAAAATTATAAAAATAGGTGCTTTCCATTTGAGAAAATTTACTTTTGAGGGTTTTTTAAATATAATTTTTATTCTTATTTTTTGACCACTCTATACTAATAATTTTCAAAATATCATAAAAAGACTACTAAAATCGAGTTTCGCCTACAAGAACACAAGCCCAAATTAAATAATAAAGACTTTCTTATAGGATAAATTTATAGTTAAGTTTTGGTCCGCAAATGTCATTTTTGACAGAAAAATTTAAGTAAGTCCAAAACGGTGAGACTTAAATATAGAACATTATACCTGAAATACATCTAGAATTGTGTGTAGAAATCAAAAATGTAGTAATATATAGGGTGTTTCTTTTAAAATAAGCAAGTTGACATCTACTAAAAGTGCCACCATCTTGAAAATATTTTAGCCGGCTGTCCCTCATGCACGTTAGTACACTGTCAAGTTTTCAGGTTCTTCCTAATTATAGTTTTCCCATATCGATCGATAAATTTTCCGGAGAATCACCCTCTATAGTCCTGGAATCAAAGTTTTTAACTCGCTGATTATAAATATCGAAAGTATTTTCCCGATAAATGGTCAGGAAATTTATTATTAACAATTTAACATTCAAATTCATTAAGAAAGGTTAAGACTTAGACTCGATCTAGTTATCATGAAAGCTAAATCTTCTAGTCGGCTAGTTTTGTTTTGCTCATCGTATTGTCATAATTTATATTACATATGTCAGCAAATGAAAGCTTATATAGGGATATTAAGGATAAAACCTTAAATCTTTATGTATAATTTAGCTGACCATCGTCAATATTTGTAATCAGGGGGTCAAAACACTTATGAAAAACTTTGCCGGCTTCAAAAATTCACTGGACTCCAGGACTATTACGTATTGTAAACTCTAGAATAAATAAGAGGATACATTATATGGGCTTTATAAATTAATTTGGCTTGATTTTTTTTATTAATCATCATTTTTTTTTAAATGTATTGCTTCTTTCAGGTAATGCAGCTTTCCTAATAGTCCAGGTGCTCACTTCACCAGGTATTAACCTTGAGCACATCGGAAATGCACTTCACTGGGTATTTTTAGCTGTACCCCATTATTCTCTGTCAACTGGAATTCGTGATGTGTACACCACATACTTCTACAACGACATGTGTAATAACTTTTTTGATATATGCCAGCAAGCATGTCCGCAATGTACTAAGAATGATTGCTTTAATATTTCAAGTTACATAAGGCAATATTGTGAAGGTAAGAATAAAAAATAATATATGTAAGTTTCCTTCTAACAAGCCGTCCCGTCAACAATTAGAAACTCGTTTTGTAACTTGTAATATACGTAGATTTTGCAATCATTGTTTAAAATTATCTTTTTGCATAAGATTTTACACTGGACTATAATTCAAACAAAAGCAACATAAAAAACAATTCAGTTCAAACCTTTTAAAAATTTATTAATTTATTGGTAAACTTTAATATCAAATAAATATTAAATATGATTTCCGTCACAGATTTATGAAAAAATCCGTTTTCATTATTGATGTTGATTCAAGAAAAGTGAAAATAAACCTTCATTTGGAAGTTTTGAGGCAAAAGCGAGGCTCCAGACTGTATGTAAAGTGTAATGAGGGAGGGAAGGAAGAATCTTATTGTATAACGCTTTGTAGGCGAAAAGAGAAAAGTTTTCCTTATAATTAGACCTTGAAAAATAATTAAAAAGGGACGGGAAGCTGTCTCTGTATTCTGCAGTCTCGTGCATTTCATTTAGTATATTTAACGACAAAAAGAGTAAAGTTGGAACTGTCATACTACTACTACTACTACTACTACTACTACTACTACTACTACTACTACTACTACTACTACTACTACTACTACTACTACTACTACTACTACTATAGTAGAGAACAATGAATTTAGACCTCTTTATCGAATATTTTTTTTTCTCTTTGGTCCGTTTCGAAGCCGGATCCACTGCAACCAGTACAGGCTATTGTGCCCACTCTTAACTTACAACCACTCTCTTAACTTAGCCTCCTAAACCAGTTTATATACTAAGGAGTAAGTGCATATTTTACTCGATTCCATGTTTAATAACCTGAAGGTTCGTTGTCTCCATAGTACAGATTCATTTTATTGAGATGAACTTTGAAGGCCATGTGGCCCGTCATTATGCCTGCAAATGCTCTTAATTGGTTCCTACTCATTTAGAGTAGTTTCATTGCTAATTTTGGGTCAAAGTTCCCAATAAAAAGCCCGCTGTGGTTCAATCCCTACCTAGCTGTTCAGTGATTTTTGTGCTCTTTTTTTGATCGATTGTTTGACAGCTTCTGGACCAATATATTGAGATGATGAGCAAGCTCTCGCCAATTTCATCAACTTTTTCATTACTGTATATGCCCTAGTGTCCTGATACCTACTGTAACACAACCCTGTTGTCCTTTGACAAAGTTCTAAGTTCATTTTGGCATTCCTAAACCAATCTCGATGACACCTTCTGACTTCTTGAGGGCCTTCAAATCTACTTGGCTGTCGGAATAAATGTAGATTTACTTCCCTTTGTAAGTTCTTCTTTTTATGTCATCTGCACATTGTAAAATTGTATATATTTTTACCGGAAATACTGTTGAATATTTTCCCAAGGAAAAAGTTATTTCTTTCCTTAGTTGTAAACCATATATCCCAGCTCCTCATTAGTTTTTGAACCGTGAGTATACCAGATGAGAGTACCAAAGGATGTTTCCGGTTTTACTTGTTTACTTACCATTCGAACCTCTATTGTGACCTCAAATGGTATTTTGCCCGAGATCATATGGTCTGTATCCATTTCTAACAAAAGGCCCCTAATTTTATTACATATACATTCAGCATTGTGTGGTATGTCTCTCCTTAAATCACTAAATATAGTGGAGGGAAGTTCAAAATGCACTCCATTCCGGAGGTCGAGGTCGATTTCATAGCCCGCGTAATGCTCAAACAGTCGACCCTTTGTACTACCTTGAGCCACCAAACTAAGGCATCACATGTAATGGCTGGTTTCACCACACTGGTGTATAACCATTGCACCTTCTTGGGTAAGAGACCCCATGTTTTCCCACACAATTTTCTAACAGTCATAAGGGTTGCTTCCAGTTTTCTTGTTATGTCTTCCATGTGCTTGTTACAGGTCAGTCTACAGTCCAAGATTACTCCTAAATTTTTTACTTCCTGGAAAAGTGGTAGGATAATAGAACCGAGGTCCTCTAGTTTTCTTCGTTTTGTAAAGGGAATTAGGATAATCTTTTGGGAGGTAATATTAAGCCCTTTCTGTCCTATCCATCTTTCTACAACCTTGAGAGCCTGTTGTTGCATGCTTTCTCTCACAGTTGTATTGAATTTACCTTGAGATAAGTCATCAGAGGATCCTAGTACCAAGTATATCTCCCTGCTCAAAACAAATTTACTTAAAATAGCATTTAAAACGATTAGAATCTGAGCAATTCTGGTCGTTAGGGAGTGGGCTCTATGACGGAATATCGCTATTGTTCAGACACCAGATAAAATTTTAATTAAAAATTCGCTCAAAAACCAATATATTAACAAAATTGTGGATCTATGGCGTTAAATCTCTCACCACCAGAGTCACAACTGTCAGGTTTTGAGACCTTATTTGGAAACTAATTTTCCTCAAAGATGGACTGGTATCAACGGGCATGTTAGTTGGCCTCCGAGATCTCCTGATCTATCGGTTTTGGCTTTTACAAAACATGATTTGGACATCCTTGGATATTCCAAATGCCACCTAGCAACGCCAGTGTTACCAGTTGTTTTCATTGTAAGTTGTCCAGTAGTATTAGTACGATCTTCCACTTAGATAATAAAATATTCCCTTGATTAGTATTAACCTCTATTACTTGTCGAATATGATTTATTGATTATTATTTTAAACATTTTCAGATCTTAGTGACGACTATTTCAAATGGGAATCGCCAGGAATCGGAAGAAATCTCCTTTATTCTTTCGTGGTAGGTGCAGTTCTACTTACAGCCCTACTCATATCAGAATACAGACTATTCTCCAAAATCAGCTACAAAATAAGACAAAAATATTTCTCTATGCTTCCCGTAGACGTCCCTGATGAGGACGGTGACGTTCAAGCGGAAAGACATAAAATAAGAAATATTCCCGAACCGGAACTTATACAAAATTACGCCCTAGTTTTAAAGGACTTAACCAAATACTATAAGAAATTCTTAGCTGTAAATGGTCTTTCTCTTGGTGTCAAAAACTATGAATGTTTCGGACTCCTAGGTGTAAATGGAGCCGGTAAGACAACTACTTTCAAAATGCTTACCGGCGATGTTTCAATTTCGCATGGTGATGCTTGGGTGAATGCAAAGAGTATTAAACACGAGATAAAAGAAGTCCAGAAAGCCATTGGTTATTGTCCTCAATTCGATGCCCTTTTGGACGATCTTACTGCTAGAGAGACTCTGACTATGTTTGCGTTAATAAGAGGAATTCCTAGACAATATTGTGATAGAATCGCTACGAATTTGGCTTCCAATTTTGATTATCAACGACATTTGGATAAGAAAGTTAAGGAGCTTAGTGGGGGAAATAAGAGAAAATTGAGTACTTCTTTGGCCTTAATTGGAGATCCACCCGTGATGTATTTAGATGAGCCAACAACAGGTATGTTTTCTTTAAAAGGATGTTCCAGCAAATTTATCAATTAATACATTTTTTTAAAGGTATGGATCCTGCAACGAAACGTTACCTCTGGAACGCCCTCTGTCAAGTGCGTGATAACGGTAAAACTATAATCCTAACATCTCATAGCATGGAAGAATGTGAAGCTCTCTGCACTCGGCTAGCCATCATGGTAAATGGAAACTTCAAATGTTTAGGATCCACGCAACATCTCAAAAATAAGTTCGCCGAAGGTTACACGATAACCATCAAAATTAAAAAGCCGGAAAATAGTTCAGCAACTCATCATTCTGATACTGATAAGATTGAGAAATTCATGCATGATCACTTCCCTGGATCAGCGCTGCGAGAGAAACACGAAGAATTGTTAACTTATTATGTGACTGATAAAACTGTGCCTTGGTCGAAAATGTTTGGTACTTTGGAGGAGGGGAAAAGGAGAGATTTGAATATTGAAGACTATTCGCTAGGACAGAGTAGTTTAGAACAGGTGAGATCTATAAAAATACATATATATATATATATATATATATATATATATATATATATATATATATATATATATATATATATATATATATATATATATATATATGTATATATTTATTGTTTCCCCATTTATATTCTCTACTAAATAGACACCAAACTCTAATTTTCGAATCTTCAATCATTTGTTATATGAAGCCACATTTTCCTACTATTTTCCGACCATGGAACGTGAATAAATAACTTTTCAGGTGTTTTAATTGTAGTACTTGTACACTGAGTCACCGTACAACACTTAAAATAACTTAGAACTCATGTTATATTACAAAAATTACGAAAAAAAATTATATATCCTTGTCAGTTTACCATTGTGACGTCACATCGGTCAAGTGACGAGTATTAGCGTTTTGGTGGGAAATTTGAAACGGAATTTAAAATTTATGAATTTTAAAGTACTACTGGTATTATAAAAATTCTTTAAATATTTTCGGTTACATAACTCCCAGAAATAGTCAACATCCCAATTACCTTCGTGTTTCACTTATTGTAAGTTTTTAGGATAAATCTCATATTTTTAATTCAAGTAAAATGTTCAGTTTCATTATATACGCCAATTATTGTGTTTTTTAATTGGTCGTCAAATAAAAACATGATTTACTTACATTGTACATTTTACGATACAATCAAAATGAACTCTGGCTGGTAGACCTGGTGATGTTCGCTGGCCGTTGTTTGCTCTTGGGCCATAGTTTGGAGACCCCTGATCTAATTCGATAGTTTATTCAAGAAAATATGCAAGCTTTTAAAAAAACATTAAGAATTTTATTAAGAACACGGAATACCTAGATTTGTGACCAATAATCCAGCTGACAATGTCAGTTAAAGAGTTATGATTGATGTTAATACCACAGGGAGGAGCCTTGTGATGGACAGCCTGCCGAATGAATTAAATAAGGCTGATTTGTATACACAGGCCTATTTTGTGCTGTAGTCGCGATATCGGGGACCTGGAGGGACCAATAGTGCGGATCCTCTGAATTACAGAGCGACGGTACCACAGAGAAGGGCTCGGAAGAAACCCGGACAAGGCTACAAAATAGGGGAATATGGAGAGACTTCTCACAATTACATTGATGAGAACGATCCTTCTATACTTGGGGAGTAATTCTGGACTCACGACTGAGCTGGAACGATCATATTGAGACTCGAACCAAGAAAGCCATATGTGCTTTATGCTTGTAAACGATTCTTTAGAAACACATGAGGACTGACATCTATAATGCTATTTTGGATCTACACTGTGATATCCGCCCTGTGATCACGTACACCGCTATTGTATGGTGGTCTAGTAGAACAAAGCGCAAACAGCGTGTTCAACTTGACAAAATTCAAAGAAGGGGTATTGAAATAATGAGGGTGATGAGAGCTGCCTGACTAGGGCTCTGGAGGTCCTGATAAACCTACCTCCTCTCCGCTTATACCTAGAGAACAGGATCTTGAAGGCTGCTTTTCGTTTCAGCTACCTAGAGCATCTTGGAATTGAAACTGGCAACTACTCAGGTGTCTCGGGAATTGTTGTGAAGAGATGTCCATCACTCACAATTATTCGAGATACTTTTGTCAATTAGAGAGGATTGGGAGAAGTAAAATCTTCCGAGAAATAGAACGGAATCGTGGTTTTCAGATGGAACTCAATAAAATGAAAGAGCTGGAGTTGAAGTGTTCGGCAAGAGCACGGTAGTCCGATGGTTCTATTCTCTCGGACAACATGCGGCGATTTTTACAGTGAAAATTTATGCTATTCTACAATATGGCCATCTCTGTAATAGGGACATAAATAGGAACAGGATAATAAACACAGGCTCACACAGTAGAGCTGCGACAATGACATTGAAGTCTAGTGTCATAACTTCACAACTGGTGTCAAAGTGCAAGGATATACTGAACAACCTGACAAGAAACGGTTGCATAGACCTGTGTATATCCCTGGTCACTAGAGTATAGACGGAAATGAGGAAGCGGACTGTCTGGCAAAAATGGGATCCACGGTTGAATCATATGAACCTCAACCAATTCTACCTGTCCCAATTGCAGCTGGTAAAAAGAAAATAACATTGTTGCTGGTAAGCAAATTTATCGAATCCTAGGGAGGAGCTTCTGGAATAACGTGTGCCAAGTAACCCATAACTAGATCCAGCGCGCGGCTTACAAGGAAGCTTCTCTTCTTAGAAAGAAAACAACTGCGAATTGTGATGGGATTGTTGACAGGACAATGTCACCTGAAAGGCCATCTACCTAAGATTAATGTCGTAGATGATCCAACATGTAAGTGGTGCCTGGAGGAAGATGAAACTGTTGACCATGTCCTCAGAGAGTGTCTAGCACTCAACAGACTGGAGCAGAGATATTTCGAAAATACAATTTGGTTACCGGAAGCCGTTAGACAAGTTCAATCAACTAAAGTGTTTGGATTCTGTCGTATTAACGGAGTATGACTGTTTTTTCTTAAAATTTAATTTTGAATTTACCGATTTTTTGTTAATTTTTTCCAAGGGTCTCTTTCAATCATCTTTCGCATTTTTTTTTCGCTTTTGGCGAGACGTCAACGCACTTTGCCTTTATCCAGTATTTTTGTACTCATCTTCGAGAATATGGACCTATTTACGCATTCGCCGGGTTTATTGGATTAATTTTATCCTTCAGGAAACGTGGAAGTTCGTTTCCGTCGGGACTAATTTATTTTAAGAATTTTATGCATTATCAATTATTTGTGTAAAACCTAAGTTTTAACACAAATAAGGGTTGTTGGTGAACTTCCGCCAAACCTCCCGACTAGAATGAAAACTCTAGCCGCCTCACCTTTCTTCTCGTTTACCGGGATAGAAGGGGAATGAGTAAAGCTCAGAGTTAACGAAGATTAATTAAATTTTATTTTACCAAGAGAACATTTCTAAGGAATGAGTCAATTAGGAAGAGGTTATCAAGTAACACTCGTCCTTGACTCTTAGTTAACTTTTTATTCATTTTTTTTTCAGTACTGTTTTACTCTCCACTGTCACGTTCGGGATTTATTTGTCAAGATTCATAACTTTATAGCCAACACGAAACTGACTATTAGTCGCAATGTCAATATCAGGTTATCTCCACGTGCACGATCTTTATTTTCTGTAGAATATTATGTTGTCCAAGAAAACCTACTTTTAGAACCACGAGCTGTCTAAAAAAGAGAAAAGTCAACGTGGCCCCCGAGAGCTAAGCTCCGTCGGAAAAAGGACAAGTTAACTCTAAAAGAGCAACCCGTAATGTCCTTAATTATGCCACTACCTTTCCGCTTTTATAGCGGTGGTGACATCGCACTCTGAATTCGGGGAAGCACCAAGTCAAAACGCCGCCACCGTGCCGTTTAATGTCTGTGTTTTCCCGCAATCGAAGAATTGAAGTTTTAGCACTGTATGCCGTATTATTTACCTTATTTTATTTAGGGAGTTTTGGGGCAATATTAAATCTGAAATTTAATATTTTATCGTAAAATAAGCGTATATTTACAACAATTCACAAAAGCGATTGGCCTCAAATGATCTGTAGCAATGGTGGAATGAATGAATGAATGAATGAAAAAGGGGTGGTGATACTAGATCATCGATGCCTCCATTGGGCCCTTTACATCCCACCATATCTGCAGGTTATTTGAGGCCGATCGCCTTTGCGAATCCAAGCAGCCTCGTTATTTGAACTTGCCTAACTGCTTCCGGTAACAAAACTATATCTCCGAAATATCTCTATCTCAGTCCGTTGAGTGCTGGGCACCCTCTGAGAACATGGTCAACAGTTTCATCCTACTGCAAACACCATCTGCACATCGGGTCGCCCTCGACACCGATTCTGTGAAGATGGCCCCGGAGGTGACAATGTCCTGTCAACAATCCCAGCACAATTCGCAGCTCTTTCCTTCCCAAGGAGAGAAGCTCCTTAGTACGACGTGCGCTAGGCCCCGTTATATGTTCCTTAGCACACCTCGTTCCAGAAGCTCCCCTCCATGATTCAATTAGCAATGGTGGAATGCCAAGGGTCTAACGAGGGCTAAGCATCGATGATCTAGTATCACCATCTATTATTTACTCATTCATTTATTCAATTATAGTATTATTTGGTACATTTCTCACTATTTTCAAAATGGCATGCTTATTTTGATATCTGTCAAAATAAAAAAGTGTATTCTGGTAACAAGTTCGAGAAGGAGCTTTTCCTGTTAATAAGATTATTTATTAGATTTAGTCTTGATCCATTTAAAATTAAATTAAATATGGAGAAAATTAGTACCTGTAACGAGGAAATCATTGATATTTTAAAACTTAAAATAATTTACTGCCCTTATTTTATCAAATAGAATCACCTGCCTAAGTCTCTTGTTATTGTCTCCGGACGCTCTGTATATAGATTTTTTTTAAATGTTCACTTTCATTAATACATCTTGTTTTGTTCCAGGTATTCCTCACATTCACAAAGCACCAGATGATAACAGAGTAGCCTAAATTTACAAATAAAAACCAAATAAAAATTTAAAGTATTTGTGTGCCTTTGCCCATTTTGTGATAGAGGTACTGAAACCTCTGAAACGCCTATTTTATTGTATGTAACTTACCAAATAAGTAATAGAAAAATTTTTACTTACTTACGTAATAATTTAAGTGACAAAGATAAACTTAATAGTTAGGTTTAAAAATATTAGTTAAAATGAAGAATGCATTTCCTATTTATTTCTGTGATGTTCAATAGATGTTATTTTAAAAATAAATATTTTATTTTTTGTCTAGTTGGTTGTGTTTTATTTAATAATTCTATTTTGTCTTTTGAAATAAGTTAAGACATTCAATGACCTTATTCTAAAAGTTGATGGTTTCTAAAATACAGAGTGTCAATTTGGAATAAATTTGGCACTTGACGTTTTTTAGGATGAGAAATGAAGATCTGATTAGAGTTTTGATGTAGATTGCATGGTGTATATTAAATTTCTAATTAAAAATTCTTATTTCTTGACATCTTTTATCCACTCATGCACAGAATTTTTACTTCGACTTTAAAAATGCGAATAATATCTTGTCAGGGTTGGATCCAGCCTCTCTCTTTGGGAGAAGGGGGGGGGGGTATCACAAAAGTACAGTATGGCAAGCGAAAGCAAGTTGTCGACCGGGGGGAGGGGGGGGGGGGGTAGACGCCAATAACATAGCCATTTCTAATGTAAAAGTCTGGGTCGGGTCTATTTTTCTGAATTCGGAGTTCTTTTTTGGGGGGGGGTGATCGAAAGAAAAAACAAGTTGTTGACGGTGGGGGGGAGGGCTGGAAACCAGCAACATACACATTCCTAGTTTAAGAGCCAGAATAGGGTCTATTTTCCTATACTCAAAGATCTTAGGAGGGGCAATCGCAAGAAAAAACAAATTGTCAATGAGAGGGGGGTGGAAGCCAAGAGCATACACATTCCTAGTGTAAAAGGCATAATCGGGTGTATTTTTCTGAACTCTAAGCTCTTGGAGGGGGGATTACCCCCCTTGGATCCGCGCCTCTATCTTGTTACATGACTATTTGTGTTCTGTATCCTGGGAGACCCTTTTTTCTCCTGTGGACAGTGTTGATGATATACTAAATATTTTTTAGAATGAATTATATTCTTTTATAGAGGCATTTGTACTTGTAAAGAGAGTTTCTACAAGAAAATTTCTTAGGTTGTTGTCTAACGAGCTCGGTCAGTTAACTATACAAAAAAAAATGTCATAAACAGTTTACTTCGAGTGGTTCTCGGAACGACTATAAAATGTTTACAGGTTTGCGTAACGTTATGCCATCTGAATTGTTTTTGGAGATCGAGAGCGCGGTCATGAATCCTGAAGTTGCGGAACTTTTGTTAAATATTTTAGCAAAGTGTATACTGATGTAACAGTGAAGTGCCCGGTGGCTCTATTAGCTGATATAAATGGTTGATGGCGTTCATACAATGCTACTGAAAAACAGTTAGTTCCTTCTGGTTCGCCCACTTCATCCCATTTTCAACGAATCTCTTCGGCGGGGAATTTTCCCTCAATTTGGGAAAACGACTTTTGTGGTTCCTATGCACAAGGCTGACAGCAGGGCTGACATTCGGAACTATAGACCTATCAACATAATTAATATTATTCCTAAAATCTTCGAAAAGCTGGTTAATGCCTTTCTCACCTCTATTTTTAAGTCTGTCATCATTGAGGAGCAGTTTGGTTTTTGTACTGGCAGGAACACTGTAGTGCACCTGGTCAATATATATATATATATATATATATATATATATATATATATATATATATATATATATATATATATACAGGGTGAGGCATTTATCTTGAAACAAAAATTGTAAAGTGACAGGGGGGTTAATTGGTAACCACCTTAAAAACTAACCTTGACCTTCAAGATGAGGCGGTAAATTTTACCATCGGGTGTAACCTTGACCTCAAAGTGAGGGTCAAGCATCAAGGTCAAAACAAAAAATTGCAGTATTTCGTGAAATATTTCGTACAAAAGTTATTGGGTGGCACGGAGACTAAATGGTAGTGATCTTAAAGATAACCTTGATCTTGACCTTCAAGGTCATTGGATGCTCAATTTCAAAATTTAAAAAGGAAACACTCAATTTGACTCCCGGAAAAACTAATCAATTTCACAGTAATTTCATCACTAGATATGACCTTCATCTCAAGGTTAAGGTCTAATATCAAGGTCATCTTAAGGTCAAACGAAGATCTTCGTCGTTATTATTCTATAAAATGTTTCATACTAAAGTTGTAAGATCTCAAAGTTGCTATAATATTACCTTGATCTTGATCTTCAGGCCTATTTGAAGAAGTTCGTTTGTGAGGAATTGTTAGCAAAAACTGTACTTAGTATGACTATGTGCATGAGTAACTACTTTTAGCACTACCCAGGAACAACAACGTGGACGTAATAGTTTGTGTTCGCTTCCAGACACCTGTTTTCGGTAAGTTCCCCTCGCCTTTCACCATCGGGGTCCTGGTTTTCGGTGAGTCCCCTCGCCTTTAACCATCGGAGTGCTCGGAGTTTCGATGAGTCCCCTTGCCTTTCATCATCGGGGTGCTTGTTTTCGATGAGTCCCCTCACCTCTCACTATCGGGGTGCTTGTTTTCGATGAATCCCATTGCCCTTCATCATTTTGTATTGTTATGTTAAAGGTTTCGCAAGAATTAATTTCAGTAAGTACTCAAAATGGTTACCTTCAAGTTCAATACACTTATTGACCCGCACTTCAAAAGATTGCACCCAACTATGGAGCATTTCAGGTGATTTTTTGGCACAAGCATTTCTGACTTAGTTGGCACGTCTTTATAAAATTCGCTCTTCAAATAACTCTATAAACAAAAAACTTCTCGAAGGCCTTTCCTAGGGTACCTCGGGGAATTCTGCTGGATAAGCTTCGAGAGCTGGGTACCTCTGGTCCACTGTTTGGTTGGATTGAGACCTATCTGAGTGATCGTCGTCAGGTAGTGCGGGTGAATGATTTTGTATCTTCTGAGATATCAGTATCTTCAGGGGTCCCTTAGGGTCCCACATTGGTCCATTATTGTTCAACTTATTCATTAATGATGTATCAATCTGCTTTAAGTCAAGCAAATTCTTACTCTTTGTGGATGACATGAAGGTGTATAAGGTAATCGACAGTTACAGTGACTGCTTGGAGCTACAGGAAGACCTTGATAGATTTGTTTCCTGGTGCGAAGTGAATGGGATGAGTTTGAATATTCCTAAGTGTAAATTCATTAAGTTTTCTAAATCACGTTATCCACTGGACTTTCACTCTCACTTGGATGGTAGGCCGCTGACCTCCGTTGATTCTGTGCGGGACCTGGGAGTCCTTCTTGATTCCACCCTTTCATTCGTTCCTCACATCTCAGACATTATTAGTAAGTCCCTCAGGATTTTAGGTTTTATTAAACGTCATGCTAAGGAGCTTTCCCAGTGGAAAGCTCCTTAGCATGACTTCACAGTTGAAGTCTCTTAAAATACTCTATTGCTCTTTGGTTCAAACACATCTTGAGTATGCTGCTTGTGTTTGGAACCCCCACAATGAATCATATGTGTACTGGCTCGAACAGGTACAGAGAAGGTTTCTCAGATATATTACCATGAAATTCAACGGGGGTGCTGATCTTGATTATGCTACTTTGTGCTCCGAGTTGAATTTGCTCCCCCGTGCTAATATAAGAAAGGGTAGAGACTTACAACTTATCTTTAAAATTATAAACAGTATCACCGATTGCCCGCGCCTGTTGTCGAATGTTAGTCTGGGGGTTCCTCACAGGAGTACTCGTATTTCCTATATATATCATCGGCCTTTTCATAGAACAAATTACGCAAGCCATTCTTGTATACCAAGGGTGGCTGGATATGCTAATGGGCTGGGTGATTTGAATTTCTTTGATACGTCCTTGAATCATTTTAAGCGGAGGCTGTTGGAATTGACTGTCGATTGATATTTTATGTTTTTGCTGTTTCAGATTGACAGGTGTATACTTCTTTTTTTTCTTTTGTAAACACTCTTTTGTTATACTATTACTTATTTCGCATTGTTATGTTTCACTCTAGCTCTGTAATTAATTATTGTAAAATGCACAATGTCTGTCGATAAATAAATAAATAAATAAATAATTATCCCTAGCAGGTGTCGCTTTGAGGAGCCGTTTACGAGATATTGGAATTTAAATGATTTATTGCGTACTGAGACTCATCGTAGCCATTCTTCAGACTTTATCCAGGCTTAGGACTGGTCCAAGAAATTTTGGAGCGTGTTTAAGAGCCAACAGGTCAGCAATGATAAAAATTTTGATAGCAACAAGCTAGCAATGATAAATTAGTATTGTCCTTAGTTACAAAAGAGTATTGTCAAACGATTCAATCGGACAAACCTTTATCGTTTAATTTTGAAATGCTTGCACTGGCTGTTAAAATTTGAATAAAATATATAATATGAACATAAACTACACAATATGTGACGTCTTTTTGTTCTAAAATGCTGAAAAATAAGTTGGCCAGGGAAGGAATGTCGCGTTGCTTACGTAGAACCACGATCACGCGCTTTTTGGTCAAAACAAGATTAAACAAATTCCATCACGTAGACCCTTGATCTTTGGTTGCGAAACAAGTTGAATTGGAAAAAATTCTGACTATTGCCAAGAACTCGCGGCAAATATTGTATAAATACAAGGAATATCGCTATGATATGTTATTAAGTCAGTCAAAAATGACAAGCTAAAAACTCGAGTGAAGAGAAGATGATTAAAGGAGTTTATTAAACGAGTTAACTCAAAAAGTACATAGAGAGTGCAAGCAGAGTGTTTCGCAGTACAGGAAAAAAGATTTTAAATACAGTTCTCACAGAAAAGCTCTAAGTGTGTTTGTAGTCTAGTACAGAGTTAATACGTGATTTTAGAGTGGATTAAACAAAACTTTTTGCTCACCTGCGTAGCTGCGACGTGTGGTTAAGAGAAATGTAGACTATTATTATAATAACAAGTAGAAAAGTGAATGGAGAATTGAAGAGCCCCGGGTAGAGACCACTACATAAATTAATTATTATCAAAAATGGAGGAAAAACCGCTTATTACATCCCTCAAAATATTATTTAATACGTGTATTCAAAAAGGTCAAATACCAACGGGCTGGGATATCGCTAAGATGAGTCTTTTATTTAAGAAAGGGGATAGAAGACAACTAAAAAACTATCGACTCATTTATATAAATTACTAACCAAAATACTTGCAACCAGAATTGCCTAGAAGCTAGACTGTTACCAACGATTGGAGCAGATGGGTTTCCGGAAAGTTTACTCAACTTGTGACCATCTATTGACTATAAGAACTTTGGTCGAAAAGTCAAATGAGTATAATCTACCCTATATTTGCTATTTGTTGATTTCGAGAAGGCGTTCGATACAGTGTAACACTGAACAGTGAAAAGCTCTTCAAAATTATCGAATTCAGTCTAGATATATAAAATTATTGCACGACAGATACGCCATAATCAAATTGCAGGAGGAAACCAATCTAATCAGAATTGGAAAAAGTATAAGGCAGTGATACCATCAGTCCAAAACTTGTTACAACGGTATTAGAAGACGTTTTTAAGAAATATGAGTAAACATCAACGGCGCACGTCTTAATAATTTGAGGTTTGGTGATGACATAGTCCTGATATCAGACAACCTGACATACCAGACATGTTCACTGATTTAAATTGTGAATCAAATCACAACAAAAACAAAACTAATGTTAGATGTAAAAGAAAATCTAAGCCAAACCATAATAATCTGCAAGAGAAATCAAAGTGCCGAAACTGATCGAAGAATCCAACTAGGTTGGACCATTTTGGAAAAACGTTATTTATGTTAAAAAATCATTGATTTGTGGCGCTCTAACATGAACCCTAACTAAATCGAACTTCGATAAAATTCCGAAAACGCAACGATAATTGTTGTATATCACTAGAAGATCGAATAGAAATACGTGGATTAGATAAAAGACTAAAGTGATAGACACTACTGTATTGCATCCTTCAAATGGAGATTCTGTGGACATACAATGAGACAACAAAACAACCGATAGAATAAAAGAATACTACCCTGGAGACCACGAACTGCAAAACATGATAGGAGACGACCGCAGTTCAGATGGCAAGACGATATAAAAACATTGACAGGATTGACGTGGTGGAGGATAACAGAAAACAGATAGGACTGAAAGAGAATGGGGGAGGCCTTTGTCCAACAATTGGTGAATTTTAATTAGAGAAAATATGTCTATTCTTTTCGAAAGATAACGCAAGAAAAAGTATCCATAACTGAAGACTTTGAATGTTTTTAAGTTTGTTGACTTCGATTTGACCATTTACAGATTATTTAATTTATTATATTATCCAGTTTTAAAAATTGATCAAAATTTTTTTATAATTTGATAGAGCACCACAGAGCAAACCAAAAAAATCATATAATAACAACTATTTCACACAAGTTGTTTTACTCTGAGATTTCTAATGTTTTATAAAATTTCCTGCTGAAAACCCACTCTATCATTTTGAATAAGCATGATTTTTGATGGATAAGTGGACAATTCACTATAATATAATTTAGGATACTGATAAGAGAAATCTCTAATTAATACATTCATGTGATAGTAGATCTGCAGACTCACTCACAAAAATGAAACAGCTAAATTTCAACAAACATAAATGGACAGGAAAAGTTAAGATGTCAAACCATAAAAAACTAATAAATTTTTATCCTTGTTTGTAAAAACAACTATAAAAAACTTGTTTTTAAAATTGATTTAAAACACAAAAATTCAATATAATATTTTTAACTTTTATATAGTATAGATAGTGTTAAAAAATACGTATTGGGGTCAGGTGAGTAGTTCTTTTAATGACTGTCATCAAACAAATAGGTAAAAAATCGAATCTAAATATCCACCTATTATCTTATAGACTCATTTATTTAGTTCAATTTAGCTCTGTATGCAATGTAATAAAATAAATGGCATTTTCAATTTGTCTGATAAAATCATAATGCAACCAATCTTTGCTTAAATCATATTTATTTTCAAATTTTTCACAAACTTCAAGAAAGAACAATGAAACTAACATACAAATATCCCTTTGTAATTTTCCCAAAAGCATCTAACTGCGTAATATGTGCCTTTAGGCCCCTTCTTTTTGTCAGTATTTTATATCATTACGAATGTCCTCACACTGAAAAGGAAGCTATTAAGCCGTTAACTAAAGCTACTAATTTTCGTTTGGGTGTTTTTGTACTCTATAACTGGGTGGTATTATTTTCATGGTAAGTATTAACACAAGGTTAAGGAATATAAAAAGTGTTTGTATTAATGTGATCAAAAATCTTCAAGATTGAAAGCGTAAGATCCTGTTTAAACCCACTAATTATACAATGCCAATATGTTGCCAATATATGTGTATATTAAACTAAAAACACAGGATTATAGAAAGAAACTTTAAATAAAAAATGTCGGAATTAGCAATGCGCCTGGCGGTAAGGACATGTAGCTAGGGATCTATTTTCGACCATCGTAGTAAATGTATGGATGTTTCGTCCCGATACCGGCGGTGGACTCATCAGTGGGATCCACCGGTATCTTTCCTAGACATCCTTGTACTTTCCACAAACTTGGACCTCTATTTAAGTCCACTTTTGCCGGAAAGCGGTGGTAGGATGTTAAGTTCCACAACATGCCCCCCCTAAGGCATTTGCTTTCCGGCTTTAACTGTCGGACAGTCCAAGCCGTTGGAAAGCACAGGCCTGAAAAGGAAGTGGAACGGATATCCTCGGTGGTCTTCCAATGGCCGGGTTAGGCTTAATCAAAGCCAATGGCGGTTAAGACCCTCATCTGCCGCCGTCCCTGCTCGGCAGTGCCTCTGGCGGTAAGGACATGTAGCTAGCGACCTATTTTCGACCACCGTAGTGGATGTTTCGTCCCGATACTGATGGTGGACTCATCAGTGGGATCCACCGGTATCTTTCCCAGACATCCTTATACTTTCCACAAACTTGGACCTCTATTTAAGTCCACTTTTGCCGGAAAGCGGTGGTAGGATGTTAAGTTTCACAACAAAAATTTTAGTAAATCGATCTTGTGATAACCTTTACTTTCACATTGAGACTGGCCTTCAAGGTAACTTGAAGGTCAAGTTATTTTTTTTAAATGGATATTCTCATTTTTTATTGCCGAAATAGAAAATGAGGAAAGTTGTAAAAATAGTATAAATAACAAAGGAGGTCAAATGTCAACTGAAGGTCATTAGAAGGGCAAAGTTCTCTTCACAGCGAATAAGGAAAAAATTAGCTGATAACTAGGAAAATAATAATGGTAGAGAGAATTATTTAATACAAAAAGTGTAGAAAATCAAACGGGGTATCTCGTGGTGACTTCGAATTTGACCTTCAGAACAACCTTTAAGTTCATTTCAAAGTCTAAACATGATCATTGATACAATATTTGTTTGAAAACCCACTTACTTAACTATCCGATATGGAAAGTTGTATAACACACTAAAACATTTGAAATTAAAGAAAAAAAGACCCAAATGTTCACCTTTATTTGTTAAGTGTACCAATGTTGGCTCATAATTCTGCTAACATATTTCTCTGCGACTTCTAATAATATTTTAGGTTATACAGTATCTATAGATGGTCAAATAAGAATGAAAAATTACATGGAATGTTTTTTGAAACATTTGCATTCTTCAGACAATCATGGACACTTTTTCTTGTCTTGTCTTTAGCAAAAAATAGACACATTTTTGTTAAATACATGAATGGTATCAGCGAAATAATCCTTAAGAGTAGAAGATTTGGTGTCAATAATTTATTACCCTCAAGAGAATTGGAGCAGATGCAATATGGTTCGTTGTACATGCTGATTTTAAGTAAGCATATGAGTGGTAAAAATGTTTTAATTTTAATAAGTATGTTAATTTTTTGTGTCTATAATCAAAATCCCACTGTTGTGACAAAATAAATAAAAAATGAAAATAACACAGGCCAACACGGGTCAAGTAATAGAAACTCTAGTATACTTTAATGAAGGATTTCTGTGCGCTGAGTCTGAGGCTCCCGAATGATTCTATCATGTCAGGTTTTTGAGATATCCTAATCTAAAAGTGCAAAAAACACAATTTTTCGCCATATTTGAGGTTATGTAAAATCACAAAGAATTTTTTTTTTCACAAAACTAGTAGGAGTACCTGAAAGTATGATCCGTTCTATATAAAACCAATTTCGAAATATCTAGATATCTTTTTTTTTCACTGAGATATGCTAATTTGAAATTTGCGTCTCACCGATCTACTCGAATGCAACCCAAAAGCAGAGTACAAGCCACCTCTTTGAGTGTAATTTTCTAAATTTTGTTATTTTAATGAAAATTATCATATGAGTATCTTAAGGGTCACTGGTTACAAATCCACCGTCAGATTTTGAAAATTCAAAATGACTGATCCAATATGGCTTATAAAAAATTTCAAACTTTAAAGAAAATTAATGTATAGGTTTCTGGAGGTATTCTGGAGGCTGCTGATTATGAATCCAAACTCAGATCTTAAATAAAGTTAATTGTAACCTGGCGACAGCCTTTATGGTTCATTCAAGGTCATCGTTCTATTTTTAATAAAAATCGTTTCTTTTTGACGTAGCCAATTCATAGAGCAAACAATTTTAAAAGACTGAAACAACATATCCAGTATAGCTGATAAATTCCTCAGCTGTTCATATTTTCAAAATCTGACCGTGGATTAACAATCAGCAATCTTGAGAATACCTATTTACACAATTTTTCACTAAAATTAAAAGCATTTTTAATACAATCATACATAAATGCAAATATGATTACTATAGACAAAAAATAGTAAATAGTGAACATGACGTCAAAAAAATGTTTGAAATTGTTAATGAAGCCTCAAATCATAATAATAAAAAAAAAACAAAGAAAAGCTGCAAATTGAAGATTCTAATAGAATATTTTCAGACGTGAAAGAAATGGCAAATTTTCTAGCAACAATTTTTTTGTGAATGTGGGAGTTAATATGTTAAATAAGATAAAGGATCCTAATAAAAAAATTCAGGTACGATATGCCTCTATTTCCTCTATGTTCCTGAAGCCTGTCAATGAAATCGGAATAATAAAACAAATACACTCTTTAAAGAATAATTGCGCTCTCGGTATAGATGGAATAAATTCTCAGTTCGTTAAACAATTCCACCTCTTCTTGCTGAAACCCTTGACTTATCTAATAAATTTAATTTTTAAATCGGGTAAAGTACCCAGCCATTTCGAACTGACACTTGTTACACCAATGCATAAAGCAGGAGGCAAAGCGACTATTAGCAATTATCATCCAATTAGTGTAATAAATAATTTTACGAAGATATTTGAGAAATGTTTAAAGGATAGATTGGTAAATTTTTTGGAAATTAATAACATCCTCTCTAAAAATCAATTTGGATTTACCAGTGGAATCAGTACATCAGATGCGATTTATGAATTTACTAAGTCAGTAACCGTGAATCTTGATAATGATAAAAAATGTCTTGCCGTCTTTCTGGATTTTGCCAGAGCATTTAACACTGTGCCCCATGACTCACTTTTGGAGGTTTTAAACGTCTATGGTGTTAGGGGTTCTGTGTTGAGTTTCTTTGAGAGTTACTTAGGAGATAGAAAACAAATTTTAAAAATTGATAACATCTATAGTGACCCTTTAGACATCAGAATCGGGGTTCCTCAAGGGACAGTATTGGGACCGATTTTGTTTATAGTTTATATAAATTCACTAACAAGCATGTGCTTGGAGCATGGTTCTCTAATTTCATACGCGGCGATACAGTGGCCGTTTTTTCTGGAGAAACTTGGGATCAAGTAAAAGAATCAACAAGAACTGGTCTGCTTAAAATAATAAACTGGCTGGATTCCTCTAAACTCACTTTGAACGTTGACAAGACTCATTATATTGCATTTTCGATAACAACATCAAATCGTCCAGACTTCAACCAAATTGAAGCTGGAAATATCTTAATAAAAAATGTACCATTCATAAAATATTTGGGTATAATAATCGACAAAAATCTAAAATGGGATCAGCACATTTTAAAATTAACAAACAACATCAGAAAATTAATTCATAAATTTTATGTACTAAGAAACATTTTTACTAGGCAACTTTTAATAAATATTTATAAAACATTAGTAGAATCCTTAATTAGATATGGAATAATTGTTTGGGGTGGCCTGTATCAAAACTCGTTACAACAACTCAACGTAGTACAAAATTACATTTTAAAGGTAATTTTTTGGAAGAAAAAAAGATATTCTACTAGGTTTCTTTATTCAGAACAAATTTTTGATCTCCGTTCATTGTATATATTGTTTTCTTGTATTTATGTACATAAGTCTGCGAAATTAAAAAATTATGTAAGTCACTCTTATGAAACGAGATGTAAAATGAATAGACATCTAAGGATATCAAATAGTAATAAAAATATTAGTCATAGATTTGTTAACTGTCTGGCGCCCAAGTTCTACAATATTATCCCGATTAGTATAAGAACAATCTTCAATGTGAAAAAATTTAGTAAGTTTTGCAGAACATATATTTTTCATAACATTGATCAATTTATACTTTTTCTTTGACAAAATCTTCATAGGTTACTTAATGTGTAGGTTTGTTTAGTATGTAGGTTTGTTTAGTATGTAGGTAGTTCATTGAGTAGTATAATTTTCATTCAAAATGTTTTCTTTTTATGGTTGTTTTTTGAAATTAATATGATATTATTGATTTTGTGCACATACAGGTATTATGTTACCTAGGTGCATAATTATTTAATATTGAGATCTTAAATATGTTTAGATTAGATTATGATCTGTTTGAAGATTTGTACTAAAATTATTCGTAATATATTATTATTATTATAGACTTACAAGCCAAACGGCTTCGCACTCCCTCCAGGGATTATTCACTCATACCAGGTATGCAAAGACACCAAAAGTATGAAGCTCTGTGGGGACCCTTTCCATGTTATCAAGTCCTAGGTGGCGTGGTCTTCTGCACTTCCTACAAACTTTCGGACGGTTCGCGCGGTTGCAAGGAGAACCGCTTTCTGAATCGGTTTATATAGATGTTCACTAAGGCCCAGTCCCTTGATGTTCTGCAGGAGGTTCTTTGGTATCACTCCAGTTGTTGACAGTATTATAGGAATCGTGTGGACGCTGTTCATTGCCCACTGTCTGCGGATTTGCACCTCCAGATCTCTGTATTTGGCGATCTTCTCGTTGTACTTTGACCTTAGGTTGTTGTTGTTCGGCACAACGATGTCGATTAGTGTAGTTCGCCTGGAAATTTTATCTGTTAGTATAATGTCTGGCCTGTTATGAGCAACTGTTTGATCTGTTAGGACCGTTCGATCCCAGTATAACTTGAACTCGTTGTTTTCAAGAATAGGCTCTGGATTATATTTGTAGTAAGGCACCTTTCCTACCTGCAATAGTTTTAACTTATCTGCTAACTCTTGGTGTATTATCTTAGCGGCTGAATCGTGTCTTTCCTTATACTCGGTTGCGGCAAACGCTTGGCATCCTCCAGTTACGTGCTGGGTCGTCTCTGATGTTCGACAGCCATATCTACATTGGTCATTTTTTATTGAGGGATCTTTGATAATGAATTTCCGATAGTTTTTTGTCGGAATAACCTGGTCTTGGATAGCCAACAAGAAGCCCTCCGTTTCCGAAAACATCTGTCCTGAAATCAACCAGTAGTTCGACGCTAAATTGTCGACATTGTCCTGGTTGACCTCATTTGGATGCCGTCCATGAAGTGGCTTCTGTAGCCAAGCTTGTAACTTCTCTTGGTCTGTTCGGTGGTGAGAAGCAATATCCCGTTCCCTCAGCTGTACCGGCGTTAAATCGTCTGCCTCGCATATTGCTCGATGTAGTGTGGAAGAGTCTGCTAACCTATGGAAATAAGAACGTAAGTTTATTATTTGTTGATCGAGCTGCTTACCAATATCGACCAATCCTCTTCCTCCTTGATGTCTTGGAAGCATTGTACGTTCAATAGCACTCCGAGGGTGGTGTTTGTGTGCTTTTGTTAGGAGTGTTCTTATTTTTCTTTGCAGGCCTTCGATGTCCGTCTTGCTCCATTTTACTAAACCAAAAGAGTAGCTAAGGGCAGAGCATGCGTACGTGTTGAGCGCCTTATACAAATTTTTATTTTATTTATTTTATTATTATTATGATTTACAAGCCAGACGGCTTCGCACTCCCTCCAGGGAATATTCACTCATACCAGGTACACAAAGGTACCAAAAGTATGAAGCTCTGTGGGAACCCTTTCCATGTTATCGGGTCCTAGGTGACGTGGTCTGCTGTATTTCCCATGAACTTTATTATTATTATTATTATTATTATTTTTTAAATTTTCGACCGTGTTATTCGATCCGCCATTTTAAATTTGTAATCAGCGAGCTCTAGAATGCTTATAAAGTTATTTTCATCAAAATAACAGAATTTAGAAAAAGTACACGCAAAGAGGTAGAGTGTACTCTGTTTTTTACTTGCATTCGAGTAGATTAGTGAAACACCAAATTCAAATTAACATATTTCTGTAAAAAAGACATTTCAAAATTGATTTTAAAGAGAAGGATCATATATATTTTCAGGTGCTCCTACTAGTTTTGTAAAAAAAACCTTGTAATTTTACTTAACCTTAAATATGTCGAAAAACAGAGTTCTTTTGCATTTTTAAGTTAGGATCTCTCAAAAACCTGACCTGATAGAGCAATTCAAATTCAGCTCACCAAAATCCTTCGGAAAAATGTACTTGAGTTTCTGTTACTAAAGAAATGTTGTTTGCCTCTGTAATTAATAGTAAACCTTGAAGCTAAAACATATATAAAAACGTAAGAATGATTACGATTTGTATTTGTTTTTAAGTCGTAAATTATTTTAAGTTTTATGAGCTGTTTTGCAACCAAAAATGAATTTTATGAAATTGTAATATCACAGTGTCATCAAACTTTTACCAAAATTACATAATTGTCCGAAAATATCCACTAACGAACAATTGCCGTATATGAGGATGAGGTTTCATTATATTTTATAGTAAAATATTGGTGAAACCAGTTTAATGGAATCGTGAATTCATTGAAGATGATGCAAGAAGATGGAGACTTTCAGATGCAATCAATTCTGATGTTTGCAAGAGCCCAGTGATTTTGGTTTTATCATGGTTTAGTTTGATTTGGTGGTTTTGTCAGTATACTTAGATTTATATTAATTTATAATTTTCATGTCTATCGCATTTCCAATTATTCAATCATCTATATAATCACGTTAAGACAGTGGCTGTTTTATATGTTTCGTGTGCTGCACATGCAGAGATAGTCTTCTATTTTCTCTCTCTTTCCATCGGCATAACGTTTTCACTTATATGCGATCTTACTTTATTATTATTAGTTCTATGGCCGCTTTGAATAAGTATCCTAAATGCTAATACATTACCCTAAATCATTTCCTATTTAGGACACTGAGTAAGAAAGATTGGCAGTTTCTAACCTAGGAAAATTAAATACAGAGTATTCTTAAAGTTGAGTAATTTATTTTAAGAGCTTGTAGAACTCATAAAGAAAAATCTGTTTACAAAAACGATTTTTCTTTACGAGTTCTACTAGCTGTTAAAATAAATGACTCAACTTTAAGAACACCCTTTATTAAATGTCTTTATAAGCCCTTATCTAGATATATTTTTGTTTGAAAAAAGGACGCTGTTTTTATCTCAAATTCTGGCAGCTTAAGAAAAAACACAACCAACACTGCAAGGGAGTTTTCATTCTTCAGGGCCTGCTTTCATACTTAAGCCACTTTTGTAAAATTTAATAAGAACAAAATAATATTATGTATAACACTAATTGTCACTGCTTGAATCCAAGCACGATGATGTTAAATATGGTTTTTTAAAACATCCTGTAGAAATCATAATACATTAGCAAGCAAAAAATTTAGGTCATTTAAAAAGTTGAAAATCATTTTAACGTAGTTTATTGGATGCAATCGTAACCAAAATTATCATGCGCGACAATATTCTCTTGTGAGATATGCTCTATAATTCTCTTCTGAACTTTTGAAGTTAACTGTACCTAACGTGACCATTTTTATTTTTACTCATAACGGGACATTGTCAAACTTATGGTGATAATTATAATGTTATAATAAAAACCGACTTTTATATGTTAAGAACATATATTTAGATAACAATTACCATCGCTATTAACATATCTTTAAGAACAGACACCTGAAGCTGAGATATTTGAGATTTTCACAATTTATTCGTCAATAAGAATATATGTCATACCGGTACATTTGTTTCAGACAGAAAAAGAAAATATTCAATTAAAATGATAAAATTTGCATGGTTTAGATTGTTAGTGTGGAAGTGTGTAAATACTTTCAGCCAACTACTTTTAGTTAAAACAGATTATTCCAATTTGCCAGTTTTTGAGGTGTAATGTAGTTAGAAATTAGTGAAAATTCATCAAATATTTCTGCATCTTTATTACAATCAACGTATCATCTTTCAATCAAAATATCTAATAACTTTTGAACATGTCCAATTCTTTATTAAACATAGTTCACTGATCCAAACATTCACAGACTGTTTTGTAAAATTTTGTAATTTTCACCAATTCATCGTCGATATCATAGTTATCTTTTAATTTTTTTAATAAACTTCGAACTGTATATGATAGGAAATGAGTAGTCTGCTTTTGAGTCAGATTTTCTTTTAGTTGATTAAATTCGTTTGAAACTAATTGCCGAAATATTCTGCCCTACAATTTTCAGCTTAGCTTTGTCACAATTTAATTTTGCCCTTAAGTTCACTAACCTTATTTTGCAAATACTGTACGTTATGGGCAACACAGTATCATTTTTCTTAAGTATTTCACAGGAAATCTTTGAAGAAAAGCATTTTTATTAAGTACAGTTTCGATTAATTTTATTTACCATTATTTTGTCCTGCTTTGGTATTTCACTACACTGTGTTTGAGTATTTTCTTATCAATATCAAACCTACTGCTACCTTTTTTGTAATCAGATATATCTTGTATTTTTCCCTGCCATTTATATTTGGATTTGAATGGGATTGTATGTATATTGGGTTGCTGAAATCAGGAAATTTCTATTGATGTATTAACATATATTTCTTGAATTTAAAAAAAAAATCCGAAATTTACAAGTTTTAAAATCCAAGAAATACATATTTATCACAAAAAGAAAAGAAACAATCGACCCTAAAACCCCAAAATATATCTTTATAATATTCTAAAGTGGTTAATTTTACATCTAAATGAGACCTAGAATAACATAACCGTTGGTTTTCAATTATGCCTATATTACACTTGGTAAAAATCAATTTTGAGCTGAAATCTTTTAAAATTTAAAAACCCATGCAGGTTTGTTTTAATAGTTGTTAATTTAAGGCTCCTTACCCGATATTTTTTGGGTTTAGACTGATTCCTTCATTGACATGTGCAAACTGCCTTAAATCTCTGCCTCCAGGTTTATCCTGGTAAAAAAACCATAACTATCAATCTGGTAAAAGATACGGTACACGAAAACTCAACAAAATTACCAGGGTAATTTTTGCCTTTCCACATCAGAATCTCAAAAATTTGGCATATAAAAATTGAGATTGAAGTCTGCAGCTGCTTCGGCCGAATCAAACCAGGAAAATGTGAAAAATCAAGGTAAAATGGCCTCCATTTATAACCATGGACAGCTTACGCACTAACCGACGTCCGTTAGGCGCGTTCAATTATCACGTGTGAAAGAAATGACAGTTCAAAAAGAATTACACTGGGCAACAACAGTTGGCTGAAATGCATTTGTTAGTTAAGTCAATTCGTTAATCATTAGCATTTTCGACTCAAAACAAAAATATTAAATCTAATAAGTATTCCGGGATTTTTCTTAAATTCAAGAAATATATATTTATACATCAATAGAAATTTCCTGATTTCTGCAACCCAATATACATACAATCCCATTCCAATGCCAATATACATGGCAGGGAAAAAAACAAGATCTATCTGAATACAAAAAAGGTAGCAGTAAGTTTGATATTGATAAGAAACTATCTAAGCACAGTGTAGTGAAATACCAAAGTAGGACAAAATAATGGTAAATAAAATTAATCGAAATCGTACTTAATGGAATACTTTTCTTCAAAGAAACTCTGGGAAATACTTAAGTAAAATGATACTGTGTTGTCCATAACGACAGTATTTGCAAAATAAGGTGAAATTAAATGAACTAGCGTGACATTTTGCCTTGATTTTTCACTTTTTCCTGATTTGATCCGGCTGAAGAAGCTGTAGACTTCCATCTCAATTTTTAGTTGCCAAATTTTTGGAATTCTGAGATGGAAAGTCGAAAATTATCCTGGTAATTTTGTTGAGTTTTGGTGTATCGTATCTTTCACCAGGTTAGCAGTTATGGTTTTTTTACCGGGATAAACCTGGAGACAGGGATTTTGGGCAGTTTGCACGTGTCAATGAAGGAATTAGTCTAAACCCCAAAAACATAAGGTAAGAAACCTTAAATTGGCAATTATTAAAACAATCCTGCATGGCTTTTAAATTTTAAAAAATTTCAGCTCAAAATTGATTTTTACCAAGTGTAATTTAGGTAAAATTTAAAACCAACCGTTATGTTATTCTAAGTCTCATTTAGATCCAAAATTAACCAATTTAGAAAATACTTTAGAAAATTATTAAGATATATTTTAGGGTTTTAGGGCCGATTGTTTCTTTTTTTTTTGTGATAAATATGTATTTCTTGGATATTAAAACTTTAAGTTTCGGGATTTTTTTTTAATTCAAGAAATTTATATTAATATATCAATAGAAATTTCCTGATTTCTGCAACCCAATATACATACAATCCCATTCAAATGCGGATATAAATGACAAGGAAAAAAACAAGATCTATCTGAATACAAAAAATGTAGGAGTAAGTTTGATATTAATAAGAAAATACCTAAGCACAGTGTAGTGAAATACCAATGTAGGACAAAATAATGATAAATAAAATTAATCGAAACTTTACTTAATAAAATGCTTTTTTTCTAAGAATCTCTAGGAAATACTTAAGGAAAATGATACTGTGTTGCCTATAACGACAGTATTAGCAAAATAAGGTTAAATTAAATGAATTAGCCATAATGAACTTAAGTGCAAAATTGAACCGTGACAGCTTGATGAAAGTTTGCTGACTGAGTGGTGTAAAGTTCGACACATATTGTCCGAGGGAGCAGAAGTCTTTAATTTCCGCGCACCTGCCGAACACTCCTACTCCAGCTCTTTCATCTTGTCGAGATCCACCAGTAAACCACCAGGTCCCATTTGCCGGATTTTGCTCCTCCCAATCCTCATTACTTGGAAAACGTATCTCAAGAGAGTGGTTAGGTTTCAGGAGTAGCGTCATGTAATCTGTTTGCATGGGGAGTAATGGACATGTCTCTACCATACTTTCCCAAACACCCGAGTAGCCCCCCGTTCCAGTTTTGAGATGCAATAGGTAACTGAGACGGTACGTAGCCCTTAGGGCTTAGTTGTCTATGTATAAGTGAATAGGAGGTAGATTCACCAGGACTTTCAAAGTCCTAGAGGGGCAGTCCTCATCGTACTCTTTAATCTCACATTAGCCGGTGTTTGCGCTTTGTTGTACTAGGCCGCCATATAATAGCGGCGTAAGTGATCATGGGGCGGACCACCATAGTGTATATCCAAAATAACACTCTCCCCATGTGCATCCAAAGGCTCGTTGACAAGTCCAGCCTCATTATAATCATTCCAACTCACTCGAGAATCCAGAATTACTCCCAGGTTTCCTTGAAGAATCTTTCTCATCAATGTAATTGATGACGTTTTTCTCTTTTTTTTGTAAAGAGAGATAAATTTTCTAGTAAAGCTGGGAATATACCAGGTGACTTTAAGGGGGCACAGATATCCATTGACAGTTTATTATATCATATGTCACTATCATTTTAACTAACTTCTAGTCATGATATGCTAAGGGGCATTTCTGTTATTCTTCATATTGATTTAGGCTTGGAAAGTACACTCTTGGAGCTAACCCACTTCTGTCGTGGTTTGAACTCCTTCGAAAGAGCCAGTGCTCCAATTCAGGAACTAGCATCTCTAGACGGTATTTTGCAGAGGCGGCATACTGAGGGCATACTTTCTATGCTTTCGCAGTATGTTTTCCATACGTTCCTCTGTAAGTCCCTTATTTGTTTCTTGTACTCTCTCTGGACAGTTTTATATTCTACCTAGTTAATTTCAGTACGGTGTTTTTAGGGCTTTTTTTGAAGACTGTTTCCCTTACCTCAAGTCATGACTGGCAATCGGAGGATTGGAAAAATTAAAAAAGAATAATATTATTAAAAAAAAAATAGGAAAGGACAGTTTTAATTCACATTTACTTGTATTATTAGGATATAATACACTATAGTGATTTACGATATGCAAATGTAAGCTTAAAAATAAAAATTCAGAGTAACAATGTCAATGTGACCTAAATTTTTTACTGGCCAATATAATTTTCCGAAATTAAAGTATATTCAATTTTAGGTCATATTAACGCCCTAGTCTTCCTAGTGTCAAGAATCAACATTTACACAGTGCAGATTTTCTAAATATAACAGAAATATTAGGAATGTATTTTAATTTAATCCATGCTGGAAACATTACACTGTATACCATGTACCAATTTGGAATGTACGAAAAAATTTTTAAAAGATTATTTAAATCAATAGAAAAAGATTTTGAAATCCACAAAATATATTCCGAAAAGAACGTATTCAGTAAATACCACTGTTCCTTTGCTCATAAGATACGATATTATCAAAATTTTTACACCTGCTGTGTAATAAATTATCATCACCAAGTGCTGAATTATGCAGACTCGTTTTTTAGCGCATGTCATTTTGTTTATGTCATTTTTTCTCAGACATTCAGTATTCTGTATGTGGGATTTCTTATCACGCATTCGGGACATGTAAATGTGAAAGTTATGGGAGAGTTTTTCTCAAGTTTTTATGCATCGGTTATTTCGTTTTATATTGCTAGAAAATCTGATGCTTTATTTAATAAGGTAAGTCTAAAAAATATGGAATTTTTAAGGTCTTGCACTGTATCTAAACAGTTGACTTTTCTTCTTAAGTTCATTAAAGGAAAGGTGAGCAGTTCTTTTCTGGAAATTTCAGCCTGGTTCTCTCTTGATACGCGTTCCAATTACTTCAGAGATTCGTTGATAGAGCTGTCTCGAACCTAAGCGAAATTCACAGAAAGAAACTACTCATTTCAAATTACCATTCTGTAGTTTTTCAATTTATTGGTAGAACGTAGAACTTACATGCTTTATGACAAATTTTAACATATCGTATATATATATATATATATATATATATATATATATATATATATATATATATATATGTATATGTATATATATATATATATATATATATATATATATATATATATATATATATATGAAGCAAATTGCCAGCAGTCAATGCAAACTTCGTTCCAATCATATCCTTTCCGTGTTAGAGGTTACACAGTTTGAATAAGTTGCGATAAAACACAATCCATCCGATTCCACCACCATCGAGATGATGGCCCACCTGTACCACCATACCGAGAAGAAAAAAACTTACCCTCCCCGCCACAGTGATACTGATGAGTCTAGTAGAGACGAAACATGTACCTGTTCCGTATCACTGTGGCGGAGACGGTAAGTTATGACTTTCTTCTCGGTATGGTGGTACAGGTGCGCTATCATCTCGATGGTGGTGGAATGGGATGGATTGTGTTTTATCGCAATTTATTCAAACTGTGCAACCTCTATCATGGAAAGGATATGATTGGAATGAAGTTT
The DNA here is from genome assembly GCA_034092305.1 of Diaprepes abbreviatus. Lineage (NCBI taxonomy): Eukaryota > Metazoa > Arthropoda > Insecta > Coleoptera > Curculionidae > Diaprepes > Diaprepes abbreviatus. Next base: position 1,021,762 of record JASJET010000235.1, on the reverse strand, counting down.
GCTTTTACTGATCGCAATTTGCTTCATCTATACACGGAGTTGCATATAGTTGTACGTTTGCTGAATGTGATTTCAGCACTACAACGGCATAGTGTGGATATATCCACTGCTATTGCATCTCACACGGAGAAATCCGTGAAAGCCGCATAAACATATATATATATATATATATATATATATATATATATATATATATATATATATATATATATATATATATACAGATACATACATATACATACATATATATATATATATATATATATACAGATACATACATATACATACATATATATATATATATATATATATATATAAAATACGTGACTTTCAAAAAGTTTTACTTTTGAGATTTATGAGAATCTAATATAGTTACCTTTTAAATTTTTTTTTATTATACAGGGTGTCACCAAAGCTCTGAAAGTATCAAAGTTTAGTTTTTTAAAGGGAACCCCTGTATATTATTGCATTATTGGATTTTCCGATCAAAATAAGTGCCTATTTTAATAAGGTTTTAAAGGTTTTTAAAGAAATTGAATTTTGGCAAAATCTAACCTAATTTTCATGTTTCAAACACTTACGAAGTATTTCAGTTATGTACTCGAAATTTAAAGTGAAGTGTAACAATAAATCATGTTTTATATCCCAAACATGCTATATTATACAGGGTGTCCAAAAATTAAAACTAATCAAATAAGAACTTTTAAGTGGCTATAACTTGATTAATTTAAATAGAACGCTATAGTTTTTAACTTACCAGAAAATGTACCTTTTAAATACATATCGAATGATATAAGGGTGTTCTATAGCTAAGTCTTCGCGTTTTCACAGAATACGCCAAATAATGTATCTAGTTGCCTATGGCATTTAGAAACGTCAGATAATTCATTTAATCTGTCAGTTTAGTCGGCAAAGTCTGTTGCTATAATAGCGGTATTATTTTTTGTAACTGTGAAACTTCATTTATTGAATTGAATTATTTGAATATTGTTGTGTTATTGCTTTGTTAAAATGAAGATTTATCTAAAGGAAGAGCGTATTTATATGATTTTTATCAGTAGTAGCATGGATCAGTGCAATGTTAACTCAGAGAATAATATATGCTGAGCTTAACAATGTAACTGTTAAAGCACTGTCAAGTCGGGGCTGTCCACAGAGAGGAGTGCAATCGCTTTTACTGGGAACCTTGTGGTGGACAGCCTGTTGAGTGAACTGAGTGATGCTGGTTTGTATACACAGGCCTATGTTGATGACCTGGTCATTTTGTGCCCTGGTCGCTATATCCGGGACCTGGAGGGGCCAATGATGCGGACCCTGCGAATCGCGGAATTATGGTGCCACGGGGAAGTGCTCGGAATAAACCCGGACAAGGCCGAGGTGGTACTTTTTACAAAAAAGAGGAAGATGGGGAGACTTCCCCCCTCCATATTGGTGGACTCTTCAATTTAAGGGGACAGTTAAATACCTAGGAGTAATTCTGGACTTACGACTGAGTTGGAATGATCATATTGAGGCTCGAACCAAGAAAGCCATATGTGCTTTCTGGGCTTGTAAAGGAGCCTCTGGGTGGGACACCTAAAGTGCTATTTTGGATATACAATATGGTGATCCGCCACATGATAACGTACGCCGCTATTGTATGGTGGCGTAGTACAGCAAAGCGTAAACACATTCTTCAACGTGACAAAGTTTAAAGAATGGCTTATGTGGGAATAATAAGTGCGATGAGGACTGCTCCTATCAGGGCTCTTGAAGTCCTGGTGAACCTGCTTCCTCTTCACTTATACATAGAGAATAAGGCCCTGAAGACTGTTTATCGTCTCAGTTGCCTTGGAATTGGAACAGGCGGCTACTCAGGTGTCTGGAAAAGCGCAGTGGAGAGGTGTTCATCACTCCTCATGCCGACAGAATACATGACGTCGCTTTTAAAACCCAACCTCTACCTGAAGATATTTCTGCCGAGTAGAGAGGATTGGGAGGGAATAAAATCTTCTGAAAAAAATGGATCCTGGTGGTATACTGATGGATCTGGACAAGATGAAAGAGCCGGAGCCGGAGTGTTAAACAGGAGCATAGGAGTTAGAGAGTACTACCCTCTCGGACAATGTGCAACAATCTTTACAACGGAAATTTATGCTATTTTGCAGTGTGCCCATCTCTGTGAAAGGGATCTAGACAAGAATAAGGTAATAAATATATGCTCAGACAGTAAGGCTGCGATATTGGTACTGAACTCCAGTGTCGGAACTTCGCCACTAGTGTCTGAGTGCAAGGACATACCAAATGGTATGACAAGGAACGGCTGCACAGTCAGACTCGTATGGGTTCCGGGTCACTCGGGCATACACGATAATGAGGAAACAGACCTGTACCAATTGCTATTGGCAAAAGGGAATTAAAATCGTTGCTGGAAAGCAAATTTATTTAATCATGGAGGGGAGCTCCTGGAATGAGGTGCGTTAAGGAACAGATAACTGGGCCTAGCGCAAGGCGTACTAAGTAGCTTCTCTCCTTAGAAAGGAAAGAGCTGCCAATTTTGGTGGGATTGTTGACAGGACATTGTCACCTCAGGGGCCATCTTCATAGAATCGGTGTCGAAGACGACCCGAAGTGCAGATGGTATTTGGAGAAGAATGAAACTGTTAACCATATCCTCAGAGAGTGCCCAGCACTCAACGGACTGAGAGAGAGATATTTCGGAGATACAATTTTGTTACCGGAAGCAGTTAGGCAAGTTCTATTAACGAGGCTGCTTGGATTCTCAGAGGTGATCGGTCTCGAATAACCTGCAGCTGTAATGGAACAAATATTAATTATTTTACACTGTTCAAGGTGAACTATATTCCGTTAAAATGAATAATTAAATAATCACTCTGTGAATAGATTTCTCGTGGGAATAGGGTAGTTATATTTTCCAAGAAAGTGTAAAGGAAAATAAATCAGTTATCGAACTTATGAAGACGTAATAAGACCCTCTCTTAGAATTGCCTATAAATCTGTCTAATTAATCCCGCCCTGGTTATGTAAATAAAAGCGAAAGATAAGGGAGGTTTATAACATATGGTATATGCACAAACCGTTAAAATGTCTTAGAATATTGAACGATTTTCCCATTATTAGGAAACAAAAGAATGATCAAATAAACTCACTATAATAGAAATATATCGTTTGGCCATTTGTAAAAAGAATTTTGAGTAATCAATATTTTTTCTATTCACAAGAACTAACGAGTTAAGATGTTTATTGTCAAAACAGCCAAGAAAAGTTAACAGTTTTTTTTACAGTCTTTAACATATATTCTTTTCGTTATAGGAAGACGTTAGTTTGTTTTACTACTCTGTTATATAAGAATTCGGATTTAGACGCTCAGAGGCCAATTTGGGAATCAAACATCCGATATAGAATAGCTAACGCCCTCAGCACGTAACGATCGAAACCTTCCAACTTTAAGGGAAAGAAATTGACGTTTACAAGGTTCATCGGCTAATATGGGTACAAACGGGAATCAGAGAGGTGTCGAGGGGGTGTAAGATTCGAAGACACTCTTTTAAGGAATAGTAAATGGCAGTCACAATTTGAAACTCGTTAGAAGGTTACCGTGAGTACCAGTGCCGTAGAATAATTACGTCACGGGTATAATCGTCGGGAAAGAAGGTTTTCTTTGTTTGATTTGTTTTGATTTAATTTGGGAAGTTAAGGAAATATCATGGGTTATTTTAGTCGGGCATTTCGCGATTTATATACGGTTTGATTAAGCAATATAAATAGCTGTTTTTCGCATTTTACTTCTTTTTCTGTCTAATATTTTATTAAGCTATTAATACGTGTTCTTCAAAATTAGGTTTTATATTTTTGGTTATTAAATCGGCCAAGAAGACCAATTATGTCAGTTTTCTTAATTGTTATTAGTTTTTAGTTTTTTATTGTAAATAATTCGTTTTTATTCTATTTATTTTTGTTAAATAGGTATAAGTGTTTTGAGAAACTTGTTTTATTCAATTTAATTAAAACCTTCACGCGAATTAACTTGCGGGCGCGCTGTTGCGAGACCTACAATACAAGAGATGTCTTCTGACCAACTAATTAGCAGCCTTTCCTGAGTTCTGAGTTGTGATTGGTAAGCTTAAATAACCGTAGTTGTTTGGAACTAAAGCTGCAAGAGAGAAGATGAACGTCCAGATTTCCAGACTGTTACAATACAATAGTTACAAATTAATGTATGGCAACAATCTGGTTATAGATAGAATGGCTAACGTTACCTCAATATGTCATTGGCAGGAGTCTATAATCAAATTCTGTCACACTTCTACGGTGGGATGTAAAGGGCCAAATGGAGGCCTAGGCTTCGATGATCTAGTATCACCACCCCTTTTTCATTCATTCATTCATTTATCCTTGAAGAATGTCATCAAAATTGTTTGTTGGCTTCTCGAGTCTATTTTCGACGGTTTCCTGAAAGAAACCATCCTAAACCAGACGTTTTTGTGAGAGTATTAAACCAGTTTCAGGAAACTGGAAGTGTCAGTTATAAAAAAAACTATTATAAGGAAAAAAAAAGGATGAAGAAAATGGTTTTACTTTACTTGGTTCAGTGATCGAAAATCCCAATATTAGTCAGAATCGAATCATATATCCGAAAATACTAACATTAGCCAAGCAAGTGTTTCAGGGATTCTTAGCAAATACAGATTTCATCCTTATAAAATCCAGCTTTGTAAAGAGCTTTACGGAAATAATTTTGACAACCGAACTAAATTCTGTTTGTGGGTGTTAGATAAAGTGGCAGAAAATGAACACATTTTTGATAATGTGTTGTTTAGTGATGAATGTACTTTTCATAACAATGGTTTTGTGAATAGACACAACTTTCATTGCTATTCAAATCCTCATGCATACAGAGTTATGAGAAACCAGAATACGAGGTCGGTTAAAGTGTGGGGAGGAATACTGTGTCCATATTTAATTGGACCCTACTTTTTCGAAAGAACTTTAAAACAGTTTGATGTTTCGCGATTTTCTTTTACATCAACTTTCAGTGTTATTAGAAGATGTTTTTTTTAAATGTTAGAACAACTTCAACTGGATGCCCTCATTATCATCGCTAGGTTCGGCAATTTTTAAATGTCAACTTTCGAAACAGGTGGATTGGGAGAGACGAAATTGGCCCCCAAAATCTCCGGACTTAACTCCCCTAGACGTCTTTTTATGGGGATACATAAAAGGAATTGTCTACAATGCGTCCCCGACAACACCACACGATACACATAAAAGACGCTTTTCAAACTATAACCCCGCAAATGTTGTGCAGAGTTAGCAGTGGTTTCGAAAAAAGAATATGTAAGTGTTTGGAAATGGATGGTCGGCATTTCGAACATCTACTATAAATATTTTGCTTCTGTCTTGTGTTATTGTCCATATGTTATTACCATTATTGCTGTTATAGCCTGTTGGATGACTATAAATCGCGTTCCGAGCGTCTGAACATTTGTAAAGATATTTCTGATTATTATTCTTATAGTTGTAAATTACCTGTCATTTCCAAATAACATAGGCAACTTGATACATTAGAACATCTATTCAAAGAACACAAAATGATGCAGAAAACGATTATTTGGCGTATTCTGTGAAAACGCGAAGACTTAGCTATAGAACACCCTTATATCATTCGATATGTATTTAAAAGGTACATTTTCTGGTAAGTTAAAAAGTATAGCGTTCTATTTAAATTAATCAAGTTATAGTCACTTAAAGTTCTTATTTGATTAGTTTTAATTGTTGAACACCCTATATAATATAGCAAGTTTATTATAATTGGGATATAAAATATGATTTATTGCTACACTTCACTGTAAATTTCGAGTACATAACTGAAATACTCCTTACTATTTGAAACATGAAATTAGGTTAGATTTTGTCAAATTCAAATTATTTAAGAACACTTAAGGTTGAGGTATTATAAACCTTACTAAAATTGGCACTTGTTTTGTTCTAAGAGTCCCAAAAATACAATAATGTACAGGGAGTTCCATTTAAAAAACACACCCTGTATAATATGAAAAATAATATATCCCCATATATCACAAAAGTAAAACTTTTTGAAAGTCACCTATTTTGCCGCAATATTCCGTGCCATATAGGGGTGAATAACCTTGAATTTTTATAAATAAATTTTTGTGACCCAAAACTTTTATTTATAGTTTTTGTATAAAAAAAATTAAATGAATTTTGAATATGTTTTTTTAATAAAAAATTGTTTATACTTTGTTACATCTGTCTTTACTAGTTCTTATGTATTATGTTACAAAAGGAATATATATGTTAAAGAGATGCAAATAATTTGAATTATTCTTCGGCATATTTTCTTTGTGAAAAAGCTTTTAATAAATTATAAGTTATATAACGATCTATCAATAAATATAGATATATCGATAAAATTCCATATATCTAATTTATCGATAATCGCACAGCCCTAGTCCTAATATTGTTCTCAAGGTTGCATTTCGGTACGTGGTATTTGTAATGTGTATGTTACCTTGGTAATTTATTTTTTTTGTTGATTTTTAATTTTTGGCCACCTGACCATACGTTACTATATGTTTAACAACGGTGATTTATTACCGCTTTATGGATTCTAATCACCAAGTTTTATCACGGGATTTTGGTTTATAGAAACAAATAAGCACAGACTTTACAGTAAATGTTCTATTTCAGGTTTCATAACAGCAATTTCTCTATTTATATTAAAGCTAAGTGTTGCCGGTTTTGACACTTTAAATTAATCGAATCATTTTCAAGTTGTGTTGATGTTCTACATGGTGGATATGTATCAATCTATATGGCTGAAATACTCAATGTATATAAAAGTATTTTTAATAATGTTATTCATACCATTAGAGTCGATATGGAACTCCACAAAAAACGTTTGTATAATGAGAAAAGTACATGGACTGGTTGTTCATTTGCCACCAAATTAAGGAATTATCAAAAATTATATGCATCCTGCGTCATAAACTATCTAACCAAGTATTTTCTTTCTCGACGTTATTTTTTAGTTCAATCGATTTTATCATTGTAATTGTTTGTCAAATTTTAATTTTTTTGTATATGGTTTTTTATAATTTTTTTATAAAAAGCCATTAACGAGACAGGCACTTGGGGAACTTGGTATTAGTTTATATACCATTGGGATACAGTTCATTATTGTCGCGAAGACTGAAAATCTTTATACATGGTAAGTGGTCGGTGCACATCATTATTTCATCAAAACCATAAATGTGAAAAAAAAATTCGGTTTCATCAGAGGTTTTAAATGTTTAAAATAAAATATTAAGAACGATACCAAATGGATTTCAGTCAACGTAGACATAGCAACTTTCAAAAATACTCCTGTCTTCCTATTGAATTTGTAGCGATTTCATTTAAAAATTTATTGCAGGTATCTGAAAGTTTGAAGTCGTAGGGGCAGGCGCGGATCCAAGGGGGGGCGGTGGGGGGCGATCCCCCCCCAAAGCTTTGAGTTTAGGAAAATGGACCCAATTTTTCCTCTTATACTACAGTTTATTCAAGAACTAGAGAGAGTAATAAATCATTTTTTACCCTTTTTCTCTTCGCAAACTACCTGTGTTCTTTAGTCCGGTGTTTTTAGCAAATTTGTAGGACACATATATTTTTCATAGGAATGGGTTAGAAATTTTATAATCAAAAATACCGGTCTATATAATAGACTAAACGTAGGATTATTCTCTCAAAAAATTCTAAGTTATAATTTAAATACTTACAAAATATCCATTGTCCAAATTACAAAAGTTAATAAACATAGATAAAAAAATAAATTCGTCCATATAATAATAAATGTTATTGGGGCTATCGGTCATTTTATTATTAATTAAAAACATTTTTAAGGTATTTGACGTTTCAATTTATTGATTTCTTAAACCATCTGCAGAATTACAATTAAACACTAAAAAGGGATTCAAATGTAATTACTTTTTTTTTATGTTGTAATTAAAATTAGACCTACTTATTTTTATTTCTATTGTACTGATATCTTAATTTAATTTACTTTTATATATGGAATTACGATAGCCCCAAAAAAATAAGATAAACATGTTAATTCTACACGCTTAAGAAAAAGACACAAACACAATAATAAAATAATAAAAAACTTACAGCTAATTAGAATTATATATATAGAAAATTAAAGAGTGAGACACACTAAAATAAAAATATATAAAAAAATAAAAAAACATATAAACATTAAACAATAAAATACAATAAAAACAAAAATTTTAAAAATAAATTGTGTTTACACTAGTAAACATTACGTATCTAATTCCTAATCAAAGTCAATGAAACTATCTTCGCTAAAATTAATTATAATTGGTTCCTCTATCTCACCGATTATGAGATCGAGTTCTCACATTTTGTTTTATTCTTTTATTATATGGATTTTTCCCAATTTTCCGCAGTAACTTTATTCAAAAAAATCTTTCAAAAGTTTAGTTAAATTAGTAATTTTATTACTTGTTTTGTTTCTAGCAACTCTACCTTTTACTTGAGAGAGATATTTACGTCTCCAACGGACAGTTTCCGGACGATTTATAAGAACAGATTTTCTATCTGGTTTTTCCCAGCAAAAATTAAGTTCTCTGAGCAATTTCCAGAGATCAGTTCTTTTAATTTCAGGTAAATCGCGATCTTCAATGATTTTAGTTAGAATTTTATAGATGGTTGGGATCTGCTTCTCATAATAAAATGTATATACAACCCCTTTAATTTCAGTTTCATTTCTTCTTCCAACGAGGTTTTTCGTTTGCCTGTGATCGAATGTGGCTTGGAAGTACTAACAATTACAGTCGTTTTTTCTCCTTGAGTATTCGGTACATAGTATATTTTCCAACTCCTGTCATGTTGGAACATATCTCAGCAGAGCTTTTAACATTATTATCTAGATATTGATATCTTAAGGCATCATAAACATTCATCGTAATAAGTTTTTCGTTGAGGAAAAAATGCCCTGGTTTAACGATTTTGGAATAAATATAAAGGTAAAAGCCATATCTTTTGGGTATCTCACTAATCTCAAATAATATATAAAAATAAGCATGAACTAAGAAAAAACTGTAAGTTGTACTTTGCTCTCTGACAGAAATTAAATTAAACTATCAGAAATTCTATGTTGCAGTAAATTTATAAAATATATTTAAATATAATGAAATATAATTAGATTTACGGCAGTTCTCAGTTACCTGCGGCACTGGAGCAGGTACGTTAGAGGTTTCGGTAACAGTTTTATTACTCTCTCTAGTTCTTGAATAGAGTATAGGAGTCTGTATGCTTGCGATCGCCTCCCCCCTCCCAGAAGCTTTGAGTTCAGGAAAATAGAACCCATTCTGCCTTTTATTATTAGGAATGAGTATGCTGCTTACACTCCCCCCCCCGTTGACAACTTGTTTCTCTTGCCATACTGTACTTTTGTGCTATTACCCCCCCCCAAAGAGAGAGAGGCTGGATCCGCCCCTGCGTAGGGGGCACCCAGTAGATGATCTTCTTCTTCTTTAGGTGCCGTCCTCGTTTCGAAGTTTGGCTATCATCAAAGCTATGCGTATCTTTGACACTGCAGATCTAAACAGTTGGCAGTTGTTGCAATTGTACCATTCTCTTAAGTTCTTTAACCATGCATGCCTTCTTCTTCCAATGGATCTTTTGCCTATTATTTTTCCCTGGATAATTAATTGCAGCAACTGGTATTTATCTCCCCTCAAAACATATTCCAAGTATTGCAGTTTGCGTTCCTTAATAGTAAGTACTAATACTTTCTCTTTCCGCATTCTTCGCAAAACCTCCACATTTGTTACTGTCTCTGTCCACGATATTCTTAATATTCTATGGTACATCCACATCTCAAATGCTTCCATCCTCTTGGTATCAATCTTTTTCAATGTCCACGCTTCCATTCCGTAGTAAAGAACTGATAGCACGTAACATCTCACAAGGCGAATTTTAAGTTTAAGGCTTAAATCTCGTCCGCAGAACACCCTCTTCATTTTAATAAACGTAGCTCTAGCTTTTTCCACTCTGATTCTGATTTCTTCAGAGCTATCGTTACTTTCGTTGATAACAGTTCCCAGATAATTATATTTTCTCACACGTTCAATTGTTTGATCATGCACCGTTATGTCAGGGAAGTTTTGTGGTGATTTAGATACCACCATTATTTTTGTTTTACTGATGTTAAGTGATAATTCATATTCTTCACTGCATTCTACTATTCTGTTAATTAGTATCTGAAGATCCTCCGAAGTTTCTGCAATTACAACCGTGTCATCGGCATATCTCAAGTTGTTTATTGGGATGCCATTTATTTTAATACCTATATTTTGCTCTGAAAGTGCTCTGTTTACGATGTCTTCTGAGTATAGATTGAATAAGATTGATGAAAGTATACATGCCTGTCTTACGCCTTTCTTAATCTCGAGTTCCTCCGTTGTCTCTCATTTCTATTCGAATATTCGCTTTCTGGTTATAGTAAATCTTGGAAATAATCCTGATGTCTCTTTTATCCAAGTTTTTTTCTACCAGCAGTCTCATTAGATGATCGTGACGTACTTTATCGAACGCTTTATTGTAGTCAATGAAGCACATATACATATCTTGGTTCATATCTAGACATCTTTGGCAGATGACGTTAAGTGCAAATAGTGCTTCTTTTGTTCCAAGCCCGTTCCGAAACCCGAATTGAGTATCACCAATATCCACATCTAGTTTTTTGTGAATTCTTGTGTGAATCACTTTGAGGAATACTTTAATGTGTGTCCCATTAGGCTTATTGTGCGATGGTCAGTGCACCGTTTTGCGTTTGTCTTTTTTGTATGGTGACAAAAGTTGACAGGAGCCATTCTTTCGGTATTTCTCCTGTTTTGTAAATGCAGGTAAAAAGGTCGACAAGAATATTCACTGATTCACCTTCCACAAGCTTGAGAAGTTCCGATGTAATCCTATCTGGACCCGGTGATTTACCATTCTTCAGTAGATGATAAATACGTAAAAAAGTGCAGCTAGATCAGCCTTGTTTTTTTATAAACAACATCCAAAGTCGGAAAATTCGATTTTTTGTCCGTAGAATTTTCCGGTTACATTTTAGAGAAAACTTATCCAAATGAAAGTTGTGAGTATTGAAAAGATCTTTAACTTCGTTTTTTATACGTCAAAATCGATAAATAATTTATCGAGATAATGGGGAGAAACCACCTTTTTGCACTATTTTATAAATGTTAATAACTTTTGCAAGAAAGGTCAAAAGTGATGTATAACTCCATGACGATAAGGCCATTATGTGCCTGTATAACTGTGCGAAAGCTGGACCCAATCGGTTTGGTAGTTTATGAATAATCTTAATTGTTTATCCCAGACACTGAATGTTCAAACAATTGTCCTTGCCCTGAGGATGATTCGACAGATATTTGCAAAAGCGGAATGAATTCTTGGAAGTTCAAACTACAAGTAAAGATGAAAAAACGATGGATTTTTAAAAAAATTGTTGTTAAAAAAATCGTTTAAAGAAGGGGTACCTTTTATACATATAAACAATTGGAATAACTTTGCTAATTATAATGATACAAGTTTGTAAATAAGTGGACCTGAAAGCTGGTGAAAAAACACGATTTAAAAAAAGTCTCCTACAACCAATAGGAGCTAAGATAGCATTTGTTTTAAGTCATATCTCTTTTGTTGATAAATATTAAGAGTCTAAATTTTCACAAGTTTTAAACGAAGACCTATATTTTATGATGCAATTGATAAGTATGAAATTCATGCATCGTTAGTAAAGTTATAGCTTTTCGAAATGAAGGTACTTTTGCGAGTGCGTTGTAGCGAGTGATGGGGGAAGCTCGGCTTTCTCACGGTGTGCTTCTGAAATTCAAACTTTGAGTTGGAGCGCGAATCAAAATTGTACAATATCTGGGGTTTTAGTTAATGTAGAGCCTTCATTTTTTCTAAACTGGGGTAACTCGACGAACTAACTTATTTTCATTATCATAGGAAATCGGGAAATACCGGAAAATCGACATTTCACCAGAAAAGACTGTCTTCGTTTAAAATTTGTGAAAATTTCGACTCTTAATATTTATAAACAAAAGAGATATGACTTTTTTAAAAAAATGCTATCTTTGCTCCTATTGATCGTAGGAGACTTTTTTTTTAAATTCGTGTTTTTTTCACCAGCTTTCAAGTTTACTTATTCACAAATTTCTATCATTAAAATTAGCAAAGTTATTCCAATTGTTGATACGTAAAAAAAGTACCCCTTCTTTAAACGGTTTTATTAGCAACAATTTTTTTTAAAACCCATCGTTTTTTCATCTTTGCTTGTAGTTTGAACTTCAAAGAATCCATTCCGCTTTTGCAAATATCTGTAGAATCATCTTCAGGGCAAGGACAATTGTTTAAACATTGAGTGTCTGGGATAAACAATTAAGATTATTCATAAACTACCTAACCGATTTGGTCCAGCTTTTGCATAATTATAAAGGCATATAATGACCTTATCATCAAGGAGTTATAAATCACTTTTGGCCTTTCTTGCAAAAGGTATTAACATTTATAGAATATATGAAAAAAGAGGTGATTTTTCGCCATTATCTCGATAAATTATTAATCGATTTTGTCGTACAAAAAATGAAATTAAAGATCTTTTCAAAGCCCATAATTTTTATTTGGACAAGTTTTCTCTAAAATGTAACTGGAAAATTCTACGGACAAAAAATCGAATTTTCCGAATTTGGATGTTGTTTATAAAAAAAACAGGGCTGATCCAGTTGTACTTTTTTACGTATTTATCATCTACTGGGTGCCCCCTACGACTTGAACCTTTCAGATATCTGCAATAAATTTTTTCACCTTCTTTCGTAGGAAGACTAGAGTAAAAAGGAGTTTAGTATGGTAGCCGAGTGAGTTTTCGTAGCCGATAAACAAACATTACTCCAACAAAGATTTTTATATGTATATAACTCCACTGATGAAACCATTAAGTGATCGAAACTAGTATGGAGAGATAACCAGAGTGGAATTCGTGAGAATATACTATCTGTCCCCTTTTTTAACGGTCGTAAAGAGAATAAAATAACTTCTCCAAATACATAGACTTTGAAATACTTTAGTTTTATTAATTATATATATATATATATATATATATATATATATATATATATATATATATATATATATATATATAGTCAAAAAATGTTATTACAAACCCAAGGATCAAATATAGTGCCGATTGGAAGCGAAAATTGCAACATTAAAAATAATCATGGAAATAGAGCAATAAATTTCAAGCGAAAAATATTCTATAAAGTTTTTTCAAAAAGTTAATACTTTTTGAGTTATCCGTGATTGAAAATGTTCATTTTTAATTTTTAAAAAATGCATGTTTTTGAACAGTTTTTCACGAATAACTCGATAACCTTACATTTTATCTGAAAAAGTTATCAAATATGGATATTCTCCACTTGGTCAAGTTTGGTTAGTTGCACATTCGTACTTCCTAAACTCCGAAAAAATCAGAAAAATACAATAAATTTAAATCATTTCAGCAGTGTGCAAGAACAGAACCGTTTTTTAGCTATCGAACACGGACGTCGCTTATTTCGATGAACTCACACTACGGAGAATAATCAATCAATCCAAGCATTGTTAAATCAGGACGCGTTTTCTACGGGAATATGAAACCCTTCAGGACAAAAAATCTTTTATTTTAACTCTTTACCTTGTACTAAGCCTCGGTTAGTAGACTTTCTCAGAACGTACGATCGCTTCGGTTTATATGAAAGCCCATAAATTAAATATATTTTCCCATGAAGGTAAAGTAACTCTACGTATTACTAACTTTCGCCGTTTTTCCAACAAAGTAAGATTTGGTAAGGAATCAAGTACTCACACGATCTTTAAGGATTATAGAATTCATGTTATTGAAACAACGTAGGTTGAAAACCACGATTTGTCCTAAAAACGGAAAATCTCGTGGCCTCTGAGAGCTAAGCGCGATCAGAAGAAGGACCCAAAAAGCGAATTGACCTTAATTTCGCAAACTGACATTTCACTTTTATAGTTATCGTGACGTTGGGTGATGAGCCGAATCAGAGCCCAGCTAATTGATCTCTGGTTTTATCGCTTCGAAAAGACGAAGGTTACGAATTTTAGCATGTATTCTAATGTGATTTAATTTATTTAGGGAGTTTGGGGCAATATTAAACCTTTATTTAATTTTTCTTTCTGAATAAAACATATTGGTAATACATGATTTCATTAATTATTACTATGTTGTCTCCAAGAGAGTCTGGGCTGTAAGTTCAAATCATTCTTCCACGTCCTCCATGTTTTACTGTTTTTACAATATTCTTGAGTTTAACGCTTCTCCTAGTTTCCTCTACATAGTGAATCCATGTGAACCGAATAGACTGAACTTGCTCTCATCACACCAAATGACCTTATTCCAAAATTCAAGTTCTACACCCGAATTATTTCGTCACGTGCGATAGTTTCGAAATGTTGCCTTAATTGAAAAGATTTCCTGCAATTTTCCTAGAGTCTTAACTAATTTCGCTGCAATATTATCATGACTCATGTTCCGTTTTATATAGAGAAAGACTTTTTAATACTTTACCAAAATATTTGTCGGTGACTGTATGTAATTTTAATTTATTTTAGGGTAACGATTTGATTTCTTATATTCACAAATACCCCATAAGTCGCTTAACTTTAGAAGAATCACATTTGGTAAGTTTTTATTATTACAAACACCAATTATATACACTCTTGCAATACTTCTTTATCTCATTGTGCCATTGAGAAAGCTTCTGTAGAACCATCGTTAAAATATATACACCGTGTTCAAAAAGTATAGAACCCTCCGCTAACTTCATAAATACTAGCCATAGAAATGAATTACGGTATAAAAGTTGTACGAAATCGAATGGAGACTCTAAAAATGATCTTAATTGTGATCTTGACCTTGACCTTGACCTTCAGGTCACTTGAAGGTTATATTAAGAATTTCAAATAGAGACCCTTACTTTTCATCCTGGAAATGAAAAGAGCAAAAAATTTCACTATCGGATATGACCTTAGCAATAAGGTTGACGTCAAATTTTAAGGTCACAGCAAGATCAAATTGAACTTAACCAATTGTGTCGTTAATAGTTACTTTAAGAAAAATACCAATACAAAGGGTACTTAAAAATGATTTCTCTAAGCATATATTCAAGACAAGATCTGAAATCCCACCAGTTAAAGTAAAAACAAGGTTAAGCCATTCAAGGCAATACTAAGATCCAGCTAGTTAAGGCAGGATCTAAAATCAGATTCATATTTTTGGGGAGAGTTTCATTCAACCTTGTCCTGACCTTAAAATTTGACTTTGCCCTCATAGCCTAGGTCATATCTTGTAAAATTTTCTGCTTTTTTCATATCCGAGATCAAAAGTAAGGATCCCATTTAAAATTCTGAAGATGATCTTCAAATAATCTTAAAGATCAAGGTCAACGTTACGATAAAGGTTATTTTTAGAATCTCTGTTTGATTTTCTTTAAATTTTGTTTTAGTCAATTTTTTCTAAAGTTAGTATTTACGAAGTTATAGGAGGTTCCATACATATATACACATATATATATATATATATATATATATATATATATATATATATATATATATATATATATGTATATATATATATATATATATATATATATATATATATATATATATATATATATATATATATGTGTGTGTGTGTGTGTGTGTGTGTGTGTAATCGAAGGTTTTCGGGCATCCCGTGTATGTGCGGAGTCCCTCTCAGGACTGTAAGACAGCTGACGTTTTGGGTGAAATCTCATTCACCATTTTCAAAGCTCACTATATGGCGTCTACGAGCGAACTGACGCCTGCGACTCTGTCGATCCCGCGTGAGCGTCGGACGCATTCGTTTTCCGAATGGTACCGGTTAATCAGGTTGCGAGACCTGCTGCGCGTCATCGGTCCTGTTCCCAGTGTTTCGGGTTGCGTTGCCGAGTTGTAATCTGTTACGTTACTAACTGGTGAATGTTTTGTAAGCAGATTTTTCCAAGTATTAGGCACACGTTGGCTATCATATCTGCTATTTACACACATATACACACAATTATTTGCAGTAGTGAAATCACTTGCGTTTCAGTCGCAGTCCCTTACAGATCCAGAAAATTATCACAAAGAGATGAACGTACTGCAAGACGTACTAACAAAAAACGGTTATAAAAAAACATATAGACAAGGCTCTAAAAAACAAATACTTTGCCCCCAAAAATACCGAAAACCAAGAGAATAGCTCCAACGCTTTTGTTCCTTATGTAAGAGGCACCAGAGACAAGATGGCAAAAATTCTCAGGAGACACAACATTGAAACAATTTACACCACAGACCGTAAAGTAAAAGATCTCTTGCCAACACCTAAAGAAAGAATCTCTCTAGAAAACCAAGGAGTGTACGAAATTCCATGCGGAGAATGCAGCTCATCTTACGTAGGCCTAACCAACCGTAAAATAAACGCCAGAAGAGATGAACATATGAACGCTGTCAAGCAAAAAACAACTTCTTCTGCTCTGGCCCAACACTGGTTAAATACAGGACATAAGATATATTCCTCAGGAACAAAAATGCTATCGTGTGAAAACCTGTCCACAAGAGTTATAAGGGAAGCCATTGAAATTGCAAAGAGTCCCAACAACTTAAATAGCAGAGATGATAGCCAACGTGTGCCTAATACTTGGAAAAATCTGCTTACAAAACATCAACCACTACCACTTAGTAACGAAACAGATTACAACTCGGCAACACAACCCCAAATACTGGCAAAAGGGCCGATGACGCGCAGCAGGTTTCGCAACCTGATTGGCCGGAAACATTCGGAAAACGAACGCGTCCGACGCGCACACGGGACCGACAGCACTCGAGTCGCAGGCGTCAGTTCGCTCGTAGACGCCATACAGTGAGCTTTGAAAATGGTGAATGAAATTTCACCGAAACGTCAATTGTTAGATTTTTTACTAAGTAAAGAACCTAAACTCAAGAAGAGATAAAATGAAAAATATAAGATATATATTAAAAATAAAAAGGAGAATAAAGTCACTTTCCCAAATATATATATATATATATATATATATATATATATATATATATATATATATATATATATATATATATATATATATATATATATATATATATATATATATGTATTCATTTTTTGAATATTAACATTTTAATGATTTGTATTGCAGATAGAATCACTATTAATATCGTTAACCCATTACAGACCAAAATTAACAGCATCAGATATATTTGAAGTAAGAAGAAATATAGTTCCATCGGTAAGTGTTGGTAAAGAATTGAATAGAATGCTTACTAACTTTCAGTAGGTTGTTAAAAATATTTTTTTCAGTGATTCGTTCTGCGACGTTTAAAATGTGTTAAAGTAAAAAAAAAAACACGTTTTCAAGCCGACTTAAAATATTTATTAGTTTTGTTCACTGAAGGTGAATCTATTACATTGTCTTGGTCCTTTATTTTTCATTCGTTAAATGTAATTTTTAATTTTTTTCAGATTACTGGACATGTCGTAACATACACTTTGGTTGCAATGCAGTTTAACATATTTACAGTGTTTTATTAAAAGAATAAAACATTAGTGGTCAATAGTTTGATATAAAATGACTGGTAGTTTAATGTTGGATCAGCAATGGAATTAACATGGAATTATTTCTTAGTTTTAATTTTCTACGATTTGTTTCAAGTTTCACAATCACAACAACACAATTAACTTTTATCACCAGTCACGCTATCAGTACACTTACTAGCCTTAACGGAACGTATCACATTTTTCTTACACGATATCATGCTCACCACGTATGCTTCGTTCTTCACCTTTTAGAAAACTTATGAGAAGCTACATACAGCAAAACTTATTACCACCACTATAATGTTGTATAGTATTAACATGAGTAAAAAAATGGGATTTTAGCGAAACGTCTGCAAATTTCTACAAGAAACCAAATGAACGAACTGATGTATTCCTGGTTACAACAAATATATATATATATATATATATATATATATATATATATATATATATATATATATATATATATATATATATATCCTGTGTGTGTGCTGGGTCCTTCTCCGGACTGTAAGGCAGCTGACATTTTGGTGAAATCTGATTCACCATTTTCAAAGCTTACTCTACCGTGTCTGTGGCAAACTGACGCTTGCAACTTGAATGCTGTAGGTCCCGTGTGTATGTGGGGCGCGTTCGTTGGCTGGATGGTTCTAATCAATCAGGTTGCGAGTCCTGCTGCCTTTCATAGGACCTGTTGCCAGTGTTTGGGGTCGTGTTTCCGAGTTGTGATCTATTTAATTACTACCTACTACTGGTTAATATTTCGTAAATAGGTTTTTCCAAGCATTAGACAATCGCTGGCTATCACCTCTGCTATTTAAGTTGTTGGGCTTCTTTGCAATTTCGATGGCTTTCGTTGTAACTATTGTGGACAAATTTTCAAATCTCGATAGCATTTTTGTTCCTGAGAAGTTTAACAAGTGTTAGGCCAGTACAGAAGAAATTGTTTTTTGCTGAACAGCGTTTATATGTTTCTCTCTTCTGGCGTTTATTTTACGGTTGGTAGGGCGTACGTAAGATCAGTTACATTTTCCGCATGGAATTTCATACATTTCCTGGTTTTCTAGAGGGATTTTTTCTTTAAGTGTTGGCAGGAGATCCTTTACTTTACGGTCTGTGATGAAAATGTTTTCAATGTTGTATCTCCTGAGAATTTTTGCGATTTTGTCTCTGGTGCGTCTGACATAAGGAACAAAAACTTTGTAACTCTTCTCTTGGTTCTCGAGATTTTTCGGGGCCAAGGATTTGTTTTTTATAGTCTTGTCGATACGTTCTTTTTTATAACCATTTTTTGTCACGGCGTCTTGCAGTATGTTCATTTCTTTGTGGTAATTTTCTTGATTGGTAAGAGACTGCGATCGAAACGCAAGTGATTTCACTAAGGTAAATAATTGGGCGGGTAGTGATGTGAGTCGGTGTTGAGGTATCTGTTGGTGTGAGTGGGTTTTCTGTAGATAGTGTGTGAAAGCAAGCGATCCTCTTTTCTTTTCAGTACGATATCTAAAAAAGGTAGTTTTCTTTCCTGTCCTGTTTCCATGATTTTTGGGTGTATACTCTTTATTTGATTTAGTAAATTTTTGAGATTTTCTTCTCAATATTTCCATATAACGAATGTATCATTTATGTTACGAAGCCACAGTCATGATTTGTGTGAGGAGATCTCTAAAATTTTTGATTCGAAGTTTTCCGTAAATGAATTAGCAAGTGCAGGGGATGGCGGCGATCCCATAGGGGCTCCCTCAACTAGTTTATATCGGTGGTTTTTATAAGTAAAATAGGTGTTATCAAGACAGTGGCTAGCTAATTCGACGATATATTTTGGCAGATTGTATTTGTTTTCTATTACAGAAAAAGCTACTTTGACTGGCATTTGCGTGAAAAATGATGTTACATCGAAGCTAACTAGAAAATCTTTTTCCTTTAATTATTTCGCAAAAATGTTGCGAGTTTTTAACGTCGAAGGCCGTTTTTTCGACGAAGGGTTGGAGAATGGTGACTAGATGTGTTGCTAAGGTCTGAGTTGCCATAAAGTTTAGGACATATGGATGACTTTTGCCTTGGTGTGATCTTCTTTATTTCTTCGTTAAATGGAGATGATTTGATCAATGTTTTGGTGGTCTAGATAAGTGATATGATTTCTGTTTATTGACTTATAGGCAACATCGTTCAGAACGGCGATCATCTTTTCATGATAGTCTGTTTTATTTAGGACTACTGTCGAATTTCCTTTGTCAGCTGGAAGTATTGCGATAGAGGCATATTTGCGCTGGTCTTGTAGGGCTCGATGTTCTTCTGCAGATAGATTACTTTTTGGAAGTTTTGCTTGCGCAAAAAATTGACGAATAGTTTCTGCTGTGTCATTGTTTAAGTTGGTTAGTGTCTCAATAGACACAACATTGAAACCATTTTCAGACCGTAAAGGACAGGATCTCCTGCCAACACCTAAAGAAAAAATCTCTCTAGAAAACCAGAGAGTGTATGAAATTCCATGCGGAGAATCCAGCTCATCTTACGTAGGCCATACGAACCGTAAAATAAACGCCAGAAGAGATGAACATATAAACGTTTTCAAGCAAAAAACATCTTCCGCACTGGTCCAATACTTGTTAAACACAAAACATGAGATAAACTTCTCACAAACAAAAATGCTGTCGAGATGTGAGACCCTGTTCGCAAGAGCTATAAGGGAAGCCATCGAAAGTACAAAGAGGCCAATAATTTAAATAGCAGAGATGATAGCCAGCGATTGCCTAATATTTGGAAAAACTTACTTACGAAACATCAACCAGTAGTAATTAGTAATGAAACGGATTACAACTTTGCAACACGAACCCAAACACTGGCCACAAGGCCGATGACATGCAGCAGGGTTCGCAACCTGACTGGCCAGAACCATTCAGCCAACGAACACGTCCCACATAAACACAGAATCGACAGCACCTGAGTCGTAAGCGTCAGTTCATCCACAGACGCTGTACTTTGAAAATGGTGAAGGATATTTCACTGAAAGGTCAGCTGTTTTACAGTCCTGAGCAGGACTCAGCACACACACGGGATACCCGAAAACCTTCGATTACACATCACACACGTGAGAACATCTGACATAATATATATATATATATATATATATATATATATATATATATATATATATATATATACATATATATACATATACATATATATATATATATATATATATATATATATATATATATATATATATATATATATATATATATATATATATATATATATGGTGTAACCCGGAATACATCCGTTCGTTCATTTGGTTTCTTGTAGAAATTTGTTCCGAACGGCTTTATATACACTGAATTGTTTGTATCCTTTTATTTTCACAATTCTGACAACTTGTCAAACAGTTCAACTTACATCCACGACTTCTGAAAATCTAAACCCTTTATATACCCTTCTTGCCGATACCAGAAATTCCGGATCCTTCTAGAAGGATTTTAATACTATATGATGTAATAAAATAAAAAAGGAAAATAATCTGACAATTTCTAGATCTTCTATCATAAGCGTTACAGAACAAATTAAGGAAATAGAATTTTCTGAAACGTTCCAGATCTTCTTTCATAGACGTCTCATGAGGAAACTCATAAAGGTTAAATTAATTAAAGAAATAATGACTTCATAGAAAATAAACCTAAAACCCTACAAATACAAACTAATACTATGAATATATATATATATATATATATATATATATATATATATATATATATGGAAAACAACTGAAATAAGGTAATTTTGAAAAATATCTTAATTAAAAATTTTAAAAAATTAACTTAACCTTAGATTGACCTTGAAATTCGACTTTAAAGTGAAGATCGAGGTCACCATCTTATATTTATTTGTCATTCCTAAAAGTTTTCTCGGATATATTTCCCGTTAGCTTACTTACGTATATTAATTAAAGTAGTATACTCCACCATTGATTTTCGCTGTAGTAAGATAAAATTAGCAAATTAGTTCTTTTAAAGCTTTTTATTGTGAGACATTCTGATAACTTAGTTACACTAAATCAGTAAGCAAAGCACAAAAATAGAAAAAATTGCAATCTGTATCAATTATTAATACTTAATAAATATTATGCTATTTAATCAGTTTTTATAGTAACCCTTTAAGAACCATATCCCTCAATTCCCTCTTCTTAACTTTTCCCGATGGTGTTAGCGGCATTATTTTAATAAACTTAACACCACCTCTTAACCTGTGTGTGTCATTAACTTTTTCTGCGACAAAATTTTCGATTTCTTCTGATGTAACATTTTCGTTGTAATTTTCGTCCAATACGATCAAAGCCATTGGATGATCACCATCAATTTCATTTGGAATACCTATAACTACGCATTGATTCACAGCTGAATGAGTTTGCAATATCTAAAAAAAAAGTTATAACAGCTAAAACAACTTTCCAGGGAAGTAAAATCTCTGGGGGTGATTTTAGACTCCAGGCTGACCTGGAACAAGCAAGTGGAATACATAACTAGAAAATCGGAAACAACTCATGACTGTTAGAAGATTACGTGGGAAAACATGAGGTCTCTCACCGGAAATGGTACATTGGTTATACATCAGTGTTGTGAGACCAGCCATCACTTAGGCAGCCTTGGTCTGGTGGCCCAAGGTAATGCAGAGAACAACCATGACAAAGCTGAGCGGAATACAAAGAGTCGCCTGTTTGTGTATTACTGGGGCCATCAAATCAACCCCCACTTCGGCAATGGAGTGCATTCTGGATCTGCCTCCGCTGGACATAGTGATTCAGGCAGAGGCGAGGATGGGACTCCACCGACTGGATCACTCAACAGTAAAATCACAAAGAACGTTGTCAGGACACAAAAACATATGTGAAAAAATCAGGAGCCCCGAATTGGAAATGGACACAGACCATATGAACTCGAGCTACCGTTATAATATACCGTTTGAAGTCACAATAAAGGATCGAATGGCAAGTTAAAGAGAAAAACCGGAAACATTCTCGGGTGGACGTATCTAGTACATTGACGGTTCAAAAACTAGTGAGGGCACTGGAGCTGGGCTATATGGGCTACAACCGAGGAAAGAATTAACCCTTCCCCTTGGAAAATACCCAACAGTATTCCAGGCAGAAATATGCGCAATCTTACGATGCGCAGACGAGATAAACAGGAGTGCTTACAAAGGGAAGCAAATCCACATTTACTCTGACAGCCAAGCAGCCCTAAAAGCCTTCAAGGGCCAAAAGATATCATCGAGGCTGGTTTGGGAATGTCAGAGTGAGCTGGAAATTCTGGCAACTGACAACAGAGTTATGTTAAAGTGGGTACCAGGACACGAAGGCATACATGGAAATGAAAAAGCTGACGAGCTAGCTAGAGCAGGATCAGCATCTCAATACGTAGGTCCAGAACCGGCCTTTGGGGTGCCGCGGTGCACGGCCCGAGAAGCAGTCAAAGAATGGATCAAAAGGGAGCATAAAAACCATTGGATGACCAGACAGGGTTTAAACCACAGCAAGCCATTTATTGGGAATCCTGACCCGAAACTGGCAAGGAAACTACTCCAAATGAGTAGGCACCAACTAAGGACTATTACGGGTATAGTGACGGGACACATGACCGTCAAAGTACATCTAAATGGAATGAATCTATATAACGGAAACCTCGACTATGTGAACAAGCCGAGGAAACGGTGAAGCACATCATATGTGCCGCACACCCAATGCGTTTTAGTGTTAACCAGGGCGATATTTCAGTGTTTCGTTCTTGTAGAATTCTTCAGATGGACTAAGAGGCCTATTACACTTACATTAAGTTAAGGAGATGTCAAGTAGAGTAGAGTCTTCAGCGAGCCAGCACTGTGTGAAGCAGCTGAGAGCCAGACCTGTAGTCGACTAGACTCAAGACTCAAAAATCATTTAGGAGATCTTATATTTACCTGCTCCAGCATTGCCGGTGGAACATGCCATGATCTATATTTTAGCATCTCTTTTATTCTATCCACTATGTAAAAACAAAAATCTGCATCATAGTAACTTATGTCTCCTGTACGTAGCCAACCTTCTGAGTCAAATGCAGAAGAGGAATCTTGTTTGTAGTAACCAATAGTATTAAATTCTGATTTTATTCTCAGTTCACCTCTTTCGTTGGGTCCACAGTTATTTTCTGTTTCTGGATCTACAATCTGTGTGATACAATATTAATCAAATTCAATTTCATATGATTCCTTGGGAAAACAGGAAACAAAATTTTATTTAAGTGATAAAACAGGAGTTGATTTCTATTAGAGTTAAGACAATTTTAAAATTTTATATTCACAAATAAAGAAATATATATTTTTCGAGTGGTGAAATGAGGAGGTTTCGCATCATAAAATCTCTTTGTTTGCACTACTTTCTTGTATCGCTTAAGTCAAATATCTTACCCGATATTGAAATCCCGGAACAGGTCTTCCACATGAAGAAGGCCTGTAATATAATAATAACTTATCTTTAGTTTTTGTCATGTTAAAAAACGTCACTAATCCAGACACTTCCGTGCATCCATATCCTTGATAAACGAAAGTTCCCGGTAAAAGATCTCTAATTTCAAAAATTTTATCTTCTGCAAAATGAACTCCACCGGTGATAAGCACAAATAGTTGTGACGTATCTATGTCTTCAGGTCGACCAACTGAAATCATATTGTAAGCTTGAATTGGGGCAAAAAAGCAGTATGTTACCTAAAATTCAAGTAAAGAATGTTTATTTATTAATAGTTGGTCAAGTAATTATAACCTATCTGTAGATTTTATTTTAGTGAAGAAAATAACGCATAGTCGTGGACTATAAGAAACTAAACTAAAATATTATCAATGATCAATGCCCTCACTATAGAACTGTGCCATGTTTTGACTGGAACGCGGCAGCCTACAATGTTCGGTCTATCCAGTATAAATCTAATTTGTACAAATATTATGGCAAATGTGTATTAATTAACTTGGTGTTTACTCACCTGATATTTCTCCAACAGATTCCACAGCTTATCAGGTTCAAACTGTCTACACACTAATCTTGCACATCCTGCCAAAATACAAGCTGTCAAGTTTAATACTGCTGATACCCAATATAATGTTGAAAATAGAAGAATAACTGTATTGGGTCCCAATAAGCCCAGATAACTAAAAATACATTCGTATTCAAAAAAATGTTTCTACATGATTAAAAATGTTAAGCTATAGAAGAATAAATTGAAAATAACCACGATTGAAATATATTGAGTAATAATTTACAATTACTCGATAGATAGCCAGGTAAGCAGCTCTTACGGAACTACAATCCAATTTTTGCAACTCAAAAATGATCTGAAGCTAAAAATGACTCTAACTAAAAAATGTAACAATATTACAATAGTCTGGATATTTAGATATGCCGATCTTTTGGAAACGAGAATACAGATACCTTTTTTTCTCATGTTTACTTTGACTATTTAAATTATCTGTGAAAATTGTAACTAAATCATTAGATTGAAATTGAATTTCACGAATCACTTGTCAAGTAATAGTGTCATTTTTATTTTCTACGTAGTATTAAAAAAAAAACATTATTTTAAATGTACAAGTCATGGAAAAAATCATCAGCAATAGTTTATTTCAGTCGTACACGATCAGTTATGGAAACTATAGAAACTCGAATATTTTTTTCTCATAATTATCTAAATGAACGTTTAACCTTTTTGTCTATTTAGATTAATTAATTTTTGTTGAGAGATATGACGTAAATTAGTATATTTTTTTAAAAATTCTTACTTTACTAGGAATCCTTGATGATAAATCGACTTATGACTACTGCAAATTCCCTTTGGTAAACCAGTCGTACCACTGCTAAAAAATATAACTGCAGTATCAGAAATATCTTCTATAACAACAGGAGAAAATGTATCTTCCTCGTTATGCTCTTTTAAGAAAGTATTGAACGGTGTAAATTTTTCAATATCTACATTATCTCCATAAACAACAACTTCTGTATTTACGTCTGCGTTTTGTATAGAAGTAGTTATCATGTCAATTGCCTGAAAGAGAAATATTATTTTGTATGGTAGTACTTATGTAATAATAAGCAGTAAAATCTAGACTTTTTGGTCCTAATTCCATCAACCAATCTCTAAGAAAAGTGACCTCTATGAAAAGAACAATGTTGTGGTGCATTATTTGTGTCAATTAATATTTATTTATTTAATATTTGTTTTTGCAACAAAGATATAAGAATTGATTGGTTTAGAATATTTTCACATTGAAATTAAATACGTAACAAATGAGCACATTATATAAAAAGAAGAAGAAATAATAAATTTGCCGTGTTTAAATAGTTACCTATATGTTATTCTCCTTTTAGGCAGAGAAAACCGGAAAGAATATATAGAAACAGTTTATTCCCTGCAAGTACAATTCTGATTCTCTTTCCATATACGTTTCGACCACCTTATGTGGAGCTGTATCAAACCAAGAGCAACATTCGCAGGAAACAACTGCTATATAAAATATAAATTCTGATACATGTCGGCAGGATATTAAAACTCGATCGATGTCAAACTGAAAAATATCGCGTCGAAACGACATCTGTACATTCATCGAAGGAGTGCGAAACTTTAAAAATCAAGATTTCATGAAGAAATAAATACTGCCGTGTTTAAATATGTTCTCTTCCTTTCAGACAGAAAAGAAACGAAAAAAATATATAAAAACAGTTTATTTCCTGCAAATACAACTCTAGCCCTCTCTCCATACGCGTCTAGACTACCTCTGATGATATTTTTCAGTCTGACAGAGAAGTCGGCACTTTTTTAATATCCTGCCGCCACATATCGAAATTTATATTTTATATGGCAGTTGTTTCCTGCGAATGCTGCTCTCGGTTCGATACAGATCCACTGATGAGACCATAAGATGGTCGAAACGCGTATGGAGAGAGAACTAGAGTTGTATTTGCAGGAAATAAAATGTTTCTATATATTTTTCCTTTTTTCTCTGCCTGAAAGGAGAATTACATATAGGCAATAAGCACATTATTTCTAATTTCCTAAATTTTAATCAGTTTCTTCATATCCGATTTATTTACAATATATTGCAAATGTAAATATTGTTGGTGGCAATACAACATTTCAATAAATCCAATTCGTATTTTTAAATAAGTATATCTTCAGGTTAATTTTCAAGTTATTATTTTAAGCTATATTTTGAATATGTAGGAATTATGCTAAGACACTTGTTTAGGAAAAATAAATAAAATATCATAAAACTTTACCTCTGGCACAATAAAAAATACTTTTGGTTTAACCAGCTTAATTAAATGAGTAGCATCTCCAATACTAAAACTTGGGTCTAGAGAAGCTACTTTTACTCCCAAAAATAGACATGCTATAAATGGCACGCAACTATGAATTTGGTTATATGAACAAAGGCAGACTACGTCATTTTCTGATAAGTCCCTGGATTTTAAATGTAAAGCTGTTCGCACTGATCTTTGTAAGAGACGTTCGTAGGTGTCCTCTTCGCCAGTTTCAGCTATGTACTAAAAATTATTAGCTATAAATATTATTTAGAAGGAGGTATGTTCATATATGTTTTTATGCATATATACATACAATCTAGACGTAAAGTTTGAAATAAATTCTAGGTTCTTAGAAAAATCGTTCGCCATCGTCGATAAAATTAAACTTATTGAGGCACAGAGAATAAAGAATAGAAATTCTTATAATGATAAGGTAAGAACCCAAGAAGAAGTATGCCAGTTATTTCAAGAAAAATATTATTTTCTTCCGCCAATTTGATCATAGACAGTGAGTAAGTTTGAATAGAAATTTCATAGGCTCGATCATGTTCGACATTCTCAAGAAGCGATCTAGCAGCAACTAGTGTTGATGATATTAAGTGTCCAAGATAATCACCATATTAATTGCAAGGACTTGGATATTGCAAAAACAATGATATTAAATATACTGCATCCTAATAAGTACCATCCTATTAAAATACAAAAGTCTTTAATTTTGTGAACGGTTACAAGAAATGAAATTTCGTAATTCCCTTTTTATTAAAAACAGTGTTTTTTTTTTGCTGACGAATCCACCTGAATGGTAATGTCAACACACAAAATTAATGGTATTGGTCACACACAAATTGGATGAGAGGGAGACGCACTCAGTATAGACAAAAGTAAATATATAGGCAGATCACGAGGGTAATATCATTATGGAACAGATTTTTTTGACGAAAACTTAACTAGTGAAAGATATTTATGGTTTCTACAAGAAGATTTTATTCCTGATCCTTACTCCATTAAAATATCTGGTTTCAACAAGACGATGCCACGTCACATTACGCAGCCGAAGTTCGCACCTTTCTTAATGACGTTTTCACAAAGATGAAGATTCGAAGAAGACTTATTGAGTAGCCAACAATAAAGTTTGCCAAACTAAGCGATCCTGCCTAAAAAATAGACTGAGATTATACCACTTATCTAGAAAAGACCACCAAAACATTGATCAAATCTTCCCCACTTAGAAATGAAATGAAAAAGAAGATCACACCAAGGCAAAAGTCATCCATATATCCTAAACTTTATGTCTTACCCAAAATACACAAACCCGAAGCGCCTTTAAGACCCAACTCAGGCCCTAGCAAAACATCTAGCCAACATTTTCCAACTCTTGGTCGAAAAAATGGCCTCCTACGTCAAAAACTCACAACATTTTTGCGAAATAATGAAAAATATATGTTTACAAGAAAAATATATTCCAATTAGTTTCGATATAACATCACATTTCACGCAAATAGAAGTCAAAGAAGCTCTTTCTGTAATAGACAACAAATACAATCTGTCAAAATATATCGTCGAATTAGCTATACACTGTCTCGATAACACCTATTTTACTTATGAAGGTCAGTGATATAAACAAGTCGAAGGAGCCCCTATGGAGACGCCGCTATCTCCTGCACTTGCTAATATATTTATGGAATTAGGGGCTTTGAAGACCTCTTCACCCAAACCACGGCTGCGGCCAGGAAGGAAAACTACCTTTTTTAAATATCCTACTGAAAAGAAAAGAGGATGGCTTGCTGTCGAACATTATCTACAGAAAACGCACTCACACCAACAGATATCTCAACGCCGATTCACATCACCACCCAATTGTTTGCCGTAGTGATATCACTCGCGTATCAATTGCAGTCTCTTACAGAAAGTTATTATAAAGAAATCAACAGATGGCAAGACGCCCTAACGAAAAATGGTTATAAAAAAGAACTTATAGACAAGACTCTAAAAAACAAACGCTTGGCCCCGAAAAATCGAGAAAACGAGGGGAAGAGCTCCATACCTTTTGTTTCTTATCTCAGAGGCACCCCAAACAAAATCGCAAAAATTCCAAAGAGACACAACATTGAAACCATTTTCACCACAAACCGTAAAGTAAAGGATCTCTTGCCAACACCTAAAGAAAAAATTCCTCTAGAAAACCAGAGGGTGTACGAACTTACATGCGGAGAGTGCAGCTCATCTTACAAACTTACCGTAAAATAAGCGCCAGATGAGAGGAAGATATAAACGCTGTCAAACAAAAAACAATTTCTTCTGTACTGGCTCAACACTTGTTAGACACAGGACATAAGATATACTTCTCAGGAACAAAAATACTATCGAGATATCCTAACCTGTCCACAAGAGTTATAAGGGAAGCCATCGAAATTCCAAAGAGGCAGACAACTTAAATAGCAGAGATGATAGTCAGCGATTGCCTCATACTTGGAAAAAGCTGTTTACTAAATATAAACCAGTAGTAGGTAGTAGAGAAACGGATTACAACTGTGCAATATGATCCCAAACACTGGGAACAGGGCTGATGACACGCAGCAGGGCTCGCAATCTGATTGGCCAGAATCATTCAGGCAACGCAATTGCGATGTTGATAAATGTCTAGACAATCTCGCCTTTTCCGATAAAGTTTTATGAACACAGGAAACACATTTCAGTAACTGTGGAGTTTTTAGTAAAAACAATCACCATTACTGGACTCTTGAAAACCCGCAATTAAGCGAACCATAAAGATTGCAAGTACGATTTGGTTTTAATGTATGATGCGGAATAATCGGTAAGAAATATCGTATTTAGGTTTAAAGGATTACCATTTTTTTGAAATGATTTAATTATTTATCTTTAAAATATATTTATTAATATTGTAATAATTACGATTTATTTTTTTTAATATTCTCCATTCTTTTTAGCAAATAATCTGATTGTCCCATTTATTTATGATTAAACATTGACAGGTCAAAGATATCTTTCAATGTTACAAAATCAAATTATTCCTGCTATTTAAGAAGTTCTGCCAAATGACCGCTTTGATAATGTGGGGTTTCAACAAGACGGTTGCCTTGCACATAATCCCACGGAAGTACCAAGATTTTTAACGGAGACTTTTAGTGAAAAAAATAATCTCAAACAATGGTCTTGTGCCCTAGTCCGCTGAGTCTCCGGATCTAACATCTTTGGACTTTTATTTATGGGGACAGTAGTGAACATAACCCGATTCTCTCAATCCCCCCACTCCTCGACCTTGACCTTGACCTTGCTTCACCCCTCTTTGGCCCCGCCCACATGTCCTTGTCATTGACCTTGAAAGTGCACGTGTGCTTTGGCCTTGGCCTTGTGTTCAAGGTAGTGTGTGACCTTGACCTTGACCTTGGTCGAGACGACCTTGACTTTGTTGAAGGTCATCTTGGGTGTGTGACCTTGAAGTAGTTATTTGTGCATTGTAATAGTGTGGGATGATCTTGAAATGATTTTGACCTTGCAAATTGTTCTATAAATTGTGTGAGTCTATTTGCATTCATTCAGTGTGAAATGTCAGATACGGAACTATCTAAAGAAAAAATTATAGAGCAAGTCGGCAGAGTAATTTGTTTATATCAGAGTAATTTAAAAAGTTTGTGTGATTTTGAAGAGAAGGATCTAGCATTTTTTCCTCTCGAATATTTAAAAACTTGCGTTGATACGCTGAGTTTACGGCAAATTTGGGATAAGCTGCCAGCGTCATATCGGTGTAACAAGGAACTACAGTTAAGCTTACCCTGTTACATTCACTATGAACAAATATATCGTCATCATATAGATGGGCCACCACCAGCAATAAAAAAGTGTCGTGAATGTAAAAGTGAGTGAATAATATGAATAGTGCTTTGCAAGAGACAGTAAAAAAATTGGGCGATGAGTTCACTGAAACGGCTAATAATTATTTCAATGATGCAATGAAAAGTCGAGCAGAATGGGCGTCGCGCTATTGTGATTTGGCTTATGAATATGAAAAGGCTGCGAATGCATGTCGTAAATATTGCAGCAAAACAATAAATTTACAAGACTTTGTTCGTGAGATAAAAAAGTTGGGGTTTGGTGACTGTTTGGAAAAACTGATTAGGTTCATTGCAGATCCGGTTGTGTTAGATGAAATTAGAGTGTAGGACTTAAGTTTAACGTAGTAGTAGTTAATATGGAAAGTTTAGTGCGAGAAATGTACGAGGAATTTCTAATTTCTGCAGCCTGTTCGGAATTTTACGCATATGAAATGCAAGATTCGGAGGCTCAGGACTTTAGTGTATTTTTTAAGTATATGGACCATGCCGAAGTGTGTCTTTTAGCTAGTATAGTTTGTAAGAATTTTCTAAGAAATAAAAACAAACAATTATTATTGAACAAATTAAGGAAATTAGGTTTAGGTGATAATGTTACACGCATAGAAGAATGGCAGAAAAAATCAATGAATAAAGTACATAAAATGTAGTTATTTGTTTCATTATATTTTGTCCTTGAAGTTATCCTTATACCAATTTAAATGTGTGACGTCATTTGACCTTGAATACTCCTCCCACTATTTCTATCGTTAAGCTACCCCCACCATTGTTACAATTCGACCTTGAAACCCCGCTATAAAGGTTCGTGGGAAAAGAAGTGACTTCAAACAGTCGCAGATATCAGTGGCATAAACATCAAATATTGTGTTCGTGTAGTGTTCTGAAAGTGCTTTTATATTCACGGTAATTTTTGGATTTATATACCATTTTTTTCAATAATGAGTATTGCAAAAGAAACTCTAGATGAAATTAATGAAATGTTTAGCAAAGATTTCGAGGTTTTAGAGAGAAAAAAGGTTACCGAAATGATTGTAGGCAAAGTGTATAAAATTGTAAAGATGGTTTCAATGACTACACGATTTGGTAAAACTCTTTTAGTGGCTTTACACGATGACGGTGATAATAGCACATTTGAGACTTTTTTACCAAAACGTGTGGCCGAAACACTATCTGACGATATTGTAGATATTATGAGTAAAACTAAAGATAAATACACTCTAACTTATTTGGGGCAGGGCACTAGAGTTTTTGGAAACAATACTCGAACATTATTACGTTTTGGCTCATTGGAGTAAATTGTATGTAAATTCTTTGAAAAAAAGGATGTAATTAAATTTAAAATATAGTTGCACATGTCAGAATACTTACGCGTGTTCATTATTCCTGTTAAAGATGTCTGCTGATGCGACGACGACGACGACCGCCAACGAATGTGTAGATAGATACATATTTTGGTTGGGGAGAGAATTAAGAAATAGGGCTCACGATATGTTAGATAGCGTAAATGATTGGTCGCATATTGATGTAACCAAAGATCAATATAAGAACGAGATCAGGGATACAATCAATTTTATGGCTGGGGCACACTTGTGCGACAAATTTTTATATGGTTCCATAGACATGGATACATTTTGTGCTGAAATAGTTGAAGAAGAATTAAAAGAATACCTCGTCAATATTCCACATTTACCAGGTGAGCTTGCTGCAAAATATGAATTGGTTTCTGCAACAGCAACAGCCCAAGACGTTGACGATCGAAATAGTGTCGGATGGGATAGAATTTTGAGCAACGAAAACGAAGACATGGAAAATTAATTTTTTATAATTTTTGTATTTGTGCAATTAAATAACTGTAAATAAATATCTGTTACAATCACAGTTTTATTTTATTTCTTTTATAAACATACCAACCCAGTAGATCATAGTCAGTGTTTCTTTTTCTCAGCTGAAATATTTAATATAAGTAGGGCAAATAAAAATAAAATAGTTTAGTAAAGATTGAAAATGAGTCGAGGAAACAACACAATTGATAAATTTGGTCGTCAGAAATATACCGTACCATACGGATCTCCATCATTCAACAATTCGGATGAAGTCCGTATCCCCATTAATTTTCAAGATATTATACTGGATATCGCCGAAAGTTACATATATATCGAAGGAAAATTTAAACCCATAGACGCAACGAAAAGATGTTTTTTATCAAATAATGCCCTCGCATTTTTGTTCGATGAAATTCGCTACGAGATGGGGGGTGAGCAGGTCGCCGTGGTTCGTAAACCTGGAGTTACGACGACATTAAAAACCATGGTTTCATTCGGAAGTTTGCAACAAAGATCTCTCATGACGTGCGGATGGGGTCTCGACGAAGCAAACCAAGATATCGTAGACACGGCAAGTAACGTATTCTCCGGGAAATTACCCTTAAAATATCTTATGTGATTCGCCGAAGATTACGCAAAAGGTGTTTTCAACGTAAAACAAGAGCTTATTATGATTATAGCTCGCACTTTTACCAATTGTTACGTCGGCGAAGTAGAGGCAGAAATTAGTATCGACAAAATCGAATGGAAAATTCGTCACATCATTCCAGACGACAAGCAAAAATTGAAAATACTGTCTCGCATTAATAAAGGAGGAAACAATGCCAGTATTCAAATGGCATATCGTAAATGGGATCTGTACGAATTACCAGCTTTAAGGCAAACATCTTCCGACGTGTGGGCCTTGAGAACGAGTACAAGTCTGGAAAGACCGCGCTATATAATCGTCGGGTTTCAAGACAGCAATAATTGCGACAAGAAAGAAAACAACGCAACCCAGTTTACCCACGCCGACGTATGCGACATTAGACTGTATCTGAATTCAACCGTTTATCCCTACGAAAGATGGAATTTAGATTTCGCCAAGAAACTGTACGCAGCAGCCTATTACAATTACGAAAACTTCCAAAGCAGCTACTACGGGCGCGAGATAAACGATCCGATGATAACGTTCGCGGAATATATGAAAAACCCCGTTTTTATTATCAATTGCAGTCATCAACCAGAGGCGATTAACTCATCGACAGTGGATGTAAAATTGGAGTTCCAAACGAGAAAGAATAAATTCCCCAAAGACACTAAAGTGTACGCATTAGTTATTCACGACTCATTTTTTAGTTATAATGTATTAAACGGTTCGGTGACCAATAAATCTATATTTTAATGTATCTATTATATGTAACACAAAATAATGTTCTTGAATCAATAAATTTGTAATGAGTGAAGTAGTAGTTTTATATTTATTTGAAACCCAACCAAAAAAAAAGCTGGCGGAAAAGCCCGCTCTTTAAGAAAAGAGTACGGGAATTTAGAAAATGGTGGTTTATTAAGTGGAAAAAAGAGCTTAAATAACACAAGAAAAAATTTTTAAGGCAAAATATGAAAACAACGATTTAGAAAATTTGTAGGAAAGTAACGGTTAGGAATAGGGAAAAAAGTTATAAGAAAAAATTATAGAGGAAATCGAGTACTATAAGCAAACATTTTTCTCGATAGTAAAAACGTAAAAAAAAAAATTTTCAAAAAAAAATTGAAAATGTTGAATGCGCGCCAAAGTTGAAGTTTTGGAGCAAAATGATATTAGGAAATTAGAAAGAGAATTTTTTTCTACATATGGTAGTACTTTTCAAAATTCGGAAAGATGAAATTTTAAGAAAGGGTTATGGTAAGTTAGTAATTTGGATTTTTTAAAGCGTTGTAGCTCGGGAACCGTTCAAGATAGAAAAAAAATAAAAACACTTCGATTGCCCAAAATTTTGAGGAGAATGCGATGGTGTAAAAAAAATTATAATTTTTTTTTTTTTTGAAAATGCTGAATACGCGCTAAAGTTGAAGATTTAGAGAAAAACGGTATTGAGAAATTAAAGAGAGAATTTTTTTCTACATATTGTAGTATTTTCGAAAATTCGAAAAAATGAAATTTGAAAAAAAGGGTTATAGAAAGTTAGCAATTTGAATTCTTTAAAGCGCTGTAGCTCGGGAACCGTTCAAGATAGAGAAAAAATAAAAGCACTTTAATTGCCTAGAATAATGAGGTGAAAAAAAAAATTTGGAAAATCTTAAAAATGACAAAAAATTTAGACGAAAAAATTGAAATTCTGGAGTTAGGAGGCTAGGGCCGCCGAACGGGAGTATGTGGAAGTTGTAGGGGAGGTTTTTTTTTTTTTCTCTCTCTCTGTGCAAACATTTTCAACATTTTCCTTACCTTGCCTGAAAATAATTAAAATATATGCATAATTTGCATTTTTTGTAAATATGTAGCAAAGTAATGGTTAGAAATATCAAAAAAATTTATTTGAAAAAAATGTAGAGAAAGTCTAGTACTATATGCTAGAAAAGTGGAGGGGGGTAGTTTGTGTCCATACCAGAGATACGGTGAGTTATAAAATCATATTATTCTCAAACTTATATAATGCATATATGCACTCCACCTTACCCCCTCCAACTTTTTGAATGTATATAGAGGCCGGTATTAGAATTATTTCATCATTACACATTTGATCGGCAAGATGGAAGATATACCAAAAAGGATCATTGGCATTGTCAGGCCATTCGTGCCCGGCAAAATATGCAAGTGTGAGGAGTGCGGGGGTGCCGCACCAGGAGCGGCACCTTCGGCACCGCCTGCAACGCCGACACCACCAGCGACGACGACGGTGCCGCCAATGAGAAGACCAAGGGCTGCACCTAGGTCGGTGTTAATATCGTTGGGTATTACTCCACGGTAGGCACCCCACCCTCCCCCCAGGCCCTTTTAGGGCCACAAAAACGGTCCTTTTCAGGACCACATTATATTTTAATCGTAGTTTAGTAATCGTCACTTATGGGGCGAGATATTCGTTTAACGACGATTTGTCTCGTAGCTTAAGTGCCAAGTTATATGCTTGAGAACCTATGAAAATGTTAACAGTTCAAACAAGGTTTCTATTATTTTTTTTTTGTAATGTATTCTTCACAAAATATTAAGAATAAGTCTTATTGTCTAAACAAATCTAATTCCTTATTTAAAGTTTTTGAAAAAATCAATAATAATTGTATAAGCTCTCACCAATACATAACATTTAGAATCCGTTGGTGGGGTGGGGGTGGTTCTATATATATATGAGACTGGGTCAGTTACACAGTCATATATTCATCAACCCTCATACGATGAACATGGAGGAAGAAAGACCCGCCAGCCGAGGCTCATCCATCTTTAGTGATGACACCGTAGCAGACAACGTTGGAGACCTGCAAGTCTTCGACGACGACGACGAGGTGGATTTTGAAATTGACGTCCTACGTTGGGACGACTTGGATGAGCCGATTCCGCTAGTATATGACCATGATCCGGGTCTAGTGGAATTAGACGATGCGGGCGATTGGGTCTTACAAAGACTCGAAACTCCGTCGCCGCAGCCAGAGCCGGACTCGACGGAAGATGCGGTGCTGGAAATTCCAGCATCACCATCACCCGACGACCCACAAGGCCCCTGCGATTCGTCAAGCTGGTGGTCGACCAGCGAGGATGGGGCACCATAAGCCCCACACTCTCCCTGGCCCTTTTTAAGGGCACACAACAACGGTCCTTTTCAGGACCACAAAATACTTTGATCGTAGTTTTAGTACATATTAGTACTTTGTTACTAATATTGTATGTATAGAATATACAATATTAGATACAAAGTATTAAAACTTTAAGTGCTGGTGGAACCCAGCTAAATCGTTCGTTCGTATTTGAGACCACAAACAACTTTTGGTCTCAATACGTAATACGACATTTGTTTTCACCCCCCACCATTAATTTGTCTCTATATATACGACAACCAATACTTATTACAATCATTTTAGTTCAACATGTCTGCGACTCAACAACAACAACAACAACAACAACAACAACAACAACAACCCATCCAATGCCCTGTGGTAGATTCTACCACAGAGAATTGTCTGGAGTGGGAGTTGAACGATCCCAGATGGGATGAACTTTGGCGGTTCATCATCGAATATACAGAGGACAACACCACCACCCCCGCTGATGATGACGGGCCGTGCGACTCCACAACACAATAAAAGAGTCGCATGTTTTACAACCAAACGGTCCTTTTCAGGACCACAAAATAATTTGATCGTAGTTTTAGTTGGTTATAATACTTTGTAACCAATATTTTATGTTTTTTTCATAAAAACATACAATATTGAGATACAAAGTATTTGAAGTTCTGGCGACAGAACCTTAACTTCATAAACCGAACCATGTTTTAGCATACTTGTAAATATTATCAGAAAATATTTACAACTATTGCTATTGCGTAGTTTTAGTGGATTATTCACTCTTTTTTTTTATTACCTAATATTATGTGGGACAGGGCCTATATGAAATAACACACAAAAATAAATTTTCAAGTCATTTTTATTCTCATTATAAAATATAAAAATTTGATCAAACACTTTTTTTTATTAACTACAATATATATATATATATATATATATATATATATATATATATATATATATATATATATATATATATATATATATATTTACAAACTTAATACTATAAATTAAAAGCTAATATCTACAACTACCTAACACCTACTACATAATTTATTAAAGTCCTCTAATTGTCTTTTTAACCGCGCAGATTTCACCTTTTTTATCTCTAATTGTCTTTCAAGTTCTAAAATGTCACTGTCACACTCGTTCACTTCTTTCACTAAGCGTTTTTTCATGTCATAAATGTCTGTCAATTTGTTCTTCTGAGAGTTGGTGAAGTCTTCGACCCACTCCGGTTGCGATGGCTCGGAATATATTAACGAAGAAGAAGCGGTTTTATTTGGTGAAGACGATGACGATGACGACGACGACGACGACGAAGCAGCGGAAACTTCATCGCCTTCAAAACACCGCTTAAACCGCTTCTTCATGGGTTTCCGGCACCCCAATATCGGCGACAGTGGTGCTGGGGAAGACTTCACCTCCGACACTATTTCATTCTCTACGCTGGCCGGTGTTGGTGGCGTTGGTGGTGTTGGTCCATCGGGGCCTTCTATGACTTCCACTTCTACCGACAATGGCTCTTTTGGTGCTGTTTTTAGGAAGTCGGGTAATGGAACAGGGGTGGAGGGACGCTTAAAGTTAAACTTTTTCTTCTTCCCTTGTCCCACACCTTTAATCGCCGAATAAAATGTTTTTTTATCGGCGATTTCCGACTTCCGCATAGTCAAGAGCTTTTTCAATTTCGAAGCTTTCGGAGAAGATTCCCTAGGCCGCGATGCTTTTCGCACAACCACATCACTAATCACATTTATCTTTGGCTCCTTCTCCTCCGTCCAGCATTCGAGGAATTGCGCTGCCGACTGAACTAACTCTTCGTCGCGACCATCATTGAGGGCTCGGTCTTCGGCATCTTCATGCTCCACGCCATTCCAATTCTCGAATACCCCCGGACTTAACACTTCCAAACCACTCATGTTATCCAGCATGCCTTGCTGCGAACCGCAGCTCACGTCAAGAGCATCTAAAATAGACCGTACACTCGACATCTTCGATATTCAAACTCACACAATTAACTTTTTCTTAGCACTGTACTGTTTGGTGTTCTGACGAACTGTGAAGAGCTCGAGCCAGCAAGTCTGCTTTTATGCCCATTTCCCCCACTACACCACCTTTATTCCTTTTGTTCGATGCATTAAGTATAATATTTAAACTTGTCAGATGCAAGGCCAAGGCCAAGGCCGACGTAACCGGCAATACCAGGGTCGTTTTCAGGGCTGTAATTTTCATGGATTTTTTTTTGTCCCTGTCAAGGTTATTTTAAAGAAGCATATAAATATAGTACTAAACTTGTTAGATGCGAGGCCAAGGCCAAGGTCAAAGTACCCGTCAATGTCAGGGTCGTTTTCGAGGTTGTAATTTTCAAGGATTTTTTTTTGGTCCTATCAAGGTTATTTTAAAAAGTAATACATAATTAGAGTACCGCGATTGAAAAGTACAACATATTCAAACATAATGTTGCCAACTGATGAACAACCTAGTGAAGCAGCCAAAACATACAATCATATACCAAAAGCTTTTTATTTAACTTGTCATCATTGTAAAAGACTAGGTATCTGCTGGCGAAATGATCTTACGTACGACTTCAACTACATTGACCTTTTCAGGGTTAAATTTGTACAATGCGGCTTTTGTGGACTAGTTTACTACCAGTTCAAGGACATTAATGAACGTGCCATCCAGAGAAGAAATTGGGTCATAGAAGAAGCTTACCTGTACAGAAGAAATTAACATGTATTTTATTTCTTAATTTTTAATTTTTTTGTTTGTTATATTTTTTATTTTTTTTAATAATAAAAAGTAAACTCAATCTTTTGTTATATTTTAATTTTTTTTTTCAATAAAACAATAGTAAAATGAATCTGTACGTGTATTTATTAAACATCACCTAAAATACGTTTTGCAATCCATATTTTTCTGCAGAGTCCGTTTATTAATGAAATAGAACCATATATTAGGGTGAAATCTAATGGTTTCAAATCAGTCTCACATAACAATGTCAGAAGTAAACACTATTGATAAGTTCGGTCGCAAAAGAAAATTTAAGGATTTTAACTTTATGCGAGGTCCTTCAGGAATAGGTTTTAAACTTACACCTAATGGAGATTACGACATGGGAAGCAAAAGATTGTGCTATTTAGCAGAACCTCTTGAAGGAGACAATGCGACCACACGAAATTATATTGATAATAACCTTGCTCAGTGTGTGCAAGATACGCAGAAAGCTTTACATGACTCAACAATTGTTATTAAAGATATATTCAGAAACTAACTTGAAGGTTACGTACGCAAGAAATTAATTGAAACCGGTCAAGAACTTAGAGGATACATTGATGATACTGTTATTGCAATATATGAACTTAGGCAAGACGAACTGCGTGATGAACTTAACTCTAGAATGTTGAAAATTGAAAAGACTATGGAGGATCTTGTCAGCAAACCTGTTTCACATTAAACATTTACTCGTAGACCTGTGCGTTTAATTTACTATTAGACAAATTTTTCAACAATAACTTTTACAGTTTGTTATTTGTCGACGCTTCATTATATTTATAATTTTAAAATAAAGGTTCAATAAAAAAGCAATCAAGTAATGAATACATGTTTTTTATTTAAAAAAAAAAAATTACAATACTATCGTTACATATTAATGTTGTATGTTTAATAGAAATAATAAAAACAATACAAATAATGAAATATGGATTTTCCAGATTACGTGCTGTCCTGACTTAGAAATGATTCCAACACGGTGACTAAATTTGCTAAGTTTTCTTCCGGGTCTGTTTTGTAAAAATCTATGTCTGCATGCCCCCAAGGTAGCGTTTTGGTTGAACTGGGAATTACATAACGTTTATCATCGCTATGTGACAATGCTACTTTATTTATTATGTTGGTATAAATGTTATGTAATTCACTTCTAAATGTCTTCATCTTTCTTAATATCAAACCACCCCGTTCAACAATTCTTTGGTAGTCTTCCTGATGAAGGTCTTTCTCGATAACACATTTTTTGATACCTTTGGCTTTTTTTAATTCATTATTAATGGACTTTACATAATAAGCCTTCGCGCCGGTACCATAAAAACTTATTATCGGATCACCAGGAAACTCATCTTTCATTCTACCAACTACAGAATTACTTTTAATTATGTTGAAATTATTAATTTCGGGGTAATTTGATGTATCGAATTTTTCGGGGTTTTCTGATATAGTTTGATAAAAGTTTTCCGTATACACTTTTAATATAAGCGAGTCAGTATCGGTGTAAAGTAACGAAGCATCATCGCCAAACTTGGATTTAATAAAATTATAATAAAAATCGTATATTACAGTCTTTGATATATCTAATATGGAAAAACCGATATAAATTGGTTTATTGTACAATATTTTAACTTTATTCATATGTATAGCAACAAAGTTCTCGGTAAATATCGAGCTACTATTGAAATTGGGGCGGGATATTAGTGCTCTAGTTCCATTTCTGCCTACACTGTTCTCCCAATGTGTTACTAATTTTATATCCTTTCGATTTTCCACATTTTCCATAGTTTTACCAAATATCGCGTTATTTTTTAATTTAAAAGTGTCCTTCGCAAATTTTGTGGTGGCCTTGTTACGTAAATTGGTATTAAAATCAATATACGATTTTAGCCATTTTGATTGCTTAAACTGTAATACTCGATGGGTTTGCATTACCACTAAGGCGTTGGCGATGGCTTGTTTTAAAGTTCTATAGTGTACAATGTATTTTTTTTTATCTTGTAAATTAGGAATTAATTTCGGTAATTTAGCGTTTTCTGTTGGCGGTATGATATTTTCTACTAGAAATGGAAGATCAGAATGTGCATCATGCAACTCAGTCGGATAATGCACATCCACTTCCAAAACGTAGCCATGTAAACTATCATCACCAACAGCCATAATATTTAAATCCAGAATTTCGCGCTCGCTTAACCATCGAAAACCACCATATGGTAATGCTTGTGACATACTATGACCATATAGATTTGTAGCATCAAGGTATGTTATAAATGAAGAAGGTTTTGTTGGGTCATAGTCTGGTAAAAAAATATTATTAGCGATGTGCTTCCTTTCTGTACACTGGCTTATGCCGCCGCGTATACCTTTCTTAAAAAAATGTATCATGTCTATATCAGTTAAGAGCTCTAACTCTACCTTAGTCATACGTAGCATACAATCAAATGATAAACTTGGAAGGGTATAGTAATGTGCTGGATCAAGTTTATCGAATTTTAAACAATTATTCCGAAATTGCTCAAAAACATCACACAATAGCAACACATCTGATTTTAAATACACGTCCGAATAGTCCCCCAAAGTTTTACACCCAAACAAGCGCCATACTTCTTTTGCTCTTCAGTAGCTTTCATCGCTAATATGTTCTTCCCGTAAATTATCATAAAATTCATCTTTACTTGGAAGACATGTATTTTCCATTTTTTCTATAGAGTCAATAAAGCTATAGGGAAAAACACCCTTTTGACGCATCAAATTAAATTGGTTGATATTTGAAAAATGTTTCCGCGTTTCAATAAAATCGTCGTCGTTTAAACCGCAGCCTAAATTTTCCAAAGACGTTGACAGAAATTTAAAACTATCAATAAATCGCAACTTTAAATATTTCCTCTTGACTTTTCCACATTTACTATCAAAATAATCGTGCACATAAATGCTTTTGGTAAATGATATGTACTTTTCCTTACTTTGAGCCAAAACACCAATTTTATCCCCATATTTACATAACTCTTTTATAAATAAATGGCTGTCGTAGCCGCTTAAGTTATGAAATATGATAGGGATAAAAGAGGGTAATTTATAATTTAAATTACAAACGGAATGTGCAGCACCAAATCTTTTTGCACCAGTTATGTGACAGTGGTCTCGTACCTTAATCTCACCCTCTTCAAAAGGGCCTTCACATATACCACATATTTTAGCAACATTAAACTCCTTTTTTTCTTCAGGCGTTAATGGTTTCATAGGCTTAATGTCTTTTAAATATGTGTTGTATAGAGCCCTTAAATCACACTCGATACGATCCACAAAGACTTGAGCTGCATTATTCCCCCGAAATAGCTCAAATTTCGAAAGTGAGTCGTCAAAAGAGCATTTAATTAAATAAGCAAAAGAATATGGTTCATGTTTAAAACTTTTTACAGTGTAAGAATTTTGTGGGTTTGGTTGTACCGTTTCAACGGGTTTTAAAACAGATTCGAAATCTGCATAAACCACGAATGGAACGCGCATTTGCTTTTCTATACCCTCGAATTTTAAAATATTTTCCGGCACACTCTTTCCAAATTTATCGATTTTTAAATCCACTGAGGGTGTTTGCGTGAAAATGTGGTTACAATCGTAGCTTTGATGTAAAGTTAAAGCTGACGGTGTACTAAAATAAATGAGGCAACCATCACAGAAATATATTTTATGTTGTTGACAACTAATTTGACTTGAAACTAAACGTGATAAATCCCGAATCCAACAATAATGACTCTTTGAACAAGTCGTATCGCAAAAATGTTCACCGCCATCTTTACTACTACAGTCTTTTGTAATTAACAATAAATTTACATGCCTATCCAACTTTTTTGACGCATACCTCAGTGGACCAATAACTTCATGTATTACTTCATTATTTTCATATTTAGATTCCAGACCGTATACGTTAATTGATATGTTGTTCATTTCCTCAAATTTTTTAATGTCACGTAATTTTACTGGAAAATCCATACCTGTTACATTTAGCACTCTAGAAAAATGGGGGTAGGATGTCTTCTGTGAAGGCTCTGCTGTTGGAGGAAACAATGCTGATGTTACAGCCCACGCAAAGCAAAATTCGTCCTGGTTAATCACATTGACGACAGCTCCTTTTTTTTTCAATAGAACACGGCAACTTGATGTATGATGAGCGACCCATAGGCATATACTTGTTGATACCAACTTCCAAGTATAAAATTCGCACAAGAGCCCATCCTATAACAAGAAAAATAATATATAAAAATCAGTTTAATATATCGGGTTTTGATTTTTCCATACCTGAATCTTTCTCCTGGAACTCTGTCGCCTACGTTTTTATTAATTCGGTGAAAGAATGGTAAACGGCATCCAAATCACTTTCTACACTAATTATTTGATTAGCAGTGTTGAAGGATTTTTCACTGAATATTTCTTGTGATGGAAGCATGTACTCGCCAACAGCTGTCATGTTAACTTTTAAAGCATGATGCACACGCAATAAATTATTAACAAGTTCCACCACCTTGGATTTAATGTCTGCAAAGAACATTACGTAATCGGAATGCTCCATATCACTGCTAACCCGATAGGTTGCAATTCTCCTTTTGAAGGCACATTCAACGAGTTGCACACCATGACATACCGGCAAACATGAATTATTTTTATGTTGTTGTGTTCGTTTATGCGCTGACATATGATTTATTGGAACATCTACATTACATGTAGCGCAATTAATTACCGGAATCGTCGATGTATACTCTTCAATTCGGAGCCGTTTTCCTCCAGGCACTTCATTAAATCTCGCCGCACACGATTCTCTTTGATGACGTCTCATATTATAAATATTAGTAAACTTAGAACCGCAATTTTCACAAACATATGCCATGATTTGTCAAATATTAACACATGTATTACCTATACAAGTCAGAGCCAACTGATGAATGAAACTGCCCCATACCTTATATAAAACCATTCAAGGTCATCCCCAACCACGTAACATATCTTCAAGGTCACACACCCAAGATGACCTTCAACAAAGTCAAGGTCGTCTCGACCGAGGTCAAGGTCAAGGTCACACACAACCTTGAACACAAGGCCAAGGCCAAAGCACGCGTGCACTTTCAAGGTCAATGACAAGGACATGTGGGTGGGGCCAAAGAGGGGTGAAGCAAGGTCAAGGTCAAGGTCGAGGAGTGGGGGGGT
This sequence comes from Diaprepes abbreviatus, assembly GCA_034092305.1. Classification (NCBI taxonomy): domain Eukaryota; kingdom Metazoa; phylum Arthropoda; class Insecta; order Coleoptera; family Curculionidae; genus Diaprepes; species Diaprepes abbreviatus. The sequence continues at coordinate 977,347 of JASJET010000235.1, read as the reverse complement.
TGAGAGAATCGGGTTATGTTCACTACTGGGGACATATGAAAAATGAGGTATACGAATTTGATCGTTTTGAAAGCAAGGAAGTTCAATGAAAATATCATTCATCGGTTCATCGTCTAACCAGAGCCATTTCGAAAAAGTGTCTACTGTATATTGAAAAAAATGGTGGATATTTTGAATCTTAGTATGACTGTGTAGTTTGCAATTACTAAATAATATTTTTACAGTAGAGAACTCAGTCTTATGGGCAGGTGTTGTTATAAGGTTAAATTTATTCTTAAGTAAACGAATTTTTTAAAATTTCGGTGTTGTCAAATATTTAAATTTTTATTAAGTGTTTTTAGTTATTTTTATCATCACCAGTTCGGACATTTTGTATATATATATATATATATATATATATATATATATATATATATATATATATATATATATATATGTTGTTCCAGACGGCTGATTTTCGAACTCACACTGTATTATTGAACACACTATTATTTCAAAATAGTTTTATTATCAACCATACTTTTGACACTTGTCAAACAATTTCAAGTTGTATCAACGAACTCTTAAACTACACTGACCACGAAAGTCTATCTGGACCCTTTTGGTCGATACCGGAAGATTTCCTAATTCTTTAGAAGGATTTCCATACTACATGGGGTAATCAAAATAAGAAAAAGGAAAGTAATAATCCGGCAATTTCTAGACCTTCTATCATAGGCGCTCCACGTTAAAAATAAGGAAATCGAATTTTCTAAAAAGTTCCAGACCTTCTTTCATAGACGTCTCCTGAGGAAATTAACAAAGGTAAAATTACTTAAATAAATTATGAACTCGTTGAAAATATCCTAAAACCCTACGAACTACAAACACAAACTAATAATATGAAATGTACTACTCTGTAAAGTTCGTAACAATATATATATATATATATATATATATATATATATATATATATATATATATATATATATATATATATATATAACCTTTTTTAAAATCAGAGAATTGGCAGAAAATAAAGCAGTTCCCAGAAAATACTATCGGATCAGGGAACGCCTTCGGTTTTGTGCTTCTCTCATTTGTGCACTACTTGGCTCCGTCGATTTTTTCTGAATTTGGATTTTTGGTTGTGATGAATGGAATTGAGTTGACTCTTGAATTGAATCGATCGTAGTAAATTCCATGTGTGTATCAAATGAGGTAGCGGGGTGTCTCTCTGTAGACGCGAGCGTTTGTTTTCGTTGACCCAAAGGTCGTCAACCAGGGAAGTGGTTAAATTGTGAATGATTTTCCAGGGGATTAATCGATGTAATTGTAGAAGAAACCTCGTAATACGATTCGTTTTCGAAATCGAGGAATTGTCTGCCGAGTCTTGCAGTATTCGTAACGGGGTCGTCTAAATCGATTAGATTCCTCTGAATCTGTTCACTGTGATGCTGTGATTGTTGTGTTGGTTGGCGAAAGGAAAGGCACCCAAGGGGTGCCGGAGAGGACCCACCGTAACCTCCCGACCCAGGAAAGATCCAGGCCTCCTCACCTTTCTTGCTGTTTATTTGTGGCATTGGGAATTGTTGAGCCATATTTTATGCTCTTAAATTTTGAAGAGTTTTGAAGTTTTTGTTGTTTTTTGTGTGAGCCAAAAGTCAAATGGGGACTTTAATTTAATACAAGACGCGTATGGAGGTGAGCTGAAGTGCTCTACGGGCCTTGTGCAATGTAATTGGGGTAATCTAATTATTGGAAAATTAGATTGGTTGGTTGCAACTTTTGATTGTACTGTGTGAAAGTTTGTTTGTACGAGAAAGTCAATCTAAATTTGTCAAGTGTTTGTCTTTTGGTCGGAAAAGATTTTTCGCAAATTTAACTGTATTTCTCGTTGGTATCCGAAATCCGCTGCCTTCTCCGAATTTCACGATATTTTATATCACGGTGATTTGATGGGACTTTTCTGTTAATTTTTTCGCGCTCGAATTTTGTATGCCAAATTTTCTAAGTGTTTACCAATTTAGAAAAAAAATTCGTGCGGGACCAACCTTAGAAAAATGCTTTTCTAAGTATTTTTTGGTATTGTTTAATATATGGGGATGGTTCAAGGCTTTTGCAAACCTTTAATGTCTTTGGAGGGTGAGTTTATTGGGAACACTCTTTATTTAATTTGTTTCGCGAAATTTATGACGGTGATCCGTAATTGCAACCCCAGTTCGTGTATACAATTACGAATAACACCCGTCTTTCGAACTCTAGTATATCGGGCTCTGAGGTTTAGAAAACCTAGCTTACCTTAACCTGAAAATTTAAATCAGAGGAACCCCGATATACCGTATTTAAATCCGATTTTTGCAAAAACAAAAATTAAATTATTTTTAGAGTCTTCAGGCGCCCCAGCCTTTGGCAATTTCCCGGGAAAAAGCTACTAGTTCGTCCAGGGGCCTCGGAGGTACTTTGTTTTAAACTTAAAATTAGCAGAAATAATCCTTCAGCCACGCAGCCGTCTAAAAAGATCGTCGAGGTTGATATTTTCTGGGCTATTGAGCCTTCCTGCAGAATTATCTTCTCGAATTTGTCAAATATCTTTCCCCTAAAATACGAATTTCTTTTAAGAAAATGCGAATTTCTTTCAAAAAGTTTCGATATCTGACAAATTCTAACGTTCTTTCTTCACAACTGATGTTTTCTCTCTTCAAAACTGATGTTACGTGATTTTCTGTCTCTTCCTTGAGCATAAAATACTGGCAGTGACGTTTTGGCTGACTATTGCACAAAACATGGGGTTTATATAATTTCCGAGAGCTGGCTCTACTCTCTTGTGTGTAACCAATCAGAACAAAGCGAACTTTTGATTGGACACTTTTTCGTTTACGCCGGAACTATATAAGAAAATTGCATTGTGCGACTACCGTCATTCTATCCGTCGGATCGCGACGAATCTTGCGGCAATCGATTGGATTTTTCATTATGCAATTTCTCATTCCATTGTAAATTTGTTAATCCGTAAGGGATATTTACAATAATACTAAAGAAAGAATTCCTGTTTATTAATGAAAATTATTTAATTACTTTCATTATTCTTGCTAGATGGACATTTTCATTGAAAAATAAAACATACCTGTGCAACTTTATGTCTATTCTGTTGCATACTCTTAAAAAATTCATATCCCACACCTCGACGCGTTTTAAAGTATTTCGTAGAAACTGATATTATATTCGACTCGTCCCTTGAAATATCTGAAAATAGAGGGCAATTTTAGATTGATTTGTTCCATCACTACAAATAATTTCCTATAATTTTCAAAAAGTGCAACTAAAAATTACCGTCAGGAAAGTTTGTGAAATCCATTATGGAGGAAAAATAATTGGAAACTACCACTCGATAAGGTTTAGATTATCTAATAGCTTGCACATACTTTATATAAGTGCCTTAGATTTTAAATTATTGTGTGACATGCAATTGATTAATATATCATGCGCTTTAATGAACAAAAGAAAGCTTTTCTCACCAACGATCAAAACCTATTTTGCATATATCTTTATTATTTCCACTTAATGTTTTTTTCAACAACAACTAAGAACTGTTATTTTCAAAACAGTTACTGTCCTTATCAGGTATTTGTTTAGTCATTATCCGAGTCAGTACAATTACAAATTTGACAAGGGTACTCTATGTTACCCAGGAATAAGGACCTTCAAGTTACGAAATTACAATCTTCATGCAAAATTGGAAATTTATGTTACACAAGGAAATAGAAAAATTATGAAAATACTTAAAGTTTGTTAATTTGAAGTTGTTTAACACAAATAGCATTGTTCTGAATTTTGAAATTTCTTGTCGCTCCCTAATATTCTTTTGGGTTTTCTCGATCTACTGTAGTGTGAATCATTTACTTTACTTTACTTTACTCCATGGCGTTACAACCCTGGGTGAGTTTTAGCCGACTTTACGACATGCCTTCATTCATTTTGATCTCTCGCAACTTCCATCCAGTGTTCGATGCCCATAGTTTTGAGATCTTTTGTTATATTATCTCTCCACCGGAGTCGGGGTCGTCCCAGTGGCTTTCTCCCAGTCGGTGCTTCCTCCCAAGCTAGTCTTATTATTCTGTCGTCAGAAAGCCTCCTGATATGTCCTGCCCACTGGAGCCTTCTGGCCTTTATTTCTTTTACTACATCTGTATCTGGGAATAGTTCTTCTAGTTCCTTGTTAGTTCTTGTTCTGTATTGTCCTGTCGTTTCATCTATCGTTGGTCCCGAGATTTTTCTCAAGATTTTTCTTTCAAAAACTCGTAGTCTCTCTTCGTTCGCTACCGTTAGCGTCCATGTTTCGCAACCATATATAACTATCGATCTTATAACTATTTTGTATAGGTCCATCTTTGTTCGTCTTGTGAGGTGTTTTTCGATTTCATCAGATCTTGCACTGCGTACAGGCATCTATTTCCTGCTTGTATTCCAGTGTTTATTTCCTGTGATCCGTTGTTATCTTCGCATATTGTTGTTTCTAGGTATTTAAATTCTTTGACTCGTTTAAAGTTATATTCATCGATGGTGATGTTTTGACCTATTCTGTCTCTGTTTCGGCCATTCCGACTCATGAACATGTATTTAATTTTGTCTTCGTTGATTTGAAGTCCCATCTACTTTGCTTCCCTTTCGAATCGTATTAGAGTTTCTTTCATTTTTATTCTTCTACTACCAATCATATCAACATCATCTACAAATGCCAACAGTAGATTTGATGGAATATAGATGTCGGTGCTTCAATTTTCGAATTTCTGATTATATATTCCAGCGCTATGTTAAAAAGTTGTGGTGAGAGCGCATCTCCTTGCCTAAGACCGTTATTTATTTCAAACATTTCAGAGTAGTACTGTCCCACTTTCACTTTGCACTTCAGTGTGAATCATTTGCATTGAAAAAAGTATAATAAAACCACATAAATTATTTTGTTGTCTTTTTTCTCTTGTATTCGCCGGGATTGGGTTCACCTTCATCAGGTTCTACGAGCCAAAAATACGAAAATAATTAGCGACCAATGATATTAATTTGTCCTAATATAAAATTATAAAATTAAAGAGCATAGTTTTGTTTATGGATTATTATTAAATATTTAATGTATTATTAAATATTTATATGCTTATACAAATTTTCGTAGAAATTTTGTAAATAAACTATTAGGTAATAATAATATAAAGGAAGAAAACAGTATAATATATAATATATAATTGAATGTTTGAATGATTTTCTCTATAATTTTTTGTAAAAATTTTGTTAATAAACTGTTAGATAATAATAATATAAAGGAAAAAAACAGTGGAATAGATAATATATAATTGAATATTGTATGATTTTTTTCTATAACTTTTTGTAAAAATTTTGTTAATAAACAAATTAATAATTAATATGTCTAAACAAATTGTTACTATCATATAAATGAATAAAGCAACATCAATATTATTAATATTACTTGTGATGCATAAGTTTCCTTGAACCGCCAATGAATAATGCGGCCTGCACCAGCTATTTTCGATTAGATTCGGTCTAATTTTCGAAGGTTCCCAGAACGTATGAAAGTGTATTTCTTGGATCCAAAAAATTCACATGTAAAGTACAAGTATTACAAAGAATCTTCTGCAAATTTGAGCCCTTAATATTCATTATGAATTTTTGAAAAAAAAAAGAGTTTTTTCACCTAAAACTACAATTTTTTTTTTGAGATCAGAACTGATACATCTAAATTCAATGCAGGCATTAGAAAAATTTTATTTCCATCCGGTAAAAGGTTATGACAATTTTTTTGTTGCAGAAATTGGATTATGCAAAATTTCTCGCTCTACGAATGAAAAAAATTTTTTTTAATAAATCTTAAAAATATAAAACAATACAAACAATTTTCATTAAAATTTAGCATTGTATCTCATTTAGAAAAGCGACAAATTAAGGCTGAATTTTCAACTTTGACATCGAATTTCTCGGAAAGTAAAAATCTCACAGATTCCGGGTTTGACACACTTTTTTAGAATGATAAAATCTATATTTATGTTAAATTTTAAATCGGTAATTTGTTAATAAATGTCTTTTTTTTTAATAACAAAAACCGTAAATTTTGGCGAAAAAAATATATCAATAACTAGTGGCGCCACCTATAACTTATTGATAGGTTTTTTAATTCTCTACAACTTTTGTTTGAAACATTTTTCGACACAACTTTTACTTTCCGAGATAAACTCAAAAAACCGAAAATCGGGACAATTTTTGATCCGCCATTTTTTTTGCACAGGTCTTTCAGAGTTACCGCCAAGACATGTTCTATAAGATGCCGAAATGAACACAGTCCAGCAAAAAAAACAATGTTTGTTTGAAGGTTGTAGACAATGTTGAAGATTGATTAGAATTTGGTTGTTGGACTTGCATTGTCTTTGTTTTTATATATTTTTACGACGTTTCGATTAGGTTGTATCTCTAATCGATATCAAGTATAAACTGAATGTTTTGTCATAAGACTACAAGCTTATATAGGGACTGTGTCCATTGAAGCGCAAAGTTTCGCTTCAATGTACACACCTCAATGATTTGATGTTACAAAGTAGTGGTTGCCAAAGATTAGGTATCTCAACACTCAGTTTACTGAAGATTCCATTATTGTTTTTAATGTATGCTGCTTCTATAAATTTTCTTTTTTTCATGTTGGGTTCCATATATATATATATATATATATATATATATATATATATATATATATATATATATATATATATATATATATATTGCCGCAGCCTCAGACCATTTTATATGGTGTTGTTTATCCCAGGAATGTTCTGCAATACCTGATCTCGACGTTTCCCCTTTTTGTGTATGAGCTTTATGTTCCTTAATTCTAACTTCTAGTAGTCGTTTGATTTCTCCAATATACACTTTACCACACTCACATGAAACTTTGTAAACACAAACACGACGGGCTTCCGATGGGTTCTTCATTCTCTCCAGTCGGCGCCAATATATATATATATATATATATATATATATATATATATATATATATATATAGAAACGGCAACAGTAAAACCGAAAGTCTGGTTGAGATATGTCGATGATACTTTCATTGTATGGAAGGGCAATGATCAAGAACTTAATGATTTCCTGAAACATCTAAATACCATTCGACCTACAATTAAGTTTACCATGGAAAAAGAGGTAAATGATCAATTACCCTTCCTAGATGTCATGGTGAACAGTTCAAACGAAACTATTAAAACTTCAGTATATAGAAAGCCAACACATACTGGACAATATCTTAATCATAGTTCTAATCATTATGTTGTAACAAAACGAGGAATTATACGCAACCTCTATAATCGCGCTATATCTATATGCAATAATGCCGAATCATTGGAAAAAGAGGTAGCAAATATTAAATCCGATTTACAACAGAATGGTTATCCTTTAAAACTAATTGACGATGTTATAAATAATTTTAGAACAATGAACACTGGCCAGCAAGAAACATATTCCTTTTTCACAATTCCGTACATTAAGGGAACGCCTGAGAAAATAAGACGAATTGCCAGTAGTTATAATATAAATAAATCAGGAAATGCACTTAGAGCTAATTTAACAAAAACAAAACCTAAAACTACCAATAAGAAAGAATGTGTTTACAAAGTTCCATGTAAGTGTGGTGAAATGTATATTGAAGAAACCAAACGACCACTAGAAGTTAGAATTAAGGAACATAAAGCTCATACACAAAAAGGGAAAACGTCGAGATCAGGTATTGCAGAACACTTCTGGGATAAACAACACCATATAAAATGGTCTGAGGCAGCCGCAATATATATGGAACTCAATATGAAAAAAAAAATTATAGAAGCAGCATACATTAAAAACAATAATGGAATCTTCAGTAAACCGAGTGTTGAGATATCTAATCTTTGGCAACCACTACTTTGTAACGTCAAATCATTAAGGTGTGCACATTGAAGCGAAACTTTGCGCTTCAATGGACACAGTCCCTATAAAAGCTCGTAGTCTTATGACAAAACATTCAGTTTATACTTGATATCGATTAGAGATACAACCTAATCGAAACAATGCAAGTCCGACAACCAAATTTTATTCAAAAAAACCAATGTTACATTTTGTTAACAAAACTGCTCTTTTTTGATGTAATTTCCATGGAGTATAAACTTAGGTTTGGAACTTAGAGTTTCTACAGATACAATAAATGAAACTTTAAGAGAACAGCTATGACATCCATTTCACCTCCAGACCGTAATAATGACTATTCCATTCTTCGCTTAATCGATTCTCTCTTAAAATGTTTTCTCGTCAAAAAGAAATTTTTTACGGTATGTTGATTTTCATCCCCTCTCCCCTGACTACTCGGTTTTCATTATTTTATTGTTATGCATCGTTTTTTTTAAGAACAGAACGTATAACCATAAAAATGGGTACAATCATACTAGTGGTGCAAATTGCTAACCAATAAAGTACTGATGTCTTTTAAAAGTTAATAATAATGCATAAGATTGCATGCTGAACTTGAAGGTTAAAAACTGAGTTAAAAAATTGAATTTAGTATTTATGTAAATGATATGTCTTCAAACTATCCACGTTAAATAATAGATAATTTTCTTGATATGTTTATAAAACATTAATTTTTCTCTCCGATTAAAGAGAACTCTAATTTCGATAACTCCTTGTTTCTCGCCTTTTGAAACTCTTACTATTTGTCGGCATCGCAAAATGACTTACGACAAAATGGGGCGACAATTGCAAGTCTGGATACAAGAATTATTACTACTTTTGTACTAGCTCGAAATGAAAATCGATATCCTTTCTTGGTGTCCAGAAGGTCATAAAGGTTTAATAAAATTTTTATAAAAAATTGGACCGACTTCTAAAAGTGCGCTAAAAAATGAAAAATAACTGTAAATTTTTATATGAAATTGAACTTTTTGAAGTCGGCGCCAAACTAATAACTGACAAAATGTGATTTGCATAAACAGATTAAAAATACTTTATTTGTAATTGCTTTCTTACCATAATTTGTATATATTTGTAGTTATTTATTTCATTTACAAATAATTTGGCGCCGACTTTAAAAAGTTCAATTTCATATAAAAATTTATAGTTATTTTTCACTCTTTAGCGCACTTTTAGAAGTCGGTTCAATTTTTTTATAAAAACTTTCTAATATCGATGTTTAAAAAACGTGAGATGTAAATTTCTTTGCTCGATATATTTTATACTGCATATTAAGTTTGTATACGCCTCAAGAACCCACAATATCAATTTTAGACAAAATTGGACCATGTAAAATTTTCTGTCCCTCATATTGTATCTTATCAACCTAATAGTTGTAAAAAATTAACTTCATATTTGTAATACACGACCCCGAAAACCCTCTAAACCAAATCTGAAAAAATGCGAATAAAGTAAAATTTTCAACCCACCATATTGCATCCGCTACATTGAATTTCAAAAAAATTATTTTAAGTCTTAATCTAATTTAAATCTAAACCCGTCAAAGCTCCCTAGTACTAATTTTGGATGGAATTCAGAAATTTAAAATTTCTAGACTTATATTCGCTATTTACGTTCTCAAAGACGATTCAATCCCACCTTTGAACAAAATCGAAAAATGTTAAATTTTTAGGACACCATATTGAATCTGCCAGATTCGGGAGATGTAGAATCTTTAATCCGCCATCTTGGATCCGCCATATTGAATTTTTTAAAATAATTTTGGATTAGTTATGTACGACCCTGAAAACTCCCTCGTACCAATTTTGGAGAAAATCGGACAAAATTGATTTTTTCTCCGCCATATTGGATCCCCCATATTGAATTTTTTAAAAATATTTGGATTCTCCCCCATACTAATTTTAGAGAAAATCGGACAAAATTGTATTTTTTTGGCCGCTATATTGTTAGCGCCATCTTGGATAGTACTGCACCAATTTTGACCAAAAAAATATGGGACCACCGCAGCAACTTCCTGAACATAACGGAAAAAAGTTCATTCAAAACGGTGCCGCCGTTCCGGAGTAGTCGGTGTACATACATAAAAAAAACATACATACTCGACAAATTGAGAACCTCCTTCTTTTTGAAGTCGGTTAAAAAGAGCAAATATTTCAAAAACTGTCATAAAAAAAAAGAAGAATGAATAAATATATACTTTTTAACTTAATCATGTAATTACACAGACTGACAAAATTACTAATAATAATTAATATCTTTATTTCTAAATATTCATCTACATATTATATGAGACTAATAAGAAATTCCCAATATTTAAAAAAGGGCGGATGCCTCCCTGATCATTCTCAACCTATAAGATATTAAAAATTTTTGTTAAATTATTCTATATTATATGGCTTATCTTAGGTGAAGAAGGTAAGGAAATTAAAATAAAAATATAGTTATACAAAAATAAAATGAAGTAGATTTAGAAGAAGTGATCAGCAGTATTCATTATATATTTATTATAATTTGTTTTGAAGGCAGATTGTGAAAAAACTTTTAATTTATCGGGCAAAGAATTGTAAAATTTAGCAGTGTTATATGAAAAGCTACGGAATGATATATCCAATTATTTTGCAATTGATTGCGGCACTTTCGAAAGAGTTCTCACTTTTATCTTTGATTCGATTGTGTTTTCGGTAATACCTATTACAAGAAGATCTTTGGAACCCCTATGGGAAGTGAACTACCACCAATACTGGTTAATTATGTTTTAGATGATCTTATTGAAGACTGTATTCAATACCTTCCCTTTTATAAAGAGGTACGCTGATGATCTCCTTCTTGATCTTCTAGCACACAGAATATATATATATATATATATATATATATATATATATATATATATATATATATATATATATATATATATATATATAGAACAGTCTCCAACAACGCCAGCAACGCCAGACTTATCAAAACGGCAGGGTTAAGGTGTGCCCTTTGACGAGTGAGTGTGGTTGGTGAGTACTGAGTAAGCTTATTTGCTAACCATACTCTCTTGTTTCTAGGGTCAAAGCCCTGAGGATGGTTTAAGTTAGACCGAAAGCGCTTGGCCGATAATAATAATTTAAAAAAATATGCACTGAAATACACAATCCGTCTATTTCTTGATTTCTTTGGTAACAATAACCTGAACTAACCTGTTAATAACTTATAGCTTATTAAATGAAAGGGCTTGACTAGTAGAATACAGTATATCATGAAAAAATTTCAAATCCAAAATGGCCTCCACTACAAAATGGTGGATTACATATTTTTTTAATCCCCTCAGTCTGGGCATCAAATGAAAAGGCTTGACAAGTAGAACACAGTACACTTTAGAAAAAAATCCTAATCCAAACTAGCGTCCGAAACAAAATGGCGGATAATAGAGTTTACATAGGCAATACATTAAAACTGAAATCTAGGCATCTAATAAAAACAAAGGACTTTGTCAACTTTGAATCGTGATTCAAGCATGAATTCCTCACTCAAGTCAAGATTTCGTATCGTGTCGAGGACTGTGTAGAGGCACATCACCCAAGTTAAGGTAAAAGTTAAAGCGAGCCGAGTACTGAGTGGCATTAGGGTGGATAAAAATGACATGTCGTTAGCGTTTTACCCTCAAGACTTGGGCGCATCTTGTTATATAAAAGCTTTGTCCCTCTATTGAACCTCTAGGGGGTCGACCGTTATAATGTTCATTACTCGTGGGAACCAAATGGTAAAAAAAATATTAATGAAACAAAAATAAAACAGAATCTGCAACACAACGAAAAAGAAAAGTATAGAGCAAAACGTACTAAAGAAAGTGAAAGTGAAACTCATAGTGGACTACAGAAATGAAGAGAGCGGTTAACATCAGAAACACCTCAACAATATGAGATCATACAAAGAAAAAAACGTGAGAAACGAATGGTGCGTTAGATTCAGAAACACCTGAGCAATATGACACCAGGTTAACACAGCAATGCCAGCGATAAATACAGCTGTTTGGGTCAGAAACGCCTCAACAATCTGAAGCTAAGTTAACACATAAACATAGAAGAGAAAGGCAGCGGTTCGAAAATGCTATTAACATATTGTTCATACGCGTTTGTGAAATTTGTACCAAACGTTGCTATCCTAATCAAGTTGATACAGTACGTTACAACACTGCCGGATTAACATATCTAACTGTAGAATTGTCTTCAAAAACAACGTTACTTTTATGTTCCCGCTGCCAAACACATCTCATCAGTAATAAAACAATAGCACTACCAAAGGCTTTCTGGAATAATCTGGATACAGGTTCTATACCAAACGTGATTCAAGTACTGACGCAGGAGGAGCAACATTTGCTGTGCAGAATCATCTGGTTTATTAAAGTTGTAAAATTTAATGGGCTATATGAGCAGTATAGTTGCGGCGGATATAAATATATATATATATATATATATATATATATATATATATATATATATATATATATATATATATAAATATATATATATATATATATATATATATATATATATATATATATATATATATATATATATATATATAGTCTGGCGTTGCTGGCCTTGTTGGAGACTGTTCTCAAAACGGTAGGGTTAAGGTGTGCCCTTTGACGAGTGAGTGTGGTTGGTGAGTACTGAGTAAGCTTATTTGCTGACCATACTCTCTTGTTTGTAAGGTCAGAGCCCTAGTCAGAGTCTAAGTTAGACCGAAAGCGCTTGGTCGATAATAATAATTTTAAAAAATATACACTGAAATACACAATCCGTCTATTTCTTGCTTTCTTTCTTTCATTTCATACCCATATTGAGAGGGTCTTAAGAAAATATGTAATCCGCCATTTTGTGGTGGCGACCATCTTGGATTTACAATTATACTGAATATACGTAATTGTATTGTCATCAGAACTAAAGGTGTGTACTAAATTTCAGATCAATCGGTCAACAGGGGGTATATATATATATATATATATATATATATATATATATATATATATATATATATATATATAAAATAAAGTGAAAATTTGTCAATCTACATGATTCTCGTGTTAAAAAGTGCGGAGCACTCCAAAATATGGAAAAACTCCGGGTCCGACAGATGGCGACAGCGCTGTTTCGTCCTGATATGGGACTCGTCAGGCCACCGCAGTCGGTACAAACCATCATCTCGCCTTTGCATCCTGTAAAGCTGAATTTAAAATCAAAAAACAGCAAACAATACGACAAAGGCGACATCTCGATGGTCCACTTGATAATACAAGAACCACACAGATTAACAAAGTTTGTAAAAGAACCGTCATATGGTGGCGCAAGGGTGAATTAAAACAGAAATATGTAAAATCGAGTACACGAAACGCGCTGCCCAAAGGATAGGGGTCGCACTTTTCGGTTCTGGCAAGCAAGCCTACCGCTCATTTTAGCAGCCAAAGCCACGTGTCGCACCAAACGATCCCACCATGAGAGCATCGTTTAGCGTGTTTCAAAGCCAAACAAGTAAATAAATAAGTAGATAAGTTTTTTGTCCGTGTAATTTAAAATAAAATAGAATAAAATATTGGCGAAGCGGATGTGAAACACGCTAAACGATGCTCTCATGGTGGGATCGTTTGGTGAGACACGTGGCTTTGGCTGCTAAAATGAGCGGTAGGCTTGCTTGCCAGTACCGAAAAATGCGACCCCTATCCTTTGGGCAGTACGTTTCGTGTACTCGATTTTACATAGACTTCGTTTAAATCGATGTTTTTCGAGCCAGCTTCAAACCGAAGCCGCCTCATATCTTACTTGAAATCTAGGCATTTATTTCACAAACTTAAACATGACTTGACCTTGGCTTCAAGTCATTTTCGCAAAAGCTTGATGTCTTGTCTGTACTTAACCTCAAAATAACGCCTTGTTTTGGTGTTTTTCTTATTTAAAAACCAACTGTTGACTATTGTGAGGGGTAGAATGTTTTATTCTGCATTTAGCCTTTAACTTGGGTGTTCTTAAACATTAACAATAATTCGAAATAATATACTAACGCTCATTTAACACATGACGTAATCGTTCAGAAGTCAACAGCTGATTTCAAGCGCACTCGAGGTGTTTATTTCACACTCGAAGCGCGCTTGGGTTAAGTCAACCCAAAATCGTTTCGGGCTTGACTTAACAAATCCAAGCCGGCTTCAAGTATAATCTCGCCCATTTAATTCGTTATTTCTAAGCCGCTTGTAGAGGCGCTTGACTTCAAACGCGCTCGGAACTGTCGATATAAACGTACCTGATATTTCTGTTTTAATTCACCGTCGCGCCACCATATGACGGTTCTTTTACAATCTTTGTTAATCTGTGTGGTTTCTTGTATTATCAAGTGGGCCATCGAGATGTCGCCTTTGTCGTCTTGTTTGCTGTTTTTTGATTTTAAATTCAGCTTTATACGATGCAAAGGCGAGATGATGGTTTGTACCGAATGCGGTGGCCTGACGAGTCCCATATTAGGACGAAACAGCGCTGTCGCCATCTATCGGACCCGGAGTTTTTCCATATTTTGGAGTGCTCCGTACTTTTTAACACGAGAATCATGTAGATTGACAAATTTTCACGTCCGCTTCGCCAATATTTTATTCTATTTATTTACGTATCTACTTATATATATATATATATATATATATATATATATATATATATATATATATATATAGTAGCCGACTAGTTAAACAAGTTTCCACATCTTGAGGTATCGGTCTTAGTTTTGGGTTTTAAATAAAATACTAAAGACCAAAACTCGGACCGATACCCCCAGATATAATTTTCTCAAATCTGTTGACTATTCTTCTTACTATTTTTTAATATAGAATAAATATACTCTTTTTTTACTGTTTTAACTTCAGTTATGTTTTTATGTTAATTTTTTACTGATGCGTATATATGTATCGAAGCAGTTTTGTTCTGGATTCATCTTGTGCTATGGCTTTTGACATTTGTACCTATGATTTTGTTGGAAAATAAAGAACACTATTTTTAAAAATTCCCAATATTATTATTATGTTTTATTTATCAGCTATAATTAAAAATTTAGCTGGTTTAGAATGGTTTTTATGGATATAGCATACATCTGGACACACATCCACTTTTGGATTTATGTTATAAAGATTATTTTTCCTTTAAAAATTTTATATCTATATCTTGACATCACTCTTATTTAAAATAACTTTAAGCAATTAAAATAACGATTTTGTGTCGTTATAGTTCCTAGAAAATGCAGACTGTCCAGTTATTAAAAAGTTATTACAAATCAATTTTTAACTTAGTACAATACCAACACCGTATCATTTATGATTTTAATAATCGGGTATTTTGTACTTGTTCTTCTTTATTAAATTATTATTCTGAACTATTCGCATTCCATTGTTTGGAACATTTACAGGGTTCTTCTATAAAATGATAATTAATTATTAATAGTACTGTTGAGCAAAATGTAATCTAACTTCTGATTACTAACTATAATTACATTTTGTAGTTAGTAACCACGATTAGAGATTACATAAAATTAGTTATAAAAAGTAGTTACAAGCTTGGATTTCTAAGTAAAAATTGTAGTTGCAATCAAGATTGCATGATTACTTTTTCTTTCTACCTGTGACTTTTATTTGTTGCTCATTATTATTATTCCCAAACAGCACAAATACGTCTTAAAGACGTCCATAAGACGTTTGATCTCAACATTCAGGACGTCTTATGGATATCCATAAAAGACGAACGACGTCCATAAGACGTTGTATAGACGTCTTATGTTACAAAAGGTAACGTCTTTAAGACGTTTGCTTACAACGTCTTATGGACGTCCCTTCCCAACATTAAAACAACATATTCCACTAATAAAATTATGTACATTAAAAAGGGTCCCTTTAATTTTTTTGTTTGTCTTGTTTACAAAGTCAAACCGTAATTATTCAAAAATCCAAGAAATAACTTTAATTAAGAAAAAATCAAGAGCAAAATATACACTACTATTTTAAATAACTACAAGTTCCGCATGAGTAATTTGCTTTAAAAAATATGTTCAACATAATCTCTTTATACAAAAATATACATAACTTTAGCCTAATGTAAACTTTTTCTAATTTGAAATTTAAGAAGTGAGGTAGAAGAGCAAATATTTTCAGAACTACTACTGTTCGAACTATAAGTGAACCTATCAAATTTAAAGCTTAGTTTATCCCTTCGATAAAATAACTCTAAAAGATAGACTATCAACAAAATAAAAGTTTATTGAAATAAAAAGTACACAAATCTTTAAATACAAGAATTTTTATTTAGTCGAATAACAAATCTGGTCTGATGCCCTTTTCAGCCATGTTTGGATTGAAATTTCCTCATTCTTCCGACTTTTTCCAGTTCTGTTGTCTCTGTAGATCCTAATAACAAACTGATTTTAATATTATAGGATAAAGTTTATCATTTGTGGTAATAAATTTTTTGATATTTTTGCGAATTTTTATAATTGTCCTCTACTATAGAATCGTGACTTATGAAATTTCAAGGTTAATATATATAATGAAAGACAGAACTTACTCATAATAAGTCTCATCAAGTTGGAATCGTAGAACTTTCTTTTTCCTTTTCGTACTAATCAACTGTACATGGTAATTTTACAAGCTCGCTTTACAAAGTCGTAAATGCTCCGTACTTCCAGTTTTGAAATTTCTAAAACCTTAAACAAAATTACTTCTTGTAATTAACACAACTCTATTTTCTATGTTCTTTAAAAATAAATCAATCATCAGGAACAAAATAAATCTTACAGGTTTCATTAGTGGAGCACTCCATAAACAAACATTTCGCCTTCCACTTCATTAGTAATATTTCTTGTAATATTTAGGGCCGGGTCTGGATGAGCTGTGCAAGCCTTTTTCGCATAGATAATATTTTTGAAGATTTCATTTCATACTTCTAACATAGAGTTACTACAAAAATATAAACGGCAAAGCATTCGGGAATTTCCTGTAACACAACCTATAAATAACGTTACTGTTTTTCCTAAGTATATATGATTCTCGATCTTACCTTAAGTATTACATAAACACGAATAAAAAAGATTTTTAGAGGCACATAGATAAATCAACTATTTTAATAAAATTCTTTCAAAAGCTAAATTTTCACAGTCGGCACCCCAACAACATTAAAAATGAATAATAACATGACGAAACACAAATAAAAAGCTGAAAAATTACAGTGACAGAAACAAAAGGCGGGTTTTTTAAAGTTATAGTTTCGCTGGCATCATATTGTTATTGTTATTGGTACATCAAACAGTCTGTGACAAAAAGCACCAAAGTATTGGTAAAAAGATCACGTAAAAGTTCCATTAACCAAGGTCGTAGTGAGGCTACTAAAAATTTGTCGTTCAATCAAAAATTTGAACCTCAACTTGTATTCAGCTGAGCTCTGTGCGGCGTTGCAAACTTATTACCCAACTGCGACAAAATTCATAGGAAAGGAAATGCTTTTTAGTTTTTATCAACTAAATTATACACAACTGTATTTATTTTCATATAAAATGTAGTATGGAGACTTTTAAAAGATATCTTAAAGACGTTGTATATAGACGTCTTATGAACGTCTTTAAAACAACGTCTATAAGACGCCTTATTTATGTCTTAAGACGTCCAGACATAATCTGGATATAAAAACGACGTCTATAAGACGTCTAGTGCTGTGTGGGATTATTATTTCCTCTGAAATGAAAACATCGGAAAAGCATACTCAAGGACTACAAAAAATATTTTGATACTGTCGTAAAAACGAGGCTTCACCAGAAAAAAACAACCCCACAGAATTGTCACAGATTTGTCAAATCACAATACTTAAAATTTGACATATGTCTATTTACGCTACGCATACGCCCAAATTTTTCTTGTCATGTGTACCCACTTTGAATATGCACCTGCTGACAGATTAAAGGAATTCAAACTGACGGATTCAATATTGCCATTTAATGCTTGAAATTGACAGTTTCTTAAACTTTTCTCGATTACAATGTCATCTCGTGATGGAATTTACATTTTAACATATTGACTATTTCAAAAAGTACTACTAGACTTTCTGTTTATTTTTCTAACACCCTTACATAGGTAAGTACATATAACTAAAAAAAATAAGCTCAAGAATGGGTTTATCACAATTTTATGACATTTTTATGTTTACAAATCACTGAGCACATGCTTAGGATGCAAGATTAATAACAATATATATTAGATTTTAGGAGAGTTTTGTCACATTTAGTGTTCAGTATTCATCATCATAATAACTCCTCTTTTTGATCGGGCTTTGTTCTTCCTCACTACTATCATCATCATCATCATCATTGTCTCGTTGCCTAAAAAGTAAAATTTTTATAAAAAATATTACTAGAAAAACAAGCACTATATGAATGTCAGAAAATTCATATTATTTAAACCAGCAGGCAAGCATTAGAGAAGATAAATTTTGTAACAGTAATAACAATAACAGCTAATACTAAAACATGTTCACAATTACTCTCCTGAAATATTAGATCCAACATTTTTTAGCATAATTGTACAGATTGGGTAATATATAGCTGACTGATTTGAATTATCTGCTATTCCTAAAAGACTTATTTCCCTTTGTAGTATTATAATTCATTGGAATTTCCTAAATTGTAAAAACATAATAAATAGCATAACACTACAATATTGTACACTGTACCTGAAGAAGCTGCCGTACAGTGAAACACATAGTACAGTCAAAAAATGCAATGGAAATTTAAGCAAAAATTTGTTTTACTTATCACAATCATAAAATTTATTTTTCTTTTGCAATCATAAAAAAAGATAAGAAGAAAACTAACCCTTCTTGTCAATTGCTTGTATGGATTTAATCCTCTAACCCAGAGAGGTTAATACTTTAGGAAGGCAACCAATATAAATTAACCTTTCAGTGAAAAGTTATGAAGGAGACTACAAAAGCTTCAGGAATATATATTATTCAATATAGTTTTGATTATGTATCAGTGACTCCTAAATTTAATTGATATTTCCAACAAAAAAAAATTACACCGTTAGATTTCCTCAGTTTTACATTTATAAAAAACGGAGTACATCTATAAAAAAAACGAAAAAGAGCTTTAACAAGTAAGAATAGAGCTCCGCATATTACACGCAGGATTACACAAATTCTACCGACTGAGCTAGTCGGATAGAATTATGAATATGCTACATTCTCAGGGACGAGCCCCACGTTGAGCGCCAATATGCGGTACTGACCTGAGTGGGTAGAGTCAAAATTTGTAAATTTAAAAATTCGTTTATTATCGGTAGGTCTCCCAAATTTAGAAATACTTAGAAGAAACCATTATGTGCTATTTTTGCACAAGCTGGTTAAACTAATTTTAGAGTACCCTGTAGACATACTCGACAATAACAGTTATTTGCTGTAATAGTGTTCAAGAGCTTTTGTCAATTGCTTAACCAATATTTATAATGAACAGTTTTTTAAATATAGATATTTTTTGTACAAATTTTATTCAATCGAAAATAATTACTTTACTAGAAAAGTGTTTATGTACCACAATTATTATTTCTTTTATTAGCTTTAGATGATTTGTATACTATTTTGTTTTATCCTGTAAATAATGTCGTATATGCACGTCCGTCCTTTTTGGAAAATTATTTGTGGAGATCGGATTTTCCGCGAGAACGCCACGAGGTACGTTTCGATCGAACGCGAAAGACGTATACGAGCTGTGAATGACTTGCGTTTCAGGATTTTTGTCATTTATGCTATGCGTTTGTCCCTGCATTAAGTGGTCCCCACCTTGAAGTGAAGCTTGGATGCCATTTAAAAATTGTTCCATTAGAGAAATTGAAGTGTTGGGATATAATTGAACATTTTGATTTATTTGGGTCATGTCAGATTCATTACGAGTATGGAATCCTGTTAGGTTTGGCACAACCCGGACAGCCTGAAATGCCACCCGCCTCATCAGACCGGAAGGAACTGTGAGAGAAGGGATTGGACATTTTTAAATAATTATTTTTCCTCTTAAACTGGAATGTTTTGTATAAAAATACAAAAATCACGGAGGGCTGGGCTTTAATATACTTAATATATGAGAAAAATTAAGTATATGGAATTTGGGTTGGATGAGAACTTGGCCAATATTTACTTTGTTTTTTATTAGACATGAGCTCTTATAGGACTTTTTGCAGTAGAAATTTTTTTTGACTGGGACTCTTAAGTTTTGTGTCGAAATTAAATGTAGTGTTGGCAGGCGCGGATCCAAGGGGGGGGCGGTGGGGGCGATCGCCCCCCCCAAGAGCTTGGAGTTCAGGAAAATAGACCCGATTTTGCCTCTTATACTATAGTTTATGCAAGAACTAGGGAGAGTTTTTCATTTTTTACTTTTTTTCTTCACAAACTACCTGTGTTCTGTAGTCCGGTGTCTTTGGCAAAATCTGTTAGACACATATATTTTTCATAGGAATGGACTATTTGGGTTGGATAGCAATAGATATTTGGATGTGTGAAGTGTTAAAAAGGATTTTAATCCATGTTATAGGCATCGGAAGGCGTCAAAAGGAGGTCTATCACTAAATATTTATGGCATAGAGTATTATTTCAGTAATAAACTTGAAATAAAAAGTTTTATTATTTTTAATTTTGGCATAGAAATCGTTTTAGGCACATTCAGACTAAAACGTAGCCTTTTTCTCTCAAAAAATTTATTTTTAAAAGTTATAATTTAAATACTTACAAAATACCCGTTATCAAAAATACAAGAAGTTAAACATATATGAAAAAAATAAATTCGTCAATATAATATTAAAATTTTTTTGGGGCTATCGGTAATATTATTATTAATTAAAAACATTTTTGGGATATTTGACGTTCCATTTTATTTATTTCTTAAACCATCTGCAGAATTACAATTAAACACTAAAAAGGGATTCAAATGTCATTAATTTTTATATGTTACAGAAAATTTAAATAATAAATTGTGTTAACACTGGTAAACTTTACGTATTTCATTCGTCATCAAAGTCAGTGAAACTATCTTCGCTCAAATTAATTATAATTGATTCCTCTCTCACGGATCATGAGATCGAGTTTCCACATCTTCTTTTATTCTTTTATTATATGGATTTTTCGTAATTATCTGCAGTAACTTTATTCAAAAAAATCTTTTTTCAAAGTCCAGTTAAATTATTAATTTTGTAAGTTGTGTTATTTCCACCAACTCTATCTTTTATTTGAGAGAGATATTTCCTTCACCAACGAACATTCTCCGGACGATCTATAAGAACAGATTTTCCCAACAAAAATTAAGTTCTCTGAGCAATTTCCAGAGCTCAGTTCTTTTAATTTCAGGCAAATCCCGATCTTCATTGATTTTAGTTAGAATTTTGTCGACGGTTGAGATCTGCTTCTCATAATAAAATGTATGTACAACTCCTATCATTACAGTTTACATCTCTTCTTCCAACGAGGTTTTTCGTCTGCCTGTGATCGAATATAGCTTGGATTTACTAGCAATTCCAGTCGTTTTTTTCTCCGTCAGTGTTCGGTACATGATAGATTTTCGAACTCCTGATATATTGGAACACATCTCAACAGAGCTTTTAATATTATTATCTAGATATTAATATCTTAAGGCATCATAACAAACATTCATTGTAATAAGATTTTCGTTGAGGAAAAAATGCCCTCCATCTTTTGGGTATCTCACTAATCTCAAATAATATATAAAAACAAGCACAAACAAAATAAATCACTAAGGACACACTATACTTTGCTCACTGAGAGAAATTAAATTGAATTATCAAAAATTTTATTGTTGCAGTAAATTTATAAAAGCTTATAATATTTAAATATAATTAGATTTACGGCAGTTTTCAGTTACCGGGGGCACTGAAGCAGGTACGTTGGAGGTTTCGGTAACAGTTTTATTACTCTCTCTAGTTCTTGAATATAGTATAGGAATGTGTATGCTTGCGATCGCCCCTCCCCCTCCCAAGGGCTTTGAGTTCAGGAACATAGAACCGAATCTGCCTTTTATATTAGGAATGTGTATGCGCCTGGCAACCCCCCCCCTCCCGTTGACAACTTGTTTTTTTTTGCGATAGCACCCCCCCAGGAGCTTTGAACTGAGGAAAATAGACCCGATTCTGCCTCTTATACGAGGAATGTTTATGTTGATCGCATCTTCCCACCCCCCTATCGGAAACTTGTTTTTTCTTGTGATCGCCCCCCCCCCTCTCCAAGAGCTTCAAATTCAAAAAAATAGCCCCGTCCCTGCCTTTTACACTAGAAATGGGAATGTTGCTGGTGTCCCCCCCCCCCCGGGGACAACTTGCTTTCGCTTGCCATACTGTACTTTTGTAATATCACCGCCCCCCCCCCAAGGAGAGAGGCTGGATCCGCCCCTGAGTGTTGGGGACTCTTAATAAATTTTGGAAAATTCAATTTTCTCAAAAATTTTTGTTTTGGTGTTAAGCGCAAACTAAGGCACGTTTAGTGTTCTTAGATCCGTTAACGATGTCACTATCAGGTTATCACTAATTTTCTCTTAATAGAAAATTATTTAAGTCGCAATCGGGAATGTCTAAATCGGATATGTCGCTATCCGGTTTCCTTTACGCAATTTTAGTTCCGCAAATTATTATAGTCGTAAAAGTAGGCGCGTGAATACCCTATATATTAATTTAAAATAGTTTTCGCAAGAATTAAAAAAAAAAAACAAAATCGACGTGGAAAGGTTTTTTTTTTAGAAAAGCTTATTTTTTCCGACGGCGCTAGAATTTTAGTGTCACGGTTTTTATTTAACTGAAGCCAGAGTAAAAGCTTCAAAAGACTTAGATACTCGTGCGCGTGTATAAAAAAAAATTTGAGATATCCGTGCTCTTTAAAAGACAACCAGATTCTGCTAACAAATCGCGACATCGGGTGCGCAGTCCGCCAAAGCTTTATGTCTGCGCCGCCGTCTGTGTCGGTGTCTATGCGCCGTTACCGCCGACAACGTGCAGTTATTTCTCGGAATTTCAACGGTCTTTAGATGTTTAATTTATTTTTATAATTTTTTAAGGTTCTTGTAAATATAATTCTACAACAATAAATAAATAAATGTAGTGTAGTCCTTAAGGTCACCAAATTTAACCCTTCCGATTTTTTTATGGAGATATCTCAAGTATGATGTGAACGCTTCCAAACTGAATACAATTCAGGAGCTCAGACAAATCATTTGTTTCTATTTTATTGCAAATATACCTCTTGAGACTATCAAAAAGTGATGGAAAATGTCATTCACTGAGCTCAAATCCGGACGATATTTTTAGTCGGACATGTCAGATAGTACATTTCACATATAATTTCAAATATTATTCTATTTTATTTCAATCAGGCAATATCTGAAAAACAAATCAGTCCGCTATATTATTATTACCCTATAGTTTCATAATCTGGTAACTTAGACTGTAATAAAGTTTGGCTGGCCAATTTAAATTGTATTCATTCACCACGGATACATACATGATTCGTAAAATAAATAAAAAATTATGCAAATCGTACTTAAACATAAAAGACTAAAAAAGTCGATAAAACCAATCAAACTTACATCAAATAACAAAAGGAAATTATTACGTTCGATATTTGATTTAAATGAGATTGACGAAGATTGCTCTTTTTCAATATATTTAAAATACGTTAAGAAATTAATTTTCTATAGATTTTTGAAGCTCTAGAATTTAAAAAATATTAAATGAATTAATGAATGATTGAAACAAAAGGGTGGTGATACTAGATTATCCATGCCTAGGCCTCATTGGGCCCTTTGCATCCCATCACAGCTGCAGGTCATTCTAGGCTGATCGCCTTTTTGAATCCAAGCAGTCTCGTTAATTTATCTTTCCTAACTGCTTCCGGTAACAAAATTCTATTTCCGAAATTAATCCGTCGTAGTCTGTTGAGTACTAGGCACTCTCTGAGAGGGTTAATAGTTTCATTGTCCTTCAGACATCATGTGCACGCCGAGTCATCTGCTACACCAATCTTATGAAGATGGCCCATCGTCAGTTTTTCGTCTCAAAATCGGAAATCTCCGAGAGAAATAAAGATATCGAGAAATTTTTTTTTCAAGTTAGAGTTTAATTGATGTAGATTACAGAAAAAATAAGGAGCATGCTAGCCCCCTTTCACAGAATCACAGCGAAGCCCCTCAAAATGCATTTTTTTTCATATAATATGGCAACATGAACATGTTTGCACTTACCTAATATCACAATATTTTCAAAATCTATTTTTAAACTTATGTGTAAGACAATATTATTTTTAGAACAGATTTTTTTTTCATTTTCTACAACTTTGGTCGCAAAAATTCCTTTACTTACTTTACAATATTTTGCATGTAAAATAGAATGTTATAATTTTGGATGCACAACTTCAAATTACTATAATTTAGTCCAAAGTTTTCATTCAAATGATTAAATTAAAGATTTTATCTGTAAATTTTGAAAATAATATAGTGATATTAGGTAAGAAAAAACGTTCATGCTGCGATATTAAAAGACATTATTTCAAAAAAATTCATTTTTAAGGGCTTGACAGTGGTTTTATGAAAGGAGGCTAGGCTAATTTTTCCTTTAATCTACATTAATCAAACTCCAACTTTAAAAATTGTTTCAATATCTGTTCTCCTCTCGGAGATTTACGATTCTGAAACAAAAAAGTGACGATTGGCCCATAGTGTGACCTCTCAGGTGATCATGTCCTGTCAAAAATCCCACCACAGTTCGCAGCTCTTTCGTTCCTAAGGAGAAAAGCTCCCTAGTGCCCAGTGTGCTAGACCCAATTCTATGTTCTTTGGCACACCTTATTCCAGGAGCTCCCCTCCACGATTCAATAAATTTACTTTCCAGTAACAATTTTAATTCCCTTTTGTCAACGGCAATTGGGACAGGTAGAAATGGTTAGGGTCCATATGGTTCAATTGCGTACACCATCTTTGCCAGATAATCAGCTTCCTCCTTCCCATATATATCCGAGTGACCTGGAACCCACGTGAGTGTTATTGTCCGTTCAGTACATCGTTGCACTCAGACACCAGTTACAAAGTTACGACACTGGACTTCAGCAACGTTATCGCGGTCGTAATATCTGAGCATATATTTCTTACCCTATTCCTGTTTATTTCCCTCACACAGAAATGGCTACACTGCAGAATTCCATAAATTTCCAATGTAAAGATCGGCGCATGTTGTCCGAGATAGTATAACTCGCTGAACACTCTGGTTCCAGTCCTTTTATCTTGTCGTGATCTATCTGTAAACCACCTGAATCCATTTTTGGAAGATTTTGCTCCTCCTCCCAATCCTCTCTACTTAAAAAAAAGTATCTCAAAAGAGGGGTTGGGTTTAAAAAGTGGCGCCACTATTTGTATGAGGAGTGACAGACATCTCTCCACCACACTTTCTTAGACACCTGAATAGCCGTCCATTCAAGTTCCGAGATGCTCTGAACAACTGAAACGGTATATAACCTTCAGGGCCTCTTTCTCTAAGTATAAGTGAAGAGGAGGTCGGTTCACTAGGACTTCTGGAGCCCTAGTAGGGGCAGCCCTCATCTCACACAAACCATTGTTTAAACTTTGTCAAGTTGAAGACGATCATTACGCTTTGTTGTACTAGGCCACCATACCATAGCAGCATACGTGATCATGGAGAAGGTCACCATAATGTATATCCAAATAACACTATCGGTGTTAGCTCCATGTACACCCTAAGGCTTGTTTACAAGCCCAGAAAGCACATATGACCTTCTTCGTTCGAGCATCAGTATGATCGTTCCAGCTCAGTCGTGAGTCCAGAATGACTCCCAGATATTTAACTATTCCCTTGCATTGAAGAACCCATCAATGTAATTGTGGGGAATCTACCCGTTTTCTCTTTTTTGTAAAGAGTACTACATCGGCCTTGTCCGGGTTTGTTCCGAGACCTTCACTGTGACCGTCGCTCCATGATCCGGAGAGCCCGCATCATTATTCCTCCAGGTCCCGGATATCGCTACCAGGACACAAAATGACCAGGTGCTCGGCATAGGCCACACACCAGCCTCATTTAGTTCACTCAGCAGGTTGTTCGCCATAAGGCTCCACAACAAAGGTGATAGAACTACTTCCTGCAGACAGTCCCTTCTTGACAGTGCTTTAACAGTAACTCGGCTTAGGATTGAATAATCTCTGAGTCAACCTTGCTCTGATCCATGCGACTATTATCGGTTCAGAGCTTCATCTTTGCAGAGCATTACATAGTGAATCGTGAGATGTGTTGTCAAACGCCCCCTCGATATTGATGAAGATTGCCAAGGTGGATTGACCATTCGACAGGGAGTGTTCGACTCTTGTGACGAATCGATGTAGCGTTGTGTCTGCGAATTTTCCTGTCTTAAATGCAAATTGTAAAGGATGTAACGGACATTGCACCACTAAGCCTTCCTTGATGTGTCGCTCCATCAACCTTTCCAGTGTCTTTAATAAGAAACTGATAGAACGTAAAACCTTAGGGTTCATGTAGTCCGACTTTTCTGCCTTGGGAATAAAGACTGCTTTTATTTCCTTCCACGCAATCGGCATGTATTATAATTTCGATGGGATTCTGTACTAAGGCTGGGAATATACCATGTGACTTGAAGGGGGCAAAGGTTGCCATTAACCATGTTACCCTTTCATATGTCACTATCATTTTAACTAACTTGTAGTCATGATGTACGAAGGATAATTTCTTGTTCTTAAAATTCGCCCTCATATTGATTTGAGACTGGAAAAAACACTCTTAGTAGCTCCCTTACGGTCCTCTCTTCTGTTGTGGTTTAACCTCCTTTAGGAAGAGCCAGTGCTCCAATCCGGGCAACAGCATCTCTAAACAGTATTTTGCAGAGGCGGGATGCTGAGGGCACATTTTCCATGCTCTCGCAGTATCTTTTCTACACGTTCCTCTGTAAATCCCTTATTTATTTCTTGTATTCTCTCTAAGCAGTTTTATATATTTCCCAGTTAAATTCAGTTCGGTATTTTAGCCCTTTTTAAAGAGTTTCCGAATTTTTTCCGGTGGTCCTCAATTTGGAAGGTCCATTATATTATTTCATATAAAAAATGGTCAGCTAAATTGTCTGGGTTTCACTGATAACTTAATTTAATTTCCACCATTGGTCAGACTGTTTTTCGAAAACGATGCCTAAATGATTTTAAAAATGTAAATGACATAGATTAAAGTCTCATCGGTAACGGAGACCATGTAGCGACTGGACCTAAAGTTTAAAGTGAGTTCCGAACCACTGTCTCGGAATTCCCAAGCGGTCACCCATCCAAATACTAACCAAGCCCAGCAGTCGTTAACTTCGGTGGTCAGACTTTGAATGACCTTACCACCGAAATGACCATTGCCTAGTTTTAAAAACCAATAACCTTTGGTAATAGATTTTTCTTTTCAGATTTAGAAACTAGACACTAGGTATTTTAATCAGAGAGAGACTCACTGTTCACTATTGAGCAGAGAATCAAACTCATAGAACAAATATTTCGGATATCTTATCTTACATACCTACATATCATACCACATACTTTTTGGCATACGAAAAAATGATTATTATTAAATAGCTCTCATTTAGAGACCTAATCATACCCGTGCCAAGTAACAAATAAAAAACTATTACAAAATTAATCTGCTTATCTGTTAGTTGACAAATTTCCAAATAATTAGGGTTTTCATTTGTTTCATACCATCACTTGTCAAATT
Source organism: Diaprepes abbreviatus (assembly GCA_034092305.1). Lineage (NCBI taxonomy): Eukaryota > Metazoa > Arthropoda > Insecta > Coleoptera > Curculionidae > Diaprepes > Diaprepes abbreviatus. The sequence goes on along the minus strand of JASJET010000235.1, from coordinate 949,557 downwards.
TATTTTTAATAAATATCTACTATTATAATTTGTTATAATGCAGGTATTTTCCAACACAAATATTATTGACATTATTTTGCTTTCCTTCTCTATGAAGGCATAACATATAGTTCAACATCCTAAAAATTTTTAGCAAATTATTCACAAGAAACATTTACATAAATCGAATACTTATATATTGATTTTTCTAAATACCGATTCGTTTTTAAACAATTTCAACATAAAAACCCAAACTACACCAAAAACAAAAAATTTCGAAAAAAAAATTTCTTACCCATATTTTCGTCCATTCTTATGCAGCCTCATAACACTACTATCGCCATTATCTTTTTTCTTCTGCTTTTCGTGTTGAAACTTAATACTGTATTTTATTTTCTTTTGAGGTTTATTCTTTTTATTGTCTTCTTCCTCACTTGAACCATCGTCATTATCATTGTCGCCATTACATTCTCCTTTTTTTCCAGCTTTAGTTTTTCTGCATACTTTTGCTTGAGGATCTTCCTCACTCTCCTCGCTATTTTTTGAATTTTTAGTAGTGTCTTCTTTTGTCCTTAAGACCATTACTTTTCCATGTTCAATTCTTCCTATGAATCTTTTTTGAGGTTGCTGTTCTTCTTTTTTAACATTGTTGTTTCCAGTTTTAGATTTATAATTTTCTTCACTGGAAATATTTTCATCGTCTTGTTTCACTAACTTTTTGTCTTTATCTTTGTTTGAAGATTTAATATCTTTATCTTTCAGGCCTTTCTTGTAATTTTGTTCGTCAGATTCTTCACTGCTGTCTATATTTGCAAATTTAACAGCTTTATTTTTACCATTTTTCGACTTTTCAGAATCTTTAATTTTGTTTCTCCCCTTTTCTTTTTCTTTCTCTTTTTCCTTTTTAGCAATTTTGTCTTCTTCTGTATCATAGACTTTCCACTTTTTATCTGCTTCCACTGTTGCAATTATGAGGCCACATAACAATATAATTCCGAAGAGTGAACTAGGTCTAAAATAAATAAAATATGTAAATGTAAGGTATGTATTAATGTAAAAACAAATACATAAAAATTTCAACTAAATCACATTTACAGATAAAGAAAGCAGTAAAAAAAATTGAGTTTGTAAACCTGTAAATTTCAAAATTTTAGATTATATATGAAAAAACGTAACAATGGTTAAATGCAGAATATTAGATAGACTCTGTATACATAGATTCGGCTAAAGCCTTTGACACTGTACAGGGTGGGCAAATTTCGATGTTTTTATATGCTAATTTAAAAACCGCAACCTGTATAACCTCCCATTTTCGAACTCTTTTTTGGAGAAACATATGAATACGAAAACAGATCAGGTCAGATTTTTTGTACAGGTTCGGTTTTTAAATTAGCCTATAAAAACATCGAAATTTGCCCACCTTGTACAGCATAAGCTCGGATGTCATGAGTCATGATATTTATTGAAAAATATCAAATTTAAATCATTTGATTAAAATAAATCCAATCCTGAATGGGTGGAATATTCCTTCTTTTTTATTTTGTAGACTATTTTTAGAACGACTGAGCATTTTTCACCAAAATGTAACTGGCAATAGCATATTTTAAATTCTGTCAAATATGAAGTTCATAAAGATCTTTCTGTCACTTGCATTACAATTAAATGTTATGTGTTTCATAATGAGCATGTGTCTTAATAAAAAAAAACTAGAACGTTTTTGATATAAGTTAACTAATACATTATTTCTATTTCTGTTTATAGACCTGGGCTTATTTGTTTTTTGGGTGGATGTGAAATGGAACATGGAGATTTTTGCATGAAAGCCTTCAGAATAACCTGAATAAGGATAATTTTGATATGCGTCATTTCAGAAAGTTGGGCAACATTGTTTTTATTAATAAAAAAATAAAATTAACGAAAAAAAAACAGTTTTTTTCAACTTTTCTCTAGCCCACGCACGTGAAAAATGAAAAGAAGATGGGTGGGGAGCTCTAATTTTAAAATTGAATTCGAAGATTCAAAATACGTATCTGAAAAAAATTTTCCCGGCTTCTAATGGACAGATTTTGATCATTTTTTTTAAACCGATGTACCGCGAATAATAGAACTCAAATATCGTAATGCCATGTATTCATCATGCATTCATTTTGTTATAAACAAATGACGTTATTTATGCATCATACTTAAGCATACTGCACCCTATAGACTTTCCAAGCGAATCTTTGTTTATTAATATAATTAAGCATACTATAGCGATATATATTTACTTTAATTATCAAAATTGTTTAAACAATCATTGTTTAAACAAATTGAAAAAAATTTTGGTTTTAAATTATTTTATTCGGAAAAAAAAAGATAAAAATAAAATAATTATTTTATATAAATCATTTATAATAACTTAATAGTTTTTAAGTTATAAGTAATACAATATTTCTACAAATATTTGGAGGTATAATATTTTCGGAGATGAGAGCATGATGCTATAAAATGTAACCGTTAACATGAAAGTAGTGGGGCAGGAGTAAGAAACATCTGCTCAAACTGGCTTTCTAAAAGTATAGAATAGGCATTGAAGAGAGTTAGTCTGTAGTTATTATGCGTCCCTGTTTGTGGAAAGATACTGGTTACAGTGTTACCACAAATTGTATTTTATAAATGTGCACGACATGATATGTATAATTAACATGCAAATAAATTCAATTTGGAAACAAGTTTTTCAATTTGAATTAATGTCGTTTTCATCATTATATTTACTTATTAATCAAATATTTTTCTTAATTTTTTCGTATAGGTGAATATTATGAAACAATCCATTGCCGAAAGGAATGGTAACTGGGAATTGCATATAAAAAGTTCGCGTAGAATGTTGCCACATTTAAATGGCAGTGGTCATTTTATTTATGCCAAATCTTTGGAAATATATATGCAGGATATGCACAATCTTCCAACCATAATGAACCCCACTGAATATTCGTCAATCAAATTATTTTACTGTAAGAAGATCTGAAAAATTCTAGTGTGGCGTTTGGACAAACATGTGTATAGAACAATTTGAAATATAATATTTAGTGTTAATCTATTGAACCTTTTGAACATAATTTATAAAGAATAACTATTTTATTTTTATCTGTATTTTCCGAATAAAATAATTTAAAACCAAAATTTTTTAAAATTTGTTTAAACAATGATTGTTTAAACAATTTTGATAATTAAAGTAAATATATATCGTTATAATATGCTTAATTATATTAATAAACAAAGGTTTGCTTGGAAAGTCTATAGGGTGCAGTATGCTATAAGTATGATGCATAAATAAAGTTATTTGTTTATAACAAAATGAATGCATGAAGAGTACATGGCATTACGATATTTGAGTTCCATTATTCGCGGTACATCGGTTTAAAAAGATAATCAAAATCGCTCCATAAGAAGACGAGTAAATGAAAATTTTTTCAGATATGTATTTTGAATCTCGGCAAGACAAAGTTTTTGGTTCAAGAATCAGGTCTGTTTATGTTTATAGATTCACCGTAATAGACTGTCAACTTTGACAATTTGTATCTCGGAAACCAATTGACGGATTTGAAATTTTTTTTATAAAAATATAAAAAATAATTTATTTGTTTACGCAAAAATATCAACAATTCCTGAGGGCGTCCAAATCATCCGATTTTGATTCTGAAAAAAGCGTTGGAAAACTTGAGTTTCCTGCTATATGTCGAAAATAAATTTGAATAAGTTAACGTGATATTTTGGACTCAGACAAACTTGAAAAATGGTCAGTTTTTGTAAACGAAATCGGATTGCAAAGTTATTGTGCAAAAACTATCGATTCGATCCTAACGAATTTTAGCGTGTTATTTTATCATAGCATAAAGTTTTCGTTGCTCTAATATGAAGGTCCTCAGAAAAATTTAAATGGTCGAAAAAAATTGATCAAAAACCTGCATTTTTTACCTGCTATTTTGCAATAAGGGAAATATATTTTGAGATTTTCGACTAACTCTGTCTTATGGTAAATTTAATTACGAAACTTTTTTTCCTTTTCAACTTTTCTCTAAAATGAATACCTTCAAAGTTACACGAGAGAAAATTAGAAAAAAAAAATTTTTTTTCGTTAATTTTATATTTTTATTAATTAAAACAATGTTGCCCAACTGTTTGAAATAACGCATATCAAATTTATCGTTATTCAGGTTATTCTGAAGGCTCTCATACAAAAATCTCCATGTTCCATTTCACATCCATGAAACCCCGGATATTTTACAGATAAGCCCTGGTCTATTATGACAGAACATTATTACCTCTACTTATTATTTAGTATTAAATAAAATGGGGTATTTCTACTTCAAGATGAAATGCAAAAATTGATGAAAAAGTAAAAAATTCAAGAAAACTTGAAGTACAAAAATAACTCAAAAGTAATAAAGTATTACCTTGCTTTAGCACTTCATAATAATACATAATTACATAGAAAAACGTAACGTCCTTGATTATGGAACCAAGCGTAACTCAGGACACTGAGAAAAAAACATAAACAACATTAAAGTGGTCTAAATTTAGCTCGCGTATAACTCGACAATACAAGAAAATTTGATTTTGAAAACACCTTGAAGTTATGACAATAATATCAGCACAATATAACAAGAAGACTATTAGATTTAGGCTATTTTTCGTACTAAAACTGGGTCTTTTTAGTCACTTAAAATATTATTTCTGGTAAAATGAAGTTTTTAATTCTGAAAACTCGTTTTTTAACAATTGTTAGCCGAAAAAGTGACCTAATATAGAGTGTTGTACAAAAAATTTAGAGGTGGTAGGGATCGAAAAACTAGAAAAAAAGACAATGAATGAGTTAAAAAATATTATTAAAATTTAACCAGACGGAAGTCCTTCCTAATTTCTCGGGAGCATACAGGACCAGGCGCGGATCCGAGGGGGGGGCGGTGGGGGCGATCCCCCCCCCCCCCCCAAGAGCTTTGAGTTCAGGAAAATAGACCCGATTTTGCCTCTTATACTATGGTTTATTCAAGAACTAGTAACAGTAATAAATCATTTCTTCCTTTTTTTTTCTTCTCAAACTACCTGTGTTCTTTAGTCCGGAGTCTTTAGCAAAATCTGTTAGACACATATATTTTTCATAAGAATGGGTTAGAAATTTTATAATCAAATATACCGGTCTATAATAATAGACTATTTGGGTTGGATAACAATAGATATTTGGAGGTGAGAAACATGGGTATCCAACGATGGAAAAACAAGAAACCAGATAGACCACGTGCTAGCAAACGCAAGGTACTCAAGAAACATACTAGACGTAAGGAGCCAAAGGGGAGCAGATGCAGCGTCAGACCATCTCTTGGTGAGAGTGAAAGTACGTGCCAGGATAAAAACGGATATAAGAAAGTAAGAACAATCGGAACGAAAAGGATGGAACACCGAGATACTGAATCGGGAAGAAACACTCAGACAGAAATACCAAGCAGAAGTAAAATCACAACTGGAACAGAATAAGATACAAGGGGAAACAGGAGTAGACGAATGCTGGAGCAAGATTAAGACATCGATAGAGAATGCAGCGAAGAGAACTTTAGACAAAAATAAAACCATAAAAAGAAAACAGTGGTATGACTAGGAATGTCAACTAGCACAAGACAATAAAAACAAAGCTAGATTAAAAATGCTGCAGTGCCCAAATGACGATAACATCCAGCGATTTAACACACTGCGAGCGGACACAAGAAAACTTATAAGAAGGAAGAAGAGAAAAGCCTATAATAGAATCATAACAAATGTAGAAAAGGAATCAAATACAAAGAGCAGCCGGAAATTCTACAGGGATATCAAGAACATAAAGAAAGGGTATATGCCACGGACCAGCATATTAAAGAAAGAAAATAAAGATCTCATAACAGATATAACAGAAATCCTACAAACCTGGCACGAATATTTTGACAACTTACTAAATATAAAAGGCACAGCTCTCATCACAAATACAATATACCAGGGAGCAGAGGAACAGGTAGAAATTCCATCACTGACAGAGATCAAAAAAGCAATTAGCCAACTGAAGAACAATAAAGCACCCGGGAGCGACAACATAACCGCGGAGCTTATAAAATATGGCGGAGATCAGCTACATGAAGCAATACAAACCCTTGTGGAGAAGATATGGGAATCTGAAGAACTTCCAAAAGAATGGAACGAAGGGATAATTATCCCAATACATAAAAAAGGAGACCGATCAGTATGTAAAAATTACAGGGGAATTATGTTACTAAACGTTGCCTACAAGGTGCTATCCAACATACTAAGAACCAGAATATCCCCTTACGCAGAAGAAAACCTCGGGGACTACCAATGTGGCTTCCGACCAAGAAGATCAACTGTTGACCAAATATTTACTATTAGGCAGCTTCTGGAAAAGAGTTGGGAATTTAACAAAGATGTACATCAGCTGTTCCTTGATTTCCGCCAAGCATATGATAGCATTGTAAGAGATAGTGTATGGATCGCCATGGAAAAGGTAGGCGTGCCAAAGAAGATTATTAATCTGACTAAAATATGTATAGAGAATGCAAGGGCGAAAGTCAGAATCGGTAAGCACACTACGGACATATTCTCTATTGCCAGTGGTTTAAAACAAGGCGATGGCTTATCGCCACTACTCTTCAACATAGTGTTAGATATGGCCATCAAAGAGGCTAACATAAAACTGGAAGTATTCTCAAACCAGGGCCCCGGAATGATCCTAGCATATGCAGACGACATCGATACCGTAGGAAATAGCACAACTAAAACAAAGGAAATGTTTATCAGAATGGAAAGGGAAACAAGAAAAGTAGGACTCAACATCAACGAAGAGAAGACCAAATACATGCACGTAAACCGAAGAGCAGGTAGGGATAGAATAGGACAGAATATAACTATGGACACATACAATTTTGAATGTGTGAAAGAATTCCAATATCTAGGGGCCAATATAACACACGACAATGATGTGAGCAGTGAAATACGCACACGAATACAAAAAGGTTTTAAGTGCTTTTATGCATTGCAGGAGATACTAAAATCAAAGCTGCTGTCCAGATCAGCCAAAATCCGTATATATAGAACAGTTATTAGACCGGTAATAACATATGGCTCAGAAACCTGGACCATCACAAAACAGAACGAATTGTTATTAAGACGTTTCGAACGCAAGATATTAAGAAAAATATATGGGCCTAGAGTAGATGAAACAACGGGAAAATACGGCATCCGAACAAATGAAGAATTAAAGAGCTTGTATGATCAGCCAGGCATCATTAACGAAATAAAAGCCCAAAGACTTAGGTGGGCAGGACATGTTCATAGGGCCCATGACGAACGTCTCATCAAACGAATATGGGAAGAGAACCCGACCGGAAAGAGACCCTTAGGTAGGCCCAGACTAAGATGGAGGGATAACATCACAAAAGATTTAAATGTACTGGGAGTACGAGATTGGAGTAACGACATGATGGACCGAAGCAAATGGAGGCAGGTCGTGGATGCAGCGAGGACCCACGAAGGGTTGTAAAGCTACAGAGAGAGAGAGAGAGAGAGAGGTGAGAAGTGTTAAAAAGGATTTTAATCCTTGTCATAGGCGTCGGGGGGAGGTTTATTTTATCACTAAGTATTTATGGCATAGAATATTATTTCGCTAAAAAACTTAAAATAAGACGTTTTTATAATATAATTTTATTTCTTATGATTTCTTAATAATTCACATACATTAAAAAATATAGATAAGTTTAAAATTTTTAACATAAATCACAACTGTATTTTTATTATTTTTAATTTCGGCATTGAAACCGTTTTAGGCACGTTCAGACTCACACTCAGCCTTTTCCTCTCAAAAAAATCAAAATTATAATTTAAATACTTACAAAATACCCATTGTCAAAAATACAAGAAGTTAAACATTTATAAAAAAATAAATTCGTCCTTATAAAATTAAAAATTTTTTGGGGCTATCTGTCATTGTATTATTAATTAAAATCATTTTAGGGCATTTAACGTTTCAGTTTATTTATTTCATAAACCATCTGCAGAATTCCAATTAAAATCTAAAAAGGGAATCCAATGTAATTTTAAAATTTTTAAATTAAATTTTTGTCTGTTACGGTTAAAATTACACCTATTTATTTTTATTTCTATTGCACTGACATCTTAATTTAATTTACTTTATTATATAGAAATCCGATAGCCCCAAAAAAATAAAATAAACATGTTAATTCTACACCCTTAAGAAAAAGACACAAATACAATAATAAAAACATTACGGCTAATTGGAATTAAATATATACAAATTTAAAGAGTGGGACACACTAAAATAAAAATATATAAAAAAACAAAACAAAATATATAAACAACATTAAACAATAAAATACAACAAAAACAAAAATGTAAATAATAAATTGTGTTTACGCTGGTAAACATTACGTATCTAATTCATAAACAAAGTCAGTGAAGTTATCTTCGCTCAAATTAATTATAATTGGTTCCTCTACCTCACCGATCATGAGATCGAGTTTCCACATTTTCTCTTATTCTTTTATTATATGGATTTTCCCCAATTTTTTGTAGTAACTTTATTTAAAAATATCGTTCAAAAGTTCAGTTAAATTACTAATTTTGTAAGTTCTGTTATTTCTAGCAACTCTATCTTTTACTTGAGAGAGATATTTCCGTCTCCAACGGACATTTTTCGGACGATCTATAAGAACAGATTTTCTATCTGGTTTTTCCCAGAAAAAATTAAGTTCTCTGAGCAATTTCCAGAGTTCAGTTCTTTTAATTTCAGGTAAATCCCGATCTTCATTGATTTTAGTTAGAATTTTATCGATGATTGGGATTTGTTTTTCATAATAAAATGTATATACAACTCCTTTTATTACAGTTTAGATCTCTTCAACGAGGTTTTTCATCTGCCTGTGATCGAATGTGGCTTGGGAGTACTAACAATTCCAGTCGTTTTTTTTTCTCCTTCAGTATTCGGTACATAGTAGATTTTCCAACTTCTATCATGTTGGAATACATCTCAACAGAGCTTTTAACATTATTATCTAGATATTGATATCTTAAGGTATCAAAAACATTCATTGTAATAAGTTTTTCGTTGAAGAAAAAATGAACTGATTTAACGATTTTGGAATAAATATAGAGATGAAACCCATATCTTTTGGGTATCTCACTAATCTCAAATAATATATAAAAATAAGCACAAACAAGATAAATCACTAAGAACACCCTATAAGGTGTACTTTGATGACTGACAGAAATTAAATTGAGTTATCAGAAATTTTATAGTTGCAGTAAATTTATAAAAACTTATAATATTTAAATATAATTAGATTTACGGCGGTCTTCAGTTACATGTGACACTGGAGCAGGTATGTTGGAGGTTTCGGTAATGATTTTATTATACTCTCTCTAGTTCTTGAATAGGAATGTGCATGCTTGAGATCGCCCCTGCCCTTCCCAAGAGCTTTGAGTACAGGAAAATAAAACCCATTCTGTCTTTTATATTAGGAATGTATATGCTGTTAGAACTCCCCCCCCCCCCCCGTTGGCACATTGTTTTTTTTGCGATAGCCCTTCCCCCAAGAGCTTTGAGTTCAGGAAAAAAGACCCGATTCTGACTCTTATCCTTGGGATGTGTATGCTGCTCGCATCCTTCGCCCCTGTCGGCAACTTGTTTTTTTCTTAAAATTCAGAAAAATAGACCCGACCCTGCGTTTTACACTAGAAATCAGAATGTTGCTGGTGTCTCCCCTCCGTCGACAACTTGCTTTCGCTTGCCATATTGTACTTTTTTGATAATACCCCCCCCCCAAGGAGACAGGCTGGATCCGCCCCTGTGCAGGATACGCCAAAATAACTCTGCTTTGTCATAGAAAAAACTTTCTTAAGTGCCTCTTAACGAAGATACAGAGCCCTAAAGGAGTTACCAGCGATTTACCTTATCGGCTATAAGTTTTGAACCGATTTGTATAAATTAATGACATTTTAATAGTTCATGGAAGCCACAAAGACTCATTAAACCATACTACAGTAGATGTTTTAGATCATCAGAAGCGTCAGAACCGGACTTGCAGCTACACTCGTTGGGCCTAATTTTACATTTTACAGAGCTAAAAACTGATTTTTCAAGTACTTTGGTTATTCCTCTTCAAAAAAGGTACTCGATAAAACTGGCGGTGATCGAGATAAATTAGTTTTTATGCCAAAAACCCAGAAGTTCTTAGGAAGTCTAATGGTACTCTGCCATCTGTTATGTCTTATCTTATAGGTTGACATCGTAAGTTTACTTGCGAAGTTATTCAAAGAGTCCTTTATTGTTTCTATCCTTATGTATATACTTCTAGTCATGGTTGCAATTCTTATCCTATCTCATTATCTAAAATAATGACTAAAGACGTTGAGGAAGCCTGTAAAAAATTGAAGACCAAATTCACAGCGGGTCCTGATTCTATTCCTTCGTTTTTCGTAAGGGATTGGGCTTGGGCGTTTGCTGAGTCTTCGTTTGCAATTTTTAATTTATGCATTCAGAAATGGATTTTTCCTGATCTATGAAAGGAATAAAAAATCTATCCGGTTTTTAAAAAGATGATAGAACCAAGGTCGCCCCATAGCGATAATGTGCAATTTTGCAAAGATATTTGAGCGGGTTCTTTAGGAATAAATATCCCTTACATAGCGCCTCTTATGATAGATCATCAGCATGGGCAAGAAAATGTTGTACTGAAAAATTTCCAGCTCAAACATTGTCAAGGTCAGAAACCTTTCAAAGGGTTGATTGAGGCTCAATTAATTTACAATGTTATTAAAATGCAGAAATAATGAAAACATATAAATGTTATTTTGGCAAAGGTTCAATATGGGCTCCGCGTACATTTCTTATATTTACAAAAAAAACCTTGTTAGTGCCAACTCAAAAATGTAAATTGTGTGAGTTTAATATGCCATCTCTTGTAAAACCTGCCTTATCAGTAAACAAAATAAGATAAGAAAAATATAGATTTAGGGTATGTAGTTGTATAAACGAGTTAGGGTATTGAAGTCTTGCAGGATAACCATCCAGAATTTCCTGTACAATCCCTCTTATAACACTGTTCTGTGTCGTGAGCTTTCTTATGCTCTTTAAAGGGTTGTCAGCAATATCTTTCAAAATTTGTTTCTCTACGTGAGGGTCTCATGTTCTCCTGGAAGTGCCCTCACCGCCACGTCGCGGCAAAAATGATCCTGAATAATACATGTAAAAAATTAATTCGTTAACTCTAATAATTATTTTCTAGTCACCTTTTACCCACTTCCCTTAGGTTTCGATCAACCCTTTGAAAGGTTTCTGGACTTCGTAATGTTCAAGCTGGAAATCTTTCAGCATAAAATCTTCTTGCTTTCGAAAAATTTGACAGAGCTTCACCATAAATTAAATGCATATCAGCATATTCTGCGTAAGAATATTCTTCCATTTTTTAAAATTATTTTTACTTGAAAGCGTTTTTGGCAAGTACCGCCAATGGCAATTCATTGTGTAGACATTAACAATAACAACCTAATTTTTACCTATTTGTGTCTAGCATTAGCAACTTTTGAGTTTTTCGCATAAAAATCGATTTATCTCGAAAACCGCCAGTTTTATCAAAATAAATTAAGAGTATCTTTTTGAAGAGGAATAATCAAAATATTTAAAATATCAGTTTTCAGCTCTGTCAAAAATTAGACCCAACGAGTGTGGCTGCAAGTCCGTTTCTGACTTCTCTGATGATCTAAAACATCTACTGTAGTATGGTTTAATGAGTCTTTATGGCCTCTATAAAATATGGAAATTTCATTAAATTATACAAGTCGGTTCAAAACTTAGAGCCGATAAGATAAACCGCTGGGTACCCTTTGAGGGCACTGTATCTCCGTTAAGGGGTAGTTTAGGAATTTTTTTTTGTGAAAAAAAAAGTAGGGTTATTTTGACCCCTGTATACTTCCGAGAAATTAGAAGGTACTTACCGGGCAACCTATATATATATATATATATATATATATATATATATATATATATATATATATATATATATATATATATATATATATATATATATATATGAAGTAAAATGCGAACAGTAAATACAAACTTCGCTCCAATCATATCCTTTTCGTGTTAGAGGTTGCACAGTTTGAACAAATTACCAAGTAACACAATTCTTCCCATTCCACCACCATCAAGATGATGGCCTACCTGTACCACCATACCGAGAAGAAAGTCAAAACTCATCCTCCCCGCCACAGTGATACGGCAGAGGTACATGTTTCGTCTCTACTAGACTCATCAGGGTACCGACATGCACCTGACTGTGCAAAGGACAGATCGGAAGGAAGCATGCAAATACTGAACGCGGCTTCGCCGACCTCCCGCCGGATGGCGTATACATGTTTATGCGGCTTTCACGGATTTCTCCGTGTGAGATGCAGTAGCTGCGAATATATCCACATTATGCCATTGTAGTGGTGGAATGGGATGAATTATATTCCTTGGCAATTTGTTCAAACTGTGCAACCTCTAACATGAAAAGGATATGGTTGGAGCGAAGTTTGCATTTACTGTTCGCATTTTACTTCATTCATACATGGAGCTGCATATATATATATATATATATATATATATATATATATATATATATATATAGTATGTATTGATTTTTGAACCATAAATCATATCATTTTTCCTTTATTTTGTCTTTTCTTGGGTTTAGGACCTAAACCCAAGAAAAAACAAAATAAAGGAAAAATTATATATATATATATATATATATATATATATATATATATATATATATATATATATATATATATATATATGTATATATATATATATATATATATATATATATATATATATATATATATATATATATATATATATATATATATATATACATAAATGCGTTGGTTATTCCAGGTTTCAGTCCGTTCGTTCAAAAAATCGTTTTCACGACGTTTCGCCAAAATCTCATTGCATGTGCAAAGCGCACTTGAAAATACCAAGTGAGATTTTGGCGAAACGTCGTGAAAACGATTTTTTGAAAAAACGGATTGAAACCCGGAATCATCAAATCAAATATATATAGATAGATAGATATAGATACATAAATACACTTTTTATAGAAAGAAAGACGTAAGTTCAGACAATTTAAGATATTCAGAAACGTTATAAAAACGCAGTACTCTTTCTAATCAATTTTTTAATTATAAAAGGATGAATATTTATTTAGGAAATATAAAAATATAAATACAGCTAAAGTTTGTTAGGTAACGTTGGCTATTTAAAGATATGTTAATGAGAAAATTACTTATTAAAAATATTACCATACCTCATTATTTTAAATTTACTTGGCCACTATCCCACCATAGCACTTATTAAAAGTCTCGGAATAAAAATCAAGCTCCTCCAATTTTCCCGTTGATAACATAATTTCCTAATAAAAGTTTACATATCAGTTTTCGTAGATTCACTCGGAAAATCTATAAATCACTTTATACTTAACAATAGAAAAATATTGATTTTTGACTTGATGGGAGGTATATTTTAATCAACTAAAATTTTATATGATTGAAAAGTACTCTATTCAAAAACCTAAAATAAACTAAAAGGTATATTTAAGTATACCGAGTGTCTAATTAGCTGTACACGACTGAATGCAAAATATAAGCAAAGTCATAGACGTGGTATTTGTTTTTATAAATCATTTTTAATCCTCAAAAAAATAATCATTGGTGAAGTGAAAAGTGTCTACACACCGTAAAATACATGATCAAATGGGCCAATTTCCGTATGACCGTATTTTTTAAAAACGTTTTATATTTATAATTAGAAATTGGATTAGAATAGTCTATTACGTTAATTGCAGGGGCGGATGTACGATTTACAATACGATTAAAATAAAAATAGAGAATTTTTACAATTGTGACATTCACGAGGCTTAGATGAAAAATTTATAATCTCCTCGACAGTGGGCAAGGTCGTGCGGTGCGGTGCCATGGCCTTAAACTTAAATTTTGAAAATTACATTTTTTGAGACTTTACAACAAATTTACATAAAAACAGGAAATGATTTATTAATTCCAGTGGTAAAATTTTACTATCCCTACACTGAAACTTGCTCTGCAACTCCAAGTGCATCATAGTCCTTTTCGGTTAAAGTTTTCTTGTTTAAACATGCATATTCTGGGTTTATTAGGGCTTCCCTAACTTTTTGTCCCGTAGATCACAAGCCAATTTTTTCTGTTTTCCATAGTCACCCCCCTCCCTGTCCTTCTGATACTTTACAATTTTATCAACTTACATGTGTTTTTGACATCTGAAGCTTTAGTTTGATGATCGAACGCTCAACACGGCAAGTCAAGGATAGTACGAAAAAGTCAATGTAACAACAACATATTTCATAATATCACCGACATCGGACCGCGCAACGCACTTCGCCGCATTGTGCGTTTTTATCATCAGGCCAAGGCTTAAGATAGAACAATACAATTTACCTTTATTAATTAAAACGGCATAAAATCAAATCAGTAGTTCAGTTGTTAAAGTTGTTATTCCACAGAACCCATTACGCGTTGTGATATTTATCATCCAGCTCTATATTTAGGATTTCTACTATCTACAAAATTTGATGAACTTAATTTTGAATATTACTATAATGATTTTAAACACTGCAACTACTTGGAAACTTATATAAACTCCTAACAAGAATAGTAACGAATCAACTTGACAAAAAACTTGATTTCTACCAACAAATAGAGCAAGCGGGGTTTCGTACTGGGTTTGAAATAAACGATCACCTACAGAGCATCAAAACGGTAGTAGAATACAATCGACCACTCGTTCTGGCTTTTGTGTATTTCCATAAGGCCTTTGATACGGTAGAGTTTGACAAAATTATGGAAGCATTACAAGCATGCCGCATTGACTATCGATATACAAAGTTAATTTACAATATATACAGGAATGCAACTATGTCAGTGAAACTACACAGAAACACGGATCATATCCCAATTGGCAGAGGAGTCTGACAGGGTGATACGTCTAAACTGTTTACTGCAGTACTAGAATACGCCTGTAAAAAACTTAACTAAGAAAAAAACGACCTGAATTTAGACGGCCAAAAATTAACCAATTTGAGGTTCGCGGACGACATAGTTTTGTTTTCTGATAATCTCAAGGAGATATGTACAATGTTACATGAACTTCAACAAGTATGCGCCAACGTGGGTCTTAGAATAAACATATCAAAGATAAAATTTATGACCAATCTGGTACCTAGTGGAAATATCAATATTGAAGACAATGAAGTGAAGCTTGTGGAAAAATACATATACCTTGGACACGAAATAAAGATCACAAGAGATAATCAAACATGCGAGCTACGGAGAAAAGTAAATCTCGCATGGGCAGCCTATGGAAAACTTAAAGACATCTTTAAAAGCGATATACCAATTTGTTTAAAACGTAAAGCATTTGACCAATGGTGCCGAAACTTTGACATTAATAAAATAGCAAATAGCTCAGAGAAAGATGGAAAGGTCAATGCTAGGTATATCGCTGCGTGACCGAGTTAGAAATGAAGACCTGAGACGAAAGACAGGAGTTACCGACGTAATTTTCCGAATTGCCACACTCAAATGGAACTGGGCCGGACATGTCGCCCGAATCAGTGATGGAAGGTGGACGAAGAGATTACTCGAGTGGAGGCCGAGATTAGACAAAAGAAGTAGAGGAAGACCCCCTACTCGTTGGAATGACGATCTCAAGAGAATGCCAGCAAATTGGATGCAAATCGCTCAAGATAGAGCACAATGAACAAAAATGAGGGAGGCCTATGTCCAGCAGTGGACGCAAAGGGCTGGATGAAGAAAAAGAAAAACTACATGGAAATTAACTTTTTCTTGGCAAATTTTGACTGCGCCTCATCAGTGACGTCAAAAAATGTTGATATAATATTAAATACCTTTTATCAGTGTTTGAATTGTTCCTTTGATATCTATGTCTCTAAAGCTAAAGCAAAAAATAAAAAGTTTCCTCCATAGTTCAGTCTACAACTGAAGTCTCTAATCTTTGAAAAAAAAAGACAGCCCATAAACAATATAAAATTTCCAATTCCAATTCTAAATACAATTTATTTTCAGAGTAGCATAAGTTATGTAAATACACATATAAATACAATTATCAAAATCATATATCTGGCATTCAGGACTCTATAAAGTCTGATAGCAGGTTTTTCTGGAGATATGTTAATGCCAAGAATACGAAATTATCTCTTTCTAGTAGTATGTCACAATATAATGTTAGAGCGGAAGACTTAACCGCTATAGCAGGGCTCTTTGAAGTTTTTTTCTTCACGGTCTAGACGCATGAACATTGTGAGACCCGTACTTTTAATTACACAAAAACTATAAACCCTAGTTTCCTTCAAATTGAGCCGGTGGGCGTGTTTAATGTAATAGATCACTTGAGCAGTAAATTGGGTACCGATCCCGGCGGGGTACCAATCATATTTGTTAGGAATTATCAAGGTATTTTACCTGCAGTGTTGGCTCAGATTTTTAATATCTCTTTATCAACGAATGTTTTTCCAAAAGTATGGAAAACTACTTACATTACGCCAATCCATAAGAATAGAGACAGAGCTAAAGTCGAAAATTATCGTGGAATTTCGAAATTTTCACTATTTAGTAATATTTTTGAGAGTATTGTTTACCAAAAGATGTGTCCTCTTTTTAGGCATGTATTAGTGACTTCACAGCATGGCTTTATGGCAGGTCGATCAACTACTACTAATCTGCTTGTTTATGAGCAGTACTTGGTGGAGGTTTTGGAGGGGAGGTGTCAAGCGGATGCTATTTACACTGACTTCTCCAAGGCTTTCAACAAGGTTAACCATCAACTTCTTATTTACAAGCTGGAAGGCTTGGGCATCCATGCATCATTTCTACAATGGATAAATAGTTACCTGTCTGATAGAGTACAGTTAATAACTGGGACTCATCAGATATATATGTTTCCTCTGGTGTTCCTCCAGGTGCTCACCTTGCTCCGCTCCTTTTTAATTGCTTTATTAACGATATTGAGGACATCATAACTTTCAGTAGATGTCTTCTTTATGCAGATGATTTAAAGATATTTCGGGTTGTCGGGAGTAGCAACGATTGCGAGGGCATTCAGCAGGATCTAGCTCGATTCTCTGAATAACTTTTGATTACTTTCTTGATAATAACATGATTAATCGTGTTGAATGTGTAAAGGAGCTGGGTGTTACATTTAATCGGGTCCTTTGCTTCGACTCACATATAGATAATATTGTGAACAGGGGTTTAAAGTTGCTCGGATTTGTGAAGAGAATGCTTACAGATTTTGAGAGTGTAGACTGTTTTAAAGTGATATACTGCTCTGTAGTTCGATCAATCTTAGAATATGCGTCCCAAGTTTGGTCACCCCATTATTTTACATACAAAGAAAAAGTGGAAAGAGTACAAAGAAAGTTTTTAAGTTTCATTGTTGTTTAAATAGGGAATGCAACAGGAGAGGTCTGTATATGATAATACTGCCAATGCGTTGAGGTTGCTACCATTATGTGTGAGGCGCATATATCTTAACTTCGTTCTACTTTATAAGATTGTTTACTTTTGTATTGATTTTCCTGAACTACTCAATCATATTGAATTATCGGTTCCTCAAAGAGCTTTTAGAGCTCACAATTTATTTGAAGTGATATATCACCAAAGGAATTATGGCATTAACAGTCCTATTTCTCGAATGTGTAGGGAAATGAATTCAGTTTTGCCGGTTAATACCTTTAAAATAAAAATATATCAATTCTTGAAAAATTAGTAAATATTATCAACTGTCAATACTTGTCTTTTGGAGCATTTTAATGCATTCTTGGATTTGTGGGTTCCTTAATTCTGATTCTGTTTTAACAGTGTTTGTATTTTTGAAATGGATTGAATGTAATGGATTTATTTGATCCGTTAATATACTATTATTATTTATCAGCTTTACAAGCCAAGCGGCTTCGTACTCCCTCCAGGGATTATTGACTAATACCAGATATACAAAGACACCAAAAGTATGAAGCTCTGTGGGACCATTTCTATGTTATCGGGTCCTAGGTGACGTGGTCTCCTGTACTTTCTATAAACTTTTGGACGGTCCACGCGGTTGCAAAGAGAACTGCTTTCTGAATCAGTTTATACAAATTCTCACTAAACCCCATTCCATTGATGTTCTGCAGGGGGTTCTTTGGTATCATGACGCAGTCCTAATCGATGACAATATAAACAATCTACAATAACTGATCAACATTTTAATTTCCTGCTGCCCCAAATTTGGATGGGATTTGGGAAACCGACATTAAGCCAGTTAAAAAATATATTGTTCGTGTTATACGTATTCACACACTGACTTACGAAGAATTTCTGGCATTTTTAGTCTCTACTGAAGCTGCTTTAAACTCGTGATCATTATGTCCATTGAATACAGACCCTAATGATATTTTCGTTTTAACCTCTGTGTGCATTTCCTTTGTTTACATCCTCTTAATCCTTTTATTAAACCCGATCTAACAAAGATTAAACTGGAAAGGCTTTTACGATGGCAACTCTTACAACAAATGTATCAAGACTTTTGAAAGAGGTGACAAGCAGAATATTCGCATACTCTTAACCAAAGATAGAAGCAGGCGCGGATCCAAGGGGGGGGAGCGATTGCCCCCCCCCCCCCAAGAGCTTTGAGTTCAGGAAAATATACCCGATTTTATCTCTTATACTATAGTTAATTCAAAGACTAGAGAGAGTAATAAATCATTTTTTACCCTTTTTTCTTCGCAAACTACCTGTGTTTTTTAGTTCGGTGTCTTTGGCAAAATCTGTTATATATATATATATATATATATATATATATATATATATATATATATATATATATATATATATATATATATCCTATATATAATCAAAAATACCGGTCTATAATAATGGACTATTTGGGTTGGATAATAATAGACATTTCGAAGTGTTAAAAAGGATTTTAATCCTTGTCATAGGCATCGGAGAGAGGTTTATTTTATCACTAAGTATTTATGGCATAGAATATTATTTTGGTAATAAATTTAAAATAAAAAGTTTTTATATTATTATTTTATTTCTTATGATTTCTTAATAATTCATATATAGTACAAAATACAGATAATTTTGACATATTTGACACAAATCATAACTGTATTTTTATTATTTTTAATTTTGGCCTAAAAACCGTTTTAGGCACATTCAGACTAAAACGTAGCTTCATTCTTTCAAAAAATTCGAAGTTACAATTTAAATACTTATAAAATACTCATTGTCAAAAAGAAATGAAGTTAAACATATATAAGAAAATAAATTCGTCCATATAACATAAAAAAAATTTTTTGGGGCTATCGGTCATTTTATTATTAATTATAAACATTTTAAGGAAATTTGAGGTTTCAGTTTATTTATTTCTTAAATTAAACACTAAAAAAGGATTCAAATGTAATTAATTTTTATATGTTACAGTTAAAATTAGACCAACTTATCTTTATTTCTATTGCACTGGCATTTTAATTTAATTTCCTTTATTATATGAAATATCCGATAGGCTTAAAAAAATAAAATAAACGTGTTAATTCTATACGCTTAACAAAAAGACACAAATATAATAATAAAATAATAAAGAAATTACGGCTAATTGGAATTAAACATATATACAATTAAAGAATGGGACACACTAAAATAAAAATATATAAAAAAAAATTAAAAAAATATATGAACAACATTAAACAATAAAATGCAACAAAAACAAATTTACACTGGTAAATATTACGTATCTACTTCGTAATCAAATTCAGTGAAGCTATCGTCGCTCAATTAATTGAGTTTCCACATTTTGTTTTATTCTTTTATTATATGGATTTTTCCCAATTTTCCGCAGTAACTTTGTTCAAAGAAATCTTTCTAAAGTTCAGTTAAATTACTAATTTTGTACAATGTATTATTTCAAGCAACTCTGCCTTTCAACTTCAGAGAGATGTTTCCTTCTTCAACGGACAGTTTCCGGCGATCTATAAGAACAGATTTCCTATCTGGTTTTTTCTATCAAAAATTAAGTTCTCTGAGCAATTCCCTGAGCTCAGTTCTTTTAATTTCAGGTAAATCCCGATTTTCATTGATTTTAGTAAGAATTTTGTTGACGGATGGGATCTGCTTCTCATCATAAAATGTATGTACAACTTCTTTTATTGCGGTTTTCATCTCTTCTTCCAACGAGGTTTTTCATCTGCCTGTGATCGAATGAGGGAGTACAAAACATTCCAGTCGTTTTTCTCCTTCAGTATTCGGTACATGGTAGATTTTCCTGTCATGTTGGAACACATCTCAACAGAGCTTTCAACATTATTATCTAGATATTGATTTCTTAGGGCATCATAAGCATTCATCGTAATAAGTTTTTCATTGAGGAAAAATGCCTTGGTTTAACGATTTTGGAATAAATATAAAGGTGGAAGCCATATTTTCTGGGTATCTTACTAATCTCAAATAATATATAAAAACAAGCACAAACAAGATAAATCACTAAAGACACACTGTAAGGTGTACTTTTCTCACTGACAGAAATAAAAATGAACTATCAAAAATTTTATTATTGTAGTAAATTTATAAAAGCTTATAATATTTAAATATAATTAGATTTACGGCAGTCCTCCGTTACCTGCGGTACTGGAGCAAGTACGTTGGGGATTTCGGTAACAGGTTTATTACTCTCTCTAGTTCTTGAATAGAGTATAGGAATGTGTATGTTTGCGATCGCCCCCCACCCCTCCTAAAAGCTCTGAGTTTAGGAAAATAGAACAGATTTTGTCTTTTATATTAGGAATGTGTATGCTGCTGTCACTCCCTGCCCGTTGACAACTTGTTTTTCTCGCGATAGCCGCCCCCCAATAGCTTTGAGTTCAGGAAAATAGACCCGATTCTGCCTCTTATACTAGGAATGTGTATGTTGCTGGCATCCCCTCCTCT
The DNA here is from genome assembly GCA_034092305.1 of Diaprepes abbreviatus. Taxonomy (NCBI): domain Eukaryota; kingdom Metazoa; phylum Arthropoda; class Insecta; order Coleoptera; family Curculionidae; genus Diaprepes; species Diaprepes abbreviatus. The sequence goes on along the minus strand of JASJET010000235.1, from coordinate 928,470 downwards.
CCAAGAGTTTCAAATTCAGAAAAATAGGCACGACCCTGCCATTTACACTAGAAATGGGAATGTCTCCGGTGTCTCCCCCCCCCCTCCGTCGACAACTTGCTTTCGCTTGTCATAATGTACTTTTGTGACGTCACCGCCCCCCCCCCAAAAAAAAAAAAAGAGAGAGGCTGGACCCACCCCTGGATAGAGGTGATATGATTCTCCTGTTAATAGAAAAGTTGATACCCTAGTGCTAATAAATCACTAATTTTTTCAAATTTGAAGTCCCCGATGTAACTCCTGCACTGAGTACCGACGTTGGTTATATACAACCAGACGCGTCGTCACACAACACGAGATATTTTTAAACAGTTCTGGCACCCATTTTCCAATTGACGTTTCGGCAGCATGGCCGTTTAAAATTAACTCAGAAAATGACTTAAGCAATGTAGCAGCGCTAACGTTTAAGATAATTAAAAGGATATTTATGATTAATTAAATAGATTTAGTTACATTTTTTTAAATATATGTATTAGTAAGTAGCTGTCCGACTCAAACTTAAAAAAAAAAACAATAGAGTTGCATTACATACATTCAAGACGTGTAAAAATATCATTGGATAGCCTAAATATAGCCTCCAGGTTGTAAAGCCAAATACTCGGCTTTCATTTTTAGTGTTCAATAACGATTCGTTTGACCAATAAGCGATCATATTTTGGTTTAGACTGATTCGTGTAAGTTTTTGCAAATTATTTTTAAAAGTTTAGGTGTCTCTGAACTCAAGTTAAAACTAGCCTATAACCTGAATTTTTTGCCTATTTAAATAAACAAATTTTAGAGAGTGTTAATATTTTAAATTGAAAGCATGGATTTTTTTGTGCTCACAGATATTTTTAGAAAAACAAAATAGATTTTTTTCGTTTCAAAACCTCCATTATGTAAGTTTTAAGTTTTTTAATATTTATTTTTCTTTCGAATATTTTTTGAAAAAAATAAACTGGATTGCATAATAATGAGCAAAATTTCCTACATCTACATTATTAGACACACGTCGAGTAACAAAGTACTTTTGTTCGTTGGGATTATAAAAATATTTACAGGGTTGTAATAAAGAAAAGGGGCACCCTTTTACGTATATGAAACACTGCTTATTTGAAGAAAAATCGCTCCGCATCGAGAAAATTAGTTTTTTTTTGCGAAATGTATCTTTTTTAAAAGAAAATATTATACAGGGTAAATCACGAAAGGGTTGCGTGTATGAACTCACATTTGTTTCGTAAGACACATTATATGCCATTACATTTTTACAGTCTACAAAAAACTCTAGACATTTTTTATAAAATATGCCCTACATCTATATTCAACTGTTTTCGAAATATTTGCACTTTTGGCTTTAAAAATTATTTACTGATTTACTTGGATTTATCGTCTAGTCCAAGCTTTGATAACACAAAAATATACGTCACAGAACATCTCAAATTAAAAGAGGTAAAACAATATCTGAACATACCAAACTGTTGAATATTTGTCAATTTTTAATTTTAATCATTTTTTTTATTGATGTAAAAAAACATAAACTTAAATTACCGAACGACCACCGTTTAGAAATTTATAGTATATATTATATATATATATATATATATATATATATATATATATATATATATATATATATATATATATATATATATATATATATATATATATATATGGGAAATTTATCGATCAATTGTGGGAAAACTATAATTAGGAAGAATCTGAAAGTTGACAGTGTACTAACATGCATAGGTGACACCCGGCAAAAATATTTTCAAGATGGCGGCACTTCTGATTATACCGGAAGTAGATGTCAACTTGCTTATTTTAAATGGAATACCCTATATATTATTGCATTTTTGATTTTTACGTAAAATTCTGGACATATTTCATGTATAAAATTCTATACTTTGGACATATTTAAATTTTTATGTCAAATATGACGTTTACAAACCAAAACTTAACTATAAGTTTTTCCTATAACAAAGTCTTTATTATTTAATTTGGTTTAGTTTTCTTTTAGACGAAGATTGACTTTAGTAGTCTTTTTATGATATTTTGATAATTGTTAGTACAGAGTGGTCAAAAAAGAAGAATAAAAATTATATTTAAAAAATCGTCAAAAGTCAGTTATTTCAAATAGAAAGCTCCTATTTTTATAATTTTATCATATTAAGCAATAAAAATAAGGGTAACTTTGTATAAGATTGTGCCTTCTAAAAATTTGTAGTTTTCAAAATATTGGCAATTCAACATTTTTCTATTGTAAAAATGCTATACGGCTTTTAAGTTTTGTTATTAGTTGGCCATGACGGCGAGACGTGGCGTAAATAAAACAATCGAACCCTACAGAAATGTCACTATTTCTTGCCATTTGATAATAATAATCGTGCAGGGCGATTAAATTACACGCACGAAGATTATTTAAACTTATTTATTATTTATGGAGAATGTGATAGAGTTACTTCAAGAACATGCGATACATTCGCGATCCGATATCCGCAGAAACACAAACCAACACCACCAACTGTTAAAAGAATTATAGAAAATGTCAAGAAATTTGAATCCATAAAAGCGAAAAGAAATAGAAATAAACCAGTTGTTAATAATGAAAATATTGAAACTACAATTTTAGGCAAGTAGTATTAGAGTCTGGATTATTTCAGACACAATTTTTATCCCTATGTGTATTCCATAGTACAACATTTAAAAGGCACTGATTTTTCACGAAGAGTAGAATTCTGTCAATTTATTTTACTTCGATCACAAGAAATTGCTGGTTTTTTGGATAATATTATTTGGTCGGACGAAGGCAAATTCAGAAAAAATGGATTGTTTAATCGACGCAATTACCACTACTGGAGTGACTCAAACGTACATCCATTTAGAGAATTAAATTTTCAAAAGTCTTGGCAGTGTACTGTGCTGTAAGAAATGACGGCGTCCCAGAATTCTACCAAGTTAATCTGAATAGTAAGTTAGCCATTTTTGAAGACTTCTAGATACAAAATACAATTTTTAACTTATGGGTGAGCGCTACTTCGACATAATGGGGCGCCTCCACATAATAATCATTCAGTTAACAATCATCTGCAAAACTTCTTTTATATTCAATGGAGAGCCAAGAATGGGCCACATCTTTGGCCATCTCGCTCCCCTGAACTAACAGTTCTTGATTTTTTTATTTGGGGGACAATTAAAAATAAAGCATACAAAACCGCATTAACCACTATGGAATATTGCATGCAACGCGTCAGAATTACAGAACTTAATCCTCAGTCAATAAAAAGAGACACCCCCCCTGCTTAGGTGCGAAAAATGATTGGAAGTTCAAGGGCGTCAATTTGAACATTTACTCAAACAATTTTTGTAACTTTATTTTATTAACAACTGGCTTATTTCTGTTTCTTTTAGCTTTTATAGATCCAAAATTCTTGAACTTCTTTATAATCTTTTTAACAGTTGATAGTGTTAGTTTCTGTTTTTTCGGATATCCAATCATGAATGTATAGCATGTTCTTGAAATAACTCCATCACATTCTCCATAAATAATAAATAAGTTTAAATAATCTTCGTGCCGGTAATTTAATCGCCCCGGCATGATTATTGTTAATGAATGTCAAATGGCAAGAAATAGTAACAATTCTGTAGGGTTTAATTGCTTTATTTTCGCCACGCCTCGCCGTCATGACCAACTAATAATAAAACTTAAAAGCTGTATAGCATTTTTACAATAGTAAAATGCTGAATTGCCAATATTTTGAAAACTACAAATTTTTGGAATAGACAACCTTATACAAAGTTATCCTTATTTTTAATGCTTAATATGATAAAATTATAAAAATAGGTGATTTCTCTTTAAAAATTTTACTTTTGACGATTTTTAAATATAATTTATATTCTGCTAGAATTTTACGTATATATATATATATATATATATATATATATATATATATACCCTACAAAACCAATTACCCACCCTAGAAAAATCGACAATATTGAAAAAATATACTGTGTTCATTGTTTTTTTCTTGAGAAAAAATTCAATGCTATTCCTCGTAAAATTCTAAATCATGCTCGAAAACCCCCGTTTACCAAAAAAGAAAGGGTAAAGTGGGATATGTGTCAGAAGCAAGGTTTTTTACGCAGTGTGTGTTTAATATCAATTTAGTAATAAACAACTAGACAGTTTTACAAATGCAAAAATGATAATTAGATTTATTTTTAAAATTAAAAAAAATATCTACATTTCATAAACAATAGAATTGTCTGATGGCCTGGCAGAATTAGATTATTTCACTGATATTACTGGATACTGATGGGAAAAAAATTTTCCGAAATACCGATACCAAACTGGATAATATGAAATTCCAGTGAGAATTATTGGGTGCTCTTGACTTGTTTATAAATACTCGATAGATATAAAAATAGTTCTACTTCATTGATATTAACAGATAAATGTAGAACTTCAAAAAAGCTACAATTATTTTTTTTTTTTGAACATCCCTTTCCAACAAATAGTTCATTATTAATTCATAATTTAAATTTTGGCTTGATATAGTTAACAATCGTGCAAAAAACCTGAAAAATAATCTAATCGCTTGGAAATTTTGACCAGTTATTAAAGAAAAGAAAAATTTTGATTTGAAAAAATTTTTATTTTGAAAATTCGATTTTTTAGAATCAAAAAACGTGTTTTAAATTTAAAAGTCAATATCTTAATAACTATTTATGATATGAGATCGATTTTAAGCTTAAAAAATGAAGAAAACTGTCGTTTAAAAATTATCTATCAAAAAAAAATTATCTTTCCATAGACTCCGACAATTTGTGAATTTAGGGAAATACCATTTCCGAGAACGCTATTGCCTAACAGTTACACATAACCAGGGTCAGGGGCGGATCCAGCCTCTCTCTTTGGGGGGTGGTGATATCACAAAAGTACAGTATGGCAAGTGAAAGCAAGTTATCGACGGGGAGGGGGGGGAGACACCAGCAATATTCCCATTTCTAGTGTAAAAGGCAGAATCGGTTCTATTTTCCTGAACTCAAAGCTCTTCGGAAGGAAGGGGCGATCGCAAGCATACACATTCCTATACTCTATTCAAGAACTAGCGAGAGTAATAAAATTGTTACCGAGACCTCCAACGTACCTGCCCCAGTGTCACAGGTAACTGAGGACTGCCGTAAATCTAATTATATTTAAATATTATAAGCTTTTATAAATTTACGGCAACAATAAAATTTCTGGTAGTTCTGGTTAGTTCTGTCAGTGAACAAGTACACCTTATAGTGTGTCCTTAGTGATTTATCTTGTTTGTGCTTATTTTTATATATTATTTGAGATTAGTAAGATATCCAAAAGATATGGCTTCCACATCTATATTTATTCCAAAATCGTTAAACCAGACCATTTTTTCCTCAACGAAAAACTTATTACGATGAATGTTTATGATGCCTTAAGATATTAACATCTAGATAATAATGTTACACGCTCTGTTAAGATGTGTTCCAACATGACTGGAGTTGGAAAATCTACTATGTACCGAATAATATATAACGACTGGAATTGTTAGTACTTCCAAGCCACATTCGATCACAGGCAGACGAAAAAGCTCGTTGGAAGAAGAGATGTAAACTGCAATAAAAGGAGTTGTACATACATTTTATTATGAGAAGCAGATCCCAACCGTCGACAAAATTCTAACTAAAATCAATGAAGATCGGGATTTACCTGAAATTAAAAGAACTGAGCTCTGGAAATTGCTCAGACAACTTAATTTTTGCTGGGAAAAACCAGATAGGAAATCTGTTCTTATAGATCGTCCGGAAAATGTCCGTTGGAGAAGGAAATATCTCTCTCGAGTAAAAGGTAGAGTTGCTAGAAATAACTCAACTTACAAAATTAGTAATTTAACTGAACTTTTGAAAGATTTTTTTTAAATAAAATTATTGCAGAAAATTGGGAAAAATCCATATAATACAAGAATTAAAGAAAATGTGGAAACTCGATCTCATTATCGGTGAGATAGAGGAACCAATTATAATTAATTTGAGCGAAGATAGCTTTACTGACTTTGATTACGAATTAAATATGTATTTTTTAACTGCGTGAACACAATTTATTATATAAATTTTCTGTAACATTAAAAAATTAATTACATTTGAATCCCTTTTTAGTGTTTAATGGTTTAAGAAATAAATAAACTGAAACGTCAAATGTCCTAAAAATGTTTCTAATTAATAATAAAATTACCGATAGCTCCAAAATTTTTTTTATTTTATATGGACGAATTTATTATTTTATATATGTTTAACTTCTTGTATTTTTGACAATGGGTATTTTGTAAGCACTTAAATTATAACTTTGATTTTTTTGGGAGAAAAAGGCTTCGTTTTAGTCTGAATGTGCCTAAAACGGTAATATTATAAAAACTTTTTATTTTACGTTTATTACCGAAATGATATTCTATGCCACAAATATTTAGTGATAAAATAAACCTCCTTCCGACGCTTATGACAAGGACTAAAATCCTTTTTAACACTTCATACATCCAAATATCTATTGTTATCCAACCCAAGTCCATTATTATAGAGAGAGAGGTATTTTTGACTATAAAATTTTTAACCCATTCCTATGAAAAATATATGTGTCTAACAAATTTTGCCAAAGACATCGGATTAAAGAACACAGATAGTTTGCAAAGAAAAAAAAAGGGTAAAAAATGATTTATTCCTCTCTCTAGTTCTTGAATAAACTATAGTATGAGAAGCAAAATCGGGTCTATTTTCCTGAACTGAAAACTCTTGGGGAGAGGGCGATCACCCCCACCGCCCCCCCCCCTTGGATCAGCGCCCGACCAGGGTACTATACTCACATGCGTGAAAACAGAAAAGTGCAGATAGAACCAAATGTGCTGGAACCATACTGTTTCCCGCTTCATTCACCCCACCCGCCGCCACACGGGTGTTCCCTGAGAGGTAATCTCTATGGCCGGTAATCATAGTTCCATCTTACACTTAAATCCGTCTTAGCACTACATTTAGCATGCACTAAATAGTGAAAAATATAGTCACTTCTGAGGCAGTCTCGCATCAGCTCAGAGAAAACATAGAAAACTAAAACTTAATCTAATCTATCTATCTATCTATAATCAGGGGCAGATCGTGCAGCCTTTTTGTGGAGGGCGGCAATATCATTAGGGCAAAAAAGATCGACTCCTCTTCTTGATGGCCAGTACCTATGACAAGCAAAATCGATTTGTCGACGGGGAGGGGGGGGGTCATTGACATTTACGGTCCTAATGCAGCAGGTGGCGAGTCAATTTTTCTTAATTCTCAAGCTCTTGTAGCGGCGGCCATTGCTCCCATGAATCCGCGCCTGTAATCATCGAAATTAAAACCTTGCGATGGCTGATGAGCTAACGGCTACCCCCTAGAAAAACTTCCTAGCTACGCCAATGGATACGGGTAAAGTAACTGTTCTGTTAGAGTTTCATGTACAATACATTTTGTAACATTGTTTTGTGTCGCGAGTTTTCTTAGGCTGTTTGAAGGGTTGTCAGCAATATCTTGCAAAATTTGTTCCTCTAAATGCAGATCTCGTACTTTCCTGAGAGGTTCCTCACTGCTACATCGCGGCAAAAATGACCCTGAATAAAACATGTAAAAAATTAATCCGTTAACTATAATAATTATTTTCTAATCATCATTTACATGTTATCCTTAGGCTTCAATCAACCCTTTGAAAGGTTTCTGGACTTGGCAATGTTCGAGCATAAAGTCTTCTTGCTTTCGAAGAATTTGACATCGCTTCACCATAAATTAAATGCATATCAGCATACTCTGAAAGAATATTCTTTCATTTTTTTAAAATTATTTTTACTTGAAGGCGGGCTATGACAAGTTTCGTCAGTAGTAATTCATTATTTATTAACAATAACAACCTTATTTTTACTTCTTTGTGTTTAGCATTAGTACCTTTTGAGTGTTTCGCATAAAAACAGATTTATCTCGAAAACCACCAGTTTTTAAATTGGAATGACCAAAGAATTTAAAAAATCAATTTTCAGCTCTGTAAAATGACACTTGTCAAAAATTAGGCTAACTTCTTTGATGATCTCAAACATCTACTGTAATTTGATTTAATGAGTCTTTATGGTCTCTATAAAATATTAAAATTTCATTAGCTTATACAGGTTGATTCAAAACTTAGAGCCCATAAGGTAAATCGCTGGGCACCCTTTTAGAGCTCTGTATTCTCGTTAAGGGGCACTTTAGGATTTTTTTTTTATCACCAAGTAGGGTTATTTTGACCTCCCCTGTATGCTCCCGAAAAATTAAAAGATACTTAGCGGACACCCTGTATAGAAGAACTTTTTTGAAACTCCCTGCTCAAAACCATGACTTTTATGCACGCTTAGTCGGCAAGCTTGCATCAAACTGTGTTGAAAATTGAAGGGCAGAATATTTCAGCAATTGAAGCTGCAAATGAAATTAATCAATTGAAAAAAAAATTGGCTCAAAAACAAACTACTCAGTTCCTACCATATAAAGTTTTAAGTTTGTTAACAAAGTTAAAAGACAACTATGATATTGACGAAAAACTGATGCAAACTTCAGCTATACAATTTTACAAAAATAAGCTATGAATGTAAAATAGAAAAATCATCATTTTTGACCAAAAATGGGCCATAGTCCAAAATTGGACCAGATTTGGACTTGGTAAACACGAAAAATATATTCATCACACAGAAAAACATAATGTAATGCAAAATTGTCGAGGGGAACTGTCAATGCATACTCAACCCCCCTCTTCCCCGAGCTTCCGGACTAATAAAACGAAAATTAATAGTTCTGTTATTTCTATCAACCATGTATACGGAATACCTCTCTAGACTCAACATTTACAGCATTATGAAAAATTTCATTGCGAAAAAAATGTTTTGAGTACTGTCATGCCAAATTGTGTCTGTTCTTAAATCCCCATTGGCACCTTGACAAAATATTTCCAGGTACAAAAGCTTGTCATTTATTTTTATTCCAAAATATGTGTCAACACACTTAAATAAGTATTCCCAATTCCAAAATTAAATAGACTTTCTCATTGTTTAAATTCCGCGTATTTAAATTTTTGGCTCCAAGTTTGTCTACATGTACCATTAGCGTAGATAGTGGGAAGTAGTAAGATTGGCCCTCAGAATCTTCAAAAAACATAAAATTTTTATACCTAGAATATTTTCGCGTACAAAAATTAAATTTTCTGGTTTCAAAGCGTTCGTTTAAAAAATCGTTTTCACGAAATTTCACCTAAATCTCATTTGGTATTTTCAAGTATAGCTCGTCTCGTTAGTCGCTTAGAAATGACGATGATCTGTTTTCTCCCGAGTGAAAACTTATGATATAACAATTTACACTTTTACGACAGAGACATTTTTAAATGTTAAACTTTCAAGAAATGGAGATCCAAAAAATCCACCCATCTCTGCGATATAACTTTCTTAATAAGGTGCTGCAAGAAAAATTTAGAACCAACTTGCACCAAACTCTCGTTCCATCTAAAAACCAAAAGACCCATTTTAATCCTTAAGACCGCCGAAAAAACTCTCCTTCGAGAACAATTCGGAGAAAAACGAAGAATCCTATCAAGGTCTGAAACAGAACGTTTTATTCTCCATTTAGCTTTAACCAACAAAATAAATTTTCTCCTATGGAATGACATAGAAACAGTATCCTGTTGACCAACGGAATCAGACCCCAGCTAAAGCAAAACAAAAAACAAAGGAAATTTGAAGCACTACAACAACGCGATACTCATCACACACATCAAACACAACAAAACTGTTCATAACATTTCCAACTACCAACTATCAGTATCCGAAAAATTAGTTCTTTCTAAAGGCTAACGCTAAAAAGAGTCCCCTTGGAAGAAATAATCTCGAATATAGAAGCTGCCCTGAAGAAAATGACGTAACGCAAATTCTAAAATCGATCTAGCCCCACAACTCAAACTTAACGCGAGCTGAACATCAAGCTCTCTCACCCTTAGGGAAGAATAAGGAAATAACGTTAGTTTCAGAGAATAAAGGGAATGTCACGTTTGTGATGAACTCCAATGAATACATGCAAAAAATGTCAAAAATCCTCAAAGACGACTCTTACAAACAAACAAATAGAGATCTGGATTTTTGTTTGTTTCTTGGAGGATTTCTGATATTTTTTGCATATATTCGTTAATGTTCATTAAAACCGTGACATTTCCATTATCCGCTGGTACTATTTTTATACCTTGAAAGAACTACAAAGGTGAAGATCAAAGCCCCTAATTTAGACCCAGAAATGGACACATCAATAATATCAAGGGAAAAACCGAGCAGATGTTCAAAACTGTATGGTCTTCCAAAAATACATAAAGCAAATGCAATCCTCAGACCAATAGTGAGCGCCATGGAATCCCCAACACAAAAACTGGAAATATTATTAGCAAATATAAAGCAACCAAACATCGAACTGGCCGATTCCTTCGTGAGAAAGTCGGAACATCTGAGCAGAGTGATCACAAATATTCATTTTGAAGTACACGATATCTTAGCAAGTCTCAGCAACTACACAAATGAACTTATAGAACTCTGTTTAAAAAAAACACATATTTTATGCTCAATAATCAAATATATAAACAAATGACCTATGGGGTCTTCACTCTCAACAGTTATAGTCAATCTTTTTATGACATATTTCGAATAAAAGGCACTGCAAAAATCATCTTTGAAACCGAAATTTTGGGAACACTACGTGATGACATTTATCTAATATAGTCACACGGAAAAGAACACCTAGGCGATTTCCTCGTATACCTAAACAACATCCACCAAAGAATCCAATTTACGCTAAATTCAAGCAATATGTGTATGTGCGTAGAGTTGGGGGTCTGTACACTGCGACCTGGTAGACCTATTGTGCCTCCCTAATGCTGCCAAGTAGTAAGAGTTACCTTATCAGCAAGAGCAGGCCCTCCAGTCCTATTTCCCTCAGGAACCTTAGCATGTTGGACGACTTCAAGGTGGGTAGCTCCCTTTCTTCGATTTGGTGTATTCCCAAGAACCGAATTGTAGGGTTTTCTAGAGCACTGCACTCTGAAAGGATATGAATAAAGGTTTCGTTCTCCTCCTCACAGAATCTGCACTCTTCTCTTTTTATCAGTCTGAATTTCTTGAGGTGTTCCTTCAGGTGGCAATGCCCCGTCAAAACCCCTGTCAGAGTTGGTTTTTACTTAAGCTTATGCATTCTTTGAATGTCTTCTCGTCGTAGTTCCCAAGAAGTATCTTCGCTTGTCTTAGTCCTTGCAGCTTCGTCTAATAATTAGATCTCCTGCTTTCTTCTTCTATCTTGAGTACTTTCAGCATTATACTGCTACTGATTCCACAGGAAGGCTCTGGCCCCAGAAATGGTGTCTCAGCCCTCTATCCCGGTGTGTCCCGGTACCCACATGAGTGACTATTATTCTTACCCAAATCATTCTATTCTTCTAGGCATTTCCCGACCATCTTGGAGCTGATAACTTGAGAGCTCAGCGCACTGATGGCTGCTTGACTATCTGACATGATGATAACCTCTTTGCCGTGATAATATATCCTAATAGCATGTATTGCTACCTGAAAAATGTTTGGTGACTTACCCAAGATTTCTTCGTGTCTGGTGCCAGGTCCATACACCGCTATTCCAGTTCCTTCCGTTGTTTTGGAGCCATCTGTATATCATAAAATGGATTTCTGGCCGAGTTTTTCAATGGTGTTTCTGTCCCATTCGCTCGTGCGATTCAACTTTGTGCTGAAGTTGAATTTCTTTTTCAATTCAACTTGGGGCATGTTCCAGATTTGTTAATTTCTATATAAGAGATTGGGCATTCGTTTTATGACCTCATCTCTCATCATCCTATAAATTGTCCTCTGCGCCACATTCTCTTGAAATGTATTTAGAGATGTGAGGTTTAGGATTACTTCCATGGCGGCCATTGGGCAGGTTTTCATTGGCCCCCCTACTGGTTCTTTTGCTCCAGATCACTGCCCCATATGTGATGTTTGGTCTCACTATTGCAGTGTACATGCACTGCAGGATTTTTGAATTTATGCCTCATCTTTTTCCCGCAAAGTTTCTTCAGACCATGGAGGCTGTTGTTATTTAGGGTCAGTCCCAGATATTTAACCTCTGACTTCCACTCAATAACATTCCCATCCATTTTGATGCTTTTCAGATTGAGGTTTCTTTTCCTTGTGAAGGCTACTAGGGTGGTTTTGATGGGTTTGATGTTTAGTCCATCATCTGGCACCATTCCCTGGTGTATTCAAGCCATCTTTGAACCATGTCACAGAAGATATTCTCAAATTTGCCTCTTGTGGTCACGACGACGTCATCGGCATAGTCCTAAAAAGATATGCCGAGGTCAGTCAGATCACAGACGAGTCGTAATCGAGCAAGATAAAAAAAACTTCCTTTTTGGACCTTCTACTAACCAAAAAAACCCAACGATACCCTGAGTTTCGGCGTATATCGGAAATCCTCACACACTGACTAATATCTTAATGCAAAATTATATTACCATCCTTTACAAAAACAGGCAGTCGTCAACACACTAATATCAAGATCTCTCCGCCTAAAACACCTGGACACAAAACAAGAAGAAATAAAACACATTTCAATAGTTCTACAACGGAATGTTTTATCGGAATTAGACATAAAGAAAGCTATTTGTTTATAGCAAGAAGCAATAAGAACATTATATTTTCGCATTGCGAAGAATCCCAGCTCGTAGTTCTTGACCTGAACTATCATTTGCTGTGCACAGAATTTGAAAATATTTATTTAATCAAAAGTTACTCATATTGACAAGTGGTAAAAAATGCTATTTTCAGACTTAGAATAGGCCAAGGAACGCGAAAATATTTTTTGTTTACCAAAATAAATTTTTTAAATTATTTTAACAATTGTCTTCATCAGCTCGGAAAACCCACTAAGCTCCCCGACTATACTCAAAAACGATTGATTATAGAAAATATGTTGAATAATTTGTTACACAAAAATTTTTACTCCAATATAATAATAAAAGTTTCAGAGATAACTTGCGAAAAATTTAGTTTCACACAAAACTGTAAATGATAAATATTTTTTTATATAATTTTCCCCTTTAACAAACCAGATACCATATATGATTAAATAAATTTTGTTTGCTGCCATTTCTCGGTTACTACTTCCTTGATTACCAAAAGTAGGAAAAACATAAGTTATAGGTAGCCGATATTGATGCAACCCCCATGAAAAAATATATCTACACCACTGATCTATGCGCGTTTATTTCCTTTAATTTCTAAAAATATCCATGCACAAAGTAAAACGTATACACATCAACGGCGTTGAACCTCGAAAACTTTTTCAGTCTAGTGAAAACATTTTCTTTGTAAATAAGGTGAAAAATTTTCAGTTAGATTTTCCGGACAATGGGCAATTTAGGGAGTTCACCCAAGGAGGAGGAGGATATTTGGTGGACGAATGGGAATAGAAGTGTCAGTTCACCATCAACAAGTGTTGAAGATAGAGCTTCACAAACAGAAAACTCTGTTGGAGATCTCAGTCTAAACCAACTTAGCGAAACAAGCCAACATAAATTCAACGATTTTCGGTTCGAAATGGAGCGAAAACACGAAAAACGAAGGGAAATTCTTGCAGCAAAGAAAAAAGAATTCGAAGATCTGCGTGATGAAGTCAGAAGGCTCACGGAAGAAAATCAGCAACTGAAAAGTTGCGCAAGTACAAACTCTCAGGAAGAAATGAAACAGTTAGAAACAGACAATGAAAATTTACGACTGCTGTTAAGCACCAAACAATCTGGTGGAGTTCTAATGGAAGAATTGGATAAAGTTCTTCGAGAGAACGCTACTCTAAGAGGCGAATTAAAAAACAAAGTTGAAGATTTAGCGAAGGCAGCTACTCTTCTGGATAAAAATAGGGAGTTAAGGATAAGTATTGCTGAGATGCAGGGTGAATTGCAGAATTTAAATGGTGTTGTGGTGGACTTTGAAAAGGAGAGGGAAGAGTACAAAGCTCATGTTGTAGCTCTTAAGGATGTTATTACCGTATCAAAAAAGATGTTGTTGATTAGGGAGTCCCAACTCAAAGAGGTATGTACAAATGTTTGATTTATGTATTAAATTGCTAATGCTTTTTGGTAACTGAGTGATTTGTTAGAATTTTTGTTAGGAAATGATATTAATGTTTTTATATTTTTGGAAAAAGACGTAAATGGGTTATCACTTTTTATCTTGAATCGAAACAACACGTTGTTTATACAGTGCCCGCGGAAAATTTTTTTAATCTTTAAATTTTTGAAAAATAAATTTTTTAGTTAGTTTTTGTCTAATTAGACAGAAAAAAATAAGATAAAATCTTTGATATATCACATTTTCTTCAATTCTCAAATGCCATTTAAAAATTTCAAACGCCCGCAAATGTCATTATTTGTCTCAAATATCAAAAGATGCCATATACAAAAGTTATTTGTATTTCTATTGATTTTCTAAATTCAGACGTTAATACAAAAATTTTAACTCGTATTTATTCCCATATTTGGACAAAAAAAATAAGTACAGATATTTCAAATTTCAGATAAAATCATATTCGGAAAATTGATATTATTCAGTTATTTTTGTTGTGGAAAATCTAAAATTTGCAACTGTTTTCTGAACTTACTTGAATTGAAGTTCATAAATTAGCAAAAGATTTTCTTTTAGAAATTTTAAGGAAAATTTCGTTTTCAAATGGAACTTTGGTACATAATTAAACATAAAATATGTTTTTTTTACTATTGGCTGATCAGCCATTAAAAAAATGATTTAACATAAGTGTTTAACAGGGACACACACTTCAACATAAAATATGTGGTGTGTGGGTACATTATAACTGAGAAATAAACTATTCTAATATACGAAAATAGTCCAAAAATATGCTCCAGGTTTCTTAAGGATATCTTTTATTCTGAAAAATGTGTCACTTTTTTATCTAAAAATATAAGTTAAAAATATTTAAGCGAACAAATATAAATAACTTTTTCTTATGACGTTTATTTATTTTTGGACAAATAATGACATTCTTGGATATTTGAAAGTTTTGAAGCAAAAGCGATATGTCAATGTCAAATATTTGAGGTTATTTTTTTGTTTTTAACATAGACATAAGAGAAATTAATAGTACCTAACATAGGCTCAAGATGGTAGAATTTGGCTCACGCATAAAAAGAAAGAACTTTTTCCAGAAGTCTCTTTCTAATTTCGGTAAGGTAACAGAAATATCCAATGACGTTTGGAATATAGTTCTTAGCTCAACCATAGAAAGAGAGGTACTATTAGTCGAAAACGCTCTATCTCTTTTTAAGAAGGAGCCAATTTTCTTCTTTAGGATCCGCAGTCTATATTAATTTCTCTTAAGTGTATGGTTTTTAATTATGCAAAAACAAACTACAAAAATCACTTTTTAAAACTAAAAAGTAAAAAAACTTTCCCTATAATGCAAATTTGTCTAAGGCACTGTATATAGATAATAATTACCATATAAACTAAACTGGTAATAAAAGTTTGAAGAGTTACGCTATATTATTGCGAATCTAAAAAAATAAAATATAATTTCATAGAAAACAAAATGAAACAAACAATGTGAACATAATACGAATCCATTTTCTTTGAATACCTATCTTTGGCTGTAATTTTGCAAATACCTATTTTGATATTAATTAATATGAAATTTCTTACAACTTTTGTATCAACTAAGGTTTCTAAAGAAAATAAAGGTAGTTCAATAAGTCCTTAGAAAATCCAAGAGATGGTGCTCGTTGAATCGACAAAGGTTTGCTTTTAGTAAGTGTCATTTCTTGCTATATTACTATTAAAGTTTCAACTATATCCATCATTTTCACAGTTCATTGATGAGTTTCGTGCGGTACTCAATATCGAAAAAGATGAAAGCTGAGTTGGATAAAGCTCATGACACATCTGCTCCTATGTTTAAGACTACTTACAATTGGGTAAATTAGTTTAAAGATGGTTTGGAGAAAACTACAAATCAAAGTATGCGAAATAGTTGAGGTCAGAGGCATATCACAAACTACAGTGCTTTCAATTTTGCATGAAGAATTGGGTATGTAAAAAATCTCGTCGAGATGAGTGCCACGTTTACCCTGAATGAAGATAAACGTAGTCGTGTGGTGGGAGGCTGACTTGACTTTTTTCCGTCGCAATCCCGAGATGTTTCTACATCGATAAATAACTGTGGAAGAGACAAAAGAACAGGCGAAACAGTGGGTTTTTAAAGACGATCCGGCTTCGAAAAAGACGAAGAGTCTCAAATCGGCCGACAAGATGATGGCCACAGTTTTTTGGGATGCACGTGAAATCATCTCCGTCGGGCAAACGAAATTAGAAAAAACATCTTCATTCGTCAAATTTCGTTCTATTACAATATCCAGTGTATTTACCAGATTTTTTGTTATTTCCAAAATTTAAGAAATGGATTGGGAAAAATGATTCACGTTGAACGAGGAGGTCATTATCCAAACAGATACCTATTTTGACCGCTTAAAAAAGCTGGAGAAATGCTGGAAAAGGAGAATATGTTGAAAAATTTTTTTAAAAATTTACCCTAAATAATTTGTATTTCTATTTTTTCTAAAGACCCATTGAATGATCCTGGTGCTCTATTACTACGTTTACTGCACCGAACCATTTCTCAATTATATTTCTTCTTCTTCTTCTTTAGGTGCCATGTCCGTATCCAGACGTTGGTGGTCATCATGTTTACAATTTCCTGAAATCTTTCTCTATCAGCTGCAGTGCGAAATAGTTCCTCCACCGTGCAATCACACCACTGCCTGATGTTACGTAGCCCATGAAAGCTTCTTTCGGCCTATCCATCTTTTTCCTTCCACTTTTCCTTGTATTATAAGGCGAAGTAGATGGTATTTAGGTCCTCTAATTATGTGGCCGAAGTATTCTGTTATCCGTCTCTTTATAATGTTCAAGAGCAGTCGATCTGTATCCATCATTCTGAAAACATCTTCATTGGAAGTGTGCTAAACCCATGATATATTTAGGATTCGACGATAGCACCACAATTCGAAAGCTTCCAGTTTGTTTAGCGTTGTGGTTTTTAGTGTCCATGTCTCGCAACCGTATAACAGAATAGACCATACATAGCATCTCAGAACCCTCTTACGAATATGCATTGACAGGTTCCTGTTGCATAGAACTGGTTTCCATGTCATAAAGGCCTTACGCGATATTTCGATCCTAGCTATTATCTCTTCATCTGAGTCCCCATTCACATTCAACCAACTGCTAAGGTATCTGAAATGGTTTACACGCTCTATCCTCTCTTCGTCGAGCCAAAGTTGAGATTTATCGACATTAATCTTTCCAACAGGCATTCACTTTGTTTTTGAGATGTTGATTTTAAGGCCTCTTCGGCAGCTCGCCTCATTGACTAGATTTACTAATGTTCGGAGATCCTCGATGCTTTCTGCAAGAATGGCCGTATCATCAGCAAATCTAATATTGTTGATTACTTCTCCACCCAGTCTTACTCCCTCTTTTCTGTCATCCAAAGCCTCCCTAAAAATTTCTTCAGAGTTGTTGTTTTTTGTATTGTATTTAGGTGGAGCCATCCAAGCTTTTTTAATGTGTTTTAACCTCATGAACACGAATTTTTTGAGTGGAAGTTCGTCAGCCTGGAAGAAAAATTGTTATTAAAAAATAATTTGCAGAAAATTGAAAAAATTTTTTTCCAAAAGAGAAACATTTTCGTCTCTGGTAAAATTTTCGCCCGTCGCTTCCTTTCTGAGATAATTGAGATAAAACTTCCGAAAATTGTCATTTTCGTGATTTTCAGATGCTCATAACTTTGAATTGAATGAAAATGACAATTTTCGGCAGTTTTATCTCAATTATCTCAGAAAAGAAGCATCGGGAGAAAATTTTACAAGGGACGATTTTTGTTAAAAATATTCCAATTAATACGGAATTTTTTTCAATTTTCTGCAAATTATTTGTTTTTAACAAATTTTCTCCCAACAAATTCGTGTCAAAATACATAAAAAAAAAACTTTGGTGGTTACATCTAGAAACAGTTGGCCTTGGGGACCCCTCTGAGCTAAGCAGCGAGGGCAAAAACTATCATTTTTAGGAGCCTTGCGGAAATTTATGTGCTTCTGATGATGTATAAGTTGTCATGTCTCTCAATAAATCGGTTTAGTTATTTATAATGCATTCTCAAACTTTTTAAAGCGCCTAAGCCGTATCAATAAAACGATTAAACGCATTTAAAACGTTTTAATGCGTTTATACCTGTATTTTACTGTTAATCGGTTTATTTTTAAACCATTTAGTGGACAGTATAAATCACGCAACTTCGGAAAAACCATCACGTGTTTTTGGAAAATTGAAAACATATATCTAGGAATGTGAATGCGCATAATTTAATATAAAAAATATTTTTCGGAAATAAAACGTATCAACAAAATTTTATATTTAAATTCAAAATGCGTTTTTTTTATTTAGAGACAAAAGGATGATTAATGAAAAATCAAAAAATTGGTAAAATTTCCTTTAAATTGGTATTGGAACCGAATTCGGCACCTCAAATTATTGCAGTAACTGAAAAAGCTGATAAAAAAGAATTTGGTAAATTTTTTATAACTTGCATGTTGACTGGACTGGGAAGTTATATGACGAATAATTTAAATTTATGATATAAATTAGTCAGATTAATGTGCAAAAATTCCGAAGACATTACTTCAGAAAGCGTATGACGGTGTTACGAATTATACGTATGTCCAACTTTTCTTAATTTAAATTCGGAAGGTTAAGGTGCCTATATATATATATATATATATATATATATATATATATATATATATATATATATATATGGCGAGCCGGGCGCGTGACGTGCCCGTGACAAATACGCCGCGAACTTACAGCGAGATTCCTTTGAATTTTCGATTGATGTCGAGGGCTTTCGGCGACAGGTTTCAAAGGAAGTAATAAATGCATTTAGGTTACAAGAAGTCAATTTCATTATAGTTCTATTGTTTGCGAGTAGCTCGACCGAGACTCGCAGCGATACATTTTCTGTCGATTTTTTGGTGCGAACCCAAAGGATTTTGGTGTGACGAGTTTTTGACACGCTCTTCCGAAAATATTTACTTTGCAACAACACTGAAGTTTATTTAACATTTGGCATAGATTAAAAGATATTCATAAGTGAATATGAAGTGGTCCGAGAGTACCAGAAATGACGACATAATTCATATTCCTTCGATAAGTATCTCCATAGTTTTAAGCCCTAGGGTATTGAGACTTCGTCGATGGGGGTCATCCTCAGACGCCCCCTATGCGGTTTTGCTAGATTGTGCACAATTTCCCTAAACTTAGATAAAACGTAGATTTGGCGACGTCTCACCCTGGAATGCTATAACAACTTAAATATCGCAGAGGTACATCATTATATGTGCTTTGCAGTCAAAACATGTTGTTGATGTTCTCTCCAATTGTTACGTGATACGACAGTTTACAGGTCAGTGTAAGGGTTACAAAGATTCTGCTATTAGGATACTGCCATCTGCATATCTGATACTATTTAGTGGTTTGCCGAATGATTATTCCAATCTCTTCCTCTTCTAAGTCTTTCTTTACTATCTCCTCTGAATGTAGGTTACACAGAATAACAATAGCAAGCATCCCTATTTTACACCTCTCTTGATTTGGACTTCGTCTTTTCTGCTGTTTTCGACACGCACCATTGCTCTCTGATCTCTATAAAGGATGGTTATTATTCTTATATCTTGGTTATTCAATTGTTTTGTCTTTAGTATCGGTACAAGTGGGTCGTGTTTAACTTTGTCGAAAGCTTTTTTGTAATCCACAAAGCAAATATCTTGGTTTACATCGAGACATCTCTGAGCCAGAATATTGTAAGTAAATAGAGCTTCGCAAATTCCAAGAACGTTGAGAAATCTGAACTGTGTTTCACTTGTTTCTGTTTTTAGTTTCCTATAAACTCTGTTGCGAATTATTTTGAGAAATATTTTTAACCTGTGACTCATCAAGCTGACTATATGACAATTAATGTATTGCCTTATACGTGTCTCTTGGGACTAGGGACAGTGATAACCAACCAATCCTCTGGGATAACGCCATGTTCGTAGACCTTGAATAACTCTAGCAGCAAATAGATTTGCTCCTCTCCTATCAGGAGCTGGTAATTCATCGGGACCAAATACCTTTTTATTTTTTGTTAATTTCATGACTTGAGTCACTTTTCTGTTGTTATATCTGGGCCTGTTTCCTGTTGCAAATTATCGAAATACACTATTTGTCTTTCATCTCCAAAGCGTTCTTATACGTATTTCTTCCAAAATATTAGTTTTTCTTTTATCTCTGTTATAATGATTTCTTGTTTATATATAACTACATCTGTTTGTTTTTTATACCTGATATTTGTCATTTCTTTGATTTTTTTATGAAGGTTAAAGGGGTTATACTTGGCATCCAGATTTTCGATCTCCTGACACGTCTCTTTGAGCCATTTCCTCTTCCCTTTTCGGATTTCATGTCTAACCTTGGTGTTGACTTGTTCTTAGCTTTTTTCGAATTTATGAGTGATAAAATTTCATCAGTCATCCATCTCTTTTGTTTCTGTATTTTTTCTTTTTGCAGATTAAATCTGCCTGGTTGTAGTAGAGCTTCCTTAATTGTGCTTCAATATGTGTCAATATCGAGGTTTCTTCTGTCCTCTTCCATCTCAAGTTCTCTTAGATTTAACTGGATGTTTCGTTCTACCATCTGGTCGTACCCATTATTAAAAATTAATGAGTTATTACCGGATAATTTTGTAAAATTCCTAAGGAAACCCGTATTTTTCAGCAATGAACTGTTAATTGGTTTCATGCCTTTTATTTTACAACTCCTCACTTTAGAACATGAAAAATTTGGATATTAAATAAGCTTAAAACCAACGTATTTTTTTTTGATCTAATATTTCGTTTTTAAAAAAATATATTTAACCTAAAAAATTGTAGGTGTGTCGAGTTCTATGCACTTATGTGTTTTGGCTACCTATCACTGTATTTAGAATCTCTATAAAAAGCTGACCCGAATAGATATGGACAGTTCATCCAATTACATTGATTGATGGTTTACTTCGACTGCTAAAATTATTTTAACTTTTCATTAAGTGAAGGAAATGAGAGAATTATTGGTGGACAAACTGTTTTCAAAATTTTGTAGATGAAGACTTGACAGAAAATATATTTTTAAAACGGCACAAAACATAAACTTAAATTGAAAAAAAAAAGAAGACCCGCTTTATCCAATAATAATTACGGTATCAATAACAAGTTAATTTTTTGTGTTAATTTAATACATGTTTACTTTCCTCTGCTCCCGTTGAGAGATTGTTCTCCTTCACAAAGATTATTAATAGTCCCAGTGACAAGGATTTTCAGCAACTAGCGCTGATAAAGTAAAATTTTCAAAAATATATATATTTATAAACATGTACCTTTTATTATTTTTTTGATTGTTTAGGTTTTTAAGCCTTTTCATTTTTTAAAATTTTTTCTTCTAGTTTTTGTATATTGTACAACTTATACTAATACTAATGGTTTTTGTTTATAACATAAACATTAGCAAGGGTCTTGCCCTTGTTTCGTAACATTAGATATTCTAGTTGCCTATAAGTATTCTCCTTTCAAGCCAAGAAAAATCCACTGATGATACCATAAGGTGATCGAAACGCATTTGGAGAGAGGACCAGAGTTGTATTTGCAGAAAATAAACTCTCTTTATATATTCTTTCCTTTTTTTCTGCTTGAAAGGAGAATACATATAAATAACTATTTAAACACTGCAGATAGATTATTCTATTTTTTACTAAAATTTTGATTTTTAAAAATTCGTAGTGAGATTCACTAAGAAGGTTTAAGACTTAGACTCGTTCTATTTGCCTTGGAAATCAGATTTTCTCGATGGCCAGTTTTATTTTTCTTATGATATTGTTTCAATTGTATTTTAAAGGTTCAAAACTTGCTTGACTTATTGTAACCCTTGTCAATTTAAATTCTCTACTGTCAATCTAGACCGGTTTTAAAGTTAAACCATGTTAGTGAATTAGGGGGTAGATGTTTTGTCGTTGTATTTTTTAGTTTTTACTTTATTGCTATAACATTCCTTTGCCCCCTTTAACTTCCTTGAATTATACCGGTTTTTTTTTTGGATTATATAATTTTACTTTTTTAGTTGAGAGAAAAAGTCGAAAGTATCGAAGAATCCTTATCGGGGAAAGAGATGAACATACTTTCGCAAGATCTCAGATTAGAATACGAAAGACAATTGCAAAGTATTAGAAATTTGAGAACTTTGTATGAGGAAAGACAGAGATCCGATCATAAGGCAAAAGAAGAATTAAAAAAAGTATTAGAAGAAACTAAAAAGGAATTGGAAAGTGAACAAAACAAAAATAAGTAAGTTTCAGCATAAAATAATATATGATATTTTTAATATAAATCTTCTTTTTAAATCTGTTATAAATCTGGTTCTGAATAGACATTTTAAAGATAAAAAGTGGAAATTAATTGGCCTTTAAATTCTGTTGTTTTTTATCCGATAATATAAATATTGATGGTTTACCTTCTTTTTTTGCTTTTCTGATATTTTTTCCTGTTTCAGAGAAGCTGAAGAACGTATAAGCGAACTTGAGGAACTCAATTCGCAAAAATACGACGAAATAAAATCACTGGAGTCTAATCTTGGCCTGTCTAAGGCCGAAAGTAGACAGTACCAAGCAGAACTTACCGTGATAAATCAGCTTTTTTCCGAAATTTTACTTGGATTTAACAGTTCACAGGTAAGAATATACTCCCTCCAACGCATCTTCAATTCGCTCATTAGGGAATTAATAACCTTTATAATAATAAGAGCTACACTCTCGGGCAAAAGTAAAACAACTCTTTCGAGAATGTACTATCGATATTATAATACTAGCATCCTCTGTCGCGGCTTCGCCTGCACTATTTTTGTCCCTGCATGACTGGCAGATATTTAAGGTCTGTAGGTGTCAGCTTAACTGCGGGAGTGACTTGCCATTAGGAAGGGCAAAAAAGGATCATTAGATCTTAGCGGATCCTCACCTAGCGGCCAGAACGAGAAGTAATTTTTCATCTTTATGTAATACTTTGGAATATATAATAATACTCTGGAATATATAACAAAGCTATAACTAAAATTTGGTAATGATCGGTTTCGAAGTTCTAGAGATCTTTGCGAATGTGAAACATACATTTCCTCGCTGTACAACATAACAGTAAGATAGTACTAACTGGATGTACTTAGTTGGAAGCAAAGTTTTTCACTTTGTTGCATTACTCGCAAGGTTTCATCCGGAAACTGGAGAA
Organism: Diaprepes abbreviatus; assembly: GCA_034092305.1. Taxonomy (NCBI): domain Eukaryota; kingdom Metazoa; phylum Arthropoda; class Insecta; order Coleoptera; family Curculionidae; genus Diaprepes; species Diaprepes abbreviatus. The sequence continues at coordinate 904,967 of JASJET010000235.1, read as the reverse complement.
ATTGAGAACAGATTGGGAGTTCCCCTCAGTAACTTTATATTAGTTTATGTTTTTCGGTGCACTGAATCCAGGGGCGGATATCACAAGATTACAGTATAAAAAGCGAAAGCGAGTTGTTGACAGGGGAGAGGTCTCAGCCACATTCACGTTCTTAATGCAGCAGACAGAGGCGAGTCTATTTTTCTCAGTTTGGAACTCTTGGGGGAGGAATCACTCCCACCGCTTTCTTCTTGGATCTGCGCCTGACCGAATCAATTTTTTGTGATAACCAAATCCAAATAAGGTCCATTTTTGAGCTCTGCTTAGGTTTTGGTCAAAAATTATAGTTTTTCTCTTCCGGAAAAATAAAAAAATTACTGTAGGTAAACTAATTTTCATGCTAAGTAACAAAAACGTATACCAATCCCATTTAAGATCGTGTATAAACGATTTTAATCTATTTTGTCAAATTACGCTTAAAATAGTAGTTTAAAGTTTACTACAGACACAAAATGTTTAAAATTAAACGATATAAAATAAAAATTTGGTCATTTATCGTAATTTTTTTTATTTTTCCGAAAGAGTCGAAAAAAAGCCATCATTTTTGGTCAAATCTGGCCATAGCTCATTTTGCTATTTGGGACTGGAAACTACGAAAAGTAACACAATAGTCCAAGCCATAGGTAAATATAGTGACGTAAATTCTGAGATGGATGAAACTTACCCAGGGTGCTGGGGACAATGTAAGAGCAAACCCTACATAAAATGTAACAGTAAAAAGTAGGTTGGGGACAATAGAGGGGGGGTCCAAGTTGGCTAATACAGGTTTTTTGAATCTCCAAGCCAAGGAACGCATTTTGGAAAAACAAGTTTCGAATAAAAGTTGTAGAGATTTTAAAAATCTACAACTTGAGCTCTTGTGCGATCATTTTTGTTAATTTGTTATTGCAAAAGAACCAAAAATACCCTTAAAATCGGCCATTTTTTTCATATCGATTATTTTTTTGCAAAATTAACTTTTTTTGACTTTTTTACTTTTAAAAGAAAGTTCTCATCTTTCTGAACAAAAAGATATTTTATAAAAGTAAATTAGATAATTTGTTACTGAGATATTGCTAATTGTTTATCCCAAGATGCAAAATGCTGGTTGCTATAACTTTTTTTTTGAATGAACATTTTGACCTCTACATAAGGCCTAAACTTTTATATCTTGTTAGGGCCAAATGAAAAAATTAGTTTTCAACTCCTTCAAACTTTTTTTTCCAAAATGCGTTGTAGATTCAAAAAACCTGTTTTGGCCAACTTTGACTCCCTCCCCTCTTGGCCTCAACCTAGTAGTTGGTGTTACATTTTTGTTCTTACATTGCCCCCAACACCCATAGATAGGTTTTATCCATCTCGGAATTTACGTCAAAAACAACACTAATTTTTACCTATAGCTTGGACTACAAAGTTTCCAAACGGAATTTTCAATGTATGCTAAATCTCCCCCCCCCCCCAGCTTCATGGCTAGTTGTCAGAGGCTGAGCGTGTAGATGTGGAAGTTCTCACTGAAGTAAGTCGAACCTTTACCTTTTCGACAGTCTCACGTCAACGTAACTCAGATATTTTCCTCGCGATTCTAGTCTTTCTACTAATATCATTTGTCGTCGACATCGGCATATAGCGTTATCACCCAACCAATACCAAAAATATTCTTTAAAAAATAAATTATCGAGTAAAATCATTGAATAACAAACCTACCACCAGGCAGCACGCTCTAGATACAACTATGAAGAAAATGTATGTGTGATCGTAGATCAAAATTATATTTCTAAGATCTGCGCAGAAGAAAGTGGCCTACGCAGCCTTGGAGCCGCATGTAAATGGAAGCGTTACCTAGTTAGGAAGGGGTAAAAGAGGGTTCTTTTTTCTTTTTAGCCATAGTTCCAGTTTATTCCTTTTTCCATTGTATGTGTGTAATACGGTGAAAATTTAAGTACGAATGTTTTTTACTTGGATTTCCACCAAATAAGGACCAACAAAGTTAAAAAAGTTAAATTATTCTATTAACTATTAAGATAATACTTTTAGCTATTGTAATTCTTAAATCTGTTTTATCTTTTTTGTAGTAATTCGTAAAATAAATTACTGTTGAATAACTTTTTTATATTACGAAGATTGTGAGAATTTCATTAAAACAAGCCAGGGATCACCAGCTTGTAAATTTCTTTTATTTCGAAAGGAAAATGCATTTTGCAGCTCTACTTTTATCTAACAATAAACCATTGAAAAGTGGCAACTGAGATTGACACACACATTAATTTTTTATGTTTTTAGGAAATTGATTTGGACAAACTTACAAAACATTTAGAAGATCATCACGAGCTCCTGCAAAATATTGTGATCAATGAAATATCTCCAGAGACATCGTTTGCTCTACCAAAAGTATTGTTAGATTTAGTTAATGAAGTAAATACCGAGGAAGAAAATAAAAAAGCAAATAGAGAAGAAAATGTAGAAGGAAAACTGGAAACTATTGTAGAAGAATCAGGTAGGATATTTTATCGCATTTATTTATTTTTAACTATGTATAAATGATTTGGAAACAACTCAATTCAACTTTGTTTGCTCTTCTTTTTACAGAATCGCAAACTTCAACGGACCAAATCAACAGTGCAGACCAAATCAACAGTGCAGAAGAAATAGTAGAACTATTACCTAAAGTATGGCGAGTATTGATAGAACTTTTGGGTCACCAAAAAGCTCCCACGAACATTTTGTCAACTGAAGAATCTACAGACGAAAATCCATGTTATAAAACAGTACAAACACCAAAAGGTAAAATATGGGGTTTTCAACGTAATTTACAATTTTAGTAAACATACAGTGTGTTATGAAAATAAGGCCTTATATTCAAAATAATAATCCTTGAAACTAAATGAAATTCATTCTCATATATGTAATTTGAAATTTTCAAAAATATTAAAAATATCAATTTTCCAAATTTCAATAATTCGTAAAATTATTGATCTTGAATTAAAGAAGCATATTAAGTATTTAAGGAGGTCTAATCCCTGCCCATGTTAAGTAAAAATATTAGATTATAACGAAAATCAATTTTTTTACAATACTTTTTTGACTCGTTTCAAAGCACTTTCCCCTCCTGGGAAACAATTATGTCACTCCATATTTGTTCTATCTAATTTTCATTTCCAGCATTTTCTATCATTTTTAAATAACTTATTATTAACTGGATTACAGTGGTTATCCTACATGTCTTAAAGCCTGCTTTTGTGCTGTTCCCACTTCTTAAACCGATTTTATTAATAGTTGCGTATAAAATTCTAGTAAAAAAGGTTTTTGGCAGGACACCCATATTTTTGAGTTTCCAGTCTTCTAAGGTATTTTTCCATGCATGTTTAAGAGGGCGGAAGTAGGAACATTCAGAGGCTATTGAATTAGGAGGAAGCAGAATAAATTTAATGTTATCATTTTGACAGGCTTCTACAACGCTGACTGTTAAATGGCTACAGAGATTATCACCTAACATAATGTTGTTTCCTTTCGGTGAGTTCAAATATGGCAGCACAATGGACATGAACCAGTCCTCAAATGTTTAGACATCAAACCAGTCACTTAGAGTCCTATTATACCGAATATTTGGGAAGCCACCCTCTCTCCAGCCTCATATATGTGTTTGGCTTTGTATACAATATAAGGCGGTAATAATTTTCCGTCTCCTGCCACCATGAACATTAAGTTCGTGATTGATTTAGAGATATCAAATACTTTTGAACTATTTCATATGTTACCGCTGCTCTGATTCTCTTTGTGTTTTTATGGTCAAATCCTCGTGTCTGCCAATAAACGATTTGAATCAGTCGATTCCTAGAACATTGTTCTCAAAGCGTTTTTCGGTTCTTCAAACCTTAGTTAAGTATTGTTGTACCATGTACCTCACATCGTTGCTTCTGAAAGGAAACCCCCACTCGGTATCCAGAAGGAGAGCGTCTGCTAGTTTGCGTTCATCAACAGCAGATAGAGCCGGCTGGCCTCCAATTTTTCCTTCTACAGGCGCACGGACATTATCATACACCATGCTGTATAGTACTCCTGTTTTCTGACCTCAACCGCCCTTTTTAAGTAGACTGGGTATATACTAGTTTTCTTGTAGAAGCCGGTTTTCGCGTATACTTCCGGGGCATTTTTAATTTAAGACAAAAATGAAAAATATATAACATATTGGTTTTACCCTCGGTTATACCAGAAAGGCCGACCCTTGGAGGGGACGAGGGGGGTAATTACATACATACCCAAATGCGTAGCTATGTTGTGTATTTATAAATTTATTTTGGTTTGGTTATTGCATTCATAATTACAAGACTTAAGATATAGTTTAACTTTTAAATGGAGTTGTCGCTATCACCCAAAGATAAATAACGCCTTAAATCGTCAACTGCTGACAAGCCCTGACAAAATTGGAGCTGACTCCTCTTCATCAACATCGTCATTTTTAAGATAGCATTTAGTATATTCTGACGTTATTGTTTACGTTACAAATTTATCAGCATGAGACATTTGATAATTACAAGAAAATATTTTACTAATTTGTAAACTTATTTATTATGAAAGAGTAAGGTTAGAATGCCTCGTAAATAAATACAAACAATAAAAACACAACGTTGCCAAATCACACACTAGTTACGATTAGCTTTTTAAACGATTCCAATGAAGGTCTGGATTTATTTTTTTATAATAGTTTCCATTTGAGTGATGAATACATTGCAAACTATTTATTTTTTATTATCATTTTACTTTAATTTGTCAAAAATTGGGCATTACACTTCATTTGATTCTTGTGGTAGGGAATTGATCTCCTTAAGGTTTAATAAACAGTGATCTAATATTTTACTTCATTAAGGCCACCATTTTAAAATATTTTTCTACAATTCCTTTTGAATCAAGGATTTTGGAGTTTGATATATATCCATTTATTTTTAAAAAATAATTTTCTTTAAAATAAATACTTTTTGCAGGTCCAAGTTTGGTTTTAAGTGTTAGCCAGACTTTCATTAGACTCAAAGATCTTATCCTGGAAAAGAAATCTTTACAAAAGGAAACTGGACATTTGAAACAACTCAACACTCATCTTGAAAACAGATTACAAGATCAAGAAAAGAGGCTTGTAATGGTCACCTCCGAGTTAAACAAAACATGGCATGTGGTAAGTATCACAGTTTATTTCTATACATCATTATATTTATTAAAAGTCTGCCTGGTTATAATTGGGAAACCGTGAGGCAGATTTTAATTAGCATTGAATTTATTCATATAAAGCCATCTAATCAGACATAAAAATTTCGAATTTATTCATGGTGCCTTTAAAAAGTTTGTATAAAACAAAAATATGAGAATCTAGCCAAGTTTACCAATTTACTAAAAGTTGATAGTTTTCGAAATAAAAGGTTTTTCTTTGTAAATATTTATCTTAATAACAGTTTGATCTACACTAAAGGACTCCGCTCAGAGCTTATGAAAATCTGGTTTCCATTAAAATGTTTGATATTGCAGTACGTTAGTGTATTTTTCCCCTTAATGGGCACGAAGCCCGAAAACTTCACGTCTTTCGTCATATTTTTATGAAGTACCAACGAGAATATACTGGGATTTTTAGGGTTGCTGATTCGGAATCCAAGGTCAGTTAACCTCTATTATGTCAGAATCAAGGTCAGTCAAAGGTGAAATTGAGAAGAACCGTTAAATAAATCTAAAAAAAATACATGAATGTTTTTTGAGTTGCTGAATCCGAATATGTCATTTTCTTGATCTAAAAAGGTCATCCGAAAGCAATCTCAAGGTCATTTAGGGGTCATTCCAAGGTTAAACTTGAAAAATGACATTTTAAGAACAAAAAAATAACTTCTGAAAGCAGAACGAAAACAACATAGACTACTGATAATAATAAGCTTAATAAAAATAACTGCGACCCAAATCAAATGAAACTACGCTTTAATTATAAATTCATTTCAGATCCTAACGATGTAGTCAATGAATTTGTAATATATTTTAGTGCTGTATCTATCATACAACTACATAATATAGCTCATATATTCGTAATAATACTTGTACAGAGGCGGACCCAAGAGGAGGGGCGATTGCTCCCCAAAAACCTTCGAATTCAGGAAAATAGACTCGACGCTGCCTCTTACACTAGGAATGCTGGATGCTGTCGGCATCTTCACCTTGTCGACAACCCGCAATCGTCCCCCCCCCCTCAGAGCTTTAAATTCAGAAAAACAGACCCCACTTTACTCTCTTACCTAGGAATGTGAATGTCATTGGCATCTCCCCCTCCGTCGACAACTGGCGTTCGCTTGCAATCGGTCGTCCAAAAGATTTGAGTTCAGAAAAATAGATCCGACTCTGCCTCTTACACTAGGAATATGAATGTTGTTGACTTCTCCCCCCCCCCCCTGTCGACAACTCGCGTTCGCTTACCACCGCTCCCCCTCCCAAGAGCTTCAAATTCAGAACTGCTGGCGTCTCTTCCTCGCCGACAACTTGCTTTCATTTGACATATTGTATTTTTATGATATCATCGTGTCCTCCTCCAAAGAGAGAAGCTGGATCAACCGCTGTAATTGTACGACCCCACCATTTGTTTGAGAAACTATCGTGCTCGACTATGTTGATGAGGATGAGTTTCTTAAGACTATCAAAGATTTAAAAGATAAAAGATCAATATTCAGCAGATTATAGAGCTTTCAAAACAAAGTCCTCCACCTCTTCTATGACGCCCCATAGTATGTCAGAAACACTGCAGTGTACAGAGATCTTGGATGTGCAACTTTCATTAACTTTATTGAAAACACTCTAGCCAGATACTTAGATAGAGCTGAGCATTCTAACAATATCCCACAGCCACACCACCAGACCACAACAGCGCTACTGGTTTGTTAGAAATTGGTTACTCGTTAATTGAGGTAATTTATTCGAAATTAACTGGCTTAAAAAGAATCAAAATCACTCTCAAACCATAACTGGAACATCTAACTCAAGAAAGTCTATAGACCCTGTCCGATTTGAAAATCGAAGAAGATCCAATATTTATCATTGATCCTGTCATGTTAATTAGCCACATCTATTAGATGATCTTTCACTGGCTACTGCACAAAATATTCTCATTAATGAACGACGAGGCACTCCCACACTTCACGTGAAAAGTTAAAAAAAAAAACATTTAAATGAGAATTTTATAAATCGATAGACTGGCAACGGAAATGATGCACCTATAAATTGGCCACTCCGCTCACTGGATTTAACGTCTATGGGTTACTTTTTATGGATAACTCTTAAAAACATGATATATCCTAAGCATTTAAACGCAAAAGAAGAATTGTGAGCATGAATACAAAATTCAGTGAATACTTTATGCTTAGATGCAAAGATAATGGAATGCAATATGCAATAAAATATTTAAATTATATTATCTCAGAAACGGCTTCTCGAAACGACATCTACTAGGCATTCTGTCTGTCAGAAACTATCAGCTTTTAGATTAAGATAACTTAAGTTAGATCTTAATGTTTTATCATCAGGAATTTGTGCTAGCGTTTGTTTTGTACAGCCCTTTTAGAGACACCCTGTATTATTATATTTTAAATTTCAACTCTTCCTTTTTCAGGTTGGAAAACTTCAAAAACAACATCAACTTCTTCATACTCAAGAAAAAATCCTCCGGTATGAACTGGCTCAGAAACGGAAACTACTCACTTCTCTAAAAGGAGAATTAGAGTACTCCAGAGAAAAGTGGCAGGAAGCAAGGGAAAAAAACTCCAAAACGGAAAAACAATGGAGGCAACTTAGAGTCGAGTTTGCCTCCAGAAGAAATACTGTAGTAAGTGATGAATGTAGTACTAGTGGTTATAGTGATGAGAGAGCTTCTTCAAGTGACGATGAACCTGGATATGAAAGTGACGAATTTGAATCTGCACCAAAGCAGATTGATGTTCAGGAAGAGGGTGAGAATGATTGCGTTGCAGTAAGCGAGTCATGTGAGGATGCAAATCGACTACAAGAGCCTGCAGATGAAGATGATAAGGAACCAATTACTCCAGGTCCATCTCAATTAAATGAACCTCTTCTAATAGAAAGCACTAGTACAACAGATAAACCTGTTGAGATTACAAATTCCTCATTCGAAACCAATTGCTTACCAAATTCAGAAGAACCAACTTCTTCAACGATACAAGATACCTCATCCTGCATAGTGTCTTCGGTTATCGAAGAAGCTATAACAGCAATTTTACAAAGTCCGTCCACACATACCGAAGAAGTTCCTGTTTCTTCAAATTCAAACGCGGTTAAGACTGAAAGTGAATTTGACTGCATCCAGACATCATCAGTTTCGCCTGCATTATCATCCACAGAAACATCAATAACTTCACCAAGTACATCTACACAGCCTAAACTAAAAACATTAGAGGAACTTTTAGCTGCTAAAGAAGAACGTTTGAAAAGGTTAGAGGGCCAGTGCGAACAATTGGTACAAAAAGTAACAAATACAACCCAAAAGAGTGTGATGATTTCAAACAAGCTTGATGATCTTCATGAAGTATATGGTGAAGGTTCTCAAGCGCGAAGGGGATCGAATGCTGAAGAAAACGTAGAAGTTTCTAAAACTTGTAATGACAATCAAGAATAATGTTACATATCAAAAACTGTCTCTATTGTTTTAAATATATGGGGTGGTCCAGCGAAAAGGCGATGACTTTTCAATTTAGTCTAATTAAAAAAAAAGTCGGAGTGAGAGAAACACACATTATGTAGAAGCTCTTCAAAATCTCTTTGCAATGTTGTATTTTTTTTTTGATTTCGCCAAATATTTTTCGAGAAATTACATCCCAAAATTGGATTATCTTTGTTATGAGATTTGCATTTTATGAAAAAACCTTTTTTACCGTCGATGGCTGCTTACATGATTTGTTTTTAATAGAGATATTTCAACCTCCAATGAAATGTGTGCCAACCTTTAAAATTGCATATGATAAAAGAGGTGACACTTTTAATTTAAAACGAGAAGTTAACGTCATTCTCGATGTTGAAGCACTTTTTAATGACTAAATTCCGAAATATTCTTAAAAAACTTAAACTCGAAAGTTATTGAATTAAATGAAAAAAATTAAACTCTGTTGTAAAAGTTAATAAAGAACTTTAAAGTGGCATAGGATAAGAGAGAAGAGTTTTAAGAACCGAGTGGTTTTAAGTTTATAGGTCAGGGTGATGAACAAGAGTACTCAAAAAAAGTATCGTCTTAAAAAAAAATTCGACAGCTTCCAAAGTTTTGTAAAAAAAATGTTTTAAAAGTCAAAAATGCCGCTGTTTTGCTTTCAGTGGATCACTCTGTATATTATTTTTTTTATTTTTAAGACTAGGCTTTCTATAAGTACCTGCTTAAGTCGTATACCATTAATTGTATTAACGTTTAAATAAAATCTACTTTTATAGATTTTGTACAGCAAATAAATTTAATAAAATAATATAGAAAATTAATATTGACTTATTTTGCTACTTATTAACGGTTATCCTATATAGATTGTGGATCCTATAGAAGTGCTCTCGCTTAGAAAGAGACAGCGAAATAGAATCGTACTGCTTTTTTTTCTAATGATGGTCAGAAAGAGGGGTATCGTGCTTAGCTTCGCCCATAGAAAAAGAGGTATTACGTTGAAAGCGAGAGCCAACGCGCTTAAATAGGACCCACAGTCTATATACTCCTACATCTATGGAATTATTAGATTGAAACTAACCTTTTTGTTTACGCACGAACTTGACATATAAAACTGGACTGATCATGCATAATACCTCCCCTTATAATAAAAATGACGCCACCATGCTTCGTGCCATTACGTGCAAATGATTGCTTTGGCAACAATGAATTCCCTAAGTTTTCATGATATTGGTGAAAGTGTATTTTTAACATTGATTGAATACTTTTCATTTTGACAAAAATTTATTTTTGATTTTGCTGTTATATGGATTTTATCACATTTTTACTGAAAATTTCAAACAATAACTTTAAGGTTTTTTTTGGTATTTTAAAAAATGTGATTCTTCATCGTAAGACGTGCAAATACCTCCTCTGGTAAATTGGAATTTATTTATTTGGTAAATTATAAAGCATTCAATAATAATTATAGAAAATTTTACCTTAGAATCAAATTGTAAATCTAAGGGTAACAAGTTTAATCTTATGGATATGATGTATGATAATTTTTAAATGCTATGAATATTTTAGTTTTCTAAGAGAAAAGAATCTTCAAATTCAAGGGCTGAAGCAAATTGGTCATGATCATAATTATTTTATACTCCAGATGAGTAACTCTGTTCAGAGCATTTTTCTGGAAATAGTTTTATACAAGATGAGCAAAAAGTGTGTGCTGTGCTTCTTACAAATAAACTGCCTGAAAAAAACTATGAAGCACTGTTTGATGTAAACATTTTGAAGCAACTAATAACATACACTGGCTCTACAAAAAAAAAATCCTGAATTAGATGTGCATTAACCAACAACAATATCGTTTTACCACAAAGTTAATGTTCTACTGACATATAAAGCTGAACATCGAAACTGGTATGGTGTTAATGATTATACGTTTAAAAACCAATATGCCATATTAAAATAGAAATAAATGATTGCATATAATATGAAATTTTTCAATATTATTAAGCATGTTTGTAAATTACATAAATTTTACTTTTATGTATGTTTTGTCTAAAAATAAAATAATAACCCTTGGTTTGAATATGTTATTAATTAATAAAACAAAAATTCTTGATTTTAGCTCAGATAGGAAATTTGTGTCATGAAAATCCTTTGTCAAAGTAGTGAGGAGCTGCGATTGATTACCATTTCAAAAATTCAATTCTAGGAAAGGTCATGAAACTCTCTTACTTTGCAATAGATTATGTGGACATTTCGATACCTTACTTTAAACAATATACTATATTAATTCATGATATAAAATTTTTAAAAATAAATGCCTTAATATTTTTTTTCGTTAACTTCTTAGACTCTACGTCCGAATAAGGATGTAGATTATACTAGTTATTTACAAAAATACCCACTGATTTCCACAATCTTTTCTAAAATATTTTTAAAAAAAATTAGTCTCGATTTGTTTTTGGCGCATATTTCAAATTTTAGCTATTGTGCTAAATAATTTCTAAAAAATAAAATATGTAGACAGTCATAGAAAAAGCATTTTCATTTATTTATAAAAACACATTTCATGCTTGTTATCTAAAAATAATAAAATTGTTACATATTTACGCTGTTCCAAAGAAGTTAAAAAAATTAGCTTTATTGGAGTTGCTTTAAACAGAAAAATTATAATTTTCTCTACTAAAAGTAGAAATTCAAGTTAAATATTGGTTTACAGAAACAATTATCCTGGTCTTTTTTATTGAATATACTAAATTAAGCTGTCAAGTAAAACAAGGAAGGGCGATTTATTATTTTAGATATAGTATAGAAAGGGATAGTTATTGTCTAAACCTGTTAGTTAGAATAATAGAATTGACATTCATACACGACACATTCACGCCAATGTAAGAAACTATGGTTCAGTAATAAAACAAAATGATTTTTTATGTTTGTATTTTTAAGGTTTAAAACTTGCTCGACTTATTGTGGCTCTTGTCAGTTTAAGCCACAGCTGTCAATTTAGGACACTTGAAATTAAACCGTGTTAGTGAATCCGGCTGTAAATCTTCTTATTGAATCTGGCTGTAAAAGTTTAACAGCCACATTCACTAAGAAGATTTAAGATTTAAATCCGGTCTAGTTACCATCAATGTTAACTCTTATGGTCGGCCAGGTTTGTTTTGCTTATGATATTGTCATAATTTATATTAGATAGATAGAAGTTTAACCATGAAAGGAAACTTTTGCTTTTGAGAATTTTGACATATTTTGATACTAACGTTTTTACTGTCATCCAAGATTTTTTTGCATTGTCTCTAAAACGCTGTCTTTGTATTCGAATACGGTATAAACAACTCTAGAATTAAAATTGCATCTTGTTGGGCCAAAAAGATAAGTGTTTGTTAACAACCTGATCTAGTATTGCGGTTCTTTGAGGACTATTTGAAAAAAGAAGAACAAATCTCTTGTAAATTGGAAAAAAAAATATGCGAACATTTTTATTGGTGGATGCAGCTTTAACATTACCAAATTTAATTGATGTGCATAGCAATACACGAAAGCAGCATGTTCGTTCATAGGTTTCTTTTATAACTGCTTACACCCCATTCGACGAGCCGCTCATGTTTTCTAGAAAATAAAAAAGCGTTCACTTGGTTGTAATTACACATACAGGAAGGTAGAGAGCAGGAACTGCATTATATTTAACTGCTTTTCTAAAATCTCTTACAATTTCTAACACATACACGATGGTTTTTATAAATTCCTTAGTAACTCGGAATCCCTTTAATTCGGAACCTCTTTAACAAATTAGAAACAAAATATATTGATCAAAGTAAAAAAAATATTCATTATCACAAAAATTAAAATATCGGTACAGTAGACATCACGCATAGAAATACCAGCACAGTAGACACCACGGTTGTATTCTAACCTGAATTAAATGAATAGTTTAACTTCTGTTTGAAGAAGAAACCTTTACTTGATACTGACAGCACCTCGCGCGACTGGAAGCAAAAGTTCAAATACTCGTCCACTGGGTTGCATAAGAGAAATTTTTCTAGTAGAGGGATATTTTGTGGTTTGCAAGTCCATTTGCAACCTATATAAAGCTTATAAGACGAAATTAATGTCTTAGATAGGGAACTCCATATACCCTCGAATGGATTAGCTTGGATTGCACTAAAATTGCATACCAGCAAATCGATAAGTTTCTGGGCGTAATACTGTAATGCAGACAAATTATTAATGATATTTAGGCGAACTAAGTTAAATTCCTTCAGTAACTGACTGACGTTCGCGTATAATCTAGGTAAAAAATTGATTTATATTTAATCATTAAATTATCAGTAGCAATTAAATAAATATTTGTACTTATATTTATTAGTATAATTTATTTTAATTTACATTTTTTGGGGGCTGCGCAAACCTGGAAACCTTAGGAAAAACCGCCACTGATAGATAGTTATTGCAAAATGCAATATTTTCTTTACTTGGAATGTTTTTATTAACCCAAAACTTACAAACATATAATCACTTGTTTTTAAAACTCTAATTCTTCTATAAAATGCCATATAACTTCTAAAATAAATGTCTAAAACAATTTCTTGAACATGGATTCTGTAGCTTTTGAAAAGAGCTTTCAAATGGTCAGTGCAGTTTTTTTTTCCAACTGCTTCCCATAAAAAAATCGCTCTAAAGGTTCAAGAAAAGTAAATGAAAACAAAAATTGTGATGTGAAATGCTCAAAAACGAAAAAATGTCATTCATATCATTCGAAAGATCTTGAAAAAACATTTGAAATAGACTCTGCGGGATTTTGTACGATAACTTCACTTTGAGATACAAAATAACTAGATTTTAGGCTACGCTTTGTACTTTTCTGTTATATTTTAAATAAATTAATAATTTTAATCAGAGTTTAGGACCAGTTACTTTTCTGAAAAAAATCCTGAAATAAAAGACAGTCTGATTGTACTAAAATTTATTTTTATGTATAATCTAACAAATAATTTACAGACAACAAATAACTATTACAGCCTACACCTGAACGAAAAGATAATTTGCTTAATATCAGCAATTTTAAACTATTTTGGTAATGGCTGTAGTTGACACTATGAACAGTTAAACGACAGATTAAGTATCAGTTATCAAAAAATTCACCAGGTGACGACACCCGAGATGGATGTTGTGGCCTGTCCTTGTACATCCGAAGTAAAATAGAGGACTAGTTGGCGTATTCCTGGAAAAATTAAAACTCTACATTGGGAAAAGTGTAATTTATCTGTGAGCGTTGCCTCAACTTTAACAAAGTGCCATAAAATTAGACTAACCATAGCAGCCTAGACGAAAAGTCTTTTTTGTAGTAGTAATGACGTTAATTTTTGATTGACAGCTGGAATTTAATACATCGTTACACTGTCCGTAACCATAACCAAAATTTCTCGATATCTATGTATGTTTTATTATATTAATGCAAGTACCATTAACTTGTTCAAAGTAAAATTAAAAATCACCTGAATTTTTATTCCTTTCAAACACATGACTTTGGATTCCTCTTATCATTCTTTAACATACATCAATGAGTATCTATTTGCCAATAACTTCTATTTTTATGTTACAATAGCGGGTCAAAGGTACGTGAAGTATATGGAAGCATTTTTAATATTTTTACTGGGAAATTTCGTTTTTACAAAAACAGGCATAAAATAAATATATCAATATAATAAAATTAATTTTCTGTAACATTCCTATTTTTTCTTTCCTAATAAAAATTATTATATGGACACAAGACTGATAGGAATGGCTCGGTATGAACTTCACAACTCGTAAGTAAAAAACAAAAATGACAAATAGCAGCTAAAAATCACAGTATTACTTATTAAAACAACTCTACTTAACATTTCATCTCAATCTATTTCGTGAAGGAAGTTAGGTAGGCATCACTCCTTTCAATTTTTTCGGATGCCTCTTAATCTCTGGATAATATGAAAAGTGAAACTATAACGTGAAAAATAGATGAGCAAACGGACTTAAAGGTCGATTCATACTTCCAAAAAATAACAATTAGTAAAAATTAAAGATGATCAATCAATTAATATCGATAAATTACAAGTCGAATTAAAAATTGAGCGGATTTAAAACATCTTAAACCTGCCCGTTTATTTCAGCAACTTGACTCTTGGTTGAAAATCAATTTGAAGCCTTTCAAACCGTTATTTCGCATGCGTGTGTTCCTAACCTCAATAAATACGACTGGTGAAATATTTGGCAGAATTTGTGCCACTTAATGTAAATAAATTAAATTAAATGTAACAGCAACTTTTCTCATTTTTTTGCTTGAACCGTCTGAAGTCGCTTTAAAAGTAACTCCCATATAATTTTAAGCTTTACTCAAATCATTCAATTCACTTTCAAGCGTGTTTATTTCATGTTTTTCAAGTGGCTTTTAAAAGTTTCTTAAACTCAAACCGGCTTCAAGTTATCGACATCCGAAAGCGAACGCAAATTAAGCCGAAATTAAGAATTAAAAGAAGTTGAATGAATGTTCGTCAACTTCTTAATTGTCAATAGTCAATGATTAATTTTTATTTAAGACTATAAGCAAACGTATAATTTAACTTTCGAGTGAAAATTGTCAAAGTAAACGGTGTGTGAGTTGTAAATGTTTTGAAGTATGAATCGACGATAAACAAAAAAAAAAACACGATTTCCAGAGTATTAAAAATTATTTGTAATACAGAAGAAAAACATAAGAACAACAAAAGGAACGTTAAACAAACAACGATGATCGAAACATCCGGATATAATAAATAGTATTACTAATATTACAGTGACCAGACCCGGTAGCTAAATTCCCATTTCGCTGGGAAAATTCGACTAAAAATAAAACATTATTTAACCTTACTTTCTTATTATAGACCTTACTATAAAATGTATCTATACACCTACTTTATTTGTTCTATATATCCCTTATTTTTCCATCAGTTTTAGGAACTTTATATGATACGCTGAAAAAGATTAGGTTGAAAAATTTTACCGATAGAAAAAAATGTTATTACTGAAAGTTAACAAAAAAATGTTTATTACGAATAAGCAGAAAAAAATGTATCATATAAAATAGTTCCTGAACTTTTAAAACCCAACAAATATACACATTGAGAAATTACTCTTTCAAATGTTAGACCGGATCATCTTAGAATCATTTTATACTGTTTCTCCTACGAATGCACGAGGTATCTGCAGGGATTTCTACGAAATTAAAGAATAATCTACACAAAAGGGACATTTGATAACCTTTTATGCAAATCTTCGAAAAACATTTGCGATTTTATCGCAAATTCCAGGATTTTTAAATTTCACACGATAGTTGTTTTGATTTTTTCTTCTCACGTTGATCAATGGTGTACAGGTAATTTTTCAAATTGGACAAGTAGTTCGTTTTTGTCAGGTAAGGTATAATTCGATGATTTTTTTTAATTTTGAAAATGTCAAATAAAAAATCTATATCAAATATTCAAAAAAAAGTTAAAGGGGACTGGGATTAAAAGTGGTACGGAAAGGATGGCAAATTCTGAAAGGTTGAGAAACGCTGCCGAAGATAAAGCGGACATTAGCAAAACAACATTTTGCGATCATAAAAGAAATAAAAGTAAAATCGTTGAATGCTTGAAGATGGGAAAAAACGCGCCATAAGTGTTTTATATCTAACGAGGATTACTTTGAAGAATATCACATGAATATTACCAAAGAAATGGGATAAAATTCCAACATTTCGCAAACGTGTAACCACAAATCAAATTGCAAAAGTAGGATCTAACATTGTGAAGATCTCTGAAGATACCTTGTATAATCGTAGGCGAAACGTAAGAAAGTAGACAATAACGGAGAAAAATTGTAGTATATATGTATTTTTAAAATAACCGATATCTCCCTATATGTTAAAGTAAAACTAACCTAATACCAAGATTACAAGATAAACAACGTTTAAATAGATTTATATCCAAAGTAATCACAACACATATCAAGACTTTTTTACATTACCCTCTTATCCTCACAAATACATTCAAACACAGTTTTTTAGAGGAAGGAAAATATTTAAGGAAACAAAGGTAAATTTAAAGTTCAACGAAAGTAAACCGAGGTATAGTACGCATGCAACAGAGACGGACGTTTTCTAGTACTGCTGGCAACGTTGAACGTCGACCATCCGCATAGTTCCTCGTCTGCTTCGTAAAGCTGTTGTTGTGTAGCTGTGGTGGTATTATTTGATGATTTGAAAGAAACATTTATTTCGTAATTTAATGATTATCGAATAAAAATGGCTATTTAAAGCATTGTTTAATTATCCAGTATATTTTATCAGATATCCTTGAGAAGAATTCATTAACATGGCTTACTAACAGATCCAAGATGAAAGAAGGAGTCGGAGTGGGAATATCTGGCCCGAGTTTTGGGCTTGCCAAATCCCTAGGAGACACCCCCACCATCTTCCAAGCAAAAATACATGCAATCCAACTTTGCGCTGACGAGTGTTTCAATTTGATACCACTTAGAAGAATACATATTGTCAAATATCCAAGTAGCGTTAAAAGAGTTAACATCTACAAGTCTAAGTTGACTTGGGACTGCAGGAAAGCCCTAAAGCAATTGGCAAAGAACAACAGGATAACCCGAATATGGATGTCGGGCACAAGGAAATCAAGCGAAACGAGGAAGAAGAGATATCCTCGTAAGAACTCCTTTTCTTGCCTTGGTACCTTTCTGTGGACTACCAAAAGGCCACATAAAGGAGAAACTCCGTAGCTGGATACTAAAACCGATAAAATTAAGGTGTAATAAGACCCCTGGTCCCAGACAAACGAAAAAGTTCATAAATCGATTTTTAAAGAACGAAAAAACGCTTCTGGATCTCCCAAAAATGGATATTCGAGTAATAACAAGTATCATCACAGGATAGTGCTCGCTCTCCGAGATATCATCTCAAAAAAAAGGCAAAGCTGAGAGGGATATTTTGCGTTTCTACGATCGAGCAGACTAAACATCAGAACAGCTGCTATGTGAATGCATGACACTGCTCTGCAAGAGATCTAGCCCCCAGAAGATAGACTTAATGAAAAGTCGAAATATCCCGGGCTTATATTAGATTAAGGTAACATACAAAAGATTAGCCAACCTTGGTCTAAAAGCGGAAATAGCCCTCCAGTTCTTTTACTAATCCTCTCAACTTTGCCTTTTCTTTAACAATTACAATCTAGCTGCCCTTTTTATATAATCTTTCCAACATGTATTCAGCATTCTTCATATCTTCTTCATGTCCATGGTCTTCATTCTTGTATTTTCTTATCCATCTATTATCAAATTGAGTCTAGTGTGCACTATCCATTTCTATTTTTGGTTTGCTACATATTCGCTTTTTGCTGTCTTATGTGTTCATTGCAAAATCTTAGGATGTCAACTTTTTCACTTTCCTGAGAAATAAGACCGGAGGACTTGCTTTACTCGGCGAGACGTCCCCAATGACTCAGAAGCAGAAGAGGAAAACAACAGATCTTTCAGGTCGCAATGCACGTATCCCATCTCCACATACACATATGTTTGTTGCATATTCTATCTTTGATTTTTATGTTTAGCATCCAGTTCTTCATCCGTGTCCATGTAACCCTTCTGTCTACTTCGGCCATTTGTATACATATAAAACAGTTTTGAATTCATTAGGGACTCCTTGTATTGTCGCTATAGGATTTGTACTACTATGTGTTTCTATCACCATTTCTGTGCCTCGTTGCAGATTCCTCTCATGATCCGAGTATATCTATAGTCTACTCTGTTCAGGGGCGGATCCAGCATATCTTTTTTTCGGGGGGGGGGGGGGGGGGGGTCATCGCAAGAGCAAAGGACAGTACAGTATGCCAAGCGGAAACCAATTGACAGAATTTATTCAATGTGCCCTAAGCACAAGCTACCAAAATAAGCGGGGAGGTCAGCCCCTGGATCTGCTCCTGATTCTGTTAATATCAAAGAGCTTTTCATAATCAAAGAATACTAAATACGAGGGTAAATTGTATTTGGTGCAGAATGCAGGTTTAGATGATTAAGCGATAGTCATAAGTACCAAAATGTTCTCTGAAACCACCCTGGTGTTAAGTTGGTTCTAATTTTTTAGCCTGGTTATAAGTATTTTTGTGAATAGTGTGAATATTTGCGACAGCAGCGATATTGGCCGGTAGTTGCCTCAAAGAGTTTTGTGTTTTTTAAATTGTAGAAATGTGGTGCAAGTATTCCAGCTCTCAGGAATTTTCCCTTCTTATAATTCAATAGTAGATTCAGTACTTATACAACTTCTCCACTGCCATAAATTCGGTCAGCAATCCTGGTGCTTTATTATTTTTAATTTTTTTCATAATCGCCGGCATTTCATCTTCCTTGACATCAGGCACTTCTGAATTTACATTTATTATAAAAAAAAAACAATAAATATAAGAAAAATAACTCGTCATAAAACAACTATCTATTATTTAGCGAATAAACTACAAATAATCTATTGAACATTGTTTTTTAAATTAACAAATAGGTCGTACGTAAAACAAAAGGGATTTGGCAACATCGCGAGAATTTTTAATACTAGTACAGCGAAAATAAACTAATTTAATTTTAATAATTTTTTGATTTTCAGGCTTACAGAGACTTAACTGGTGGATATTTTGAGCATCTAATGTAACAAAAACAATCATCATGTGTTTCGTTATATAATCGTTTAAAAAGTGTTAATGTTTAAAAAAGTAGTACAAGTAATTTTAATTTTGACACAATAAACAACAATAATTTTTTTTGACCCGTCAATGACGTTGCCAATTTTTAAGAAAATTTGAAATATCCTGACCTGTTTTTTACGAAATACCTGTTCTAAAGAACTTTTTTGAATCTCTGACTAAATTTAGGAATGTTATTCCGTCCCAACCTCTTGATAAAAATGTAGAAATTTGCTAACTAACGGGAAATGTAATTTTTTTGAACAACGAATAATTCCAATAAAAAAATACATAATTAATTTTATTTTATGATACTGCCGGCAACGCTGATGAATGTCTATCTTCATTATACTCGTACCGTGCCTCGGTTTAGTTTCGTTTAACTTTCAATTCGCTCATCAAAATTTTCCTTAACGGATAGATTAAATCAAAGATCTGACAACATAGATAATTTGGTTTTAACGCGGAAAATTTTTATTTATTAGAAAAAATAAATGATTCATGTGAATAAATGTTTAGCATAGAAAAAAAAAGATTTACATGGTTTTCGCATTAGTAAACCAAGGATACAGACACAACTTAATATCTGAAGAGGTGGATGTAAACAGCAAGTAAAAAATCAAAACATACTTGCTTTGGTTTGGGCTTCATTCCTGATTTTAGTCTACCTCCATTGTTGCCAGATCTTTGTATAAAGTTTTCAAATTAAAATAACCATAGATCTATCAAACAGATCAATTATCAAATCTTTAAAATGTAATTGATCGCAGATGTAACTAAAAACTTTAACAAATATTGTAAAGATTGTGTACTTACTAGCATTTTGAATAGACACCAACCTTACAATAACACAACAATTCCACCCTTGGTTCAATCTCCAATCCAGGACAAGAACTAAAAAAATTATATACTATGGAACTTCTAAAAATCATATTTATTGACTAGATTTGCTTTGAATTGTTAATGTGCTTATTAAAGACACAGCTGCATCTAGAATATTCTAGACAAATAATAAAAACGGTGCAAGTAAACACCACCGTATACATTTATACTTTAACTTTAGGTGGTACTTTAACGACGACAAGTATGTTTCTCGTGCGAAGTATCCGTTTAGCCGGTTTTCAGAGGGAACCGTAATTCCGCAGGTTCTGAAGCGCCTCGCAAGACGGCATTTTGATTTTTTGGGCGTTATTGAACAATTCTTGATCACCAAAATTCCTCGCCTTCCATATCATCGAATCCCCTAAAAATGAGAAAATTAAAGTTTTATAAATAGATGTTATGCATTCAATTCACCTGGCAAATGTCTGTATCGTTTCTTGGCAAAAATACTCTTTCTTTTTAAATTTATTTTGTATGACTGCTAAGTATTTTCGAACATTAAAAGCAACTAATAAAATACAACTAAAATTAAAACATGCAATAAAAAATTTACTACTGAGGCTGAACGAATATATCGATATTTTACCGATATATCGAATGATAGTTCTATCTTATAAAAATATGAATCGAAAAAAAATATATCAATCGTTGATGCATCAAAATTTATTAGCTCGTACATCTACAGCAAAAAAACATTTTTATATAGAGTGGTCAATAATGAATTTGTTAAAAGGTAACTGTAGATTACAGACTTGCAAAACCCTTCTCGTTTATGATGTAGAAGGTATTAAAGATCAATTTTATACTTTTCTATAAACTAAACTCCCTAATTCACTATCATATTCTAACCTTAAAACTAGTCCAAGTTAACTATAAAGTGGTTAAATTGACAAAAGTAACAATAAGTCGACAAAATTTTGAACTTTGAAAATACAAGATGACCAAACTGACTCTATAAACTCGTTCTTTTGTTTTATTTCATTATAAAACATGGTCTGTTTTTCAATAAATGAAATATTTACATTAAGGGGACTATTAGACTACACCAGCGTTTCCCAAACGATGGTTTGCGGACCCGTAGGGGTTCCTAAATCAATCAAAGAGTAATTATCGAGCATAGGAGAACTCCGCCTTTTCTGAGCATGCAAAAGCAGGCCTTGTTCTAGCCGTAGTAGATGGTTGATGAACAGCACTGCATAACCATCGTATCTTATATTTTTATTTAAATAATTTTTATAATTTTCATTCCATAAATAGGGCATTATATCATTATAAATATTAAGTATATAGTAATAAAACTCCCATTTCTTATTTGCCCTTTTCGGACGTTACCGACAACGATACCTCAGCTCGCGCCGCTTGCATAGAGATATTATGGATACAGTATCATATTGTTTATTTGTAGAGCAATAATTACATCAAAAATATATTTGTTAACAAATAAAAAAATTTATCACGCGAAGACTCAAACTTACACACTTTTGACTGTAAGGCAAATATCTTATTCATTCGACATACCGTAATTATTATCTAATAAATGTTGGGAACTTGTATATAAACTGCGATCCGGGGTGTAATGGTTTGGGTTTAATCGTGATTTAGATTGGTTTGGTGGTTTTATCGGTGTACTTAGGTTTACAATAATTCATAATAATTATGGTTATTGCATTTCCGATTGTTTAATTGTCCATATTATTTCGCTAAGAAGTTTTGTCTGCACACTGAGCTGATGAAAAGAGATCTATGTGGTACTAAAGAGATATAAAGACTTCTTTATTTTCTCTCTCTTTTTATCGGTGTGACGCTTTCACTTACATGCGGCCAGACCGTATCTATATTAGCTCTATGGTCGCTCGTCGCTTCGATTAACTATCCAAAATGCTACTAAACCACTCTAAATCTCTTCCTAATTAGGACACTAACGGAGCAAGGAAGATCGATATCGCCCGACCGTCCTAGTTACATTTATTACTGTCCTAAATGTTATTAAAACACACGGAATTCATTTCCTAACTCAGTTAAGAAGACTGAATTTCGGATGGTCTAATTTATTTTTACATTTTCTAAGTAGTAACTAAGCTAAACGGAGTGGTTCAATTAGTAAAAATGCATTACTTTAACTGTTACTTCCAACCAAACGCACACCTAATATTTGGGATATAAGAATGAGTAAAAACACCTCTAGGGTAATTTTTTAAAGAAATTGATTACTGTAGTTTTTTTTTAAATAAAGCTAACTTTTGTCAGTCAACCTGAACTAATTCTAAACTCGTTTATAATAATATATAATCAAAATTAAGGTCTCTTTCAATTTGAACTTAACTGACAACCCTATGACTAAGGGGACAATGGCTTTGTTGCAAGGCAATTCACCAGCTCGTCCCACGGTCCAGTGCTTAGCTAGAGCCAGAACCACCTTTTGGGTAGGTTATACAAACTCCGGTTTGTGAATATAAAAAATGGGGAATCTCGGATTGTCGAGTATGTACCCTCGAAAACCCCCGATTTTTGTAAATTCTTGTCACTTGTGTAACTAGCCCCGTTCAATGTATGAAACTGCCAGAAGTAGAGACGACCGCACAAGCCAGAAGCTGCAGTTAATGCGTGCAATAGCTATGCTTTTAGGATTGGCTCAAACGCATCTAAAAGTTTATTAATCATTATAGAGATTATTTTTAAAAACAATACGAACCCATTTATAATGATAAACACTTGTTTTTATGTCTTTTTTCCGAAATATAAGCGGCTACCCTTGTATATGTGACGTTCCCTCGTCATGAGACCGGAATAAAAGCACAAATTTTATGAAAAATTAACAAGATAATATTCAAAAATTTTCAGCAAAATTAAAAATCATATTCTTAGAAATCGTTTTAAATAAAATAAAAGTAATATTTCAATATAAATAACCACGGAGCTTAATTAGTTTTTATTAAAAATGTTATAAATGAAATATACTTTACATAATATACGAGGTGTAGTTATAAATTAACGAGACTGACGCTTCTACAGAAGCTTCTGTACTATTCGGCTTCTCTTACGACCTTGTTTACCTCCTGAAATCCTATTTATTCAATCGTAGTCAGTTTATGCAAATAGAAGAATATAAATCTGCTAGGTTTACTCCAAA